>OZ005652.1:327440564-328056091 GCA_963930645.1 Salticus scenicus
TGGTGAGCCCAAAATCACTCAGCCGCTGGTGGGCTTAATCAAAAATAAAAATTTTAAATTATTTGTTTCAAAATTTTTAAAATGCTATATCGTAGTTGCCAAGTATTATGATTTTTGGATTCAGGAATATTTATAAGGTTTTGAAGCAGTTTTTATGATTACAAAAGCTAGAAAAAAAAAAAAATGAAATGTATGGAAAAGTTGTAATGCTTGGCAGGTATGCTCCATGGTGATTTCTTTTTTATTAACACTTTCCAACAAGGATGAAAAGTGTTAATGACTTCGGTTTGTCTGTTTGTCTGCCTCTCCGCGCTCTAACTCCCGTAAATATTTATGGAATTTCTTGAAATTGAAATATGTTATTCAAGTTCACTATCGAATGTTCTCTATTGAAAATGGAGTTTATACCTCTACTGGTTTGTGTACAGGGACACTCGAAAGTATTTCAAAGAATTGTGTTCTATGAGAGGTATTTCTATAAACCATACTTTTACTGTACAATATCTTCATAAAATTGGAATATGTTGTTCAAATTCACTTTTGGATGTTTCCTATTTAAAATAGACTACATACCACCATTAGTTTTTGTACAGGAACACTCAAAAGTACTCCAAAGCTTTGCGTTCTTTGTGAGATATTTCTATAAATCAAATTTTAATAACTTTACTTTTCACGAAGCTTTAGGAAATTGAAATATGTTATTTATATTTAATGTAATATGTATTTATATGTATGATATTTCCTATGTAAAATAGGGTACATTTCTAACTGGTCTGTGTACAGGTGCACTTAAAAGTATTCCAAAGCATTGTGTTGTATGAGAGTTATTTTTATAAACCAAATTTTAATAATTTTATTTTACACAAAGCTTAATGCAATTGAAATATATTATTCGTATGCACAATAGAGTGCCTTGTATGTAATATAGTATGGTTAGCATTAGATTTACAGGGCCACACAAAAATAACCATTTACACTAAGAGTTAGTAATAAAAATTTGCTAGAATTGCACTTTTGTTTACATGACCGTTTTAACATTTTCTTATAATTTTAGTGGGAATATGATTTAAATTTGTGCATCTGTCTGTTCGATTGTCCACCTTTCTATTTGTTTTGTCTCCGACTCCTATCATCCGTGAATATTTTGTGAAATTTTAAAAAATGATGCACTCAAGTTCCCTATGGAATGTTCCCTATTTAAAATGCCAGTGATATGTCCTGTACAACTAGTTTGTTTACAGGGACAATAACAACAATAATAATAATAAAAAAAAGCCAATGTATTACGTCTTAGGACAGAAATTTTTTAAAGTTATATTTAAAGAAACTTTCTGCTATAAAAATCATAAAACATTGACATGTATTATTAATATTCTAAAATATTGTTTTGTATAGAATGTGATATGATTAACTTTCAGATTTACAGGGCTACTGTAATATATTCAGAGCGATTAAAAGCTGTAATTATAACCTAAGGGCTGCATTTTCTTTTGCGTTAAGCCTTTTTAACACTTTCAAAAATGCCTGAGAGTAATTTTAAAATCAATTAGTCTATCTGTATATTTTTCAGTCCTTCTGTCTGTTGTGTGATAACGTAGGCAAGGAATATTAAAAGTTATTCGATACAACAATTGCGTACAGTTGGAAAGTGTTACTAATCAATGCGTACTGCATGACTTTTCTTACTTGTTTTCTCTATTTTACACTACTATAATTGTTTAATATTTTATTCTGAACTATGCTTTGGAATCACTTTGTGTAATCATTGCTGAGTTAATTAAAATATTTTAATGTTTGACTGTTAAAAATTGTAGGAAATATTAACATTAAAATATAATTTCAATGCATATATATGCGAAATTTTTATAACTGTAAGACATTTTCTATTATATTAAATTTATGTCACTCTGCGCGTGGCAGAAAAACAAATGTGTCCGTTTTTATGTTTGAAACAGCCTATAAATTTTTTGATTTTCCCCCACGCCTAGCATTTTGAATATCACTAAAAATATACAATGTATTTCAGCCTTTCACTGCAGCTACTACATGTTACTAATCACGTGGCGTGCTGAGAACGAATGGAGGAAGTTATTCTGCCGAAAAATTTAAATTACGTAATAAACAATAAATATTTGATCAGGCTTTATACAGCACAAAATTATCGAGTTTAGACAGTGTTTCTTTCAATTATCTAGTATAGGTCAATATTGTTGCGTACTCGGGGTTCGTGAATTATCTGTGAATGAATGATGGATCTTGCAGAGGCTTACAGAATATTCCAGACGATTACGGGACTGTTAACCAAATACCAACTTTAATTTCACCAGAAAATGCAGCTTAAATAATAACTGACAACATAAAAATCACCAGCATAAACTTTACCATAAGTATAATACGCTGCATATAAGCTGTAATCAATAGCAGAGGCTTGGTCAAGCAGAGCTCTTTATATCGCAATGACATAGCGTGAAACTAACTCCTCGTGTCTGAAATGAGATCCTATTTATAGTATAATGTATTTCTAGAATTTTGCAGTATTTCACGACTTAGAGCTTAGATAATCGATATATCGATAATAAGGATTTTCTCGTCAAAGTCACAAAAAACAAACAAACAAACGAACAAAAAAAAAACCTAAGTGGTGTTAAATTTGCTGAATTCCTCACCGAAATCACTGAATCATTGTCTCCCATATTAAAGATTTCTAAAATATTTTTAAGGGGGAATGAGCTATTTTAATGCCAAAACCAGATTTAACCTTTTACAACCTTGCGAAGCCTCTTTAGATGAAATTACATAAAAATATCGACTGCTATTTGCAAATTCGTAACAATATTTCTTTTGTGCAAGATGAATGTGGTGGAACCTATAAAGGATTACGTTAAACATGGTACGTTAAGTATGGTTACGTTAAGTATGGTACAGTTATGAAATCAGACATTAATCCAACCAACACAGCTCTTTTTTTTTTCAATACAGTTGAACACTCTTCGCATTATTGCATGGTATTCAGGTATCCATATTTAACAATTGTTAAAGTCAGATAAAATTGAACCTCCTTTCCTCACAATATTCATTGAAAGAAAATCCATTTTCAGTTACGATTCTATTTTAAAAAAGTAAATAAAAAAGAATAAAAATAGACACATAATACACGTATCGTAGTATGTGGTGCTGGGAGTTCTTGCACACTACTTATATGGATAAAAAATACATATTACTCTGATCGTGGCATAAGGTACATTAATCAAGTGAGCTTTTAAAGAATTACTTGATATTATTACATTAAAAGGTACATTGTATTACCGGCCTATTTCACAGAAGTTCATTTCGTAGCAGGATCCAATCTTTAAAATTTTTATAAAATGTATATTAAATTAACAAGTGGAATGTTTTAACTTTCTAAATGAAATGAAATAGGAGACTAAGATATTTCAAAACCTGCAATATTGTGTAATTTTTTTTTTTTTTTTTTTTTTTTTTTTTTTTTTTAAAGATGATGATAGACATAATATATTTTTTGCAAATTGCAAAAACATATCATAAATTATAATTTATAAATAAAATAGTTAATGTGTTGTAATTAATGTATCAGTAAAATTTAATTAAGTATAAAGTTAATCAGTAGAAATATGTATAATCATCATAATAACTAATAATAGAACATTAAAGAAGTAAAAAAACATTGAATTTGAAAACTTTTTCATGATAAATATCAGTTTATTGAACATTTATATAACTAATAATTTAGTGTGGTACTATTTTTCCTTACCCTAAAATACTATAAACATATTATTACAGTTTAAGGCATAAGGTATGAGACACTTTATTTTAACTTTTGTAGTACAGATTAAATAACAGTTCAAACTAGTTTTATAAACGATCTTATTTGATACACATTTTAGTACGAAGGAACAGCTTCCTCATTCAAGCTCCGTTTCTATACTGTAGTATTGAATGTTCTAGTTTTATATTCAATCCGCGTTTGAATATAAAACAGTTAAAGTTGTTATTAACTTTCAAAGTTTATTTCAATTTATTCAGAGAATTGCAACCCATATAACCCTTTGAAGATTATTTGACTAATTTTGAATATATTGCACTGTATATTATTTATAAATTATACTCTCATGAAACATATGAATTTAGCACACACACACATATAAAAAAAAAAAAAAAAAATGCATGAGAAAGTGAACTAGTAAGTTCTATATTTTCCTATATACATATTCAATCAGTAACAATAAAAAAAAAAAAAAAAAAAAAAAAAAAAAACGATTTTTTTTCTAAGTTCTTTTTTTGTTAAAAGTAATACATATTCAATCAGTAACAATATTTAAAAAAAAATCGATAACTTTGTTTTAAATTATCACAGATTTATAGTTCAACCATTCGTTTTAAAGGTATTGACGAGATCTTTCGAAAGATACCCATCTTGAAAATTTACCCCCCCGGGGGTACTTCCCCCAGGGGGGAAGCGATGCCCCCACATGCACAGAAATTTTTTCCTAGTTAACTATTACTATTATCAATAACTCATATTAATTTTACACTAACAAGTTAAAAATAACTCTCATTATGTACATTTATACGAAATTTTGTCCTATACTGCCATGTTAAAAATTTAGAAAAAATGCGATCACAGCACCACCTGTTGAGCTATTGATCCCCAAATGTAATCAGCACCAGTTTATGTCGGGGACCAACTAAATACCAAGTTTGGTTAAATTTCGTTAAGAAAAAAAAAAAAACGATTTTTTTTTTCTAAGGTTTTTTTTTTTTTTTTTTGTTAAAAGTAAAAAAAATCGATAACTTTGTTTTAAATTATCACAGATTTATAGTTCAACCATTCGTTTTAAAGGCATTCACGAGATCTTTCGAAAGATACCCATGTTGAAACTTCCCCCCCGGGGGGGTACTTCCCCCCCAAGGGGGAACCGGTGCCCCCACATGCACAATTTTTCCCCCTATTTAACTACCACTATTATCAATAATTCATATTAATTTTACAATCACAAGTTAAATATAACGCTCATTATGTACATTTATACGAAATTTTGTCCTATACTGCCATGTTAAAAGTTTACATAAAATGCGATCACAGCGTCATCTGCTGGGCGATTGATCCCCAAATCTAATCAGCACCATTCCATGTCAGGGTTCAACTATATACCAAGTTTGGTTCAATTTCATTCATTGGTTCGTGAGATACGGTGAAAAATACGAAATTTTGCGATCACAGCGCCACCTGCTGGGCGATTGATCCCCAAATCTAATCAGCACCATGCCCCGTCAGGGTCCAACTATATACCAAGTTTGGTTGAATTTCATTTATTGGTTCGTGAGATATGGTGAAAAATACGAAAATTTTTCCTATACTGCCATGTTAAAAATTTACATAAAATGCGATCACAGCGCCACCTGCTGGGCTATTGATCCCCAAATCTAATCAGCACAATGCCCCGCCAGGGTCCAACTATATACTAAGTTTGGTTGAATTTCATTCATTGGTTTGTGAGATACGGTGAAAACACGAAACCACAGACACACAGACAGACAGACAGACATTTTTAAAAAACTATCAATTCGTGTTCAGGACATCCCAAAACGTGTATATCCGTCAAAAAACGGAGGTCGAAAATTTTCGCGAATCCAATACTTTCTCTATATTACATATAGAAAAAGTAAAAATGCAATTTGAGTCACTTTCTAAACGTAGCACGAAAATGTAAGAATTCTTTTGTTTTGTGTGATCCTGTAGAGGAAAGATGATTACTTAAAAAAAAAAAAAAAAAAAAAAAAACTCAACGTGAAATTTTCTATTGTGCATATAAAACATATATGTTAATTTCATTAGTGCAGTCTAAAGACGTTAAACTGTAACTAATAGAAATTTTGCTCATGTACGTAATGTATTTGAATATTTTTCTATATCTTTGTAAACAAAACATTTGTGCAATTTAAATAAAAAGTTCCAAGTAGCATCCTTATATGGTACAGATTTAGTGCACCAAGTTTGAACTTTTTGCTCAATTTTTTTCTAGATTTAGGTTGATAAGAGGCTGATTCATACACGACCAGTCAGACAAATAAACCAATTGCTCAAAATCTGATTTTCGGGTTCAAGAGACCTGAAAACGTGTTAATATAGCACAAAATTTATCTCAGAAATTTATAAAACAATATTTTCTTTACCATGGGTAAGAGAAAATAAAAAATACAGTCGGATAATGGAATTATATGGATTGTTGATATGCAATAGCTTTATCGACCACAAGATGATGAATGAAGTACGTAAAAATAACACATCCATCATGATCATTATTTTGAATATTATTATGGTGAAGTCGATGTTTAATTATTTAGTAAATGTATTAAAACGTATTGTTCTGAAATAAGAGATATGTAATAAATATATAAGATTCACAAACAAAAAAATTCGAGGAATTATGATAAACCTCTTTATCATATTGTGCATCTATGTATTATTTCTAAAATAGAAAAGAATATTGACCAGTAAAATTATATGACTTGTTCATAAATAATATTCTTTCATCGATCAATGGATCAGGCAATTCAAACCAATGGATCAATCATAGTCAGTTCTTGTAAATGTTATTTTGCGATAAATGAAAAAATAGGGATATGACAAAAAAGTTTCAGGAGGAGAATCTGGAATTACATTAAATGTTAAATGAATAAATAAATAAATAAAATAATAATAAATAAATTTAATTACTATACTACTGGCCATTAAAATTGCTACACCAAGAAGGAATAATAATAACGGAATGAAATTTGTTGGACACATACATTATAGTGGGAAGAACAATTGATTAAAAATTCAGGAAATCTGGAGTAATATGTACTGAGAAAACAGTACATAAAGCAGCGACCTTTGTGAGCAATAACAGCACTTATCTGCCTAGGCATTGAATCGAACAGCGATTGGATGACATGTACGGGTAGAATGTTTCATGAAGTTTTAACACGATACCACAGTTCATCGATCGAAGTTACTGGTGAGTGGTGGGGGGCCAGTCGCTTTTCAACGATTAAACAGTCATTTTCATTGATGCGAGATCAGGAGAACGCGCTGGCCAGAGCAACAGTCGAACACATTCAGCATCAATGAAGGTCCAGACAATATGGGCAACTTGCGGTCGTGCATTGTCCTGCTTAACCCATATTGGACCACTCATTAAACGAATCATTAGAAAAATGTAATTTTTTAAAAACATGGTCAGTATAAGATACTTACACATATAAAAAAGAAAAAATTAAAAAATTATAATAATTTTACAAAATTTTTTATTTTATTTGTTAGTCCAAAAAACAGTCTCTACACAGTCCAAAAGTGAGCATTTTGCAAATTATAAAGATTTTTTACGAATGGAAGTCCAAAAAACAATCTCTACATCCAACATTGCACATGTTGCAAATTGTAACAGGTTTTTTATTGCATGATTTCAGTTGACATCGTCTTTGACGACCATTTGGATTTTTCACTAGCACATGCTCACTATTTAGCAGAAGAAGTTCTTTACACAGTCTCTACACAGTCCAAAAGTGAGCATTTTGCAAATTGTAAAGTTTTTTTACGAATGGAAGTCCAAAAAACAATCTCTACATCCAACATTGCACATGTTGCAAATTGTAACAGGTTTTTTATTGCATGATTTCAGTTGACATCGTCTTTGACGACCATTTGGATTTTTCACTAGCACATGCTCACTATTTAGCAGAAGAAGTTCTTTATTATTCTGCAGCATTAAT
Organism: Salticus scenicus; assembly: GCA_963930645.1. Classification (NCBI taxonomy): domain Eukaryota; kingdom Metazoa; phylum Arthropoda; class Arachnida; order Araneae; family Salticidae; genus Salticus; species Salticus scenicus. Next base: position 327,448,341 of record OZ005652.1, read on the forward strand.
ATTTTTTTCAAATTCCATTTTTCACAGTAATTTAATTAATTTAGTCTATTTCTAAAAAATTATGTCAAGTTTTTTGCAGATTTTAAATGTTTCTTTTACATTATTGACATTTAATTCAACTGTCCTATAAATAGGACGGCGGTCCAATATGGGTTAAATGTTGCGCTTCGGAGGCCTTGAACATAGGGCAGAGTGATGGGACTTAACTCGTCAGAAATGTAATTGCTGGTATTCAGAGTGGCGGGAATGAAACAAGAGGTGACCGTGACATGTATCAAATGGCCCCCACCACTCACAAGTAACTTCGATCGATGAATTGTGGCATCGTGTTAAAACTTCATGAAGTGCTCTACCCGTACATGTCATCCAATCGCTATTCGATTCAATGCCAAGGCAGATATGTGGTGTTATTGCTCACAAAGGTCGCGGCTTTATGTACTGTTTTCTCAGTACATATTACTCCAAATTTCCTGAAATTTTAATCAATTGTTCTTCATACTATAACGTATGTGTCCAACAAATTTCATTCCGTTATTATTATTCCTTCTTGGTGTAGCAATTTTAATGGCCAGTAGTGTACATTGAAAACTTCCTACTTTCCATAAATAGTAAAAGTAATTATAAAAAAGTTAAGCATTTGCAAGGTGGAAAAAATTGAAGACGAGACTCATAATAAATATGACTTAAATTTCAATTAATAAAGTTTTCATTATTTGAAAATTACGTTTTTAAAAGTTGGATACTGTAGAAATTTTATTTTATATTTTGCAAGACAAGTTCTCACAACGCAAATTGTTTTTTTTTTTAATTATCATTTATAATTTTTTTTTTTTTTTTTTTTTTTGTCATAGTGAGTTTAGAAAGTATTCATCTCGGGAAAGGAAATCCTAAATGTCGAAAAAATTTGTGCATTACAGACGATATTTTAGGAAATAAATTTCCTTTTTAGATTTTCTCTTTTCTTTTCTTTTTCTTTTTTTCCCCGTAAAAAAATCATTTAAATAAATATAAAATTGTGTTCAGGACTTCTTAAAAGTATAGTGAGACACCGGAAGTCGCAAGTATTTACTAATGCAGTACTTTCTTCTCATTAATATACAAAAATCTTGTGTGAAACAATCATATTACCCACAACTTCCATTAACCCCTATTACAGGTATTATATGCATTTTGTTTTATTTTTATTTTTATTATGAGATAATGTGGTGAGAAGACATAAAATTGATCTAACAATGTAGAAACCTCAAATTTTTCCGGTGGGAGAAACTTGATATACGTGTAAAGACATATAAAACGAAGTTTACATAGCGAGTTAAAAAATTAGGAAAACAATTGGTAGAGTTTCTTTTTTGAAATACCAATTTCCGACATCTAAAACTGAACTACCTAAGCAGAATGACTGTTGATTTTCATTTAATAACCATGTAATACATAAGAAAGGATATCTAAAATGGAGAATCGTTAGAGCTGTTTTTTAGATAACTTTTACCAAAAATTGGCATACTCAGTAATTGACCATAAAACAATAATTACATACAAACGGATATTTAAAAGGGAGTTAATATGTCGAGTTTGAAAAAAAATCCGTGCAGCCGTTTTAAAGAAACGCACCTGCAAAACCTGAAATAGAACTATTTATATTGGACGCCTATCAATTTTCCTGAACTAACCAACTATATCACTCGAAAGGAAATCTAATATAGTGTTTATATAGCAACTTAGAGCCGTTTTGGAGCTAAGGTCCTACTTCTGTTTTCCTAATTTTCGCCAAAATTTGGAAAATTCATCTGTACACCAGACCTGTCACAATTCTGAAATTTCGTAGTCCTATCTTCATTAGTATCGGAGATATTATAGCCGGAAGATTCCCCACATACATAAAAACATACACACATATATACATATATACACACGCAATGACCAATTGAGAAAAACTACTTTATTGGACTCAGGAAACCCTAAAACGTGCAAATCAGGTGAAACTTTTGGACCGAATATAATACTTAAGTATTAGATGTTATAACACTCATCGAATAAAACACGACTGTAAATATTAACAATGCATTGAAATGCAGTAAGTTATACCGGTTTCTGGGCGTTAAATAGTAATGATTTCTTTTTTTTTTCGAACAAGCACCATACAATTTATAAACACACAACAATTATTTTGGGTTGTAATTGTAATGATTGTGCACAACCTTTTGTAATATTTTGTTTATTTTTTTTAGACGGAGGACTATTAGTCTTAATCTACGGATTTTCGATAGTTGGACATTTATCGAAATCGAAAATTTATCGAAAATATAACTGAATATAACTGATTTTTCGTCGCGTTATGCGAAATCGCGTTTTGTGGGAGCGCGTTGTACGGATTCTAATGTATATGTATCGTATGCTTTAAAAGTCCATTACAATAGTTTACATAAGTAGTAGTAAAATTAGAACGGAACAGAAAGCGATAACATGCTAAATGGAGATTTATGGAAATCAGACTTTCTATAAAACACCTGGATGTATAGGACTCTTCAATAGATTCCGAAATCATAATACCGTTACCAGACCAATCTTCGTTCGTTAAGCTCTTTTACAAGTAAGATGGTTAAGCTCATTTACAATATCCATACTGCAAATTATTCGCTCTGCAAAATGACTTAAAACGAGAAAAGACCCTTTTTATGTCCAAGGATAGTGAAGCTCGTCAAAGGTTTCTAAAAAATGGGTCGTTTGGGGGCTCATTCCCGAAGTGAAAGATCTTTCTCGACTGAGGAGTGTGTTACTGTCTTAAAAAATGTAAGAGAGGTTACAGTAGTTGATCCATCCGCGAGTACTAGCAACGTTTGTGGAGCTGTAAATGTATAGGGGATACCTGAATTATCGATTCAACATTTTTTTTTCACGGGATACTACAAATACGTACAAATTGCAACCGTTGCACCAGACATTGTTGGTAGATACCTCTGCAAGAAAATTACTTTACAGGTAAGGTCTGGAAAAAGAACCACAAATGGAACTAAAAATGGAACTATAGTGAACATGGTTGTTTAACTTGTTGTGGACATTGTACTGCACTGTTACCAACATTGCACTGCACTGGAAGTTCAGTAGGTACTGTTGAATTTTCGCATGTGTGGTTCCATGTTATGGAGGTGCAACTATAATCACAAGTGGACTGTAATCTCTTTTGAAACATTAACTCAAGATGGGATCTCGCTCGAGGATCCCTGTTTACTCTCTCGTATTTACTCGTACACTGCGTGAGACTCGAACACAGAGGACGCAGCCTCTACAAAGGTGGGTGTGCACCTTATAACATCATTTCACAGGTATTACGTCATATTGTAACAGATACCCGTACATTCCCCCCGCCCTTGCACTGTTTGTAAATATTGAAGAAATCACTAACAGTCAATTTATTGGCATAAAAATACTAATACAATAAATATTACACAATATTATACAGTAAACATTATATATGTTAAATAAAAAGTAGTGCAAAAGGTTTATCAAAATATTACATAATTTACAACTTTCTCAATTAATAACAATGTTAACAATTTATTGGTAGCAGCCAAACCCTAGAAATAGACCTTTTAAGTTTTCCAAAGGAAATATTAAACACTACCACCCTTACTTTTTACCTGCTCCGGGATAAATTTTACTTATTCTGGCCAGTGGCCACTCACATGGAGGTAAATTATCCTTTTTTAGAATAACCATGTCCCCAACACAAATATTTTGTTTCTCGATTTTCCATCGCGATCTCTGTTGCAAATAGCATAGATAATCTAAATGTCATTTGCGCCAAATGCTTTGAAACAACGTAGTTATTTTTGGCGATTGTCTAAGCCTGTTTTCTGTTATTTCTGATAAATCTGGCTCAATTATAGAGGTAATTGACATTCCTAAGAGGAAGTGGGCAGGTGTCAGTACATTTAAATCCTCTACTTTAGCAGTTAAGGGGACCAGTGGCTTAGATCAGCGGTCGCCAACATTTTCTACTTCACGGACCAGCAAACTGGCAACTTAATATACCGTGAACCACTAATATGATTGCTTAAGAAACGTAAATATATTTTTAGTAAAATGATTAGAGAACCCCATTTTATTAATATTAAATAAACTTATTTAAGGTAAAAGAATATAAGTACTTTTTTTTTATTATAAGAAAAATACATATTTAATCATAACAATAATGGTTAAAAATTGTTTGACTGTAATAAACAGTTACAAGGAAATCATGTTAACTTTTTTATTGTTTCCAAATTAGGAGAAATTGAGACAAAAAATCAAATTACCGTGATGAATTTCTATTTCTATATATAAAACTGTATTTACTAAATCTAGTAATATGTATATTTTTAAATAATTAAAAATAATGTGAAATTATATTTTTTATATTCATTTTTATATTTATTTTGTTTCAATTATGCTTATTTTTTGTGCGATGAAGAGTCTTGTTGAATTATTTCAAGCCTAAACAACTGGTGAGTGTTTTTGTTGTTTATCATGTTTCATTGCAACGATTTTAATTATCATAAATGTGAATTGATGTTTCATTAAAATGCTATTTTTTTTTCTTTTTTTTTTTAAATAAGAAAACAATTCTGAAAATCAAATGAAGAGAATATTCTTATTTTAATTCTAAAGTGATAGTGTTTTTGAAACAATCATTTTTATTATTAGTTCTTAACGTTAAGAAATATTTCTTCACAAAAACGCTAAAAAAATTGAAACGAAGAATTACCGTTCAATGTATTTTTAAAAATTAGAACATTGATTTATTTTAATCATTTTCCTTTATCAAACTTTTTAATCAAGTATAATACAAGAAATATGAATACTTTTAATAAGTACACAACTTGGAATAAACACCATAAAATGTAATAAACTCGCAACAATTGTTTCGGGTCGAAAGAACATACGACCCTTCCTCAGACTAACAAAATAGGCCCGGATGCTGCAATCAAAACGGGAGTTTATTGCATTTTATGATGCTTATTCCAAGTTTTGTACTTATTACTTTAAAATGCCAGTTCTGTGGTGCTTTCTTATCATGAATACTTTTACTGAAAAAGCGGAATTGTCCTGCATAAATTAAAATTCATTTTATAAAAAAATATTTTTATACTTACATAAAAGTACATCTCTTTGTGCAGTTTCGAAGATAATGCTTACTTTATTTTCCCAGTAAAAATAAGCATATTAAACTAGTAGTGGGAATCGATTAAAAGTTTTAACTGAGTCAATCTTAGTTCATTAATCGGTTAATCGGTCGATTAGTAGAATTTATAATCTGTTTTCAGCTTTCTTTATATATTTTCCTTCAAACCTTGAATGAAGCTGTCCTATATGTTTATTTTTAGGTAAGATAGAAGTGGCCATTAAAATTATACCGGTACTGATTTAATCACTTCCTTGATCAATCAATAAATAAAATTGGTAAATATATATATGTATAAACAGAGAACTATTTTTTCTTTTTTGGTAAATTTAAAACGATATTTAAAATACGAAGATAATATAACACTTCGAAAATCAACAATAAATATTTTAATATGAACAAGGATCTATAAATCGTATTCAATTTTATTTTATGAAATACACTTCCTGTTAAACTTATATTTAATTACGAAGATATTTAATTTGGAAGATTTTGTGCTGTTGCCTCTGAATCACATTTATTCTGTCCATTATATGTTATTCATAAAAACAAGTAGGTAAAACTTCTTTCAGATATTTATTTTTCTATGCTTTTTTCTACAACATTCAACAGAAGCTATGGAACGCCTTTTACCAAAATACATATAAAAGTATTTTCTAGGCAGAACTACATTTTAACTTTTGTTTCGTAGTATATAAATTTTAACCGGATTTTGGAAATTTTTAATTGAATTAATCAAACTAATAAACTCGAAAAAAAAAAAAAAAAAAAAAAAAAAAAAAATCGAGACTAAGCAATGATAACGGTGCTCCTGTAAACACAACTTTTTCCTTATTGTTTATTACTGAAATATATTTTTGATATAAAAAAAAAAAAAAAAAATTAAAATATTCTCATTGTGTACATTTGTACGAAATTTTGTTCTGTACTTGCCGTGTTAAAAATTCTCAAAAAAATGGGATGGTGGCAATACCTGTTTTGCGAGATATCCCAAAGTTTAATCATCAGCAATTTAAGTGTAACTCTATGGACATTTTTAAAAAATGGTTCAGTCGTAATTATAAAATTATAAAATAATTATAAAATAAATTAAAAGACCTTACTTAGGCTTCATCTTCTGCAAGAAGCTTTTCGTGGGAGGACCCTCCCCCTTTATCAATTGCAAACTGTGCTTGTGGGCCTTGGCTATTTATAGCTTTGCTTCGTTCTTCTAATAAGTAGCGCCACTGCGGATCTATTTTGGCGGACTCGTGGTCGTTAATGGCGACATTAACACTAATTATTTCGATACTCTCTATGTAAAACGCGTAAGTATGGTTATTGTAATTGGCCAATTTTTCAACGTCATTCAATTTAATATCTATTTCATTTTCGTAATGTGTTCGAGCAAGCGCGGTAGTAAATCGGGCAAATTTAATATCATTTTCATGTTCTTTGAGGCGTGTTTTTCATTTTCTTTTCGTAACACCTATGTAACTTCCGGTATTTTTATCGAGGTATTCTATAGGGATTTTATAAACTCCGGCGGTTTTAAATAAGTGGTTCAATCGTGTTCATGAAATCTCAAAACGTGTAAATCTTATGAAAACCAGAGGTTAAAAAATTTTTATGAATCAAATGTTTTATTTTTATACATATCGAATAAAGTATTAAATACTACAAGTTCTGAAAAGAGATTAGAATTTCTTTCAAAACGAAATTTAATTACTGAAATTGCTTTATTAAAAGTAGTTAGAATTAGTTAAAATATATTCCTAAGAAAGATGCACTAGAGAAACTTCTAAAGATATTATATTTAGTAGGAGTTGAATTTAAATCTTTAATCCACTAATAACTGTTAAAATATTTGTAATATTTATTTATCATTTTATTAAAATCTTGGCTAGATTTAAAACAGTGGATTTTAATTTTGCCACACTAAAGTCTGGAAATGAATATTATTTATGAAAAGAATGCTGAACTTTCAGTTAAAAGCCTCATCGTAAAGTTTATGTAGCTAGTTAAAAAGCATCATCCGCTCATTATAATGCTCCTAAACTCAAAGGAAGACTTTAATTACAATGTAGCAATGTCGATAAATCTTTATTTCACCTTGGTTGTTCAAAGGTATTTACTAACCTCGGTAATTTAATTAATTTATTGTGCCATGGGAGAAATTGATATAACTCTTGAGGAATTTCGTTAAATAGTAGGTTAATTTTAAAAAGTATTCTAGAGGTAATTTTTAGGAGGATAACTCTTAAGATTTCATTAAAAATTTTTGAATAATTTTTTAATTCACGTTCTATATATTTTCTGCAATATGACCTAAAAAATAACAACAACAACGACAATAATAATAATAATAATAATAATTAGTAAGTTGTGTGATATTACTGATTTTTAATTACCATTTCTTATATATTTAATCGAAGAAAATATCGGAATTTCGACGTACGGTTTCTGAAACAATTTCGACTTCCGGTTATCGCCTAACAAACGATGCTATTATGATGCTATTTTAAGTATTTACGGTAGGGCTATATCTGAGGCTTTACTCTGTATATTTGCAAGAAATACTTCATTTGTGAGATGATAATTAAGCAAAACTATTCTGATTTAATTAGAGTACATATCAGACAACCGGTGTGGAGTTGAAATACTGCGAATTTCCAGGTGTATGGAAAGGCTATACAGTCGAGCCTCGTTAACGTAAATCTCAAGGGGAACAAAAAAATTGTTCATTTTATCAGAAGTTCATGATATCAGTAACTAATCTTCATATAACTACACTAATCTTCATTTTCACGGGACTATGGAAACAGTTCATGTTAAATGTAATTCACGTTAAGCGTGTTCACATTAACGAGGTTCGACTGTATTTTAGCTTCTATATCTGATAAATGCACAAAACTTGATATGTGATATGTACATTATGAAAAAAGAATGCTCATTTACTTTGTAAGTATATCAGTCGACCTATAGGTTGCGCTGCTATTACTTACTTTCGACGATTTTCCATACAGCGGTGATTCAGTATCTATTGACAAAATTGCACCAAATTGCATATGCGAACACTTTATTTTGAGAATCCATGATTAAATTTTTGTACATATACTAATTTATAGGTGGTGGTATTATACAGCATAATATAGAGTATTTTTACAGTTTCTACAATATGATTTTGATTTTAGCAGACTCTAAATATTATCGATAAATATTTAACTTATTCTATTGCATTTTAATAGTTTCAGTTTAGAATAAATAAATAAATATTTTTGTTATTAGAAGATTTCATTTACATATAGCTTTAATTTTAAATATACCGATTCCTTCATAAATTTATTTAAACATCAGTAAATATATTATTTGTTTCTGAGTTATTCTGATAACAGACTTACTGACAAACACACAGAACAAAAGCAAAAAAATTGATTTTCGTATTCAGGGACATCAAAAAGTCTAACTGAAAATGACTGTATTTCAAAAATTTGATAATAAAATAATACTTTTCTATCATATATGGATAAGAGAAAATAAAAAGGCTAATGAAAATAAATTTATTTTTGACGAAAGAAATTTTTAATTTTACGATTTATTTGTTTATTTCAAACCATGAAAACATGAACAAACTAGAGATCCATCAGACATGAACAATAATGAATTTGTAACAGTTTTTGTATTAATCATTAGGAAATACAGCTAATAGTGTTGCGAAAATGGCGAAAAATAAATAAATAAATAAATAAAATAAAACATAGAAATAGTAGCAATTAAAAAATAACAAAATGGCATAATAATATTCTCAACTAGCTTTACAAACACATTTAAATTTCATAAAATTAGAGTCTATTGAACTCTAATATATTGCGCCACTAGCACAATAATGATAATAAACCAAAAGATATCTAAAACAAATATATTTTTTCACTATTACCATAAAAGTAAAACAGTTGGCGGTAATTACAATTAGCAGATAGTGACAAACAGAGAATGACAAAATTCGACAAGATTTTGGAAATTTTAAGGTGCTTGACTACGGTCGGAGGTGAATTTTTTTTTTTTTTAATAATTGAAAAATTGCCTATTTATGTGCATAATATGATAGAATATATTAAAAAACAGTGAATAACCTGAAAAAAATATGCAAATTTTAAAATATTTTGATATTTAGGCTCAAAATATGCATAAAATTTGCGAAAAAGAAAAGAACTTTTACAAAACATCAAAAGTCAAATTTCAATAAAGATATTTTTATTCTGTAAATTTTATTTAGATTATTGAAAGGTCCTTAAGGGAGTTAACTACTCTCAAAACTATAACCATGTTATTTAATATTTTAGAGAAGTTAATATTTTTACAAGCTGAAAAAATCATGATTATATATGACAGTTCATAACGTCTATCGACAAAAAAAAAAAAAAAAAAAAAAAAAAAAATAATAATAATAATAATAATAATTTAGCTAGATTTATTGTCGGAGTTCAATACCTAAAACAGCTCCTCTAGAGTATTTTGTCAAAGTTTCATAATGTTTCAATCAGAACTTTTGGAGTTATGATGTTTTGGGATAAAGCAAAATGTTAAAAATCTCATTTTGAGAAAAAGCAGAAAACATATTTAAAAACCAGATTTTACCTATTAAATAAAAAATAATTTTAATAAGTTCCTGATTTATTTCAAAGTTTTTTATTTTCTTTTTTAAATTCATTTTATATTCAGTAACAAATTTTGAGGCTTATATTGAGTAAAACATTTATGTAAACAAACATTTATGGGTCATTTCCGGTCACTTCCGGTTTCAAAAACTGGCGAGTGACTAATATTAAAATGCAAACTCAAGTTCTAAGCAAGATAGAAACAAAGTTAAAACTGATTTAGAAAGCTAAAATGTCAGGCTTCAATACTAACCCAAAAATAGAAAATCGGAGTTTTGACCGAAAATTGCATTTTAAAGGTAGACAGGCACCTTAAGGTCGATCTTCAGCGTATTCGTATTTAAACCAATATTAAGAGATGGAAATTTGGATATTGGATAAGAATTGCTTGTGAATAAGTAATTAGATTCTAAAGATATTGTTACGTTAACGAAGATTGATGTCCAAGCTATCGACATAAATTTTCGAACGAACTACTTCTACGTTGTAAAGAAATAAACATATGAATGTTGTCTGCGGAGGGATATGTAAAACTTTTACACTGAAACTTGATGATTTAAAATGCAGCTTCACCGTTATAAATTGTCAAGAAAATAACTAACAGTGCAGGATTTTTTCAAATATTCCGAAAAGAAATCCTTTTTATCCATTATAAATTTGGTACAGTAACTCGTCGTGTGCAACATTCTTTAATTTGATTAGTTTTCCTGTTCCATAATTTCTCCTGGACATTTACCTAAATAAATAAATTACAAAACTTAAATTTCTCTAAACTAAGAAAAGATGAGATATGACAAAAATTCATCTTACCACAAAAATATTTTAAAAATATTTTCTATAAGAAAATCAAAGTGCATTTAAATCGGAGACGGATCATTTAAATTATGTTCCTTAAATGGAAATAATTTCTTTAAAACTGTAATACAATTTAATATAATAATTAACATTTCAATTAACTATACAAAATGCATGAAAAATTTTATTCTTGATTTTAAAAAAGGGATTTTAGTCCCTTAGCAACAGTTGCGATATATATATTATATATATATATATATATATTATACTTATTATTTGACATAATTTATAAAAAGAAAAGTACAAATTCGCATTACTAAAAGAACATAAATATGCAAATCTATGTTCAGCTCTGGCAATATATTTTTTTTTTTCGGCAGATCAAATTACAAAACTACTTTAACTCATGGACAATATTTAATTACGCTCTTTTAAAATCGAAAAGCCGCAAGAATTTACGAGCAAAACTAGAAGAAAAGACATTAATGAATTTTTTCTAATAATTTATAAATATAAAATTCTGTTGAAAAATTTTGAGTGAATTATTGCAATTGGAAATTTTAAAATTAGGTGGGAATAATATACCTCACCACCCTTGCAAAGATTAAAAAGTGACAATAAAGTTCTAAAAATTTAGTGCTCTCAGGAAGTGGGTAATATTTATTAGGTACAATTACTATAGATTACTTTTAACTACATGCACGCATACACACTATGTCACTAAACGGATGAGAAAAGTTTATCTAGATCACAATTTGTATGCATTATTCGAAGTATTTGTTGTCGAAAAAAAATACAGAACTTGATGTTATTTTATTTCTAATTAACGCAGAAAAGTGTGGTTGGTATCATTCGACAAAAAAACTATGTAGGTGAGAGTGTTGTACCTTGGGACAATGGCAAATTCCAAAAGCCTATTGGTAACATCGATTTTTTTTAAATTTCTAAGTGTGATTCTAACAAATAGATAACAGCGCAGTAAAAGACAGCATCAGAAACGCTGAACACAGGACTTGGTGAGTGAAAGAAAATTTCATCACTTAAAAATAAATATTTATCTCCTTCTAATTTCGATTTTTGTACTAGTAATAGTAAAATTATTGTTCTCAATTTTAAATGGACATTGAACAGAAGACTTTTAAATGTTTTGGTTATGAGAAAGTAATGATACTACATTTGGATTGACCACCATTTTTATTTTACTTAAACCATGTGATGACTGTACCTTGGGACATGTCCCAAGGAACAGCATATGTCATACACATAGTTCTCAATAATTTAGGTATTATTTTAGTATAAATATATTTTAGTATGTTTTAATATAACATTCTAATAATTAATTTAATGTAATTAATAATCTTTTAACATAAATTCATATATATCCGACAGACCAATTGATTCAAACCAAGTGTTAAGTGAAGCTGTTGAATCTACAACAGTAAATGCGACAAATGAGTTAACAGCTGTATGTGTGGCATATTCATCTTCAGATTCTCAAGATGTGACATCACAAATAATGATTTGGGCATTTCCGAAATCTTCAACTCGAAAAAGCAATGGCTACAGAAGAAAAGAAAAATCTTGGATTTAACAGATTTTCCTGTAAAACTGAAATTGAAACTACGGAGCAGAATACTATTGCATCCAGAATGAAGAGGAAAGAATCACCTACACAACAAATTAGCAGCTCAGAATCTGATACTGATAAACCAATCTTATCAAGTACAGATGGTGACAATATTGAATATCATTTAACTACAGACACATAAAAAAAAAATATATATACAAAATAAATATTTGTTTACAAAAATATCTGAAAGAATAATATATATATATTAACTTCGATCTTTGAAGCTCCAGAAACACCCCTTCTTTACGAACTTGATCTGAAGTACTGGATGTCATTAACAAGGTTTTTAAAGTGCACAAGAGCCAGCAACAAATTCATTTATAGATATGAAAATTATGATATTTTGTCAGACATTGAGTATTAATCTCCCACTGAGGCCTGAACGAGAAATCTCACAATTGACGTTACATCATATAATGTTAAAATAGGGACTTTATCAATACTTTGTTAATTTACGAATAAGTACAACATGGTGTTGTACCTTGGGGCAGTTTACACTTTCTACTTAAAATGGTTGGCAAATTTTGTTTAAAAAAAAAAAAAAAAATGTATTATAGAGAAGAATGTTGGAGTATTTAAATATTGTCTTTAGAATATAACTAACTTTAATTTTAGAAGTTAAAAATTAAAATGTAAAAAATGTCCGAGGTACAGCATTCTATCCTACGTTTAGAAAATGAAGCGAAGTTTTGTACTGGTAGTCATCTACATATTAATATGTGCATCAAATTTGATTTTTTAAATGATAACATCATATTTTGACTTTCGCATTTTCGATGGCAGGAATTAAAAAGTAAAAATATATTGGCTTTATATTTTATTTTTATTTTTATAGAGTTATAAGCGTTTAACGCTTTGGGTTGATAGCTTTAAATCCATGTTGCAAAATTTCATTTATATCTTCTCAACAAAAGCACTCGACTGATATATTCTTTTTTAACACTTTCCAACGAGGTTGAAAAGTGTTTATGACTTGGGTTTGTCTGTCTGTCTGTCTGTCTGTCCTTCTGTCTGTCTGTCTGTCCGTCCGCGCTCTAACTCCCGTAAATATTTATGAAATTTCTTGAAACTGATATATGTTATTCAAGTTCACTACAGGATGTTCCCTATTGGAAATGGAGTTTATACATCTACTGGGTTGTGTACAGGGACCCCCGAAAATATTTCAAAGCAAAACACTTTTCCAAAGTCGGAAAAGTGGACAAAAAAAAAACAATTTTGCACAAATTGTTTAAGAATGTTTAGTTATAAATTCGCTTCTTAGCTACAAGTTGCATGCTTCGTTTATCTTAATATATATATATTATTACATGTGAGAACTTTAAATAAAAAATAACTTTGTTTTTTAATTTGTAACCGAATAAGTTTCGCTTCTAAGTATTTTAAATAAGTTAACTACTTACATTATATAAAATATTATCAAATTTATTTGTTAAAAAAATATTAAAACAGGATATGCATGCTGCTTAAAGTAGATTTCATATGGAAAATTTGTTAAGTAATACAAATATCTGAATTTCTAAGTGTCTGAAATTTGTAATGTCTGAATTTTTAAGTGCCTAAATTGTAAAATGTCTGAAATTTTATGTGTCTAAAATGTTATATGTCTTAATTTAAGACATATCAACCTTATTCAGACACTTATCTCAGCTCATTTATAAAAAAGACACTTACCTGTCTTAATTTAAGACAGCACATGCGTCTGAAATTTTGCATGCGTAAGTATTTCAGACATTTATGTGTCTGAATTGACATTTCAGACACATTTCTGTCTGAATTTAAGACGCTTCTATTTACAGTGTGTAAATGTGTATTAACCTTAAACAATAATCTATATTAATCTTGAATAATAATATATAATAACTTTTTTCAGTAGGAACATGTTTTATGTTATTGAGAAAGAAAACATGTACGACTCGTATTAATTGGGAGAAGACATGCATAAAATTTCTTTAGGAAGTATATGGAATTGTTTTAGGGTCTACATAGGTTTACAACCTTTTACATTATACCAACGCATTATACTTTATACTAACTGGTCTACCCTGCGTTTCCTGTGATGAAGTAGTGTTTATAAAATTTTGAATTAAAGAAAAAACAAAGTAAAGAAAGTATGAGATGAAATTCAAATTAAATTATATTAAAATAAAACTTTTTAGCTTTATGATATTGTGCACGTTGGTTATTTATATGATCGTCGAGTTTTAGTATCAAAATTATTTGAACGTTAAAATTAAGAGAAAAATGTAATTGAATGAAAATAAAGCAGTGAAAGGAGACATTGTTCATCCTTGTTGGAATGCGTTAAAAATGTTTGCATGTTTATTTTGTTTTGCGACACAAAAAGAAACGTATTTACAATTTATTTATTTATTTTTGACATAAATTTATTTATTTATTCTTTTTTTAATGATTTTAAAGTTAAAATGCGTTTTTTTATATAATTATCCGACTGAATTAAAAATACTGAGTTAGCTAGATTTCGTCCTGATTAATAAGTATGCCCTTTTTCGTAGCGATCGGTTGAATGGTGTAGCTTTGTATAAAGAACTAAAAATCTGGACAGATACGACAAATCTTCAGCTTTATATATGTAGCTATACATGTGCTTACATAAGTATTTTTCAGCATATGACATTTTTCACATTGTCTATTCGAGATTTTGATTAAATTTAAAAATGTTTTTAAAAACAGCTGAATATTTACGAAATGTCAACGTTGTTAAAACAGTTTTAAATTTCTTCAATAATTACATAACAAATCTATTTTATGTGTATCGCATTTTAAAAATAATAAATTTATAAAACAAATTTGAAAATTTTAATATATTAGTCTTGAACTTTTATATTTCGTTAGGGAGACAATTTTTTTTTCTTTTAATAAATTCAACATCGGATTTTTTAATTCAATGTGAAAACAACAGGTTAAAAGCAGAATAACAACAGTAAACACATTATAGAGTTATATTGTTTTACAGAAAATATTATGGAACAGTTTCTTTACGGAAATGGTCATGAATATGACATAAAAAATCCTGATTTTATATAAATCTATGCTAATATATAAAGAAAAAAAGTTTGTTTGTTCGTGGATGATAAACTCTGGAACTATTGAACCGATTTAAATAATTGTTCCACTAACCAAAAGCTACATTATCCCTGAATGCTACAGGTTACAATTAATTTTGATAAAGTAAATTTTTTTGATCGAAATTTCAGCATTTTAATTAAAATACCCATAAAAGCTACGAAATAAATAATGAAATATTAAAAATCGAGCTGCTGACAATAGAAAACAAATTTTTACAGGTTCATTTACATTTTGAAATTGTTTGACATGAAAATAATAAATTTAATATAAAGCTTTGTGAAAAATTAATCTTGTACGGTAAAATGGACGTCAGTATAGCTTTAAAAGTGTTTTTTTCCCTCATGATATAATTTATTCAAAAGTTATCTGTGGATATTTTTAGGAAAACGGTTGATCGCAGAGCTACACAAATTTTCGTGGAGTTTTGTATTGACTAGTCCTAATGTACCGTGAAGCCCGATTTTAGAATTTTTGATTGGTTTTTTTTAATTATTTAAAATATGAAAATAATAACTTTATAATAGCTTTAAAATTATAAATTAAATATAAGCGTTAAATTTAGTTGTTGCCAAAAAACTTTACAAGATTTTTTTTTTTTTCTTCGACATAAAAATATACTTTTACGTGGATAATAATTAAAAAAAAGAAAAAAAACTATCAAGTAACAAATTTGCTTATGCATGTGACAAGATAATGTCAATATAGCTTTAAAATTAAATAAAAATAAAATGATAATAATAACTTACAGATAATCCTTGGCCTTCTTTTAAAATATTGATGCTGAAGTAGACAGGGAATTTTTCGCCAAGGACACTACTTTCGCGAGAGCCATTTTAAGCCAAGTAGCGCATCAAAAATATAAATAATTATAAAATATTGAAAAACAAAGAAACAGAAACAATAATCACATAAATTATCTATTTTTATCTCTCTATATCATTATATATATATATATAATCAAAATGGTAATAAAAATTCAAAACTCACCAAGTAAAGCTGTGCCATGATTAAGTTTTCATATTTATTTATTTATTTTTCTATTTTCCAACCATTAACTGACCGTAAAATATTTAAAATGCAAAATATATACACTCCTTCTCATATTTATGAGGGCACTTTATATTTTTAAATAACTAACGTAAAAATAATTGTAAACAAGATTATACTAAGTGCACTTAATATATCTAGTATTCTAAAAACCAAAACTGTTAGAAATTTTTAATATAAAACAAAATTAATAAAAAATAATGTAAAATGTGTTTTTCCCCACGTTTTTTGATGTTCATAGTTACAGGGACAATCCAGATTTTTTCGTTTTATTTAACTTACTGGCGGATAAATTACAGTTGACATGCGAATTTGTTAACTACTGGGCTAGATTAATTCATATATAAGCCTTCAATTTTTCTTGGACGGACCTTACTGATAATTCCTCGAAAAAAAGAACGTTCAAGTAGTGAAGTATGATAAATGTGTTATTTAAGTGGAAAGATAATTTCAATCCGCCGAATTTCTAATGAAATTCGAAGGTCTAAAATAGCTGAAGGAAATGTGATCAAACATTGAACTGCTGGTTCAATAGGAGAGAGATCTGATGCAAAATCAGAGTTGTTTTACAGAGATCGAAGACTCATAATTCCTCTTACTGTTCTACTCATAATGATTGCTGCCGAATTTGCTCGTAATTTTTAGCGAAAGGTTAGGGTCTACATTTATGCATGTTTAAAATAATTAATAATATGTTAAAATGAATAAAAAACCTGTAATAATCAATCAGCATTTAATAGGGGAAAGAACGTCTGTGTTAAAGTTGAATAAAGACAATATTAAATGGTAAAATGTTGCATTTTCGGATGAAAAACATTTTATTCTTGATTAACCAAATGGTTTTAACAGTTACTGGCACGATCTGAAGATAGCGAAAGACAGAGCATATTTTTTAAAGGCAGATATGAATCGGGCATTTTAAAGGTGGATCTATGGTGCTCTGAGGAGCTGCTTCTACTGAAGGCAGAATGAATTTAGTAATTTTTTCTATTATTATGAACATCAAGAGAATATCCGCAAATTTTAAACGTGGAATTATCAGACTTTTGTTAGATTTTGGGGGGCAATAATGTTTTTTTCAACAAGACTTACATTTTTGTTCTACTTTTGAGCAATAGGAAATAGTTCGAAGAAAGAAACTTCTGTATTATTGCCTTTCCTATGGCCTAAAAGTTGAAAAAACCTTAACTTATGATATTAGAAAAAGTGCATGCAAGTGGAAAGCAATTATAAATAGTTTAAATGTATTAAGAATATCATATATGCTATATGAAATGATATTGAAACTGAATATAAAAAAAAAAAAAATGTATATATATATATACCAGAGAGAATTTTTGACTGTTTAACCCTAAAAAGAGACCCCATAAAATATTAATTAAAAAAATAACTGCAAAAAATTACTAAAATTCGAGCTGTCCTTATAATTGTGAACACCTGAAAAATAATCTTTTTTCCATATTTAAAGTTTTTTAAGATAGAAAAACGATAAAACTTTTTAAATATAGTCTACTAATGAAATTCAAATTAATTAAAAATAAATTTGTTTAAATAATAGTGTTCAGTGTTTAGTTAATATAGAAAAACGGGTGTCCTTATAATTCTGAGAAGGAGTGTATAACCTCAAAAATTAGTTATCTCATACGATAGATGTAGCATTCATAACATATTGTAATATTAAATTTGGTGTGAAATCGCTTTCATTTTATGGTCTGCCGGATAAATCAAATAAAATATAGGAAATAATGTAATATAACGTTATGTATAGTCCGTACAGTGTTGTTCATCAGTAATTGGGATTCAAATATAAAAGGGCTACTTCAATTTTTTCGATACTGTCCATTTCAAAACTGCCATCGATAAACATCCAAATGTCTACAGGTAAGTCATTGTCTTAGGCAATAGGGACATGTACACGAGATTCCAGAAGTGAGGAAGACGCTGCCGAAGACAGAGGGGACCTGAAGCGGGCATTTGAACGATTTCAAAGGATTTTATTTTTATTTTTTGTTTATAAAGCGATATAAAAATGAGTGATTCTGTTTTTAATTCCTTTAAATATAGTGACCAGCGAAGCGGATAAAGCCTGCTAGTATTCATATAATACGCCATCATTTTAAAAATAGTATAAGAATCTAATAAGTTTTTAAAACATTATTTTTCTCATACTTTTACACGTACTTCAGGATTTTACATGTACCACGAAACTGACTTATAAATACTTCAAAAAGAAATATTTCAAACTTTAAAATTTTATCAGTTTCGTACAACCAGACTCTTTAAATCTTTTTTTGGTAATGAGCGGTGAAAAGTATTCATGCGATAGAGAAAAATGTGTGCGGGACATAAATGAAGCATATAAAGAGAAGAGAAAAACTCCATAAAGGGAAAAGTAAAAGCAGTGGAATTGTCTTTTTTAACTTCATTTGTAATTTTGTAATTTTTTTATTACTGCTAATTTTTTTGCATATATATTTGAAAACAGTAGTTTTCACAATCTAGCAGTTCAAAAATGATACATTCTTCAAATAAAATGTGCAATGGATTTTTTTAAATATTAGCGTCGATAATAATAAGAATGATAAATTACCTGTTATTAGTTTTAAATAAAATAAATGAAACTGATGAATGTATAATTTGTATGAAGTTTTATAGACTTGGTTGATTTGATCGATTTGATTAAAGTTTCATCGGTATGATTAAAAATTCATTTGATTATCTAAAAACATTAGCTATATTTTTAAGAAATCATTTTTAATCTGAAAATATTAGTATTAATGTAATTTTTAATGCAATTAATGAAGTGCAACAACATACATAAATCTGATTTCCGACTTTTAAAGCCAATTGATCGGAAATGTTTTCTAAATTTAATATGAGGAGCTGAATTTCTAAAATACATTAATACATCTGTACTTCCTAGTCATTTTACATTCCTGGATATAGAAGTGGCATCATAATACTTACAGCTGCAGATTTTTCCCTCATAAAACAGGTATTTTGAAAACAAAAATTGCTTCTATGACTCTTAAAAGGACAAAATTTAAGAAAGCAACGAATTTGCTCTAGGAATAATAAAAAAAGTAAATTTACTGATATTTTTTTCTGTCTCTATTTACTTAAAACTTTGTTTAGAAATCTGAATTTAAATATCTTGTTACACTGTGTTCCTAATAAATATCAGGTATATAATGATGATGCATGTGTTTTTTTAGTAAATTCTTTCTTAAACGGTACTCGATTTCATAGTTAGCTTTAACTATTTTCTATTAATACTGGATATTAAAAAGAATGTTTATTTAACTTACAAAAATATACAAGAAGATAATAATTAAATTTCAATATCCAAGAAAGTGCAGAAAAAGAACTACTATTGGTCATAATGATCTGATACGCGAAGAAAGGGGAAAAAGTATCGCATAAGAAAAAAAAAAAATGTTCAAAATTTAACAATAGATGACAATTTATGTGTCAGAATATATAAAGAACAAACGTCACATGCTTATTAAGCCCTATATTTCTTATAAGAACTCGGGAATGTGCCGTTTATCTGATATAGCGTTTGAGAAACTCATCATAATTCTCCAAATCATGTATTGCGTTCCACTTCTGAAGCTGTTTCAAAATAACTATAATTGTACGATAACAGCTCTAAAGGAGTTCCACACATTAAAGGGTTTGAATAAAGGTTATGTTCCGATGCCTGGTTGCGGTGTGCACAAGATGATAGAGAAATTTGAAGACACAGTTCCATTGAAGTCAGATTTGTCAGATATAGATAATGTATTGCCTTGACACTAGTAAAAAGTGTGGCCCCGGCAGTGTAAGAAGAAACGAATAGTGATGTGAAAACATACAGTGCACGGGGAATCGACTGAACGTTAGAGATTCTAGTGATCATCGTGTGTAACATTTTACGAATCATCCTGCGCTCATTGCTAATCATACAATGTTCCCATATTCAACACTTGCATCTTGCTGACCTTCAAGTAAGCCACATCTTTGCCTTAGAGTGTTTGATCGCATGAAGAGAATAATGTATCACCATGGAGCAATTTTGGATAGATATGCACACGAATCTGTCAATATTCAGAGTTGCAGATCATGGGCAACGGAAAATCCGTTCGCGTATCAACCAATGCCTTTTTTGAAAAACTATTTGTGTGGTGTACGTTTACGCTATAATTTGTCATAGGGCATTTTTTTTTCATTATGCTAGACCCATTTACCTGTAAATTTAATGGTGTATGATATGAATGTTTTTTGCGTAACCAAGATATTCTGCTATTTCAACGCGTGCATTTGTGTGTAACACAGTTTTTGTGCAAGAAGGTGATTCTCTGCTCATTCAAATAAGGATAAACGGCTCTTTGACATACATTTTAGAAATGATAAATTAATCAGTCACCATTTTTAAACAGACAGTCCTCTGATCTTAATCCTTGCCATTAAGTGGAGGTATCTGAAAGATGTTGCATTCATCGGTCAGAATTGAAGATGAGCATTGCACAACACCTTCACAACAACAGTAGAAATACGTTCAAATCTGTTATGGTAAATACTATTTTTCTGTTTGAAATGTCGACAGAAAATGGTGGATAGCATATTGAACATTTGATAAGAAAGTTTTGTGTTAATTAAAATCATTTTCATTGTTGCTTTTTCTCTATTTTTTCAGCTTCAAGACATTTACAAAACAATTTCATTGTTGATTTTCCCAGATTTTTGCCCCAAAACAATTAAAAAACAATTTCATTATTACTTTTTCCTCTGTATTTGGACTAGGACTATTAAAAATCTGGAGTGACTCCACTCGACTTTCCGAACATTGAGTAATTAACAGTTTTGTAGATAAAGTAAAGAAAGAGTAGTTGTTAAACAAACAAAAGGGAGAAAACCATAATAGAGTGTTTGAGTATTTTTCTCCATCTATTACACGTTGTTTTATTTAACGCTACTGAACTTTGAGCCCATAGATCATAATGACAAAGAAATTTTCGTTGTGTCCCTGTAAAAACCTATAAATGTTAGATTCACCAAAATGCTTATAGTTAGTGCAACAGTGATTTATAATACTCATATAAATTTTCAGCTGAATTCAATAAGGCGTTTAGATGCTATCGTACTTTTAAAAATTTAGTCCCATAGGCCATAATGATAAAGAATTTTTCTTTGTGTCCCTGTAAAAAAACTGTAAGTGCTAGATTCACCAAAATCTATACAGTTAGTTCAACTGTGATCTATAACATGTGTACAATTTTTTTGCTCGGATTAATAAGGCGTTTAGACACTATCACATTTTTAAAAATTTGGCCCCATAGGCATAATGATAAAGAATTTTTCTTTGTGTCCCTGTAAAAAAACTATAAGAGCTAGATTCTCCAAAATCTATACAGATTGAGTATTTGTGATCTATAATATGTGTATAAAAGTTTTGCTCAATTAAATAAGGCGTTTAGATGCTATCGCACTTTTAAGATTTTGCTCCCATAGGCCATAATGATAAAGAATTTTTCTTTGTGTCCCTGTAAAAAAACTATAAGTGCTAGATTCACCAAAATCTATAGGGTTCGTACTATGGTGACTTACAATATGCGTACCAACTTTCAGGTTAATCGAACGAAGCGTTTAGACGCTAGCTTGTTCACCCACAGACATACACACATACACACATACACACATACACACATACACACACACATACATACATCATCGTAAAAATAGTGAAAACGGACTCAGGGGACCTCAAAACGTATAGAAACATCAAAATCTCGAATTCGGATTTTTGACATGATTACAATACTTTCCTCACTATAGTGTTCGGAAAGTAAAAATTGATTTCATTGTTACTTTTTCTGCGATTTCTGGTTTCAGCATAATTAAAACCAATTTAATTGTTGCTTTTCTCAGATTTTCGCGCTCAGGAAATTAAAAACTGATTTCAACTTAGTATTTCTTCAATTTTTGGAATAAAGGCAAGAAGCGTTTTCTTTTTTTCTATCCGTTGTGACTCTATTTTGTCGTGGTTGATGGACTTTCAACTAAGAGAGTGAAAACTGTTGAATGACTTAAAAGTCATTGTTGTAGGGGAGAGTGGGGATGAATGGGACATTCTTCCTATTTTTATTGATAACGTTGGCCATATGTAATTCAGAATTTTGCAACATTGCTCATTTTAGTAATCAGTTACATATAAACATACTAACTTTAATAAAAAATTATCATTTTTAATTAATAATAATTTTTTTTTACATGCATGTGCATTGTCCCATTCATCCCTACCTATGGGGATGAATGGGACAGGACTGGAGTTAACAAAGAAAATAAAACAAAATGGAAAGTAAATAAATTTTTAAAGTTAAATTAGTTTATGTGATTTTATTGCACACTACGAATTCACTGAAATTAACATAAAACTTATGTATTGACTCAAATTAACTCAAAAGACAAAAGTCCTTTGGTTCGTGATCTAGGCTTTGGTAATGTAATCTAATAATAATCTAAAAATCTATATAAATAAAGAGAAGTGTCTGTGTGTGTGTGTGTCTGTGTGTGTATCTGCGCTCTGGCGCTCACACTACTGATCACAGAGCTTCCAAATTTGGCATATAGGTACCTGGGGCCCTGCAGATGTGCACCTCATCGAGTTTTTTTCGAATTTCGAATTTGAATTTTTTAAATTAATGTTTTTTCGATTTTAAGTATTGGCTTTAATGTTTCATTTTTCATGAATTTATTCTTCGATTGTTATCGTCTGCGTATCTTAGCAACGGCTATTATGCAATTCATTTTTTATTTAATACATTCATTTGAAGGCAATTTTTTTTCTTTTCTTTTTCTTTTTATTATTATTATATTTATTGAAAATCAAATCGTAATGCAATAGAAATAAATTGTTACGTTTATGTATAAATTTTATAATATAGCAACTTTTTATTTTTCATTTTTTTCTATTTAATTCCTTTAAAAGAAAAATCTTTTTTTTTGTTTTTTTAATTATTATTATTTATAATATTTATTGGGTGAAAAAAAATGATAGTTTATAGTGGAAAGGATAAACTTATTAAAATTCGTTTTTCATGTATTTAATTCCTTTTAAAAGTAAATCTACTTTTTTATTTTATTTTATTGCACTGGTCGGAATCAAATCGTAATATAGTGTGAATAACGGGGGCTATAAAACACATGGTTCAAAAACTAAAATATATAATAGATGCTGAGATATAGTCATCTTTAAAATCGTAGTTCTTAAATAACAGAAAATCCACAAGTCGTAGATAAATACCCAGACTGAAGTGCCCGGGAAAGACCTTTCTATAGACAGTGGTGAACTGTACCCGATGCAGTACGGGTAGAAAAAAGAGCTGCCTTAGGCAATGGGTACCCGAAGAAGCGAGATCTAAAGCGATTTCAGTGTTTATTTTATTTATTTATTTATTTATTTTAAGTTTTTATTTGTAATGTGATGTAAAAAATAAATACTGATCCAATTCTTTTGAAAATTCACTTAAATATAGTGACCAGCGAAGCGGGCGTAGCCTGCTAGTAAATAAATAAATAAGACACTAGAAAGAGATAAATCATTATAATAGAGTACAAATTATCCAGATAAATTTTTTTTTCCGACTAATCGGAAAATCAACATTCTATTCCGTATTACATTAATAATCACCCGAATTTATTTAATTAGCTTGATTAAAATTGTGATTTTAATCAAATTATTATCAGTTTATTTATTTACTTATTTATTTATTTTACTTATTTATTTAATTTGCATTGAATATTCAAACTTATAATTTTTTTAATCATAATTATTATAATCAAAAATCAGAACAATTAATTTCAATTTTTTTTCTAAACCCACAAAATTAAGAATCCTGATAATCAACATGGCTAATTTACGTTTTAATATAATTCTTGTGTAAAATTTTAAATTAATACATAGTGGGGAATCTATGTATTAAACAAGGATCTATTCATCCGTGTTTAAACTGTCCCATTCATCCCAACCATCACATGATCATATAAAACAGGAAATAGGCTTAATGAACAATTCTCAGTATTCTTCTTGAATATCATAAACACAAAAATATTATGCCTTTTCAGCACATAAGAGTTATATTAACTTTAAGCAAATAGTTAATTTCTTAATTACTACCTAACTGAATCAGTAAAAACTTATAATAAATAAATAAATAAGACAAAAATATAATAAATAAATAAATAAATAAAAACTTACTTTGGCAGCTGAAAAAGACACTTTAATTTTTTTCTGCCCTTCTATAAATAGCACAATTCTGAAACTGCACTTGATGAATGACCTCAGTACTGCCATATATCAGAAAAAATGTCAAGTTTCCGGTGCTTGAAAAACATAAAAATTTTGCTATTGTCCCATTCAACCCCACTCTCCCCTATTGATTGAATTCTTCAATAAATTACTGTTAATGTCATGTGCGTATCCGGAGGAATTGCTTATAGAGTTACAGCTTCTCTTGATATGTTCTGAAAAGTAAAAGTAAATAAATAAGGATTGATTTTTTTTTCTTTTGGGGATAAAATAAGAATAATTATAATATTTTTAAATACGTTTGCTCCTTTTTTTTTTTTTTTTTAAATTTTCCTCAAATTTCTCGTCAGTTCTAATTCCATGCGTACAACAATACATGAACAAAAAAAATTGCCAAATTATAAATCAGGGAATATATAGATACAGACAGGATTAGATCAAAGAAAATGATAGCACATCATTTGTGAAAAAAAAAATAATAAATAAAAAAAAAATAAATAAATAAATAAATAAATAAAAAGGAGAGGAAAGCTCTATTTGATTTAAGCTGTTTAGTATTTGTTAGGAAGTGTGGACGAACTATTTCTTGTTGCTATGACTCGTTACGAGAGAATGCGTTTATCAAGACAAGCAGAGTTCACGACATGAAAAACAAATGATTTTTTTCTGAACATTTGTTGCTGTTGTTTTCTTTTTTCTGTTCAACCAATCAACGGTTGACAGCAGCTAAGAATTAGGATGATTAATTCGGAAATAATTTTTCCCTTTCTCGTAATCCCGACAGCTAGCCCACGTCACGGCGAAGTTCCCAGTATTCCCTTAAACTTTTATAATGACTTGAACTGCCAGAGATAAAACTTTCTACTCTGCAGGGATTTTGAGCCAAGAACTTTTTTCCCTAAAAAGCGCGCAGTTCAAACGTGGCGGTAGACACAAGACGATTTATCTGTTTTCGACGGCGAATCAAAAACAGAACTTTTCAAGAAGAGGATCATCGAAGCAATGTTTTCGTTTTATTTACTTTATTCTAATCATTCTTATACAATCGAAAAAAAAAGTACAACTTGCAGGTTGGTCCACATCCCTATTTGGCGATTTTCTTTTGGCGCCATTTTGAACGATAATGATGTCGTTCTGGAAACTTTGCAACATGATATGGCCACCTGTTTGCTATTTATTTCTAATGACCATGGCAACCAGCATTCCAATTATTTATGAAGATAAATTGATCGATATTTAAATATTCTGTATCCTATTATATGTTTGCTATTTTATTTAACGAAATATAGGCCTACTTTTGCAAAGGAAGATAATGGACTATATATATATATATATATATATATATATATATATATATATTGAGTGAATTGTTTAGAGGGAGAGAAATATTTGGAATTTTTCAAAAAGTGTGTGTTAGGATATCTGTTTTATATAATCATTTTTCCTGGCAACTGTAGAACATTTAAATGGTGTAAATGTGCAAGAAATATATATACAGAGACATTTCATAAGTAAATAGACACCCTGAATTTTATGAACATTAATGAATTTCATTGTAACAACTTATATAATTTTATTTTATTTTTTGCAAGTTTGTATAAAATAATATATTATCAAGCTCTTAAAATATGGCTTGAAACCCTGGTTCAAAAGAATTGAGGGATTATGAACGAGGGGAAATAGCTGGACAGTATGAAGCTAGCAGAAATCAGATGCAAAAATCGCTTTAAAGCTGCAGATTCCTCCCTCAGCTGTCAATTGCGTGATTGTGGAATTCAAAACTGACCAAATAAAAAACTGTTAAACCTGGTCCATGTCAACCTGGATTAACAGCACGTCAACTGAGGGCTGCCAAAAGGATCCTCGAAAAGAATCCTCGTTACAAGGCTGTAGATGTGGAAGCACAGCTTAATGTGAGTCGCTGTACAGTTACCAGATATCTTCATACGTTAGGATATCATAGGAGAGCTGCAAGACGTAAACCTCTTCACACTGAAGCCAATATTGAGAAAAGAAAAGAATGACCAACTACAATGTCCAAACATGATTTGATATTTTGGCAGCATGCCATCTTCTCAGATGAGTCCACTTTTACTCAGTTTTCATGTAGCGGACGCACATAGATCTAGAGACAACCCACACAAGAATTTAGCCTAAAACGATTGCAACCAACCGTAAAGCATGGCGTATTTTTCATTCTCGTGTGGGAGCGATTTGGAGCACTGGAAAATCAAAGCTTGTGAAATATGTGGGTAATGTTATAAGTGAAAAATACATTGCTATATTGGAGAAGGGGCTTTTGCCAATATTCGCTGGTCGGGTACTTAATAAATCACTGACGTTTTTCATGGAAGATGGCGCTCTTTGCAATACGGCTAAAAGAACCAAAGAATGGGAAGCAAAACAGGGCTATGGCTGTACCAGATTTCTGATCTAAAACTTATTCTTGTTACTGACCCGATACAGCATATTTCAAATCTTAACTCTTTTCTTACAGTTACTACTTAAATTTTCTAATAAAATATTTATTCTTCAAAATAATAAGATATGGATGGGTCTCACCTGAAATCTTCTAATCCAAAAGTCCGGGTGTGGATGGGGCAACTATCATCCATTAAAGAAACAAAACTTGATGAATGTAGCACTTCTTAGATGAAAACAGAATTTTAATGCTTTGTTAGCATACACTTAAAATGAAAACGAAAACAGTAATTATCTACAGTATTTACAATTAAATATTAAATTAAAGTACTTAAATGCTAAATAGTTCTGATAAATGTTCATTCTTAATTAAAATTCTGAAGATTTTTCTAGTTCTGTTTTAGGACCGGGGCGTCTGTAAACACAACGCTCTTAACGTAGCCCCTTCTCTTTCAAGGTCCTTTACTGTTCTGCTTCTGATTCTAAAAAGCAACTTTCTCGAATACTTCTCATTTTCGAGTCGAAAAAGAGATGCAGTCACGAAAAACAGGCGCCCGTCTGTCTGGAAAGGCACTTGTTCTGAAAGCAGAAGAATGAGCGGGAATTCCCGACATCCTCCCACCTTGAGTTGCGACTAATCGGAGGAACTCAACAATCCAAGTTGAAGTCGTTGAGGGGGTTTCACCACACGACCAGTTCGGGAGACCACCAGGGGACTGGAAGTAGGATCATCTGTTGTAGACTTCTTGTTACGGGTTCCGGAACTGGTAGGTTCTGGAGGATCTTTCACAGGTTCTTTTTCTCTGGGGTTGAGTATCGGTTTCTGTGAGAGGTTCTTGTTTTCGGAAGTCGAAGGACTTAAATTTTCTTGAACAGATTTATGTAAAGTGGGGTGATTCTTAAGTTCGGTACTGTCAATTTCTAAAGGAAACAATCTTTGCAATGGACGCAGAAAAAGTCCATTTTCGGTCTTCACCTTAGCTAGGCTTATGACATTATCTTTGCCTGGGTAAATCTCGATCACTCTTGCCAAAGGCCAGTGAACACGTTTCTTATTGAAATCTTCTAATAGGACAACATCGCCGACTTTCAATTGTTTGAATCTTTTGGTCTTAGATGCATGTTGTCGTAATTGTCCTAAATATTCAGCTCTGAATCTGTTTCTTAGGTTTTCTCTGATTATTTGCCTATATCTGGCTCTGCGGTTAAGATCTTTAGAATCTAAAGCATCTAGGTCAGGTACTCCTGATGTTGGTAGTTCTCTTAGGAACATCATTGGAGTTAAAGGTAAGGGATCTGTGTTATCTTCGGAAACATAGGTTAGGGGCCGTGAATTAATCACTTGTTCACAGTCACATAGCATGGTGTAAAGTTCTTCGTAATTCAAAGATGCACGACCTAAGTTTCTTTTCAGGATTCCTTTAACCATTCCAACAAGCCTCTCCCACCAACCTCCCCACCACGGTGCGGCAGGAGGGTTGAATTTCCAAATGATCTTCTGGGTGGAAGCTACCTTGCAGATGGTTTCCCAATCTACACTCGAGAGAGCATTGCTGGTTCCTAGGAAGTTCTTCCCGTTGTCCGAATAGATGATGTAGGGTCTGCCTCGCCTTGCTATGAACCTTCTCAGAGACTGGATAAAACTTTCTGTAGACAGAGACGTAATGGCTTCAAGATGTATGGCTCGGTAGACAGCGCAAGTAAATAAGGCTATCCATGCTTTTGATCCATCAGAAAGATGAAGAGGACCGGCTAGATCTACGCCTACCACTTCAAAGATGGCTGCTTCTCGTACTCTGTCTTCGGGTGGTACTCCAGGTTCAACATCTATTTTGGAAGTCTGAAGTTTTCTGCAAATCACGCATTTTCTTATTGAATTTCTAATGGATTTTCTAGACTTCAGTATCCAAAAATTTTCTCTGAGTAGTGTCATTAGAGTGCCGACTCCAGCGTGCTGATTTTCTAAATGCTTCTCGAATACCAATCTTTGGACGACGGGATGCTTGTAAGGTAAGATCAGGGGATATCTGAAGTTTTCACTGTCGTTTCTTTGAATTATATTGGTTTTTACTCTTAAGAGACCAGCTTTATCTTCGACAGGCCTTAAATTTCTTAATTTTGGATCTGTTTTCCCTGAAAAAGATTCTTGTTGTACTAATCGTAGAAGTACATTTTCTGCTTTTGAAAATTCTTCAACTGAAATATCTAATTCGGATATTTTCTCAGCAGTCTTCGAATTATGATAAAATCTATATATCCAGGCAATGGTTCTAACTGTTTTCTTGTAAGAGGAAAAATACTGATAAAATCGATTGAAATTATCTTCTTTTTTATCTAAAAGATTTAGGATTGTCTTCCTTTTTTCGCTGTTTATGATTTCTTCGTTTGGGTCTTCTTCTATTTGAGGCCATTCATTTTCATGTAAATAAAGCCAACTCGGACCCTCCCACCATCTCGATTTCTGTAGTTGTTCAAAGGAACATCCTCTTGACGGGAGATCCGCAGGATTCAAATTTCCGGGTACATGTCTCCAACTGCAAATTTCGGTCAGATTTCGGATTTCTAATACTCTGTTATGTACAAATGTACCCCATTCTTGTTTTCTTCTAATCCAACCTAAAGCAGTGGTTGAATCTGACCAAAATATGGTATTTACATTTAAATTTAAATCGTTCTGTACATTTTTGGCCAACCTAGCGCCAATAAGACAAGATAACAGTTCAAGGCGGGGTATGGTCAATTCCTTAATAGGTGCAACTCTACTCTTAGCATTGATTAACTGGATCTTGATTCCTTCTGAGGTCTCTACTCTTATGAATACGCAAGTGGCATATGCTCGCTTACTTGCGTCAGAAAAAACATGTAATGATGTTTTCTTTTCTTTCTCTGGGCAAATGTTAAGCCACCGAGGTATTTTAATTTGGGATAAAAAATTTATTCCTTTCAGCCAATTAGAAGATTGTTGTTTTAAAGTTTCAGGGAGCTCTTCGTCCCACTTCACCTTCTGAATCCACGTTTCTTGAAGGATTAGTCTGGGAACTAAACTGACAGGTGCTGTGAATCCCACAGGATCAAAAATTCTTTGGGTAACTGATAAAAGTTTTCTTTTTGTAAGGGGTTCACTTATCTTTAGGGGTTCTTCAATTTTACAAACTAAACTGTCATTTTTCAAATCCCAGAGTAATCCTAACACGGGAGCAAACCTAGGTTCATCTTCAGTTTTGTCGATCATAGCCTGGGGCCAATTCGATCGCCAGCATCTCAAATTGAAATGTGCCGAAGCCAAAATTCCTTGAGATTCTGATATGAATTTTTCTGTTTCTGGAATTGAATTCAAGCTGAGGAGGGAATTATCTAAATAGAAGGAATCTCTTAAGAGCCTAGCTGTCTCTCGCCATTGTTCGGGAACATTTTCTAAAAGGTGATTTAATGTTGCCATAAGCAAAAAAGGGCTTGAAGTTAGGCCGAAAACCACACGACAATGTCTATAAATTTTTAATTTATTTTCGCTATTAAGCCAAAAAAATCTCAAAAAGTCGCGATCTTTCTCTGTTATTTTAATTTGCAGGAATGCTTTCTCTATATCGGACGAAATTCCTATCTTGTATCTGCGAAATCTATTCAAAATGCTAGGTATAATTTCTACAAGATTTGGTCTTTTTGTTAAACAATCATTAAGGGAGGGACTGTTTCTAGTGTGTGCTGAGGCATTGAATACTGGACGAATTTTAGTGGTTTCCCTAGATTCTTTAACCACCGGTCTGTGTGCTAAATAATGTACCTTGTCCCTTTTCTGGTCCAATACCTCTTCTATGATCTGATTGTTTTCCCAGAAATCAAAAATTTCCCCATATTCTTTTTTCCCATCAGATTTGATTAATTTATTTTCCGTCCTGTACAGGCACTTTTCTGCCAACGAGTAATTATCTGATAAAATCGAATGGTCAACTGTCCATGGTAAATTGACTTCATATCGACCGCTTTTATCTCGTTTAACAGTTTCTAGAAAATGATTCTTGGTTTCTTGTTCTAAATCCTGTTTCGATTTATTATCTTCATTAGTAATTCCTAGAGTGTCAAGGCGCCATAAATCTGATAAACTGGCGTTTGACACGTGTAATGACAACGATAGACCCGCCAAAGAATTGTCCTGCTCACTCTTGTGACCCTCTGTCTTGCCCAAAATGGTCCAACCCAATTTAGTTCTAAATGTAGTTAATCCCAATTTTGGAAAATATTTTATGTCATCTGTGAACAGTTTAGCGGACATATCAGCTCCCAAAAGTATATGTACTTCGTCTGGATTTTTCTGGTATAAACAGGATTTATTATTTCTAGGGACATCTGATAAATATACACCTTCCTTTTCTAATAGTTTTACTAATTTATCATCGCGACATAAATTCACGCCTGTGCATATTTTTTCTTGATCTAGTGCTTGTATTTTACACTTAAACTTATTATCTAAACTCCCGATCGTAAATTCATAACGATTATATTCAGCTGACATTTCCATGCCCCCAAAAAGACCATGTCTGATTGTTTCTTTATTCATTCTTTTTAATTTTAACTTATCAGCTGCAAACTTACTGATGTAACTATTATGAGATCCGGAGTCAATAATTAACCGAATATATGATGATTTACTATCATCTCTGTTAGAAATTGCTACTATTACCGTCTGCAAATAAATATTCGCTTGTAAATTATGATTCGATAACGCCAATTTAGATTGATCATTTCTTTCGTAATTACTTATTTCCTGTTTCGAATCTTTATTTCCATTACACATTATGTCTGAATGTCTACGATTACATAACTTGCATAAAGTTTTTGATACACAATGTCTAGCTAAATGCGATGGTTGAAGGCATAAATAACACAATCCTTTCTTACGCAATAGATTAACTCTTTCATCAAATGGTAAATTACGAGTTTTGACACATTTGTTACTTAAATGCGATTCTGAGCAAAAATTGCACCTATCACTTTTATCTTCATTTAATAAATCACAAGCAGTAGGCAATTTCCGGTTCTGAGTATCAAATTTATTAACGCGGGGGGGGGAAAAACATCTTTACGATTTTGATTATCTAATCTTTGAGCTCGGGGGGAGAAATGACTGGCGCCGCTATCCTCTTGTCTGGTAGTTATTAAGCATTCGCGCGATACAAGTTGTTTATTTAAGAAAGATAATATATCTTTCACGCCATAATTAACACCGTGAAATTCCATATTAAATTGTAATGCTAAATCTTTAGGTAATATTTTTAGTAATATCGGTGACAATAAACTGCCGTAGCTATCCAAAGAAACATCTAATGATTCTAAACTTCTAATGTTAGTTTGGATTTCATCGTAAATTTTCCTGAGCGATTTAATGTCACTTGAATGTTTTAGTGGGGCAATATTTAATAATTTATTCAAATGTACATTCACTAATAGGTCTTGTTTGCCATATCTTTCTTTTAAAATATCTACTACTTTTATGTAATTACTCGCGGTAACAGAGAATCCTTCTATACATTTTAAGGGGTCAGGTGCTAAAAATGATTTCAAATAATTAAATTTATCTACAGGATCTAAATTTTCATTGTTATGAATAGCCGTTTCGAATGACGACCAAAAAGTCAGCCATTCAGCTGCATTCCCGTTAAATTTAACTGGATCTAGCTGTGGGAGTTTAATGTGCATTACTTCTTTAGAAATAGGTCTTCTTTCGTTTTCTATTGATGAAACGCTTGTTTCACTTTTCTTTAGTTCTTTTAATTTTCTATTGGCTCGAAATCTCCAAGTAATTATTTTTTCACGATATTCATTAGCCGCTTCTAATTCGGCTTCTAATTGGAGCTCTTGAGTTAAAGTTTTAATCTCTGCATCTTTAATCTTTAACTCTATAGTAGTTTCATTTAATAATTCAATAGTTTCTTCTAAATCTACAGTATCTGGATCTATATCATCACATAAAGTTTTTAATTTCTCTATAAATTTATTTATACTGTCTCTTATGACAGCTCTTTCTTTTTTAGCTATTACTAAATTAGCCATAATAAATACAAAATTTAAAAATTTATAATATTATCTATCTTTTCAATTGTAAATAATGGATATAGCTGCCCACATCCCGTGTATGGGATGCCAAAAAATATGGCTGTACCAGATTTCTGATCTAAAACTTATTCTTGTTACTGACCCGATACAGCATATTTCAAATCTTAACTCTTTTCTTACAGTTACTACTTAAATTTTCTAATAAAATATTTATTCTTCAAAATAATAAGATATGGATGGGTCTCACCTGAAATCTTCTAATCCAAAAGTCCGGGTGTGGATGGGGCAACTATCATCCATTAAAGAAACAAAACTTGATGAATGTAGCACTTCTTAGATGAAAACAGAATTTTAATGCTTTGTTAGCATACACTTAAAATGAAAACGAAAACAGTAATTATCTACAGTATTTACAATTAAATATTAAATTAAAGTACTTAAATGCTAAATAGTTCTGATAAATGTTCATTCTTAATTAAAATTCTGAAGATTTTTCTAGTTCTGTTTTAGGACCGGGGCGTCTGTAAACACAACGCTCTTAAGGGCGTGCATCCGGAAATGAAGATTTCTATTCAACATGGCCGCCCAGGTTCTAAGAAAAAATTGGGGTTGGCCTAACTTTAAAAACTGACAGCCTACAGCTCCAATCAGTGAATAGTAGAATTCCCCTATTAGTTGAAAAATTATCTTCTTGACTACCTTAATTATTTTGACACTTCCTTTTCTAGCTGTGGGGTGACACAGGTGATAAGAGACAGTTTCCCACCTGTATTCAATTATCTACAAGAACGCCGCTAAAAAAATATACAAACTAACGCATCGCTCAGTGAAATATTTTGTGAAACGTAAATCACTAAAATAAATAGATTTAAGATTTAAATTCTAATGTCAAGAAATTTAATCTTATTAAATGAATAAATGAAAATTCTTTACACAAAATGTTTCGGAACAGAAGAAAATATTTTTTTTAATTATAAATACATGCATAAAATATATGAATATTATAAAAAAAAATGTTTATTGAATTATTTATACTACATATATAGTTTCAGACAGTACATAAAATAGCTCTCTCTCTTGTCGAAAGATTCAAACCCACGATAGTGTGTTTTAAAAAATAGTGGTTGATTTTTTTTTTTTTTTTCTTAAGTTTTAATAGGAAATATGTTTACTCAAAAGTTTTTTTTTTTAATTCTAACTATTTACTTTCTTTCACGTATACACAGGGTAAAGAAAGTATTGTTTTTGGGTCAAATTTTCGAAATTGAGTTTTTTTTTTTCTTTATTATATAATTATACGTTTTGAAATCCTCTGAATTGGAAAATGTTTTTAGCGGTTGGTTTGTGTGTGTACCTGTCTGTTATCAGCATATATCAAGAACAAATAATAGCAGAAAGTCCAAACTTGGTATTTTAAATGGGTTTCATATAAATATGCTACACTAAATTTTTTCCTTGAGACAAAGCAAATGGTTCACGTACAGGAATATCCAAGAAAATTCAAATACATGATGTTTATGGGGTTCAAAGTTCAAATAAATTATGTTCTGATAAGTACAATTTAACATCAATAGGCTGATTAAACAAAAGTGAGTAACAATTTTTTTTAAATGCATAAAAGCATGTTTTGTGTAGATTGTGGTATAGAAATCATTCATCATTCGTTTACAGAGCTCCAAAGTATTTGGATATATTGAGGCTATACTTGGAAATTCCTTGAATTATAACTAATTTTGTGTTAAAAGTTTTTCAAGTAAGAATAAATTTAAATACACAACATTGTTTATCGACAATATGCAGAGCTACCCAAAATTAAGCTAAACGCTCTTTTGTATTGAATGTAATTGATGGAAGTGCTTTGCTATATTTTATTATGCCGACGAACACTTGCTCACGAAGCAAAATTAATTTTTCATATCCATACTGTATGTGAACGAATTACTTTTAGTAGTTTTATTCTCAACTCTAGTTTTTTTTTTTTTTTTTTTTCTTCATAATATCACATTTTGAGGTTCCCTGGTTATAAAAGTCCATTATTTAGCGGTTGATCTGTATATATATCTGTTATCAGAATAACATAAAAACAGATAACTGCAGGAAATTCAAAAGTGGTATTTTGAAGTTCGTATTAGGTTGCCACTTAAAATTTTGAGCAAGGTTGTCAAGTTTGAAGTCAAATTAGTAACAGCCTTGATTATTATTCATTTGTTTATTTTTACAATTACGCATTATAAATAAGTGGGTTTGATGGAGGAGGGGAGTATCCCTCTTACAAAGAAATACATGTGAAATAAAACTGTTCCATATGTTCTAAAAATGTTCCGCAATTTTAGATTTTTTTAAAGTACATTATTTTTATTATCGTATGCTATTGATCTTAAAACTTAATATGCAATATATATATATATATATATATATATATAATGAAAACCTTTTTAAAAATTTTCAGTAAATATTCAATATAATTTTCTTTCATTATTTTATTACAATATGACATTTTCCTGTTCCTCCCTTAAAATTTTAGTCTTGAGTCTAAACAGTTTTAAGATTTAATTAAGTAGAATTACAGTTCAAGGAAAATTTTTATTTATTTATTTATTTATTTTTGGGTCTAATTTTAATGTAATTTTCGAATTTTGATGGAATATAATCCGACACACGCAGAGCTGCAAATACTTTAATTAAGAAAACTTTAAAAATTAAAAAGTAAAATAATACGTTCATTTCCTGATATTTTAACTGTGGATCTATGATAAATAACACCCGTGAAGTTGGAATATTTACAAGGCTTTTAGTTTAGAACCTCATCCCCCACCGCCCTTATTATTTCCCAAAATAATTTACATCTCTGCAGAAAGGAAAAGCAATAAATTATAAAACATTTAGGATAACAAAATTAATAATTTCAATAATTTTCTACTTGCAACTTTAAGTAAAATCAATCCAATGCAAGGATCCCCTCCAAGGTGATTCTAAAGCTCCCCTGTTTTCTGCAATTCTAAATTCTGCTCTTCCAAACTTCACAATTTCATCGCTCCAACGGCACTATTATATATTTCCTAACCCATAGTTTTATTTTTCATTCCTTTATTTAATTATTTTTAACAAATTATTATTATTTTAAAGTTATGTCCAGACATTACAATTTACAATTTTTTAAAGTCATAAAATTAGTTAAATAATAAAAAGAAAATCTTTATGATATTAAAGAAAAAACTTCAAATCAGACTCTTTCTACCGTCTATGTCTCTGTGATGGGTTGGTTTGTCTGCTGTTTGACACTGATATAACAAACAAAATCAAACTTGTCAAATCAAATCAAAAATATTTTATCAATTTCACCCACGATAGCTAATTCTTTTAGCACAAAAGTGCTGGAAAATCTTTCTTTATCTATGCATATTTTTAATTTATTTTAGTAACTTCCTTTTATATAAAAATCAACCTCTGACTCTTTTTTTTTTTTTTTTTACAATATATATAAATGTCATAGAAATGGGGAAAATGTTTTATAAATTATGAATGATGCATGGGTTCTGAAACAAAATTTTTTTTGTTTAATCTGTCTCTCTTCCCCTCGTAAAAACAAAAATTTTTTGCTATTGTTCGTATTTAGAAGTATTTTACAAGAATCAATTAAGAAAAGTGCCCTTTCTTCCGGTATCTTTTTTTCCGCGATCCGGAAAAAAGGGCACTTTTCTTAATTTGCGAATCGAAAAAGTGCCCTTTTTTTTCCCCAGGTGCCCCTTTTTCCGTGATCCGCATAAACTTGCACCCATTTGGCGCAACTTTTGTGACAACGATTTATACATACGACATAACAGCATACTGCGAATATCCCATTCGAAGCACAGTATAAATATACAAAGAAAAAATTCGCTTATTCGATTTTCATTGAATTACTAATTTAATTAACACATTTTCTTGAATAGCAACCCTACCACTAACCAAAAGATTTTACTCTCTAAGCCATGAGAAGTGTTTGGTTCGATTCAAGGCAGCACTCGTCAGCCTAGCACTAGGAGTTTTCCATCGTTTTCTCCAAAACACACGTTAATATGGATTAGGACCCCTTAAAAAGATTCTCACAGAATCCATTCCACCTAGACTTTTTCTAAATTAATAATAATAATAATGAATACGAATTATAATAGCTTTAATTATAATAGCTTTAATTTTACAGCAAATGCAATACAGGTTTCAGATTCTCTGTTTTAGGTTGGGACGTCATAATTACAACACTATACTATAATAAAAAATTTAATAAAAATTAATATCCATAATTTGAAATGGACACAAAATGAAAATAAAATAATTATTCCGTTAGAATTTTATGCTTTTGTATTGTTATTATTATTATTTTGCCGGAGATTTGCGTTATTTATATCATTTTTAATAGAAAACGTGCCATAGC
Source organism: Salticus scenicus (assembly GCA_963930645.1). Lineage (NCBI taxonomy): Eukaryota > Metazoa > Arthropoda > Arachnida > Araneae > Salticidae > Salticus > Salticus scenicus. The sequence goes on from OZ005652.1 coordinate 327,485,877, forward strand.
TACCTTGAATAACATATATCAGTTTCAAAGCATTCAAAAAAAAAAAAAAAATATATATAAAATAAAATAAATAAATAAAAAATAAATAAATAAATAAATAAAAATAACGGAATGTTGAAAAAAAAAGAAAAAAAATAATCTGGTGTGTCACTCACACGACTTTCTCTTTCTCTTACCCTGAACATTAATATTATAAATATAGGTTGGAGATTAAGAGGTAAGATAACGATATTATGTAAACCTATGTCAAACAATTTAAATTAGGCTTCGGAAGAGTTTTGTATGATAATTAATTCTGTGTGAGGGGGGCTACCGCCCCCCTCAACCCCCCGTTTCATTAACGCACCTACATTTATATAGAATATAATTCGGTTATTAAAAAATAATTCTATTTTTTAAAAATAATTTATTAAAATTATTAGGCTCCTACATACACAATTTTTTTTTTTCCCAGTTGACTATCTCTATTACAAAAAATATATCTATTTTCGTTTCATTTGGTTTAGTGCAGTCTATAGACGTTAAACTCTACTTACCTGCAATTTCCCCCATAGACGTAATGTATTAGAATTCTCTTGATTGTCCATGTACACGAACCATTTGCTTGATCTTAACGAAAAGCTTACTGTAGCATCCCTATATGATACACATTTAGAATACCAAGTTTGAACTTTCTGCCATAATTTGTTTTTGAGATATGCTGATAACAGACAGACACACACACAGACTCAGACCATTTGCTAAAAACGCGATTTTCGTAGTCAGGGTACCTCAAAACGTGTAAATATAACAAAATCTCGCGTTCGAAAATTTGACCCAAAAACAATACTTTCTCTACCTTATGGGTAAGAGAAAGTAAAAAAGAGGAGAAGCATTGAAAGTTACGAATACTTCAATTACAAATTATAATAATAATAATAAATAATAATGACATGTTAATTTTTTAATATTCTTATTTTTGAACATAATAAGAAACAAAGCTAAGTTACGGTTTAATATTAACAAGACCTAAATCACAACCCCTATCATACTAAAATACTGAACAGACTTTTTCAAACTCTAAAACCTAAAAATACTTTAATTGAAAAAAATATCAGCAAAAAAATTTAAATTTAAGAAATAAAATAGTATATTGATTTCAAAATATTTATATTCATAATCTAAATATTTTGTATCGTGACTGAAATTTGGAATTTTCTTTGAAAAAGGAAAACATAGAATAAAGTTTTATATTCAACTATAATATTAAAAAGGAAAGAATTTTGTTTATAAATTTTATCCTTCATATATATATTGCCCTTCGCACAGATACATTCATTAGTATGATAGATAGTCCCTAATTAGACGAAAAATAAACAGATGAAAAAATTGCCACAACACACAAAAGCCAATTTGGTAAGTATTATATATATATATATATATATATATATATGTATGTATATATATGCGCACATTTTAAACTACAAGTATGAATATTGGCAAAAGCATTTGTTAATTACTCTCTGTACATTTGTTTTTATTAAGATATCAAACAAAATAAAACTGCTGTACAAATAAATAGGAAAAAGAATTCAAAGCTATACACAAATAAACTTTTATTGACAAAAACAACATTACAAAACTTCCATTACCTACGGTAGTCGGGTAATGGAAGTAAAAATCGAGTAGGTTTTATCCTTTGTTATTTTAAGAAGTAGATAGAAAATTAAAACTTCAAGCTTTAGTCACGGAAAATTGAAGGAGATTTTCCCAAATTAAAGTAATAATAATAATAATAAACTTTTTACTTTCATTATCCAACTACCGTAGGTAATGAAAGTATTGTATTCGGTTCAAAAATTTCATGTCGAGTTTTCACTTGATTTACATGTTTTAAGGTCTCTTGAGTCCAAAAAAGCAGTTTATGGCAATTGGTCAGTGTGTGTGTGCATGTATGGGGTGAGTCTTTTGACTGTCATATCTGTGAAACCAATAAAGGTAGAACAATGAAACTTCAGAATTGAGTTAGGTCTGATGTGCCGATGAATTTTAACTTTTGGTTAAAATTTGGAAAGCCGGAAGGGAGATATATGAAGCCGGAAGTAGGACCCTACGTCCGTATCTCAAAAACGACTCTAACGATTTTCTTCAAAGCTGCTATATAAACACCATATAAGATTTCCTTTCGTATGTAATAGTTGGTTAGTTCATGAAAATGAATTTGAGGTCTCGCAAGTGCATTTCTTTAAAAACGGCTGTAGTAATTTTTGTACAAACTCGCCATAATAAATCTCTTTTAGATACCCTTTCGTATGTAACTGTTATCAATAATTGAGTTTGAAAAACTTTGGTGGATGTCGATGTCTCAAAAATGGTTCTTACGATTTTCTTGAAAATTGCTACATAAATCTCATTTTAGATATCCTTTAGCATATATTACGTGGCTATTACAGGAAAATTGACAATCATCCTCATTAGGTAGGTCAGTTTTAGATCTCGGAAATCAGTATTTTTTAAAAGCGGCTCTACCTTTTTTTTTTTTAACTTGGTATGTAAACTCTGTTTGTATAACTTTACACATGTATCAGTTTTCTTTCGCTGGAAAATTGTTAAGTGTCTAATTTGTTAGGCTAATTTTACGTTTTTTGACCTTACATTATGTCAAAAAAGTGCATATAATAAATGTAATAGTAGGTAATGGACTTTTTTTTTTCACCAGATGTTTTCGAAATGGTAAAATTATCTAACTGTACATTAAAAATATATAGAAAGCATTATATACCGTCCCAAATTAACTAAAAGAGTATTAGTAAAAAGTATTAGAAAAAGTAGGTATCCTAGATTTTTTTTTTTTTTTTTTTTTTTTTTTTTTTTTTAATAAGAGAGAGAGAAAGAGAGAGAGAGAGAGAGATAAGAAGAACAATTACACGAAAAAAATCATCGCTAAATCGAAACAAAAATTTAAAAGTTGCCAAAGGGGTCGTATACTAAAGGTGTAACGCAAAATGGTCTAGATATTACGATTATTTATTTTATTTTTCTATTCTAAATATATATATCTATATATAAATATATACTTACTGATTTTTAGAATAATATTTCGTAATAAAAAGTTTTAAATAGTACTTATATATTTCAATTAGACAATAAATATGAAGATTTCTTGAATTTCATTTTTCTACTTTTGGTTTATGTTATGCACTAGTAATATCCCTATTCAGTGAAAGGTAAAGCGGCGAATAAACGTACAGAGTGCCGCAGGGGTAAATAAGTGAAGCGAGTAAGGGGCAGAGCACCCTAGTAATAATAATAATAATAATAATAATAAAAATCTAACGATTGCTCTGCTTAGGAAAAGCTATCACCAAATTGAGAAAAATTTCACAATCAAATCGTACCGGTACATATATATATATATATATATATATATATATGTTTGTATGTATTATCATTACTATTATTATTATTTTATTTTTATTTTTCACGTGTAAATGAATTTATGCCAAGGACAAAATAAATTAATTAAATTAATTAATAAACTCATAAGTTCATTTATTTATTTATTATTATTATTTACTTATTTATTTTTATATTTTTAATTAAATATTTAATAATTCTAAAACTATTATCAGAGACACAAACTTTTTTTTTTTTTTTTTTTTTTGGTAATATATATATAAAAAAAATATTAGATTTTTAAGCAAAGAGTTCTCTCTCTCTTTTTTTTTTTCTTTAATGCATTTGGACTCTGAAAAAGAAAAATTCTGTGTGGACCCAGAAAGTATGTTTTAACGACACCATTATCCCCCTTCCCCTTTCGACATGAACGATATCATCAATCAACCTTAATGACTTCCCGTAAGTTTCGCGGGGCGTTTCCGATGGGAGGCGGAGAAATCTGCTAAAATCGAGGTTTTTCAATTTAAAAATTAAAGTTTCTTATATTCTCATTAATAGAGATTTAAATAAAACAATTTATAAAAACATTAATAAAAAGCTTGGTTTTCTTGAGAAAGGGACACGCTATACAGATTTCAGATATTGCAATTTGTTGATAAGTTAGAGGCTAGTAAAGCAACACAAGTGTATTTTTCGCATTTTACAGCTTAAAAATAAAGGGTTAAAAATTAAATATAACAGTTTTTGTTTCACGGGTCTTCAGTGTATGGTTGTGAATTTTCTGATTGTGAAAACAGAATTAAAAAAAATTCATTAGGTAATGTGTAATTCTATAAACAAATTTCCCCATAGAATAACACAGGCTTTGGATGACCTTGACGATCCGTGATGCACCCCCTTAACGTAGCCCCTTCTCTTTCAAGGTCCTTTACTGTTCTGCTTCTGATTCTAAAAAGCAACTTTCTCGAATACTTCTCATTTTCGAGTCGAAAAAGAGATGCAGTCACGAAAAACAGGCGCCCGTCTGTCTGGAAAGGCACTTGTTCTGAAAGCAGAAGAATGAGCGGGAATTCCCGACAAGGGCATTCGAAAGCTTTCATGGCCTAGTAAATCACCGTATGTGAATCCCACAGAACACGTGTGGGCTCTGCTCCATCGTGCAGTTAAGCGACGTTCACGACAACCTAATTCGTGTAAAGAACTTTTGCAATGTTTACGTGAGGAGTGGACGAAAATTCCTTAGGCTAAAATAGCAGAACTCATTGCCTCCATGCCAGACACAGTAAAGGCTTTGAAAAAAGCAACCGGGGATTCAACTAAGTTTTTAACGTACATATTTTGTTTTTGTATCAAGTAGATACTATGGAATAAATAACATTTTTTAAAAATTATGGTGTCTATATATATATATATATATATATATATATATATATATATATGCATATTGATGAACCTTGCAGTATAGAACTTCATGCGTTATTTTTTTTATGCAATGTGAAGTAAGTTAATTTTAAATATTTGTTTTATTAATACTTAAAATAGGTTTAATTTATTTGTATACATTACAAAACACACACAATTTTGAAAAATGCGTTTTCACTTTGTTTACATTTGGAATTCATAGCAACCATCTTCGAGAATCGCATTTCGCCGCAATCACACACACACACAAATAAATAAATAAATAAATAATAAAAAATAAATAAATAAATAAATTAATTAATTAAAAAAAATCGCCAAATACAGTTGTCGACCAACCTGTAAGTCGTTAAAAAAAGAAAAGAAAATCCCCTTCTAACTATCTTCGTCGCTAATCGTCCTATAAATATACAATTGGCGTCAATCGATTAGTAGTAACGTCAAGTTTATAACAATGTAGTTATATTTTGCTTAAGGTATTCTCCATATTAAAACTGGTACCAGTTTAATTTTTTTTTTCAACGGCAACCCCCAGTTTTGACAATTCTGGGGGATTATTTGGATCAAATGAACCGGAAAAATGGTATAGTTTATATATTGCTCTTAATTCTTTCTACAGTTATAATTTGCCAAAGTATGGGGTTGCTAATGTTAAATGAATGTGACAAATAGTAATTCATATCTTCCCTATAAATTATTATATTCAAATTTAATTTTTAAGCGTTAGAATGAAGTGACCTAACATATTCCATCCATATTTTTGATTAAAAATCATATTTTGAATTATGAAAATTATTAATAAATATATATTTAAAAAGATTACGAATTATGACCTATGTTAATTTTTGCACGAACAGAACGAGCATTATAAAAAAATCACGGGTTTTCAAATTTACAGCTCATTTTTATCATTGTTTTTCGAGTTTTAGTGATATTTCTATTTTTATTGCTCTTACAAGGGAACTCTTTCAAGTGATAATCACCGATTTCCTTCAAAAAATTACAGAATATAGTTTATGTTGCACTTAATTCACTGGTAAAAAAATTAACTGCTGAATCGCAACAGGAAAGCCGCAAAAAAATTATTAAACTCGTATTTTGAACGATAAATACGAAAAAAGTCATCGCCAAATCACATTAACCTTTCTTAAATGATGCCAAATAGCTTAAGTATAGGAGGGAAGTATTTTCTATCGCTCTAGGGGTTACTGAAGCAAGGAAGCCATCCCCTCTGAGGAGGATAAAAATTAAGATGTCATGTCTCCGGAACATCTCTAAGTGTGAATATAAGGCAGTCTTTAATTTCCCACTGCGTAGCTATCGTGCGACGTTAAAGCCCACCAACACTCAAGATATTTTCTGAAATCTAGAAATTTCTATTTAGAAAACGTGACGTTATGTTTTATGTTAGATCCAATATTTTCAATTATTTTATGTAATGTTTCAAAATTGCATTTATTTAAAATAATGCAATTTCAATTTCAGAGTTACTTTTACATTACTCCAGCTTATATATAATCTGGAGTAAATTAATGTTTGAAGTTCTCGGCATGTGCATTTATATAAATTTGCAGACGATTTAAAAAATAATCTGATTTATAGTTTGGTTGGCTACGTTTTACGTCGCACTAGTGCTGTGTAATGGGCAATTGGCGACCAATATGAATTATAATATTTGATTGAATCTTTAATTATTTGAATAGTTGATTGAAATTAATACTCAAATAAATAAATCAAAATTAAAATATCTAAGATATTTGAGGTTGAGTAGGTTTAAATTTTAATTTGCACTACAGCTATGCAAAGGCGACAGTCTGGGACATATTCCTAGAGTTGGATCTTAGATGTGCTATTACAATTTTGATCTTTTACGGAGGGTTTATTTAAAATTAGAAAGATATGTGCATAACTACTACTTTATGGCTTCTTACATTTCTGGCAATTCATTTTATATATGTTAAGGAATAATAATATAAAGAATTTTGTAAAAATATGCATTAGAATTTCATAAGGTTGGTTGGGTTTTACGTCACACTAGTGCTGCGCAATGAATTTCATAGGGAATTTTATAGAATTATTAACTACGAAATCTTGTTGTTTTAAAAATAATTGTTATGCTGAATGCAGACTCTCTGTGGCCGAGTGAGTACGTCACCCTCGCTAATCGCCTTCAAGTGTAAAAGAATGGGTTCTATTCCCCAACTGACCCAGGGTGTTTTTTTTTTTTTTTTTTTTTTTCATTTTAATCCGGTTATGTTATATCTGTCCTCATCTCGACGAAATTTACAGGGGTATGGGGCGGGAGATGTCGAGTCAAACATACAAATCGGATGTATATATTAAAAATAAATAACATATAGTCGGTAACAAAAGTGTCAGAATACTAGCAAAAATTCCTATGTAAAAAAAGCACACTTCGTACGGTTTTATTAAATAAATCCTTGTAGAATCCTATTTTTAGTCAGTGTAAGAACATGATTTGATAAGGATTTATTTAGCAAAACCGTATGAAGTGCACTTTTTTTGCATAGGAATTTTTGCTAGTGTTTGGACACTTTTGTTACAGACTGTACGCAGAATGCAATCATTTATCACCTGCAGATGTCACCGGATCATCCTCAGAAGCTCATCGCAAACAGTCGCCAATTGCCCATAGTGCAGTACTAGTGCGACGTTAAACTCAATCAACAAACAGGTCGAAATTTAGGGTATAATCATAAATCGTCTCCAATTACTCATTGCGTAGCTCTAATGAGATACTGGATCCACACAACTCATAGTGTGTTGAGTTGCTTGTTCGTCGAAGGTTGGTACTGCCCAATAAAATGATCTGACTTATAAGAAAAAAATGTGTTCGGATACAAAATGCTTTCATTTTAGTTAAAAAAAAAAACAGCTTTGTGTTTTAATATATAATGTTTTATTTTATTTATAATTATATAAAAGTCTTGATCATATATTTTTTAAATGTCGTTATTAAAAACTTGGTGTTAATACTCTTGCAATTGTTATTGACACAGCATATTTAATTGAAATATTAAATATTATTTAGAATTTCGACTAAGTAAGTCTCAATCTGGTAAATTATCTGGTTTTTGTTAACTATTCTGAATTTTCAAGTGCTGGACAGCGAATGGAGTTCGTTTGGCTATCAAATAGAAAGAAGAACATCTACATCTATTAAATCTTCATTGCAATGAAATTCCGAAAAATGCAGTCGCCAAACAGGCGCTTTTTTGGAAATATTGCAGACATGCTTGCATTTTTAATAATTTTTTATAGCTTATCTATTGCGACTCAGCAGCTAATATTTTAGGAAGATGCTATTCATGATTGAATCTTATGCCAGAATTTTTTTCAAGAAAATCAGCGATTATCACTTCAAAGAGTTCCGTTGTTAGAGGGCTATCACTTATTATAATTTGTGTCATCTATAATTTTGCATACACATGATTTAAGGTAGTTATTCAAGTAAGTTCAGATACACACACCATTTCTTAATTAGCATTATTTTCTTTTCTTTTATATATTTAAAATTGTTATACTTTTTACGACTATTATCTGAATGAATATAATATTTTTCTATGTGAGATCTTAATTATTATTATTATTATTTTTTTTTAAATAAGGATTTACCCCTAACACATTTTTGCTTGTAACTCTATTAAGGATTAATTTAATGTATATAAATCAACCCTTTTTCCAACCACCTTGATCTCAGAAACTTGAATATGCAGTCAAAAGTGACTGTTACCATTAAAAGAAAATGAAGTTAGTGTAAATTTCAATATGCAGACGACCCCTAAGCAAAATTTAACCATTGCATTACTAATTAGACGTTATTACAAATAGATTGGTACAAAGTCGCATATTTCTACGATAATTTACGGTGAAATTAGTCGGGGTGGTTCTTTATTATTATTATTATTTATTTAGCGACTGTGTAACGTCGCCAGACGTGTAAATGTATAAATTCATGAAAAGAAAATATGCATATAACTATAATGCATAACATTGTGGCATTTTATACAATTTCTTTAAAGATATTTATAAAACTTGCTTCCGATAAGTGAATATTATTCAAAATTTTATGTATGAGAACTTTGACAAGCGAATTTGTAATTTAATTTGTGGAAGCCAAGGGAAATATTGCATTTTGTTGTCACTTGTGTAAAAACAGAATTAAATAAAAGTAGACAAGTTAGGCGAATAAATGTGACAAATGTATTTCACTTATTCGAAACTACTTTTAATATCACACAGGGCTTGAAAATTATATTGCCGAACATGCGCAGGGCATGTAAAAAATCAGATTGCGCGTACATGTATTTTTTCTTCAATACATGCTCAGTTAAGCATGTAAATATTTCAACAAAATACATTATATTTTCGCTAAACTAACGTGCTAAACAGGACATGTAAAAATTTAGATTTTTGTTTTAAAACCCTGATATCAAAATTAAAACTAACACAAACTAATCCATCTGTTATTAACGGTTCATGATCACCACCCATCTGCATCATTTTTGATGCGATAATGTATATCATTTAAAAGTAAATTGTCTGAAAATGACTTCAATTCTGTTAAAGATATATGTAGTGGAATAATTATTACATTTTCTTAAGTAGTTTTTATTACAGAATTATTATACAATTATACAATTAAAGAAAAAAAAAAAAAGCAATTCAATATTAATTTAACAAGTAACATTTAACTCGTAAATTATAAATTTGAATAAATGATAGAAAATGTTTACTTTTACTTCTGAATATTTCGTATTATCCAAATTTCAAACCTTAATTTAAAAGATAAAATTCTTTTTAAGGTACTGAAAAGCCAAGACGTTTTCTTAACAAAAGCAGAGCTCGAACTCTTTTCATTTTTCAGGACACACTCACTAAAGAGAAATTTCAGCTTTTTTTTTTTTTTTTTCTACCATTATTTTAATGCAATAATCTCTAACCTATTTAATTACGACAATTTAACATAAAAACACAATAAATATTTCTGTATAAATATAGTGGTGGCAAAGACGTCATAAATTTTTTATTTCTGAAAATGCCCGAAAAAAAAGGGTGGAGAATTCGAGTTCTGCAAATGAATAATTAACCATTTTGAAAGCAAAAAATATTTTTCTATGAAAAAATTCATACATTTCTAAAACATTATTCAAAAAATTTTTACAAACAAAATCTTCCTTAAGACAACTTTATTTAATTAAAAAATGTATATGATTTATTATTTATTCAGCGTCAACAATGGAATAATTTTAAAAATAAAGTTGCAGTTTAAAAATATTTTTACTTACAATATATTGAATAACAAAGTAGAATTTTAAAATTACTTTTGAACTTTTTATTGCCATTTATATTTATTTTACATTAATTTGTATAATTTCCTTTGCATAGGTTTAAATATATTACATATTCTACTGGTATCCCAATATCTAAAATAATAAAATCTATGACCATTTTAATTTTATACAAAAGAAATTACATCAGAAAAGAGGACAATAAATAAATAAAAGGATTTTTTTTTTTTTTTTTTTTTTTTTTTGACTACTAAACAATAATTATTAATTTCTTTTAAATGACGTTGATGAATATTTTTCTCATTATTATTATTATTATTATATTCACATATTTAATTAATGAAAACCTAAAGTACAGGAAATAATGTAAAGATCATTAAAAAATACTTAACATAATTAAATTTTAAAATCATTTAAAATGGATCCCTTTTATCAAACTATAAAATAAAGAAAACGAAAAAATTAAGAATTTTTTAAAAGTACAATTATGAAAATTCTAAGCCAATAAGTCGAGAAGAACTTTATTTTATGCGTTTCACTCTTAAAATTTCTAATTAAGGAACATCTGTGTGATCCATACATTAATTATTGAATGGAGAACGAAAGCTTAAACTTTTTCGTTCGCTACAGTAATGTTTGAAAAGAATGTTTGAATACAGTTTCACTCATTCTGGGAGACTCAGAGGGAGAAAATCACTTTAATGCTTGGGAATCGCCTTTCTTATCAGCAATCGATTTTCACTTTAAAAAGTAATTTGCAGGAGAAAGAGAACTTAACCCTCTGTCAAAAAGTAACATTTATCATATTTAAAAAACAACGAGGGGATTTCAGAAATGAACCGAAGCTTAATCTCTAATATCAACAAATGTTCTGAATATTCGCCCGGAAAGGAGTAAGTGTAATTGCCATACATTAGTTATTCTCAGAATATTTAACGTACTGTAATATGAATTAAACATATAAAAGCGCTCAAAATAGCTTCCATTCACGTATTTTAAAGAAACTTGTCTATATTAGAAAATTGCAATACTTAATAACAATTTAAAATGTGTCTCAAAAAGTACAAAAGCATTTTTCTTATTAAAAAAGAAAGCGATAACAATAAAATAATACTTTAACGAATACTTATCGTAATATTTACACAATAAAAGTCCACTAATTAAATTTCCTTCTGATTTTCTCTGTCTTAGAAAGTTTCACATTTTTCAAAATATTAGTATTTAATGCATTGAATGTATAAATAATTCTCAGACTAGAGTTTTGCTCTCTAAGCGTGTAGGAGTACCAGGATCGAACTCGGGTCATGCTCGTCGACCTAGTTGTTCCCAGTTTTCAGCAGTTTTCAAAACTTGCATACGACCTAGGTTCTCTTACAAAGACCCTGAGCGCAAGACATTCCACCCAGGTCTAGAATCCAAACGTAGCCATCGATCTTAATAAAATAAATAAATAAATAAATAAATAAATCATTACAAACACACACTCAAATGAAATAGATGATAAATGGTCGTCTTGATCAACAGATAAATCTGCGTTCAACTAAATTAAATTGTTGAGAAATTTATTATGTTTCCAAAAGAGGAGTATCTCGAGTATGTTTAAGATAACTCCCAGATAATATCTTTTTTGAAAGAAGATTTTGCACAAATTTCTTTCAAAGGGTTTTGTATCTCATATTTGATTGTCAGGAATAGAAATACTGAAGCAGTATTGAAACAGCAGTAGGATTTTGAACTTCTAAGGTTATTATGTAATTTATGATATTTTATTAGAATAGCTACAGTTTCAGGCTCTATAATACAATATACCGAAATTTTGGTTCTTTCTGATAATGCCACCGCACTTTAGAATATAGAAAAAAAAAAAAGAAAAAAAAAGTGCTAAACATCCATAGAAAAAAGGCATTGAATAAAAAAAAAAGGCTCAATGTAAGGAATACCTTATATACCGGAAGTAATATAAGGTGGAATTTGACAAGAAAAAGTTATCGATCCTCGAGAAGTGATTGGGCTTGGGGCTGTCTTCGAGGTTTTACTACGTCTTGCCTAATATAAGACACATACCGTGTAATTTGAATAAGGAAAATTTCTAGAAATGACTTAAAAATTTTAAACCTTAAATGGCTGATTATTTTTTAAATGAATTTAAAAATGTTTTATTCTTACCTCTATTAAATAAATCACGGGAAAATACTTTTAAAAATTATTCTTTATTTTAAGTATGTTTTACAGCTAAAAAGCAATTTGTTGTCAGTCGGCAAACAGGAGGCCTTAAAAAGCATCTAATAATACTTTAAAAGGCAAAATTTGGTATGTTGCCGAAAGGCAACACACGATATTTAAGGAATTAAGCTATTTCTTTAATATGGTTGATTAAAGAAATAGCTATTAAGGCCAACTACAGTAAAAATCTCGTGAATAATATATACAAAAAACGTTTAAAGCCTTAAATATTATTAATAACGCTCAAAAAAATAAACCTACTTTCACCACCTCTATTCCCTTTTGTAATAGCGCTAGAATAAAAATAAAATATGAAAATAAAAAATTGAATATCAATATTCCAATAAAACCAAATAAAAATATCTTTAAACATCTTCGTAACGAAAAAGATCAAATTAATTATAAATCAACCGCAGGTATCTATAAAATTAATTTCGAACACGAAAACGGTAAAAAAGCCTGTTACATTGGGATGACGAAACGCTGAATAAAAGACTGGGAAAAAGAACATTGCGCTGACTTTAACAAAATAACCACAGCTTTATCCGCTACTCATAATACAACCCCATAAATTTAAATTCTCTTAATATCCAAAAAATAGCCCCTTTTAATAACCATCATTACGCACTAAAACGTGAAGCCCGTGAAATAATTACTAATACCCTATCTGTAAATCACCGGGTGCATAGCGTCATTCTAGCAATCTGGCAACACGCAATGGAAAAGCGAAATGAAATGAAGAGAGAGACAAAATGAAATGAAGAGAAAGCAACAACGAAAGAACAGTCACTAAGCGCATTGAAGGTGTATCCGAAATATAAGATGTGGTCAAATGAAAAGTAGACATTAGATGTAGCGGCGTTATATCAAATCCCCAGTGAGTTAATGTGTTGCCGATATATGGCATGGTGGTATTGCTACATGCACATGCGCAGTTAACGGCTTCGCATCAATATCCTCATTGCTGGATAGTCATTTCCGCAGTTCGTTGCAGGATGGATTCCTCCAGATAAGCACAAAAGTTGTGCTCGAATAAAAAGGAGACTAAAGTTATATGGGAAGAAATTTTAATAACAATATTATAATTGCAGTTCATGTGGTATAGTACAACTATAAATAATTGCTATTTGATACACTGATCCCAGCGCGTAGGAAGGGACTGGGTCAGCAAACATCCATTCCTCCGTCTTCTGATTCTCTGACAGATGCTTGGGCCCCCCATTGTGCACTAACCAAGCTTGCCATAACCAAGCTTTTTGTGGATTATGTGATGCGCAGTTCCTTTGTTTATCGACAATTCAACAGCAATTTCACGTGCGGTGATCCGACGATTCTGCCGTATGAGCTCATCCACAGCCGATCTTTTTGTGCTGATCTAGAGGAATCCATCATACAACGAACTGCGGAAATGACTCTCCTGAAATGAAGATATTGATGCGAAGCCGTTAACTGCGCATGTGCATGTAGCAATACCATCATGCCATATATCGGCCAACACATTAACTCACTGGAATTTGATGTAACGCAGCTACAGCCAAGGTCTCTTTTTCATTTAGGCACACCTTATATATTTGTGCAACAAAAAAGGATACTTTGTGTAAGGTATAAGTTTTAGCAATTATAATTTGAAGTTCTTTTAAGATAGTTTAGTGCATATAAATAAAAATCTTTTAAATTATGAAATTGGAATAATTAAACAAATAGCTTTATATTCTGTATTTTATACAAAAGACTTCTAGCTAAATATTAGGTTTAAATATAATTATTAAAATACTTAATTATTATAATACCCTAAATTAAGGAGACTTGACATTTTTGAGTTAACACTACTGAACGTTTAATATAAAAGCTTATATTTCCATTTAATATTTATAAATTTAACTAATCTGGGCTTGTTTAACAAAATAACGCAACAACCAGGCAACAATTTTTATGGCTTTTGATATATGTATATTTTGCAGATTTGATATCTTTAAACTGCGGTTTCTGAGTTTCAATTTTTTCAGAAATTCACGATCTTCAAAATGCTAAAATGTCCATATTTAAGAAAAGACTTAATATTTCTTTTTGGATATTTAATAGGACATACTTATAAGAATTAGGGATGTATTTTGAAATTTATTAATTAGTTTTGGAGAAGAAAAAAATTAAAAAGTGAATGTCTAAGTAAAGATCTGTAAACAAAATACACACACAAATATATATATGTGTGAGTTTTGTTATATTTTTATTTTTAATACTTTTTCTTTCTTTTAAAGATATTGCAAAATCCATCCTTAATTATTTTTAAGTAGGTTCCATTAAACATTCAAAAAATTATTAAGTATTTTCTTAAATATCTGCAGAGGTTTTAACATTTTGAAGATCACGAATTCATGAAAAAATGTAAACTGAGAAAATGCAATCTAAAAGTTTCAAATATGTAAGAAATATATCAAGAAAATTAATAATTGTTGCTTGAATACGTATTTTATTGATCAAACTTAATATAATTCAATTTGTAAATATTAAATGGAAATATAATATTTTTTATGAAACAGGGAGTGATGCCAAGTCCCTTTAACAAATGTAATTAATACAAAATTCAATCAGATTCTTTCGTTACAAAAATTAACATAATCCATTAAATCTTTAAAATTTCTCAACTCTTTTCGCATATAACAATGTAACGTGTTAATGTATGTACAATGTATACAATGTTACAACAATAACGTGTATCCGGCATATTCAAGGAAAAATGAATATTGTTCGGTAATTTATTATAATTCATTCTTTTCTAATATGAAGTTTTATATTTTTCACTATTTAATTGTAATTATATTTATTGGAGATAACTTTAATTGTTCTTTTTACTTTCCGAACATGCATATGTAAGGAAAGTATTGCAATCATGTCAAAAATCTGACTTTGAAATTTTGATGTTTCCATAAGTTTTGAGGTTCCTTGAGTTCATTTTTCCTATTTTTACAGTGATGTATGTATGTGTGTATGTATGGGAATGAACACGATAGCGTTTAAACATTTTATTCGAATGAGCTGAAAATTGGTACATAGGTTATAGGTCACCGTAGCACGACTCCTATTTATTTTGGTAAATTTGGCATTTATTTTATTTTTTATTTATTTTATTTTTTTACAAGGACACAAAGAAAGATTCTTTATCATTATGGTCTATGGGCCCAAACGTTTTAAATTGCAATAGCGTCTAAATACCTTATTCACTTTTGCTTAAAATTTATACACACGTTATAAGTCATTTGCACGCGAATTGTACAGGTTTTGATTAATCTAGCACTTATAGTTTTTTACAGGGACACAAAGAAAAATTCATTATTATTATGACCTAAGGCTTAAATTATTTGAAGTGCAATAGCGTCTAAACGCCTTATTCGACTGAGCTAAAAATTTATGCACATATATTAAATCATCGTATTACAAGTGAGTTTGAGTTTGGTGAATTTAGCACTTATAGTTTTTTTTATAGGGACACAAAGTGAAACTCTTTATCATTATGGTCTACGGGCCTAAATTGTTTAAAGTGAGCGTTTAAATGCTTTATTCGCTTGAGCTGAAATTTTATACACATATTATAAATCACCGTTGGATTAACTGTATAGATTTTGATTAATCTACCACTTATAATATTTTTACAGGATCACAAAGAAAATTTTTTTTATCATTATAACCTAAGTGCTCAAATTTTTAAAGTGTGATAGCGTCTAAACGCCTTATTCGACTCAGCTGAAAATTATAGACATGCTATAGGTCACCATTGCACAAATTGCATAGATTTTCATGATTCCAGCACTTATACAGTGCCGGCAAAAAAAAAAAAAAAGTCTTTGCACTTGAGCGCATTTTGGTGAATATAGCACTAAATTTTCTTTTACCAAACACAACAAAAATTCCTTAATTTTTAAGCACTATAGACTCAAATTATTTAAAGTATGATAGCGTGTAAACGCTTCCTCTGATTGAGCTGAATATATATATATATATGTTACAGGTAACATTCGTACGAACTGTGTAGATTTTTGTGAGTCTAGTTGCTATATATTTTAACGAGACACTTCAGAAATTTCTTTGCTATTATGACCTATTTGTTCTAACTATCTCTAGGGCAATAGATTTAAATTAAGCAACATTCTTAATAGGGAAAAATACTCAAACATTCTATTATAATTTCTCTTTTGTTTATTTTACGACTTCTTAAATTTAATTTATTTATACAACCTCTAATTTCAGAATGATTGGAAAGCCGAGTGGAATCAATCCAGATTTTTTTAATTATTACACTGTCAACTGCTTAAAATTACTGATCTTATCGTCTCGTGGCACATTAATCTTGTTTCGTGGTAACAACTCTTGAAATACTCTTGCTTACTGTAAATTAACAAGCAAATGATTCTTGGTAATTTATGGATAATTATTTATTAAGAATTTTGGATGGTGTTTGGTAATTCATTCATAATATGCTACTTTTCTAAAATTCTTTGGTTTCATTTTTACACTTCTTTCTAGTATTTTAATTCACAGTTGAAATCTTAGCGTTGTTGGGAAATGATAGTGACTTGATATGATTTCATATATCACCGTCTCAACAACTCATTATATACTACCCTGCTGCTATAATTGCCCTTCATAAAGATAGAGAAAATGTTTTGGAAATGTCAAAGGTTTTTTATTTATTAATGTTTTCAATATCTGTTACTTTATGCAATGATAAACTGCTTAATACATATATTTTTATATGCACAAAACCAAGCTTAATATAGAATATAATGAGAAAAGTATTCACCATTCGATTACAGAGCCACAAATAACAGTTAGAATATTTTCAATCTACAGATGAAAATTGTTTGACGTACATTTTAAATTACATTATTATTATTATTATTATTATTTATTGTGTTAAACTTTCAATTACCCAATGTGATGTGTATACAATTTATAGTCAATATCCAATATTTCTCAAAATTAGTTGTTTAAAATAGTGGTCTGGGTGAAAATTCTCTAAATAATTTGAAATGAATTTTAATATTTAATAGCAACCATGATTTATGAAATAGCTACAATATTCCAACCATGTTTACATCGTACACCATATAAAATTACTTATAAATTTTGTTTCATAATTTTATAAATTGATTTAAAAATTTTCAAATAGAGTACATTTTATCTCATACCTTAAACTGTAATAATCTGTTTATAAAAACCCAAAGTAAGAGAAATTAGTGTTTGTGTCAAACAAGACTTTTTTTTCTTCTTTGATATTTCTAATGATGGTTTCTCTAAAAAGAAATTTCTTTGATAAGTTTTATGTGTGAAGATGACATTGATCTTTGCTTATATTTCCAATTTCTAAATAAACTATTAAAATTTATAATGGTTGCCATTCTATATGTGTTTAGTATTTGCTTGAAGGAATATATCATATTGCAATTATTACTTTCTCTTACCCATATACTTGTAATAAAACTGAACATTAAAAAAACTTTTATATGACCGATATTTTACATTTTAGTCAAGAAGTGTTTTAAAGATTATCATTTATCCCAAAGAATAATCAGTGCAGATGTAAAGAGAAATATGTGGCACTCCCAGTTAAAAGAAAAACAAAAACTGACTACTCATCACTTTTAACGAACTCTCTCTCGCTCGATTTCATTTTTAATGTAGTTGTAATGTAGCTTCTCCTTGATAAGGATGTAGAGATATTGATTCTAGCAGGGCGTTAAAACGCTCTTACAATACACTTAATATATATATAATTTTTAATCTGTACATTTTAATCCAGATATTAAATTCATGGATAAAGAAAAACATCCATTTAATCGTCCAAACTTACACACAAAATAATAATATTGTGCAATTTAAAGTTTTATTTACAGATAGAATCTAGACGTTCAACACAAGAATGACTGGATATTATTCAACATCGATGTATGCTGAACCAGTGCTGTATGCCTTATCCAGGTAAGTGAAATCTTACCTCTTCATTATTAATATTATTTAATATAAATAAGATAATGAAGCGCTCACTCTCTATCTACATATATATATATATCAAACAATTTACGTTATTAAGAACAGCGCAATAATTTGCACTACTGAGAATATTTAATATTATATTTAGTTATTTACGACAGATCATGAGACTGATCCAGTCTCTTAAATAAAATAAAAGAGCGCAACGATAAAATAAAATTACAGCACTGGGACTTAAGTCGAAAAAGAAAGAAATTATGAAATATAATTAATTTGTGTGTTTGAAGATAATAAATGTAAATTGAAGAAATTCAATTAAGTATATATATATATATATACAAATAATATAAGTGTGAATTATTAAACTGAAATCAACTTGTATGTGCTAAAAAAACTCATAACTGTTATCGATAAAAAATCAGTAAATTTGCTCTTTAAATAATATTTGAACTTTTCCGAGAATAAATATACGTAGCATATAATAGTATATTTTGATAAAATAAAATAAATAACAAAAATGGCAGCATCCGCAAAAGAAATAACATTAATAGAGAAATTAAATTCCAGTAATTATGATAACTGGAAATTTAAAGTAGAGATGCTCCTCACGAAGGAGGATCTCTTCCAGGTTATTATAGAAGCGCCCCCAGAGCCTATAACTGATGAATGGCGATCTAAAGATCGTAAAGCGCGCGCCATAATTAATTTAGCTATAGAAGACACACAGATAGTGTATGTAAAACACCTGTCCACAGCCAGGGAAACATGGGATGCACTTAAAAATATACATGAGAGGGCAAATCCAAGTAGCAAATTATTTTTGCTCAGAAAATTATACTCCACCAAACTAGTAGAAGGGGGAAATCTGATAGAACACATAACTAGTATTTATAAGTTAAGGGACAAATTGTTAGCGATAGGAGAAGAAATAAATGAGCAGCACTTATCAGCGTTAATGTTGTGCTCGCTACCCCCTAGTTATGATACCCTGATAACGGCTATCGAAGCCAGAAATGACGATGAACTTACACCAGAGTATATTAAAAGTAAACTGTTTGATGAATATATAAAAAGAACTGAAAATCACCAAACAAAAGGTGAAAACGCGTATAAAACTCAAATCAAACGTAAAACACCACCAAGTAAACATTGTAATTTTTGCGGAAAGAATTCACACACCCGAAATGAATGCTGGCACTTAAACGCCAGATCAAATCATAACCAAAGGAGTTATAATAATTTTCATAACAGGGGTAACGATCCCAGCAAGTACAAAAACAAAAATAAAACACAACTCATAAAGGAAACTGAAAATAAATTAAAGACTCTTACATTTATCATTGATAAAACTGAGCATAACTCATGGATAGTAGACAGTGGGAGCAGCAGGCATATCTGCAACGACATAAATCAATTTACAAATCTGAAAGACAACGAAAAGGTTAGTGTTATGCTAGCGAACGGGCACTCCGTAGTCTCACAGGGTTGCGGCGACGTCAATCTTAAAGTAATTAACTGGGATAAGGAAATAAACAACATTACTTTGAAAGAGGTTTTATACATACCCAATATAGCCACAAATCTAATATCGGTAAAGAAAGCAACAGAGAATGGTTGTGTTGCCATATTTAAAAATCATGAATGTAAAATCAAATTTGGGAATAAAACTTATATAGAGGCGAACTTGACAGATAATTTATATGAACTACAAACGAGCGAAAAAATTTCCGAAAGTGTAAATATTGTAGAAGCTTGCGAAAATAAAAAGTGCATAAAATTATGGCATGAAAGATTAGGGCATAAAAATTTGCAACAAATAAAAGAACTCGTCGACAAAAATATGGCAACTGGAATTGAGTTAAGTAAATGTAAACACAACACAGAATGCGAAATCTGTATCATTTGAAAATTGGAGGATGACACATATCCGAAAAGGGCAACTTTCAGGGCAGAAAAACCATTAGATCTAGTTGTTTCAGATGTTTGCGGACCTTTTTAAACTTCCACAATAGGAGGGAAAAATTATTTTTTAACATTCGTAGACGATTACAGTCGTTTTACATTTACATACTTATTGCGAAATAAAAATGAGGTGTTTGATAAATTTAAACAATATTTCGCGTTGACTTTAAACAAGTTTGGCAGGAAAATAAAAATATTGCGTACCGATAACCGTGGAGAGTACACAAGCAATGAATTTGAAAACTTTTTCGCGAATGAAGGAATCGAACACCAATTAACAGTACCGCATTGTTCTCCTCAAAATGGCGTGGCGGAGAGAAAAAATAGAACATTGGTTGAAATGACCAGATGTTTGTTAAGACAGAACGGTTTGCCGAATAAATTTTGGGGTGAAGCCCTTATGACTGCTAATTATCTACAGAATAGATTGCCAACGAGTGCATGCGATAAAACACCATATGAAAAATGGAATGGAAATAAACCAAATCTCTCGCATATAAAATCATTTGGTTGTAAGGCATATGTGTATACTCACAAAACAACAAGAGGGAAGCTTGACAACAGGGCAAAGGAAGGAATACTTGTTGGTTATGACCTTAGAAGTAAAGGTTATAGAGTATATATAGATAATAATGTTAGAATCTGTAGAACTGTGAAATTTGTAGAAACAAAAACAAAAAATAACAATCTAAAGTATATCGATGAGGAACTGTTGGGGACAAACAATGATAGGAATGAAAGAAATTCTAGCGAAACAAACGATCATAAAAACAACTTCCCGGTGATATTAAATGAAATAAATCAAAATTCAGACCAAAGTGAGGATGTTAATCATGACATGACAGATTAAACAATTCCGAGAAGGTCGGAAAGAGTTAACAAAGGTGTTCCACCTGACACATTTGCTTTATTGACAAATACTATGAACGTAAACGAACCCAAAACCTTCAATGAAATATTGCAGATAGAAAATTCCATAGAAAGGGAAAATTGGCTAAAAGCAGCCAAAGATGAAATTGCTTCTTTAAACGAAAATAATACATGGGAATTGGTAGACCCTCCCCCTAACACACACATAGTAGGCTCAAAATGGGTATTCAAGGCGAAATATAATGATAAGGGTGAAATCCAAAAATATAAAGTCAGGCTTGTTGCCAAAGGCTTTAGCCAAAAGTATGGGGTAGATTATGACGAGACGTTCGTCCCGGTGGCGTCTCATACGACAATTAGATCTTTTCTTGTAATGGCCCTATATAAAAACCTAGAATTAAACCACTTGCATGTAAAAACCGCGTTTTTACACGGTCAGCTCGAAGAAACAATTTACATGCACCAACCCGAGGAATTCATAAATCCCGGTGAAGAACACAAAGTGTGTAAACTACGTAAAGCCACTTACGGGCTGAAACAGTCAGCCAGGGCTTGGAACTCTAAAATTAATGAAACCTTAACAAAATTGAATTTCACACAGAGTTCCACTGACAAATGCCTATACAAAAGAAACACCAATAATAAAACCGTCTACATACTAGTGTATGTAGATGACATATTAATTGCTGGAACCAAAGATGATATAAACAATATAATAGAAGAACTTAGGCGCGAATATAGTATTACCAACCTTGGGAGCGTTACTAATTATATGGGAATAAATATAACACGACCAGTCAGCAATACTTTATTAATAGATCAGTCAAACAAGATTAAACAATTAGTAAATAAATTTAATCTAGAAAATGCGAAACCCACTAATACTCCCATAGATATAAATTACTTGAAAAATTACAAGAATGGAAATTATTTAACTGACAATACTGATTATAGAAAAGCAGTAGGGGCACTTCTATATATAGCCACTGTCAGCAGACCAGACATCAGTGCTGCCGTCAACTTTTTATCTCGACATAACGAGAGACCTAGAAAGTGTGACTGGGAAAGTGCAAAGAAAGTAATTAGGTACCTCAAGACTACTATAAACTTAAAATTAAAATATGACAATGAACATCCTGCTATACTAACCGCATATGCGGATGCCGATTTCGCGAACGACCCCCAGGACCGAAACTCCATCACCGGCAATGTATTTTTTATTGGCAAAAATCCGATATATTGGTACTCGAGGAAACAAAAGTGTGTCAGTCAATCTACCGCAGAAGCGGAATACATATCAACAGGAAGCGCTGCGCAAGAAACCTTATGGATTCTTCGGCTGTTAAGAGATTTAGATCTAAGTCAAATAAAACCAATTACAATCTTCGATGATAACCAGTCTACAATTAAATTGATCGAATCTGACAAACATCAAGCCCGCAGTAAACATGTTGATATTAAATATCATCTAATTAAAGAATTGTATTAAGAAGGGACAATTAGACTGGAATACGTCCAAAGCAAAAGAATGATCGCAGACATATTTACCAAGCCCCTACCAGGACCGGCTTTTAAAAACTTTAGAACTGAACTTAAAATTATAGAACATTGAAAATACCGGTCAAGTAGGGGTGTAATAAAACTGAACATTAAAAAACTTTTATATGACCGATATTTTACATTTTAGTCAAGAAGTGTTTTAAAGATTATCATTTATCCCAAAGAATAATAAGTGCAGATGTAAAGAGAAATATGTGGCACTCCCAGTTAAAAGAAAAACAAAAACTGACTACTCATCACTTTTAACGAACTCTCTCTCGCTCGATTTCATTTTTAATGTAGTTGTAATGTAGCTTCTCCTTGATAAGGATGTAGAGATATTGATTCTAGCAGGGCGTTAAAACGCTCTTACAATACACTTAATATATATATAATTTTTAATCTGTACATTTTAATCCAGATATTAAATTCATGGATAAAGAAAAACATCCATTTAATCGTCCAAACTTACACACAAAATAATAATATTGTGCAATTTAAAGTTTTATTTACAGATAGAATCTAGACGTTCAACACAAGAATGACTGGATATTATTCAACATCGATGTATGCTGAACCAGTGCTGTATGCCTTATCCAGGTAAGTGAAATCTTACCTCTTCATTATTAATATTATTTAATATAAATAAGATAATGAAGCGCTCACTCTCTATCTATCTATATATATATCAAACAATTTACGTTATTAAGAACAGCGCAATAATTTGCACTACTAAGAATATTTAATATTATATTTAGTTATTTACGACAATACTTTCTCTTACCCTTAATAGGGTTGATTAAAGAAATAGCTACTAAGGCCAACTACAGTAAAAATAATACCCATATTTAATCAGTATCCATATATATGGTAGAGAAAGTACTGTTTTCGGGTCAAATATTCGAAATTGAGTTTTTGTTATATTTACACGTTTTAAGGTTTCCTGAATGCAAAAATTATGTTTTTAGCGGTTGGTATGTGTGTCTGTGCGTGCCTGTCTGTTATTAGAATATCGCAAGAACAAATAACAGCAGAAAGTCCAAACTTGGTATTCTAAATATGTATCTTATAGGGATGCTAAACTAAACTTTTCGTTGACATCAAGCAAATGGTTCGTGTAGAAGGACATCCAAGAGAATTCAAATATATTACGCCTATGGGGGAAATTGCAGGTAAGTAGAGTTTAACACGTATAGACTACGCTAAACCTAATGAAACTAATATATAATTTTTATATGCGTAAAAACATTTTCATGCAGAATATGGCATGGAAATCCTTCACTGTTTATTTACAGGGCTACACAAAAGAACGAGAATATAGTGGGACAATACTTAGAAATTGATGGAAGTGTAATTCAGGTTGTGCTGTGTGTTGTTAATATAGGATTATATTCATGTGGTGCGTACATAAATTTCGGAAGATATACAAAGCTGCCATTATTTAAGCCATAATATTATTTTTTATTGTTAGTGGAAGTGTTTTATTACTATAATATTTTACCATGTCTAGTAAAGCTGCTCAGGAATTGAAATTAATTTCTCATAGCCATATGGTAAATACTGTATTTTTTTAAGCTAAATATTCATCGCTTAGTTTTATGTTTAGGCATACATTTTGAGGCTTCCTGATACCACAGTCAAGTTTTTAATGTTTGATCTTGGTCCATGTCTCTTAGAGTAAATTAAAAACAAGCAATATCAGGCGATCCAAATTTTGTATTTCGAAGTTAATAGTTCGTTACGAGAAAAGTTTGATCAAGATTTATAATTTCGAAGAATACTGCGTGTGAAAGTTGTCTGAATATTTTTAAATGAAGTTTTGAATTTAGTAACAGGTTTGAATTCTATATAAATGCAGGTATAGGAATGAAACGGGGTGTTTAGGGGGGCGGTAGCCCCCCTCATACATAATTATTTGTCAAATAAAACTGCTACAAAGCCTAATTTGAGTAGTTTTAGCGTAAGTTTACATAACAGTACTCGTTATCTTATACCCCTTAATATCTAATCTGCTTTTATAGTATTAAATTTCAGAGTAAGAGAAAGTCGTGTGAGTGATACCAGATTATTTTTTGTTGATTATTACGTCCATTGTGTTTCACACTTTGAATACTTATTAAAACGATGTTAACGGAATGAAACGCATACACTAAAAATATTCAAATATTTAATATATTTCAAATAATTAAATAGCAATTAAAAATTGTCTTTTAAAAATTTTAGTGTTGGATTAATCAAGTGAATAATGTAGAAAAAAATCAAGCGTATTTTAGCAGTAGCTCTCTTTAAAAAACATTTAATGAACTCTATGCGACACTTTCAATTATTTAAAAGTTACAAAGAAAGTTATTTTTTCCGCTCTTATTAAAAATTTTTGCTACGAAAATTTTGTACAAAATAATTTATTTTAATTACTCTAGAATCCATTCTAGATCAGGCTCCAACATTTTTTCTTTCAGGAAAAAATATTTAAACCTTTCAAAGAAACGAATAAATTATCTAATAAAACTTTTTTTTTTCTCCTTTAAGTTACTTTTTTACTTCCATTACCCTACTACCGTAGGTAATGGAAGTATTGTATTCGGTCCAAAAATTCGATATCGAGATTTCACCTGATTTACACGTTTTAAGGTCCCCTGAGTCCAAAAAAGTGGTTTTTGGCAATTGGTCAGTGTGTATGTATGTGTGTGTGTGTGTATGTATGTATGTATGTGGAGAATCTTCTGGCTATTATAGCTCATAAACTAATAAAGATAGAGCTACGAAACTTTAGAATTGAAATACGTCTGGCCTACAGATGAAATTTCCAAATTTTGGTGAAAATTGAAAAACCGGAAGTGGGACATCGGAAACCGGAAGTGGGACCGTAAGTCCGTATCTCAAAAACGGCTCTAACGATTTTCTTCAAACTTGCTATATAAACACTCTATTAGATGTCCTTTCGAATGATATAGTTGGTTAGTTCAAGAAAATTGATAGGCGTCCTGTATAAATAGCTCAATTTCAGGCCTCCCAAGGGCGTTCCTTTAAAAACGGTTGTACGGATTTTTTTCAAACTCGCCATTTTAACTCAATTTTAAATATGCTTTTGTATGTAATTATTGTTTTCCTGTCAATAATTGAGTTTAACCGGAAATGGGACATCGGAAACCGGAAGTGGGACCGTAAGTCCGTATCTCAAAAACGGCTCTAACGATTTTCTTCAAACTTGCTATATAAACACTCTATTAGATGTCCTTTCGAATGATATAGTTGGTTAGTTCAAGAAAATTGATAGGCGTCCTGTATAAATAGCTCAATTTCAGGCCTCCCAAGGGCGTTCCTTTAAAAACGGTTGTACGGATTTTTTTCAAACTCGCCATTTTAACTCAATTTTAAATATGATTTTGTATGTAATTATTGTTTTCCTGTCAATAATTGAGTTTAACTGGAAATGGGACATCGGAAACCGGAAGTGGGACCGTAAGTCCGTATCTCAAAAACGGCTCTAACGATTTTCTTCAAACTTGCTATATAAACACTCTATCAGATATCCTTTCGAATGATGTAGTTGGTTAGTTCATGAAAATTGATAGGCGTCCTGTATAAATAGCTCAATTTCAGGCATCGCAAAGGCGTTCCTTTAAAAACGGTTGTACGGATTTTTTTCAAACTCGCCATTTTAACTCACTTTTAAATATGCTTTTGTATGTAATTATTGTTTTCCGCTCAATAATTGATTTTTTGTGAAAGTTGGTATCTCAAAAACGGCTCTAACGATTTTCTTTTTTGGTCACTTTTATGTTTTCTGATCACATTCTCTCTCAAAAATGCATATAATACATGTAATAGCGGGTAATGGAAGTCGTGTGGTTGTTTCACACCAGATTTTTTTTTTTTTTTTACGACGAATAAAATCATACCGAGTAAAGGCTTAGAATATTATATTTTAAACCTAATTTATAAAATTAAGTTTTAAGAACTCCTAACATAATTATACAATATTTTTAATACTGTTTAGAAAATCAATGTTACGATCATTTTATTTATTTATTTATTTTATTTATTTTTTATGAAAAACTGAAACACGCGAGCATTGGTTCTAAGATTAAGTGGTGATGTCTATTAACAAAATCATTATACTTTATGAGATTGTAATTAAAGTAAAAACAGTAGCAACACAATTCTAGTTTAAATGTGCTTCATTAATTATTTTACATTATTTGAATTGCTTATGGGAGCAAATATATTTGTGTACATATATAAATCTATATTACATCAAATGGAGTGTAATCTATTCTTTGCATAACTAAATTTAGAAAAAGTTTTATTTGGCGTATATTTCAACGTGAAAGGGCATTAACGTCTTTCACGTTCCTGTTGCTATATCAAATCTACATTCACAAAGGTTTATTTTAAGAGTTTCTTTAAAATTATTCATAGAATTTTCAATCAGACCTTCTTTGAATCTGCCGTTCTTTCCCACCTTACTAAAAAATTGTCAAGTAGTATTACCGTATCACCATATAATTTTCAACATACAAACTTTGATTTTCCTGCAATTATTTATTTTTAAAATTTATATTTATAATAGGAATGTATCTAAGCAAACTGTTCATTAGTAAAAAATTTCATTTTCATATTCACGGGAACTCAAACATCATATTCACGTAATTTTAGCAAATATTCTGCTTTGAAAATTAGTCTCCAAAACAATACTTCGTTTAACATCTGATAACGAAATGTAATTAATATTATTAAGCATTATTCGTTAGCAAAGTATAATTTGATGAAATTTCATGAAACACATCCAAAACAAAAGATTGTATTCGCTAAATTTTGAGTAGTGCTGCGTAATGTCTACAAATTGTATACGCACATCATTGTGTACCTAAATTTAGTAATAGTAATGAGGACTTATGCAATGAGTAACGAGTTTCTTGAGTGAGCACATAAGAGCTCTAACTTTCCAGTAGGGCCAGAAAGAAATTGGTTCCATCCCATGTCGGAATTTTTGGAAATGAGTCTGCTGATGTTTTTGGCCAAGTCTACTTCTGCTGAGGATGTGATACTCGATGGGATTCTCACATATAGCGAAATAGCCTCCTGTGAAAAATTGAAATTAATAAAATTTATAGAACTCCATCCAATTGAAAATGATACCCTAAAAATTCCTCGGGATCTCTCTCATTGACTAGATATTAGAGTAGACCCCGGACTAGTAGCCGTTTTGTTTCCGAACATAATTTTCCCATCATTCCACCAATTCATTCGGCAAACCGACATTCCACTTCCACCAAAGCAAGTTTCCTCCACCTTTCTTATCACTGTTTTATATTTCGATTGGGTGTAAATTAAACACAAACCTCAACCTACACTAGCTGAAATAAAAAGCAAGTAATCTAATCCTTGTTATTGATTGAAAGCTGTTTGACTTTTCTTTGCAGTTTTGGTGATAAGAGGAACAAACTATTTAACACCTGCAAAATACCAAGAAATAGTTTCCAAGAAAAGAAGGCCAAAAGCAGGCGCAAAAACCGCAGTGATGCTGGTGGAATTTTTCTCCATAGCCAATATAAGGAATCCGTACTCTACTTCTATCACTACTCAATGGTCTCTCCTATTCTATTTCGACAGAAAGTGTCAAATGGTCTTTACACGTTTCTTGAGTGGGCACATCAGAGTACTCACTTTCCAGCAGGGCCGTAAATATTTTCCGGAATGCCCCTGGTGTAAAATTGCTCAAGCCTTGACCTCTCAGAAACCTTTGGACAGCCTCAGCCTGCCTGGACTCGGTCAAGCTTAACAGGTTGGATGATGGAAGCCTAGACCTCTCACAATCTCAACTTTTTGGATTTTATAAAAGACGAGGTTTTAAAGGACCCACTACCGTTTTTTGGACATTTTGGAAGTTTTTGGCTATATGGAGATAGTCTAGTCCATGCTGGGCTATCTGGAATTAGGAACAACAACAAGAAATTTAGCACAATGAGAAAATTGCATAACACTTATATAATAAGTATATATAAAAACGACTTAAAACACGTGTAAAAATTTATTAAAATTGTTCACAAGGCTTTTAAGGTAATTTTTTACACAAGAAAAGAGTAGACAGAATTATATATTACAAAGTAGCTTGATACGGTTATAGTAAAAAAAAAAATAGCGTGTACAAAATATGATGAGTCCATTAGTTGTATGAATTCAGGAAACAAGGTTGAGTTCCAGTAGGGTCACACTAGGGATACATGCCTAAGTCCTATAGAAGATACATACACTTGAGGACCCTACTGGAACTCAACCTGATTTTCTAAATTCATGTAACTGCGCTGCAAGGTATTATCGGAAAACTCCAGTCTTCTTTTTCAAAATGCTACAAAGTTGTAGCGAAAAGCTTTGTGAACAATTTTTAATAATTTTTTATACGTGTTTTAAAGTGTTTTTATATATACAGTAGAACCTCGATTATCCGAAGTAATTGGGACCGAACCTACTTCGGATAATCGAAATTTTCGGATAATCGAGAATTCATCAATAATCATCTCAGGGGTCGTACTCTCCGCCCTTTTTTCAGGACACTCTCAAATATGACAAATTTCAGCCTCGATTCCTACCACTATTTTTTTTACGATGATCTCTAACCAGATTAATCTGGAGACATTTCTGTAAAAAGTACCATAAACATTTCTGCATGAAATTACTGGTGGCAAAATAGGAGAAAATTTCTTATTTTAAGTATGTCCTGAAAAAGGGGCGGAGAGTACGACCCCTGTATCTACTTTATTATGTAGTATCGTCATTGAACTGTTATTATGACTATTTTAACTGTTAAATAAATTAAAATAAATTTATTTCTGAAACAAAAACTGACAATGGTTTAAATGGAAGCTTGATCTGGTATAAATTGGCCATCCTTTGCCGTGCAGCTCTATCCCGAAGTTTTCTAAAAAGCATGAGTTCAGAGGAATCATAAGTGACACAAAGTGACAAAAATTTTGAAATTCTGCTGCAATGAAAATTTCTCTGTTCTTGAGATGACAAAAGAGGTTAGGTTCTTTGCACTTGCTTGCAATCAGAGGGTGCAATAACATTTGATTGTTCTGGGACTTGGCAGAATGACCTTCCACATTTCGAAATGGGGTGTGTTTTTATTTAGAACAGGAACATTTGAAAGTGGGGAAGAGTGCACTCATACCGAGAATTGAGCTTGCGAGAAGGAATTCTAAAAAAGGAAATTCCAAAATATTTATCTTCATTCGTAGTTTGGAAAGGACGGCTTGCATACAAAAGGAATGTGGAAAAAAAAAACTTTAAAAATGCATGTTTGTTAAGAGAAAACTTTGGATGATAGTAGAAAGTGAAAAAAAAATAGTGAAGAAGAAACCGACTTCGGTTAACGGAGAGGAGTTTCGGTTAATCGAGGTTCGGATAATCGAGGTTCTACTGTACTTACTATGTTAACACGTGAATTCAATACAAATTTTAAACTTTTAAGAGCTTAAATTTTTACTTATATAATACTCTTAAAATACACTTCTAGCCACTTTCAATCATAGTCATACATTATAAAATACGCTTTCATGAAAATTTTCGAGCAGCTAGTGTGCCCAACGTTTATTAATAATGTTCCTCGAATTTATAAGTAAGCATTAAATATATTATTAAAAATACATTTCTTAAATCAGGTTCTTAAAACACGTTCTTACAGCAAAATATTAGTTTCGAAAAATTGGACACGAAAACAATATTTTCTGTATCACATATAGGTAAGAAAAAGTAAAAGTTAGCATGCAAGTATTTAAAAATCTCGTTTGAAGGCATTTCTTCTACACTACATAACTTTAAAGCTATTATCTGGAACTTTAAAAACACATTTTTAAATTTTGGATTTTTTTTTTGGTATTAATTTTGTATTCTTTTTAAAGAAGAGTTAATATAGCATTTCGACTTTGTTCCCTACTAAGAAATATAATAATGTTTGATTCATTTTTTGGAACTTTTAAAGGACTACTTTTAGTGTAATTATAAAATAATGAATAAAAAAACGCATATGTTTTTAAAAATTGATGATTACCATAAATTATGATTTACAAAGACGCGAAGTAAATAAAAAGAGAACTAATTTTGCCTATATAAAGACAAAGCAATTCTTTTTTTTTCATCTTGTTTATTTTTTGACATTTTTCGCTTACTGGATTATTTTAATCCTGTTAGTGCTTTTCTCAAAATAAACTGTAAGATGTATTGTAAGTGGGATTGAAGCTAAACATTGATTTCTTTTAAAGTTAGCATAGAATAAAAATTTAAATGAGTTAATTTTCTCTGAAACAAAATTTTTAAATGTTAAAAAAATGTTCTTGAAAGTTTAAAATAATTATCTAATTAGGGTTTTGCAAGTTGATAAACTTTTTAAAAATAATTTCTAAAATTGAAAGATTAAGTTTGAAGGACTTATTAAGCAGAAGTTATTAAGAAAAAGTTATTAAGTCTATCCGTTAAAAAAAGGTTTTCTTAAAAAAGATATGGTTTTCATGTTCTGAATAATATAGCGTTAGAAATATTTTTGGAATATTTTGTGGTTTGGTGTGATGTAAAAATAGAAAAAAAAAAAAAATAAATCCTTTCTATCTGTGCATTTTAATGTAAAATACGAAATCTAATAAAATATACCGGGTGTCCCTTAAAGTCTGTAGACATTTTAAAAATTCATAAAAATTGAAGGATTTAATAGAATTGAACGCAGTTTGTGAAAATGTTAGTCTCGTGAAGGGAGATTTGTTTTGGTAACGAAAAACAAATAGTTAAATTTTTCATCGACAGAGGGCGCTGTGCGGACGCGTAACAAGAAATATGCAAATCAGAGTCCTATAAATTGCACGGTTTTACGATTAACACAGCTTATTTCTTATTTTCCTCCTGCTTATGTATACAGGAAGTTTAATTGCGATGTTGACTTGATGGATAAAGCGTTATTGGTGAAGATGTTTTTCCTCAGCTCAGAAATATCGACTGAAGTGTAACTTGTTTGCAAATTATATTTTGCAGTGATAACGATTCATAGAACAGGATTTAGATGCCTGTGAACATTTGCATGCAAATAAATATAGTTTTCAACTGAAATATGTGATTAGCTCACATACAACGCCCTCTATCGACAAAAACTTTAACTTTTTTTTTTCTTTATAAAAAAAAAAAAAAAATCTCCATTCACGAGAATAATTTTTTCGCAAGCAGCGCACAATCCTACCGATTCCTTCAATTGTCAAGAATTTTTAAAATGCCTACAGATTTATAGGACACCCGGTATATCAAATAGTAATAAAGATTTTACAGCAGCTTACCTATTAAAAAATAAAATTCGACAGATATTTGACGTTCTTTGATGAGCGGAATTTGATAACTAGTATTTTCAGTTAAATTACTATTTTATGTAAGGATTTTCCAAAAAGACTGCAAAAGAAAAGTAGTGAACAAAATAATAATTTTCAATTGATTAAATTGCTTACGAAATTTTATTGAAGAGAATTTACATCTATAAAATTTATACTATTTCCGTTCTAAATCTTAGCATTGTAATTCTGAAGAAAACTTTTAATTATTCATTTAAAGTTCAAACTAAATATACGATTTAAAACGAATTTTAAATTGCGCTTACATTTATTACAAATTTTAAAATATCATAATTTTAATGAAATGAATATATTTTTATTTCATTAATTGTAGTTTAAAAATAACGTGCAAGAGTTTTATTTTTGAGAATTTTACCTTTAAACGCTTTATAATATTATAACTTAAAACTTAAACGAAGTTAATAAACATATAACAAATGTAAATACCTTAAAATTTTACTTCGTACATGGCAGAAGAGCTCTTTTCAGAAGGGGGGCCCCTCCTTCTACGGTGCCGAGTGCACTTCGTGGCTGGCGGTCTTGCGTTTGATATCTCTCTCCTTTAAATAGGTGACGCCATATCTCTCCTATCTCAGCCGACTCGTGGTCATTGATTGCGTCATTCTGATGCGCGATTTCTATGCTTTCACGGATATATGCGTAGGTTGGGTTATTGTAATTAGCTATTTTCGCGACGTTTTCAAAGTCAATTTCCATATTGTTTTCAAAATAATTTCTGGCCAGCGCGGTTGTGTTACGGTTAAATTTAATGTCATTTTTATGTTCTTTTATTCTGGTTTTTATCTTCCTTTTAGTAACGCCTATATATTTAAATTCTTTGTTTTCATGGTTTTTCATGGGAATTTTGTAGATACCTGCGGTTTCGGTGGGGGGGATCGGATCTTTATCACTTCTTATTAGTTGGTATATATTAGGATTGGGTTAGTAAATTTAACGTAAACATTCCTATTAAACCCAATCCTAATATATACCAACTAATAAGAAGTGATAAAGATCCCCCTTCCGAAAAGAGCTCTTCAGCCATGTACGAAGTAAAATTTTAAGGTATTTACATTTGTTACACTTTATAATAATTTTAAATAATTGTAGCAATATGGTTGCAGACACACTTTAAAGTTAATCTGCTTATTACAGCAACTTAAAATATCAAAACAGAGGTTTTTCACGTTTGTACATATTTAACAATTAATTAAAAAGGGAAAAAGTCGAAGGGGGAAATGTATAAAATTTCTCATTTTTCGTATATGTGCTTCTAGAGCGTTCATATATTTATAAAAAAATGAAGTATTTTATTCAGCCGAATCAAGCAAATGATAGTTTCACATCTCTTTCTATAGGACATCAAACCATCATTTGAAAATATTCGAGGAATGTACGAGCAAAAATTCTTTCAGGCATGAGTTTAAAATGGTTACATAATATTTATATTGAAATTTTATTTCAGAACTAACAAGTAGAATATACGATGAGATTTTATATGCTTTTATAAAAAAACGCCATTTCTATCTATGAATAGGAAATTTTAAAATAGAATAACAGAAGAGTGAATTTCTTTAGAAATAGAAAGCAGGAAGAAATTTTTGTAGATCTGTTTTATTTCATTTTCATAAAAGTAGAAGTTATGTGTTTAAAATAACTGAATATTGTTATTAAAATAAAATAATGCAACTCTTGAAATTTAGATTGTAATAATGCAGTTTAAGTTTAAACTCAACATCCACTAGAAAAAATATTAATTTCTCTTCAGCCGTCCATTTTGCAATTAAGTAACGATGTAGTTATAAGTGATTCAGCCATAATTCTGCCTAATTTGTGATACGAAATACAGCCTTGTTTAACACAATATCAGTTCCCATATGCAGCACAATAATTTACATCATAAAATTATTAATTGTACAAATAAAGGAAAAAAAGTATGTGTTCAAGATTCAGTGTCCCTCACCTAGCGCTTGATTTTCCGCCGTAGATAATATTGAACTTTTTGGAATAAATTACGTTTTCCCCATTTGGATTCTGCTGTAAAAAAAACTTTTTAAAATTATTTTCTTTTTATTATAATAAAACTAAAACAAATGGTATAAGGCAGCTGAGTCCAAGAAAGGCCAAATCTAGAACTCTAACAAAATGCTTTAGATGACAGGACATTGCTAATTAATTTTAATTTTATGCTATGTAACACGTTTACTTTCAGTGAACTAGGCGGCCTCTTCATCTTTGACCTCTGGCTGCAGGCTGTATTAGACCAGTTATGCATTTACCTTTCAATAGGATTTTTATATAAATGTATATGGAAACAATTATAAATTAGGAAACTTTTGGAGGAAAAAAAAAAGTTTCAAACTTCAGCGTTACAATATGTCACCATTTCCTGTGCTGGTAAAGAAATTTATAAAGAATTATGATTGAAAAGTCTTCCGATTTTGGCGGGAACATTGTATAAACAAGGGTCCCAGCATTCCTATATTTTTACGATTTTTTTTTTTTATACTGTCCCCACAATTTTCAAAAAGAAAACTTTTACGAAGGTTTTCATGCCAAAATAGCATGAAAATCTACAAGAAAATTTTCTTTTTAAAAATTACTGTGATAGTATAATAAAATAATCGTAAAAATATAGGAA
Source organism: Salticus scenicus (assembly GCA_963930645.1). Lineage (NCBI taxonomy): Eukaryota > Metazoa > Arthropoda > Arachnida > Araneae > Salticidae > Salticus > Salticus scenicus. The sequence continues at coordinate 327,520,577 of OZ005652.1, forward strand.
CGCTGGGACCCCTGTATAAATGTTATTAAATGGTAATTTCCTACATTAATTTTTATCTTTTAAATATATTTGAAAATACCATTACTCTCTAAAATATGAAGAGTGAGATCTGACTCTAAAAGAGTGGCATATCACTCTTTGAATATGCCAAAATGGAGCCAACCTCTAAAGAGTGAAAAGTCTCTTTTCGAAAAAGTGAGATTTATCACTCTTTATTAAGAGTGAGATTGTTCCGAGTAATTTAAAGAATATGACTGTTTATTTTTCCTAAAAAAAATTCGGAGACAGTATCATTTTTCATTATCTTTTTTCCCCCCGGCATTGATTCTAGTTTAACGAAGCAGATTGGATCTGCGGGGAATCGAACCGAAGCCGCCTCCGTGGCAGTCGAGTGTCTTACCACTGAACTACTTGGGACACAAAGAACTCGCTTAATTTACAGTGGTAAATCATTCAGATAAGAGATTAATCGCATTTATAAACTTTTACTTCATTTTTTAAAAATATAAAATTACAAAATTCTACTGTACATTTTAAAGTTAAAATTAGAATTATTTTTAAATTACTAAAATTATAATTATTTTTTTAATTGAAATGTGTTCTTGAAAAGAAATTTCCTAAGACAAATAGTTCTTTTTAAAGTAGCTTAGGGGAAAAGAAAAATTCTTAAGTGTACATGTTTAAAAAAATAGTTAAATATTTACATATAAATCTACAGAGTTTCTTGAAAAACTTGTCTTTTCAGGAGTATAAATCTTGCTGATGATTTTAATTTTTAGTAAAATATTATAGGTAGCTTTATGAATGTTTCACATATGTGTTAAGTATCAATGAAAATAATAAAATAATAAATTCCTATAGATTTTAAGACGTTATGCATTAAGTATTTGCATTGATATTTTCTTTTATACCCTATGTATTTCCGAACAAAACTAGTTGCTTTCATTTATGAACTTGCATAACTTTCTTACGATTTTCGATTGTTTACACTTCGATTTTATAAATCGTTTAAAAAATTTATATTTACAAAAATAGCTTTTAACATAATTATTTTCCTTTTTTATACTCAAATATCTTCAATAATTTCTGTTAAACAAATCACATGCATGAGATCATCCAGAAATTATCTTTCATATTTCATTCGAACTATGGTAAGTAGATGGCGCCAGCAATTCTTCATTCTTCAGAAGGTTAATCTTGCAATAGATGATGACTTCACTCTATGCGACAGAGTGAGCACAACTCTCTCTTTCGAGAAAAGTGAGAAATGTCACATTTTTAAGAGCGACAGTAGTATTTCTCACTTTAATTAACGTCATAATAATGGTCATTTTTTAAGGAGTGAGATTCCCACTCCAGAAATTTTAGAGAGTAGGAAATACCGGTGTTAATTCTTTCAGAAAAATAAAATAAAAAGTTGGTATTTATGTAGAATCCATATGATGCCATGTTGTAAAATACACTCATGTCCATAAATTAAAGATAATTCAGATTCCCACTGAAATCGAACTTTAATGCAGAAATTTCACCTGTAGAAATACCACACACATCTTTAAGAATAATATGCATATTACAAGAAGCCATCAGATGACGCCGATATGATGTTACAATGACGAAAGTGTAAGAAGGGGGTAGATAAGGAATGGGAGCAAAGAAGGAAAATTGTTCACAAGCGTTCTGTGTGCCTCTCAGTGCCACAACCGAATAGTTATGACACAGAGGACGCATGCAGATAATTTTTTACGTGGTAGAATTATCGGTCGACTAGAATGTGGGCATACTCAGATAAAGTATCGGGGAAACTTAGAATGGCCCAAAGTGTCATCTCTAGGCTTTGGCAACGATTCCAAAATGATGGAAATGCCAGTCGACGTTACAGTACTGGTCGGCGACGAGTTACAAATCCGAATGACCACTGGTATTTGGTAGTAAGTGCCAAAATAAGCAGATAAAGCACAGCATCAGACCTGTCTCGTCAGCTGTCTGTAGCCACGAAAGCCACAATTTCAAGACAAACCGTGGATAGACGTTTGGGAGATATTGGTCTATATATGCTCGCCGGCTTGTTAGATGTGTTCCACTCACGACAATGCACTGTGCCAGCGGTTAACTTGTAGTAAAGAACATGCAATGTGGACAGCGGCACAGTGAGCTTGTGTGATGTTTTCCGACGAGTCCAGGTTTAGCTTTCAGTGTGATTCACGCCAGACATTCATATGTAGAACGTCAGGTACCCGTTACCACCAAAATAAAGTCATTGAACGACACCGTGTGGGGCAGGAGTGCTCGTTTGGGGGGGGGGGTCATATTGGGGCACCAGAACATATCTGCATGTTCAAATTGGAAGAATGATAGGCCAAACTTATCGGGACATCAGTCGGGAACAACATGTACGTTTGTTTAGAGGTGCCATGAGCCCAGAATTTGTGTTTAAGGATGACAATGCGCGTCCTCACCGTGCAAACGTTGTACACGGATGCCTACAATCTGAAGCTATCACTCGCATGGAATGGCCAGCATTCTCACCTGACTAGAATCCGATAGAGCATGCGTAGGACATGCTTTTCCGACGAGGTAGTCCGTCAACCACCTCCTACATGTGTACCGGAACTTCGGAGAGCAGTGCTTACTGAATAGAGTAACCTTCCCCAAGATAAGATCAATAATTTAATACTCAGCATTCCTAGGCGTTGAAAGGACTGTATTTCATCATCTGAGAGACATGCAATGTATTAACCATCATACCAACCATGTAATGTTAAGTTTTTGTAAGGGAGATATTTTTTGTAATTGCTTCACGGAGCAAAAATCGTAGTTTTTATAAATAGTGTCCTACATAAACCCCCTTTTTTTGTTCGTGATCTCTTGTTTAATAAATGGACTTTATGAATAAGTCATGTTTGTTTTGTTTCTGAACCTTTATTTGCCTCAGCTAGCATTATTCTTAATTTATGGACATGAGGGTAAATAAAATAAAGTTCCATAAAAATCGCACAGGAAATCTAATTAAAAGCAGACATTTCAGTGCTTTAAATACGATTTTAGTAATGTGGGTATTTAAAAAGTTAATTCTCAAGGATATGCCTGTAATTTTCTTTAATTTTAAGGAACCAAAGACTTCTTACTGTAACAATGAAATTTAAAGGCAGTTAGAAGATTTGTATGTACAAAACATAATTTTTATTTTAATTCCATAGTAAACTGTTTTTTCGACTGCAATCGACAATTTTCATTGTCCACCGCTTTCCTTTTGTAAATAAAGACGAAACTTAATGGTGGTATTCAACATTGTTATTTATGATTAAGAAATTTTACTTGCGCTGCATACTTATTTTTTTTTTTTTTTTTTGTAAATGAATAATGAGATATATTTTAGGATATCTAGTGAATTTTGAATTTTTATATTTAATGCACATCCAATTTCATCCGATTAGCATAGATATTATGGGCATTTTCGTCAAACAGAAATAAAAAAAAAGTGGAATGCAAATGAACCAAATGGATAATACGGGTTAAAAATTAATAAAAAAATTTGTTCAGGTTCTTTATGAAATCAAAAAAATTAGAATTTCTGTCTGAAGTTTGTTACCGTCTCTTTGATCTCATTCAGTAAATTCATTAGTACGAAATTCGTGGTTGCTGACTTCATAGTTGCTGTTTAAAATGTTTTGGTAAAACCTTTATTCGATATGTGTGTGGTTTTTGATTTTATCTTTTATTGCAGCTAATTGTATTTTGAAGGACGCTTCAAACAAATAACAGGAATTAGAACGTGAAAAAATAAATTGAAATTTCCTATTGGTACTTTTGATAAACATTAATTGTAATAAGTGATTTTTGACTTTGTTAGGTATGAGATGTCTCAAGTTGGGAGAATGGTCACCAGTCGGATCCGGCGCTAGGAATTGGTGGTTTCGGTGACAACGTCGAGTTGAGTTAGAAGTATTGAGTTCAGAATGAAAAGTTCACCAGTGAGATCTAGTGTTGGTGGTGGTTTCGGTGATAGTGTCGAGTTGAGTTAGAAGTACTAAGTTGGGAAAGTGAAGGTCCCTAGTTGGATCCAGGATTAAGTGGCGATGTTGGGGTTGAAATATAAGGTTGAACATTGAAATGTCGAGTTGAGTTAAAAGAGGATTGGTGTAAAATGGTACTAGCTATTTGGAATTAGTTTGTCAAGTTGAGAACAGGTTTAAGGGAAGTTAAGAAAGTGGAGGTCAGTTGAATATAGGGAATTTTAGGTTGAGTATTTGAGAGAAAATGAAATGAATAGTTTCAATAAATATTTGTTATAAATTGGCTTACGAATTAAGGAAGTGTGTGCTTTTGTATTATCATTAAAGTGCACTACTTACGATTAATGCTTTGGAAGTGTGATTAAAGAGTTCAACGTAAGGATATTCGAGTGGATGGCCACGAAGCACTCATGTCATGAGGTTAACTTCACTTAGTTTTGATTAGTAGTCGTATAGTTATTCAATTGAGCTAATTTTAAAATTACGTCCATATCTTAGTGTCCCTTTTTTTTTCTTACAAGAAAAATAAAAATTGAGTTTTAAAATTTCAGTTCTTATTGAATTTCCCTCCCACGCCTTTGACCATGCAATAAAATAATTTACAGGTTGAGGCTGGAGTTCAGGTTCCACAACTTGCTTTCAGTAAACAGATAACATAATATTTGTATTCTATTTTTTCATTTATGAAAGAATCATACTTTTCCTATGTGGGAAATAACTCTTAAGAAGTTTTAGGAATAATGATTCTATCTTAAGTTTTATTATTTAATTATTTACAAAATATTTTATTTAGAAAAGGGAACTTTCACTTATGTATGGGCTCTTGGTTTTTCTTATTACCCTTAAATCTGACGGATGTGGCAACTATTCTAACACTGAAGTATAATTGTTTGAACCTTGTTTAAGTGTGGGAGACAATTTCTAACACTGTTGGACTGGTTTTATTTGTGAAGTAAAACAGAAATGGAGACGCACAGTGTTACTTAATCCTGTGATAATTTTATTTTTGAAATCTTAATTTAATTCAAATTTTTTACATTATCATTCCTTACAGAAAATGTTGAAAATGTTCGCCACCATTTTGAATGCAAACATGAACAGAACACGTCGAACCAAGTTTTTTGACACACTTCGCAGCACTGTTGATGTTATTGACGAAATTTCTTCAGTTATCTGTTTTAATTCATCGAAGTTTGCAGGACTTCTCTGAAAAACCCTATGAAATGATAATGTAAAAATGATAATGATAAAGAAAATGTAATGTAGGAATAATAATGTAAAAAATTTGAACTAAATTTTATTTTTCATAAATAAAATTATCACAGGATTAAATAACATTCTGCGGCTCCATTTCTGTTTTATCTCACATATAAAGTTGTAACAGTCCAACAGTGTTGGAAATTGCCTCCCACACTTAAACAAGGTTCAAACAATTATACTTCAGTAATAACAGGAGACTTGGCGTTGGAATATTAAAACCCGAATAAACTACTACGTCAGAAACACCAAAAGAAAAATATTTGCGATGCATACAGCTGTTTCGGTAGCCTTAAGCGTACCGTCTTCAGAATTCTTTATGCACTGAAACGGTACGCTTAAGGCTACCAAAACAAGCTGTATGCATCGCAAATAGTTTTCTTTTGGCGTTTCTGACGTAGTAGTTTATTCGGGTTTTAAAATTATACTTCAGTGTTAGAATAGTTGCCACATCCGTCATATTTAAGGGTAATAAGAGAAACCAACAGGTACTCTTTTAAATTGATCACCCTGTATATGTACATACAAAATAAAGGAGATTGCCAGTTTTATTTTGATGGTACGATCTGCGTAAAGACAAAATGTCAGTTAACCTTTGTTAAGACTATCTGTAAACTAATTATACACTTTTCCATTACAAAAGATAGGATCAAACAAATGAGTTATATTAACGTAGTTAAAAAAATTTTTAATTTGACAATTTCGAAGGAGAATATATCATACCGCATCGTTCTAAAATTACAGTGAGAAAATGGAAATAAAGTTTAATAACATGATGGATTTAAACGTTATAATGTAGAAAAAATGTTATAAATATGGTTCAAAAAGGAAATCCAGAAAATTTGAACCACATAATTCAAATATGAAATAAACATGAATTAATGTAATTTTAATGAAGAAACAAGTTGAAATAATAGAATGAGGAGATATCAGCTTGAAATAAATAAAAATAATGAGAAACATTTTGTATACATAATCGAAACGTTGTTTAAATCGCTTTAATTTGAAAATATCCTTTACTTGAAATCATATGGAAAAGAGATATATAGAGAGAAGTTAATTGAGATAATTAAAATAATTAAAATTCAATAATGATCATTAATCAACATGTGCCTAATAAGAGTTTTTTTCTTTTAAAAAGAGATTTTTGTCTGAATCAGTGGAGTTCATTTTATTAATGTTTTACTGAATTACATTTTCTGCTGTCAGCAAAGTATAAAAAAATGAAAAACAAATTATGAGTCATTGCTTTTATTTATAAAACAAAAATATTTCAGTGATAAAGAATTTCCACATTTTTATTAAAATGTCACCTTTAAAAAAAAAAAAAAAAAAAAAAAAAAAAAAATCAATTTTAGAAAAAATATATGATGTTATAAAGAGAGAATTTTTCTTTTTTAAATATCACACATTGTAAAATTTTTAAATAAAAAATGAATTTGATCTTATCATAAGATAAATGAAGCCTTTAAAAAAAAAAATCAGAGATATTAATCTTACACATCAGACAAGATCCAAATAAATTGGAAGAAAAGGTAAGAATTCTGTTTAAACTTTGTTCAGCAGTACTGATAAAGTTCCCGAAATTCTATATGATCAAAAGAGCTCGTTTAATCAATGTAGGAATCAGTCTCTTAAATAACAGTATTGATTAATGAGAGGTTCTGATCACTGGTGTTTGTACAAGAGGTGAATACTGCTTTGACATATCCTTTCTTTGACAATGCATTCTGATAAGAAACAATCGAAGCTTTGGGATTGAACTGAACCTTTTCTTTTGGAAACTTTGTACATTTTTATCCATTTTCCTTATTATTAATAAAAATAAGAGTCGTAATAAAATTATATTGATAGATATAGATAATACCTGCTCATGTATTATTATGACTAAATAAATGGTGAAATGAGACTTATGAGGATGAATTATGAGATTTATGGTATCATTATCAGAAAAGAATTCTCAAAATGTACTCCAGTTTTTAAATTTAAATTAAACAATATAAGGGAAAAAAATGAAAAAAGAAAATTTGATTTTCCAAGTTTATATTATTATTATTATTAGTTTTATAATGACTGATAAATAAAACTGTATGGATATTTCCGTTTTTAGACATCTTAAGAAGTGACTTATTTGGACAATGCTTGTTGTATGAAAATCAAATATTTAAGGATAGAACTGATACCTCTCATTCTTCAATTCAAGTCCAAAATAAACAAAGGTGAAGGGGTGGACGCTATCATTAAGATGAGCATTTCCAGAAACTTTATCGCTGACGATTTCCTTCCACCCCTATTTTGATAAAACTGCAGGAGAATTAACTGATCGATATAACAGCGCTTATTATAGACTTTAACAGGTAAACAAACAGTAAATGTATTATTTTGTCAAATTTAAAGCATACCATTGATAAAAAAAGAAATAAGTGGGTGCTGTAAATCAGAGGGTTGTGTTTTATTCCAACCCGAAATAATTGTCGCCAGATTTTGCGTCTTACGGTGTTTATTCTCAGTTTTTATCTTATTCTATCATAAAGGTATTTTGAAGACAGTGTGGCCGGAAGACATAAAATTGAGCAAACCAATCAGACTATCAGACGCCTAACATATTTCCTACAGTAGAAAACTAATACATACGTTGTAAAGACATATACAACAGAGTCTATAGAGTGAGTGTAATAAAAATCGGTAGAGTCGTTTGAATACGCTAATTTCCTAGATCTAAAATTGACTTACCTAATTAGGAGACTTATCAATTTTCTTTTTGTATTAATCAGGTAATACGTACAAAAAGTTACACACACGCACAAAAAAAAAAAAAAAAAAAAAAAAAAAAAAAAAAGAGTTTATGTAGCAAATTTGTAGAAAATTATTCGAGTCGTTTTTGAGGTACCGATGTACCAACTTTTCACCCCACTTCAGATTATCCCCAAAATTAGGGAAATTCACCTGTTCACTGAAAACCAGCAAATACATATAAAAGGATATGTGAAAGGGTGTTATGACGAGTTTGAAGAAAATTGTTCTTCGGAAATCCACTTGCGAATCCTAAAACTGACCAAATTATTTAGGACCGCTCTCAATTTTCTTGAAGTAACCAACTAATACATACGAAATGGCATTTAAAAGACGGTTTAAGACATACCCATCGTAGCCGTTCTAGAACATGAATTTACTGATACTGAATGTTTTGATTCAGGCTGATTCAAGAATCTCTGAACTAAAATGGTGAGCAGCATTACAGTTTATGATACCGCATAATAATAAAGAACAGGTTAAACGGCATCTGTTATATATTGCTAAAACTATCTTTTTGCTGACAGCTAAAAATCAAAGGAAGTTACTAAACTTATACTCTATAAAAGTAATGTATTCGGAATTTCTTTCCATCAGTATATGTGTTGAATTCGTAAAAAATAGTAATGATTGTTATAATTATATATAAAACATCATTTAATGTATTTATAAACGTTCAAGTAAGATATATTTTTAAACATTTTTAAGAATTATTCTTTCATCTGTGAACATTAAAATTAGTTATTTTTTTCTAGCTTGATTTCTTAGAATTGGGTCGTAAACCAAGATTATAGTTACTAAAATTCGCCTCTTGAATTCGCATTTATTTGCAGTGATTTTTAAATAAGTTTGACCACTACAATATTGGAAAATGATCTTGAATTTTAATGGGGTTTTAAAAACTCGTGAGCAAAGAGAGCTAGAACTTATAAAGATGACATGGAACTATATTTATGTACAAGTGACACAATTTAGTTTCTAGATGTCAGTCACAGAAATTTTTCTTAGTGAATAAGTTTTCTATAACCATTAAAATCTTAAAAAAAAAAAAAAAAAAGTAAATGTATGTGTAATAAATATAAAAATAATGAATTAACAATTCTTATAGAAATGTAAAAAAAAAAAAAAAAAAGGTCTGCAAAATTAATTGTGACAGATATGTTTTTTAAAGATATGTATTAGTTTTATTAAAAATTTCCCGAAAATAAATATTATCAGTTCTGTGTGGCATCTAAAGAAGGTCAAATATAAAATTACGATTGAGGAAGACGGATTTTTTGCATTTTTACACATAATTTCACAGTTTCATTAAAATTTAATTTTTATGGTTAATTTTTATTGTTCTTAAATATTTATTTTGATGACAATATAAATTATGTACTTTGCTAATTAGAATATTAGCTTTTGAAAATTTAAAATGTTTTCATAAAATCCTCTACTTATAAATTTTCTTTATGTCTTACAAATGTTTCACTCCAAAAACAGAGTAATGAATGTTAGTATGGAAAATATGATTTTTTTTTTTTTAAATTAATTTTATGTTTTCTAAATATTTAATTTCTAAATATTAAACATCTGTATAAAGTACCTTTTCTGGCAAATCGCAACAGAAATTTGGAAACTTTTGTTACCGACTGTATGTGTGTGGGATGCATTTTCTCAGATGCCTTTAAAAGAAATAATAGTAGAATCGCACTTCCGGTACCACAAGGCGTTCTTATAAATTTACAGCGCACACACACACACAAAAAAAAAAAACAATAATAATAAAATAAATAAATAAAAATGTAAGCCATAATTCCAAATTCATTGTGGAAATAAAAAGGAAATTTTATTTAATTGTAATTAATCGTCAGCAGAAAATTAGCTGAGTAATTATATAACTTGTATAGTTCCTTTCGAAAGTGAATAAATAATAATAATAATAATAAAAGAAACAGTAATAAAACTCTGTATTACTAAGAAGTCTCGGGATATGAAATCGACTCTTGTTCAATTATCTGTAAATGAAAACTAAGAAATAAAAAAATATTTTGTTCTAATGAGGAATACTCATAACTCTGTTTTAACTACGCTACATAAAGCACACTTTTCTCCATAAAAATATTGACATGAATAAAAAGCAAAAGAAAGAAAAACTTATATTTAAAAAAGGATATTAAATAATTTTCGTCACTATCTTACACGAAAGAATAAATTTTCTATATCAGCATCAGCATTTTCTCAGAAGGCACAAATCTATTTTCCTCAGAAACAAAAGCAGAAGACAATTTAGCTTAGCAATGACTATCGATCCTTATCGTGTGACAAAAGGGAAGGGGTTGTGGCCATCTGTTACGAAACATCATCAATCATATCTTGAAGAAAAACCTGTGACATATCAATAGAAAATCATTGGTTTAAAATGAGAGCCATTGATTGAAAAATCTCAAAATATGTAACAATTTCACTTTTGAAAAGTAAGGTATAAATGTAAATTTTAACACGAATTCTTACCTTTATTTTATTATATTTATGTATATATGTATGTATATGATTATTGTTGTTGACACGCATTACGAAATTATCATTATTTATACTCAAATACTAATAAAAAGCAAAATAATAAAGAAAAAAAATACCTGTGGCACTCGAGGACTGCCGCGGTAAAGCTATTGCATAGCATTTTTTATCAACTTATGCAATTATAATTATTTATTTATTTTATTTATGCAGTATTTTTTTTTTCTTTGATATTAATTCAAGTTTTTTCTTTGATATTATTTCAAGTTACACTTTTCGAGCGTGGTGACCGATAAGAAAACAAATTTTTTTCTTTTATTGAATAAATGAGAATATATCCGCAATGAGAATATATCAAAAATATCCGCCATCGATTTGTAGGTATCGAAAACCTCGATGTACCAAATTTGAATGATCTAACTCTATTTTTTGAGAAAAGGTATTTTAATGGGGTTTTAAAGGCCTACAAGTCGAATGGGGATATTCAAGTTTTTTCTTTGATATAATTTCAAGTTACACTTTTTGAGCGTGGTGACCGATAAGAAAACAAATTTTAATAGAGAAAAGGTATTTAATAGGTTTTAAAGGCCTGCAAGTCGAATGGGGATTGATTCAAGTTACACTTTTTGAGCGTGGTGACCGATAAGAAAACAAATTTTAATAGAGAAAAGGTATTTAATAGGTTTTAAAGGCCTGCAAGTCAAATGGGGATATTCAAGTTTTTCCTTTGATATTAATGAATAAGATAACAATAATGATAAGAAAAAAATTTTAATAGAGAAAATGCATTTTAATAGGTTTTAAAGGCCAGCAAGTCGAATGGGGATATTCAAGTTTTTTCTTTGATAATAATTCAAGTTACACTTTTTGAGCGTGGTGACCGATAAGAAAACAAATTTTAATAGAGAAAAGGTATTTAATAGGTTTTAAAGGCCTGCAAGTCGAATGGGGATATTCAAGTTTTTTCTTTGATATTAATTCAAGATACACTTTTTGAGCGTGGTGACCGATAAGAAAACAAATTTTAATAGAGAAAAGGTATTTAATAGGTTTTAAAGGCCTGCAAGTCGAATGGGGATATTCAAGGTTTTTCTTTGATATTAATGAATAAGATAACAATAATGATAAGATAACAATAATGATAAGAAAACAAATTTTAATAGAGAAAAGGTATTTAATAGGTTTTAAAGGCCTGCAAGTCGAATGGAGATATTCAAGTTTTTTCTTTGATATTAATTAAAGTTACACTTTTTGAGCGTGGTGACCGATAAGAAAACAAATTTTTTTCTTTTATGGAATAAATGAGAATATATCCGCAATGAGAATATATCAAAAGTATCCGCAATCGATTTGTAGGTATCGAAAACCTCGATGTACCAAATTTCAATGATCTAACTCTATTTTTTGAAAGAGGTATTTTAATAGGTTTTTAAAGGCCTGCAAGTCGAATGGGGATATTCAAGTTTTTTCTTTGATATAATTTCAAGTTACACTTTTTAAGCGTGGTGACCGATAAGAAAACAAATTTTAATAGAGAAAAGGTATTTAATAGGTTTTAAAGACCTGCAAGTCGAATGGGGATATTTAAGTTTTTTTCTTTGATATTAATGAATAAGATAACAATAATAAGAAAACAAATTTTAATAGAGAAAAGGTATTTTAATAGGTTTTAAAGGCCTGCAAGTCGAATGGGGATATTCAATTTTTTTCTTTGATATTAATTAAAGTTACACTTTTTGAGTGTGGTGACCGATAAGAAAACAAATTTTAATAGAGAAAAGGTATTTAATAGGTTTTAAGGGCCTGCAAGTCGAATGGGGATATTCAAGGTTTTTCTTTGATATTAATGAATAAGATAACAATGATGATAAGATAACAATAATGATAAGAAAACAAATTTTATTAGAGAAAAGGAATTTTAATAGGTTTTAAAGGCCTGCAAGTCGAATGGGGATATTCAATTTTTTTCTTTGATATTAATTCAAGTTACACTTTTTGAGTGTGGTGACCGATAAGAAAACAAATTTTAATAGAGAAAAGGTATTTAATAGGTTTTAAAGGCCTGCAAGTCGAATGGGGATATTCAAGTTTTTTCTTTGATATTAATGAATAAGATAACAATAATGATAAGATAACAATAATGATAAGAAAACAAATTTTAATAGAGAAAATGTATTTTAATAGGTTTTAAAGGCCTGCAAGTCGAATGGGGATATTCAAGTTTTTTCTTTGATATTAATTCAAGTTACACTTTTTGAGCGTGGTGACCGATATGAAAACAAATTTTAATAGAGAAAAGGTATTTAATAGGTTTTAAAGGCCTGCAAGTCGAATGCGGATATTCAAGGTTTTTCTTTGATATTAATGAATAAGATAACAATAATGATAAGATAACAATAATGATAAGAAAACAAATTTTAATAGAGAAAAGGTATTTAATAGGTTTTAAAGGCCTGCAAGTCGAATGGAGATATTCAAGTTTTATCTGATCTACTTTATACACAAATTTTACGCGTACAGCTATTCACTGTTGTACATAGATGATAGATACCTATACACCTATATACTTTCTCACAAACAGCTGCTTATGTATTCGTCCGATTTCGGAGCAGCTCGTCTCGATCTGTGCGAGCTTCGTACAGCCGAAGTCTACCGAACTGTGTTAGGTTTTTTTTTTCGTTACGGAATTTTTCGATTCGGTCGCCGCGCTCAAAGCCCGCGATAAAAGCTATACAATAGCTTAAAAATGTTTAAAAAAAAATGATTAATGCACAATACCCAAGAAAACATTATGCAAAAACAAAGAATAAAACAAATACAATATTTTATTTTGAAGTAATAACTATATATCAAATCCAAAATTTAAACATTACAAATCAAATTATTACAAATGCTACATAGACACGAGATTGTATTGCAGGGTAAAGCTGGATTTCAGAAATATGAATCGTTTCCCCAAGCAACAGTTCAGGAAAATCCACGACAGAGTGTGACTTACGTAAAAACGTAGAATCAAAATCTTTAATTTACCACAAAAATACCAAGAATGAATTAAAAATTATAGGAAAATAAAAAAATTCTCAAAAAATTATTATGTTAAGCGATCATCTTATATGAATGGTTGCCAACTTTTACGCTTTTTGGCTACTGGAAATTTTTTATAGAATATTTTATATCAATTAATCCATGAAAACTGTTACAGAAACATTTATATATATATATATATAATAAAAATAAAATTTTTTGGTAGTCAAAAAGCGTAAAGTTGACAAGTACGCATATGTACCACAGAAACCTAAATCGCTTTTCTAGTCAAAATATTCCCACATGCAACATCTATAAACTAAAAATTTCACGAAAAATTATTAGGAAGATAAATGTTGAAAAAAAAAAAGATAATTATTGTTACTAGTCATATAATTCACTTAAGTGTTTTTAATTTACACGTTCTTCGCACGTAGAAAAAAAAAGTAAAAAATGAAAAATTGTCAGAAAAGTCAATTCAACTCGTTGATAAACCATTGTTTATGCTGAGTTCTCATAAGAACTAAGCTTGGTTCAAATCTGGTGAAAAATAAAGATTTGTAGAAAAATATCCATAAGTATGCGTCCCAGATCTTTATGAATTGAATTTCGAAAGGTTTTCATCCCCTACCTTAATTACTGTGAAAGCGGAGACATTTTTCTAAATTTCAAGCGGCTATTGGAAACCACTGCAGATATGCGGTGATAAGGATAAAAAGCTTTGATACCCACTTTCATCCCCTTATAGGTTAAATTTCAAAATATTCTCACTTTTACCCTAAGTAGAACCTAATAGAAGATATTGTGCTAAAATTTAAGCTTACATTGGAAATAAATCCAGATATACGGCGAAAAGGTTTAAAGGATTCATCCCCTCCTTTAAATCCCTTAAGTGTTAAATTTCGTGAAATCCGTTTTTAATAAGTCTCTACGTCCGAAAAGAACCTTCTGTCCAAATATCATATTCCTGTTTCAGCGGTTTTGACTCGACGTTGATAGATGAATGAATGAATCAACGGTATTTCACTCACATACACATACACTCCTTCTCATATTTATAAGGATACTTTATGTTTTGAAATAACTAATGTAAAATAATTGTGAACAAAATGCACTTAATATATCTAGTATTCTAAAAACCAAAACTGTTATAATTTTTTTTTTTTTAATATGAAACAAAATTAATAAAAAATAATGCAAAATATTTTTTTATCCACGTTTTTAGATGTTCCTGATTATAGAGACAATCAAGATTTTTTTCGTTTTATTTAACTTGCTAGCGGATAAATTACAGTTGACATGCGAATTTGGTAACTACTGGGCTAGATTAATTCATATATAAGCCTACAATTTTTTTTGGACGGACATTACTGAAAATTCCTCGAAGAATAAAAGAACGTTCATGTAGTGAAGTATGATAAATGTGTTTTTTAAGTGGAGGGATAATTTCAATCCGTCGTATTTCTAATGGAATTCGAAGATCTAAAATTGATAAACGAAGATAAACACATCGAAGAGATAAATCGAAGATAAACACATAAGTGCAACGTAAATATAAATAAGTGATACAAAAACAAACCGAAATAATCATTTATTAGAGAAAAAATTACTAAAGAATAAAGGTTTTATTACCCTGCTGGGCCACCTCTATGGTCAGCTTTATGCGATACGGGCAAGCGTTGAAGTGTACAAGTCCCGTATGATGTCCTGCAGCATCTTGTTCTACATTTGCTGGAAGCGCGCCTATATTTCACACTGTAAAAATTTTCTGTAGTCGATTACAACACAGTGTGCTGGTAAAAGTATTGCCTACTCACTGTGCTGTATTTTTACAATGTGCAGTAAAATAAATTTGCTGCGATATTTACTCACGTGTGCTGTAATTTTCATAGTATGCTTTATAAATATTACCTGCAATTATTATACATGTGTGCGGGGAGTAATCCACGACACTAAGCAACTTTTATTTTTTTACTTATATAATTTAATTTTTCATGCGGAGCAAATTGTCTGGGATAGCCCGGGATTCGAACTCACTATTTCCTGTTCTAGAAGCCAACACTTTGAAAATCGCGC
The DNA here is from genome assembly GCA_963930645.1 of Salticus scenicus. Classification (NCBI taxonomy): domain Eukaryota; kingdom Metazoa; phylum Arthropoda; class Arachnida; order Araneae; family Salticidae; genus Salticus; species Salticus scenicus. Next base: position 327,536,242 of record OZ005652.1, read on the forward strand.
TGTTGGGCTCACAGTGACTTTCCTTTACAAAAACAGATTAGGTCAACATCAGCACTGATTGTTTGATAAACCATGTCAAACGCACCAAGACTTCTGAAAAAATTTTGATATCGATTTACAGCACGTTGAGAAGTAACCAGTCTTCAATTATTTTTACAGAACTATCTGTAAAAATATACAGCAACCTATGCTGTATTTATGCTAAAAAAGTGCTTTATTGTGACAGAATTTTTTTACAGTGCATCCAAACTCGTACGCTGCCCAGCTTGCCGCCCCAAGTGATCCCAGATATGCTCGATTGGTAACAAATCTGGGAAACGAGCAGACCAGAAAAGGGTGGTAATGTAGCGGAGAAAGTCCTGTGACACCCTTTCTGCGTGTGGCTGTACATTGCCTGTGGAAAAATGGCTCCTGGGGGTCCTGTCATGAGTGGAAACACCTATAGCTGAGGGATGTCACGAACGTACCACTAGGCTGTCATGGTGCCATGTATCAATATTAGGGATGACCGTGTGTCGCATGCGATGTCATTCCATACCATCACACCAGCTATGGGTGCGGTGTGCAGTTGTAAAATAAAGGTAGGATTGAGGTGTTCACCACGGGCCTCGAAGCACGTACACGATTGTCATCACTGCCTAAACTGAATCTAGATTCGTCGTTGAAGACGACCTGGTTTCATTCGGTTGCAGTACAATCCCGTCGAGAGCGAGACCACTCGAAATCGAGGAGAGAGTAGGTGGGTACCATTGGCAAAACGGATATTAAACGCCGTAATAGCAAATATCCTTCGGCCTGGCACCTTGCGATGATACGTACAGCCAATGGGACAGGTCGTGCAGTTGCTGCATGGGTCAAGATGGCGGACAATGAGACAGATGGCGTATTCGTACCTTTCGTATGATGTGACGGTTTTCTCTACTATCAGTCTAGCCAGGGTGTCTTGACCCTGGTTACTGAGTAAGCGACCTCTCTCTTCTTCACTGGTTTCATAACTCTTCATAGTAAAATCAGAACGGGTTAGATGGGGGCTACTCGACGACCTGAAAATCCGGATTCCATCATACTGATTCTTATCCTCTCGGACTCTGGCAGCTGCTCATATTGTCTTCGATGGCGGTGTAACGACATCTCTATTTCAAAAGCGCCCTTCTCTAACAGATTATGTAAACCGAACAAGCTCTGATTACTTGTTTTACTCTCCATGAAAAATAAAGTTCAACACTTTCTGGTGGCATTACACAATGCGCAACCACATGCTCATTTCTAATCATTTACATATCTGCCTGTACCTTCTTGTCAAGATTCGTTGCGATCCCACAATTATTTCTTGGTGCGCAAATTTTTATGGCAATGAGTGTACTTTGCGAATTTTAAAATATTATATAAACTTAAAAAATAATTTTCCTTTTAAATATTTTCCCATTTCAATAATCGTAACAGCATCTAATCTGTCTTCGTCTGCCTAGTAATCGATATTTTCAAATAAACGTTTTTAATTCCTGGTTCAAAGTGTACAAAGTGTAACCCCGATTTGCGAAATTGATATTGCAATTTGCACAGCTTTAAACCAATGACCGCAGGATATTGTAAGTTTATATTTTTGATTGTCGCGACGTCTAGTTTTACACCTCCAATTTTGGTCTTCACAGGAATTTTCGTTTTAGAGATATCTGCAATTTTTTCTTGACGTCTATAAGTACGTCTCCATGTGTGTTTGTGTATGTGTGTATCTCTCATAACTCCAAAACAGCTTAATGTAGGTAGTTGAAAATGGTTATATAGGTTTGTTATGACATCTAGTTGTGCACTTCCTTTTTTAGTCTTCCTGTGGCTTTCCGTTTTAAATATGTTTAAGAAAATTATATTCATAATGACCTAATATACGAAAGGTCTGGCCATTATATATGACCTATCATTAGAGATTTCAAAAGACGCAAATGATAGAGCCCTTAATGATATTGTTATGAAAGTTCTCGACAATTTTGCGTGTAAACAGTAATTCTTAAAGCAGATTCTAGTCAACGAATGCACTTTATTTAATGAATATTGACGTAAATAGAGCCCGTAATTATACCGCTGTGAAAGCTGCCGACTTTTTTTTGCGTGTATAAAGTACATATGCAGTTTCCAGTTGACGAACGCTCTTTATTTCATGAATATTCATTCATCTTGTAGACAGAGCCCGTAATGATGTTGTTATGAAAGTTGTTGACTGTTCGAATGTAGAAAATAATTCTTGAAGACATAAGCGGAATCTAGTTGACGAATGCACTTTATTTAATGAATAATCAGCACGTAGATTGAGCCCATAAGGAAATTTTTATAAAAGTTGTAAATATTTTTGCGTGTAGAAAGCACATAAACAGGTTCTAGTCGACGAATGCGTTTTATTTAAGGAATATTCAGCTTATAGATAGTGCTCGTAATGACACTGTTATGAAAATTTTAACTTTTTGCAGGTAGAAAGTAATTCTTAAACACATAAGCAGGTTCTAGTCGACGAATGCAGTTTATTTATGAATATTCAGCTCATAGATAGAGCCCGTAATAGTATTGTTATAAAAGTTGTCGACATTTTTACTTGTAGAAAGTAATTCTTAAAGACATAATCAGGTTCTAGTTGACGAATGCACTCTTTGTAATGAACATTTAGCCCGTTGATACAGCCCGTTATGATATTGTTATAAAAGTTTTCGACAATTTTGCATGTAGAAAGTAATTCATTTTGCATTATAATTATACTCAATTTGATTAAATTATTTTTGGGCGTAATATTTTGATTGTACAAATAGGAATACTGGAAATATTCATAAGAAATATAGTAACATACAAACTGGAAAAGAAATGTCCATTGGTAATTTTATAAATTTTCCAGTAACGGGAATCCACCTCAGCGGTTTCGAAAGTGGTACGTGCTCAATCCAGAAAGAATTAATGAACGAATGTCTTTCTTTGAAGTATAAAGATATATAAAATGTTAAAATATAAATTTTTTATACATTAAATTGCGTGAGAAATCATTGTATATTTATTGTAAGAAATTCATCAAATATGCGGAAAATCGTCTCGAGTTGCTCAGTGCCGGCCCGAGCAAATTTGGCGTCCAAGGCAAAAAAATTTTAATGGCGCCCATTTAAAACAACACTTTTATAACTATGTAAAACACATCGACAACCAAATACGGTAATAAACAACTAAATTATTTATTTATATTGCATATTTTGCATTATTATTTTTTCGGCGTCACTTTTAGCATTTGTAGAAACAATATCTTTCAAATCAATTAGCTACATCTTGCTCTATTGTTAATGTTGACAGTCTTACAAATCTTTCTTGCGCCATTACAGAACGCAGGTAAGTTTGCATTAATTTTAATTTTGTAAAACTGCGTTTTCACTGGCCACAGACACAAGAGTGTCAACAACATTTTTATTGCTGTTACTAAATTTGTTATATTCTATTGCATCAACATCCTGAGAGTCTCCATTACAAAATCGCTTTGAAAGTTTGATTTTGTCACTTCTAATCGTTAGAGTGGCATCAGAAAATATGCTTATTTTTTTGGTCTGTTTGAACCTCTCATCAACTGAATTTGTTGATGCATCAAGAAAAACAAAATAAAAATTAATTTTAAAATGATGTTTAACATCACAGATAGGCTCATATGTTGACTCATAATTAAATTGCTTTTCCATTTTCAAGTGCCCTAGGCCATCGCCTAGTTTGCCAATATGGCCGAGACGGCCCTGGAGTTACTGGTTTGCGAGAGTGATAAAGACCACGAATGGAAAGGGTAAAACCCTTTTCTCAAGAAAACACTCAAAAAATATTTGTCGGTGATCATTAAAATATTCATAGAAGGTAAATATGACGGTGGTAATGAATTTGTCTTATTTCTCATAAAAAAATGTATAAAACCATTTATAATTTAGTTTAAGAAATAGATTAAAAAATAAAAATAATTAAATAAATAAATATTCGAGTTAGCTCTTATATATATATATATATATTTACATACGTCACAAAATTTAGTGCTGGCATGAATTTCACCAGCTGTAGCTTTTTCATGGAGTGGAGATATTCCATTACCACGAGCTTTTAGTAAGTAACCGGATTAGAATTTACGAAGCATACTTTGCAGAGAAAATCTCGGTTTATTTATCTATTTATTTATTTTTTTTTTTTTTAATGCTAAAAGAAAGCTTTTAAAAATTATTAATTTTACACAACGATTACAAAAAAAGTTTTATAATGATTCAAAATGTATAAATGTTAAGAGAATACTTTTTAATTCTAATATTTATACATTTATCTTTTTTCATATTTGAATTTGTATCTTAAATTAATTAATTAAAGGAGACATTTGATTTTTTTTTCACCTGTGTACCGTTATCACTAAAACTGATATTTTCAGCAAAATCGTTCGGATTAATCCCTTTTTGGGAAGATCTAGTACTTTGTACTAAGGTAAAAAATTTAGAAAACTTAAGTAATTATTTTGAAATTTTATTCATAGGCATATTAAAAATATTAATTAAACCGTAGGCCAATTTGATTGATTAAAATTTATTGATTGGTTATAAAATTTTTGATGAAAAATACTGAATTTTAAATAAATAAATTTTTATTATTAAAACATTAATTTTGAAGAAAAAAATGCACATTTATTTGCTTGCTGTATTTCCCATCTGAAAGATTGTTATCTATAATTTATCTAGAAGACTTATGCTTTGTAAAATATCATGCATGAAATTTATTTAAAGAACGCGATTTCATGCCCACCTTTCTAATTCAGATCATGCATTAATAATTAAACATAATATACAAACACTAATCAGGAATAAGATTATATTCTAAATTTTGAATCAGTTTTCTTTTGGCTGCATAGTTTCAATTAATCCGTTGCTATCATATGATGGTGTACTATGTAAACAATTAACTGCAAAAATATTGTAACCAGAGCTTACATTTTATTTTCTTTTATACCCTAAATATATATTCCTTATTAGGAGAACCGGAAAATAATGTGGTTTTCTTACGTAAATTCAAAGAGATAACTTTTAATACGATTTTATTTTTAACCAATTATGTAATCATTTTCGCTATCAACAACCTTTAGGCATCTAATGTGCAATTTCTTGCTTTATTTCTCATCCGAACGAAATATCGTGCGGCGAGTGTGGTAAATGAGGCGATACCTCTCAACCCAATTCATTATTTTATTTCCAGGGTACGTTGCGAAGTGTTGTCTTGCATTATCATTTTGCAGAATAACGCCATTTCTGTTGAAAATCACTGGGCACTTTTCAATTAAATATTGATTTACTCGATTCAACTGTTCAGAGTAAAAGTCTTCATTCACAGTTTGTCCAGGTTTCAGGACTTCAAAATAAACTTCCTCTTGAATACTCCAACAAATACACAAAAGCTTCTGTTTGTGGTGTAAACCTGACATAGCTGCACTTTGTGGTGATTAATGCGTAGAGAGCCACAGCCTTTTGCATTTTGGATTATCCTAAAAAACCCATTTTTAATCTCCAGTGATGAAATGATCGAAACTTGCCTGTATCGTGGTATTGAAGCAGTAAATTCCATGTGCTCTATCGGTTAGTTTTGTTTCCTTCGGACAGATTATGTGAGACCCAGACACTTGCTCTTCCTACTTTACCAATTTGCTAAAAATGTTCTTGGGTGATAGACCAAAGTTGGTTAAAAATGTTTAACGAATTCTCGATTGTTTGATACGGATTTGCTTCCACTTAGGCCTTTAACATCTCATTGTTTAAAGTTGTTTGTATTTGTTATTGACACGAGTCAGAAAGATCAAAATTAACGATTTTAAACTTAAAAAACATCTTTAGCATTTGAAAGGTTTAATGCTTTTGAATAAACATCGCAAATGATTTTTGTAGCAACTACTGATTACTACTCATTTGAAAAAAAAAAAAGCATACGATGTTGGATATATACCTCATCTTTTATTTGGCTGACCATTTCACTATAAGTTACAAAAAAAAAAAAAAAAGTCTAAGCTTTAAATAATTTACGAGTAAACAAAACTTTAAATGTCTTTGGCACCGGTTTAAGCACAGAAAGAGCTGATAAATAACAATCGAATATTGACATGCGCAAAACCGATATTACTTTCCGGTTCTCCTAATGTTTTTGATATATATATTTAAAAGTATTTATAAAATATACCATACAAATCTGTGTACGTATTTTACATTCATTTTTGCTTAATCTCGCATCATAATTTTATTTTTCAGAAATAAAAACTTAAAAATAAGAAATTATTAAAAATCTATAATAAAATAATATTTCAGTGTTATTTATATTTTATTTTTATTATTTTATTTTAGTTTGGAATTTTAAAAGATACTGTTAAATAATTTGACATATTTTTAGCGTACTTCAAAGTGAGCGGTATTAATACCAAAGCTATAACCTATAATTGTAGGCATATAGACCAAGGACAAGATATTTCATGCAATGAAACTTTAGAGAAAATCAATTAATAAAGACTATTTTTCTATTCAAAAAATTGCTATGTTGTACTGGATACTATTATATCTAGAATATTAAAAAATTCTTAGATATTATCACTTCAAAGGTTTGGAAATTAAAACAAACTGATATTAATGGTTATAACGAAGCTGTATACCCAAGCAATTTAAATTTAATTAACTTTTCAACCTCATAATTCAAAGCATTTGTTGCTTGACCTTTATAAATGGACCTTTTCTTTGAATTTTGTATGACACTATGGATTGTTTTTATAAAGAGATTACATGGTATCTGTTATCTTTTCTTTACACTATTTACAAAATTTTATTACTCCAGCTGAAATCCAACCTTATAATATATCAGTCTTTAATTAACTTAAACTTTTTAAATTCTCTTGCTAAGTTGAAAAAAATAACGTTTAAAAATTGTAATAATAATAATAATAATTGTATGTATCATATTTATACCTTACTGAAGATATAATAATCATGATGCCGACAATCATTTTGTGAAATTCCTGTCCTTATACCCTCCCTCACCTGTTGGAAACCCATTATGAGGTTTCTCGGTTCTTTATCACCACCAGTGGATATTATACTATTTAAACAACTTTACTAGGCGATTTTGCAACATATACATAAAACAATTGATTTTATAAGACATTAAACTAATTTTCCATGAGTTGCAAAATACATTTGTAATTAATTATTTAAAATTATTTCTCAATTGCTAAAACAAAGTTCTTTTGTTATAAGTTTAAAAAAAATTACAAATTAAATTATATATATTTTTAATAAATGAAAATTAATTAATACTCAGCGTTTCATAATAAAGCGAAGTTAAAAATTTATAAAAGATTTTTAGGTTATATAGGATTTTACTTTTCTGTGTGTAAACTAATAATTGAATAACAATAAATTTGCAGTCATTAATTCTATTCACAAGAAGACTTTAAGAGAGATTAACTTTTATCAATAGCAGCCTTAATTTATAAGTACACTATCATGAAATGTTTCAAAAGCTTACTTTGAGATTTAATCTTCACACAAAGTTAGTTTCATTCAAATATATTACATTATTCTTCAGCGATCTTGAAATAAATTGAATAGAGATTCTCATCAATTAATTAGAACTTTGCCATCTTTTATAAATAATAATATCCTAAAATATTTTAGAAAATAATTTAACTTATATTAGATAGCTTGTTTAGGATTCTGCAAATTAACATTATTCGATTACCTTACGTTCTTACAGAGAAAATATTCTTTTAAACTATTGTTCGATAATTTTTCTATTTTAATAAGCTTCTTTTTTCTTTATTTCACAATGAAACACCAATAGAAAATGATGCGCTAATTCAGACAGTGGCGAAAAACATATCCCGAACACGTATATGAAATTTTTTATGCTTTCAGTTCAAAAATTGGTTATGTCGAAAAATAATAGTAATGAGTTACTAAAAAATCACAGTTTGAATGGCATGTTTCAATAATATGCTGTACAAATAAAATTGATAGATTAGAAGCAATAATTTTAAGGATTTTACAATAATAAAAGCGAAATTCTTAAAAATCTTCCCTTTTAAAGAATTATTAATACAAAAATGTAAATGTACCTAACATTTTAAACTTGAAGTTATATTAAAGAAGTAACATTAAAATACAGAGTATAACTTACTTCGTAAAATTAGGAAGCATGGAGACTTTTAAGTAATACAATTGCTCTAAAACGTATCTAAACATCAGAAAATGACTAGAAATTCCCATTCATATAAACCTAATATTGATATATATTTATAGAACTCTCTCTCTCTATATGTATATATACATATATATATATATATAGTTCATTTTGCAGTTGAAGAAAATTATATTTACGATGGAGATTATATTTACAGACAGATTCAAGGCATCCTAATCGGGGGGAGCTGAGTTCAGTTTTAGCAGATATTTATTTCTATATGTATGGAAAGAATCTAATTTTAAATTACAATATAAAATGTTTCAGGTATATTGACGATTTATTGCTGGTTAAACTGAACGCTATTGAGGAAACAGTAAATTTTGCCTTTTATCCAGACACTTTGAAATTAAAACTTTTTCCAGTGGTCCCTTTAATGACGATTATTTAGATATTAATCTAAATATCAAAGATAATAAAAATAATTTCGAGAATTTACGATAAAAGAGATCATTTTAATTTTAACACTATTAAGCTTTTGCATTTTTCATCAAATTTACATTTATTAGTTTTCAGAAATACATATATATATATATATATATATATTTAATGGAATTAGATGTGTACATAGACTAAGTTCTGAAACTTCCGATAAAATAGCTGATATTATAGCTGATATAAACAAGCTATTTATTAAAGGTATCCGGTTAAGTTTGTTAAATTTTTGCTTATAGGTTTTATAAAAAAAAAAAAAAAAAAAAAAAAAAAACGGAAGTTAAGAGATGTCAGTTATCGAAGCTGGTGGAGATTGAGTTTCAAAATGGCAGCTGGTGTTAAAGATTTAATTTCAGTGTAGTTTGTTGTTTTTTCTGGTCTAGGCAGGCTGGGGGAGTGTTGCCGACATGAAACTAGTTTAACCCCACAGACAAGTCACATGTCTTGTCGCCTGCCCCTTTCTTTCCTTTCTTAAGTTTTTTAAATTATTTTTTCATAAATATCGTTTTAGTTTAAGTTTTTCTGCTAAGATCTTGTTTTTGTTGAGTTAGTTTACTGTTTCGTTTGTTTTACAAATTCTTAATTAATTTTTTTTTCACATATGTGTATTTTAATATATATATGTAGTATATTAGCTGGGCGTCTAGGGGTGGGGCAATGAAGAGTTGCGATTAAGATAACTAAAAAACATTTATTACGTTCACAACACAGTTTACACAAAGATAAAATGATAATAATAGCAGGGTTTCCATCAATAACATTTGCTGGTTTCGAGGCCTAATACACATAACAAGCTCTCTTCATTACTAGGACTAACAGAAAGTAACATATATGAGCACTGACTCGCTCTACAATTCACATTAGTACCTACGCGTACTATTTCTAATAAGTGAGATTATGGTATAGAGCTCTCCATGGCTCTACACACTTATACAGAGCACAACAAGCTCTAATTAGCAGAAAAATGAGCCTGTCAGCCTACGCGCTGAAGGTCTCAACCGATCTCCACTGCAGCCAGATCTCAACTCCTCCGTTTGTCATCTCGTTCAATGATACGCATCCGAGGCAGCGCCATCTGTAGGCTGTGCACGGAACTTCCCACAACGCTCTGCCATTCTGATGTTGCGGTGACCTCACCGTAAACCAACCTGGGATACTAAAGGATATCTGCAAAATACAATTAAAAGAAAAAAAAAACAAAAAAGAGAAACAGACATTAAAAAAATTATGTACATAAAAATTCACAGTTAACTTTTTCTGTAATGATTATCAGTCCATTTAGTTCAGTCTATTTAGTTTGTGGACCATAATTTCATATGGTCTGCAGAAGTACTAGTATGTATAGGTCCTTCGTGATCACCTATCTTCTCGACTTCATATCTGTCTTTGGACTTTACTCGCACAACTTTATAAGGACCTAAGAATTTTGGTCTTAGTTTCATGCCGGTTCCAAACTGAGTTCGCTGGATGGCAACTAGATCATTAATTTTATATACATGGGCTTTCTTTCTCTTCTTGTTGTAACATCGGCGATTTTCTTCTTGAATCTTAAGAATATTTTTTCTTGCTTCTTCACGAATGGTGTTAAGATTATCAAGCATGGAATTTATCCTTTCCTCTTCGAGAAGTTCTAGTATTCTCTTATCTTCTTTCTTTCTCATTGTTACTCCAGTGAGTAGTTCAAAAGGAGTTCTTTTGGTACTTCTCGATGTGGTGGAATTAATAGTTCTCTGAACAGCCTCAACAAACTTGTACCACTTGTTAGGGTCATTTATACATAACTTGGATAATACAGGAATGATTGTTCGATGAAGTCTCTCAATTTGACCATTCCCTCGTGGGATTCCAGTTGTGATGGTGTCATGTTCGATTCCCTCTGATTTACAGTAATCTGCAAACTCCTTAGATATGAACGCAGGTCCACGATCGGATATTATTCTTGCGGGATTACCAAAAATAGCAGCTTGCTGTTTTAATTTTTGCAAGGCGTCTGCTGAAGAAGTTGATTTGACTGGATATAGCCACGAAAATTTACTAAATCCGTCGATGACGGTAAAAATGTGATTGTAGTTTTTGTTAGTGGTTGGTAATGGACCCACAAAATCGATGTGATACGTGGATAATGGTATATCACCTTTAGGGATAGGGTTCAAAAAACCTTCTCCTTTTCCCTGTTTCTTATTTACGAGAATACATTCTACGCAACTTTTTACAACGTTATCTACGCATTTTTTCATATTAGAAAAATAGTAGTCTCTTTTTACTAACTCTTCAGTTTTATTAGCCGAAAAATGTCCTAAGGCATGACATTTCTTTACGACCTCAAGTTGCATGATCTCTGGGACAATTAGTACATCCCTATCATTTAACACTTTATATAAAACATTATTTTTTAACACATATTCGTCATTTTGGTTTTGTTGTAAAAGAGATTTCATAGTATTGATAAACTCATCATTTTCTTGAGCAGTAGCAATACGATGAGTAAGGGTATCAGTATTTACAGCCATTACAGGGTGTCTGCTAAGAGCGTCAACATGCTGCATTTGTTTACCAGGTCGATGTTCTACTTCGTAGTCGAATTCCTGTAGCAGGAAAGACCACCTGGCTACCTTAGGTGTCAATTCACGTTTATCTAAAGTTTTAGTGAACGCTTGACAGTCAGTATAAATTTTAAATTTACTACCTAACAAATAGTTCCTAAATTTTTTAAGGGCTTCTACTATCGCTAACACTTCTAACTCATAACTACAGTATTTTTCTTCTTGTACAGAGGTCTTTTTACTCATATAATGGATTGGATAGTACTGTCCATCGTCATCTTGTTGTAATAGGATTGCACCGAATCCTAATTTAGATGCATCTGTATGAACTTCTAACTTATAGCCTTGCTTAAAAAGGTGTAAGACAGGTGCATTAGATAAAATGTCTTTAAGCTTTTGAAAAGCTAATTTCTGCTCTTGCTCGAATTTAAATGGAGTGGAAGCACGTAATAAGTCACTGAGTGGTCTTGCTATGTTGGCATATGAACGAATAAATTTTCTAAAGTAACCCGTTAAACCTAAGAAACTCTGCACTTCCCTAGCATTACGGGGTTCTGGGAAATTTTGTACTGCGAGAGTTTTTTCTACTGAGGGTTTAATCGTGCCATTCTCAATTATGTGACCTAAGAAATCGATCTTACGTTTCAAAAACTGACATTTCTTTAAATTTAACTCTAGACCAAATTTTGATGCCGTTTCTAACACACGTTTTAATTTATCTAACCCTTCATTCTCATCTTTAGATGGAATAATTATATCATCTAAATAAATAATTACAGTACCATCTTTTAATAAGTCTTTAAACACATAATTTACATATCTTTGAAATACTAAGGGACTATTACATAATCCATAGGGAACTTTTAGAAACTCATACTGGGCATTATCGGTCACAAAAGCTGTATATTTCCTACTTTTTTCCTCTACATCAACTTGTAAAAACGCATTCTTTAAATCTAGTGTCGAAAAAACTTTACCCTCCCCTAATCTATCAAATAAGTCTTCAATATTTGGCAACGGGTATTTATCTTTAATTATTTTCTTATTTAAAGCACGATAATCACAGCATAACCTTATTCCTCCATCTTTTTTCCTACACACCACTATTGGCGAAGCATAATTTGATGTACTTTCTCTAATTATACCATCCTTTAACCATTGGTCAATTTGTCTATCCACCTCTGATTTCTCTACAAATGATAATCTGCGAGAGCGTGAGCACACTGGTATATCATCAGATAAAATAATGGACATTTTTAAATCAGTACTTTTTGTTTTAACTGGCTTATAACTTTTTATTAATTCGCTTAATTTCTCTTTTAACGACTTATCTAAAATATAACTGACATCGAATTTTTCTTCTTCTGAAAATTTGCACATACTTGAAAAAAAAGTATCTATTTCATTTTCCTTTCGATCGAATACAGGAAAAGAACACTCATTTGCTTCATCGAAATTGCTTTCCCCCGAATTTAGAAGACTATCTTTCCCCCCTACGCTGGAACTCGAAACATCTGCTTCCTCTTTATTTTGTTGTTTCAAAATATGAAAGATATTATTAGGCAGAATTACGTCGCATGTCAAATTGTTGCATAAAGCACCGATTATGTTTATTGAATCATGATTAGGTAAAGATATTTTAAATTCAGTCAGATTTGCATCTTTCTTTTCATTAAAGCAGCTAACTAGAGTGGTTGAAGAAATAACATTTTTAGTCTGTGGAATGCTATTTTTATTTACAATTAGAATCGAAGAACCAGAATCTTTTAACCCTTTAAGTGGAATATCATCCACTAAAATATCAACATATTCGAGCTCATTAACAATTAGGTTAATCGGACTTGTTTCGGATTGAACTACTGAATTCGTAGGAAGATTTTCACGGAATTCTCTTTTCTCTGAAATACGTTTAGGACACACTCTGGCGAAATGAAATGTTTTCCCTTTTGCACCACAAATATAACACATTCTTTCATGCTTTTCGTGAGTTTGATTAGATACCGAATTACGTACTATGGGATCTTTATTATTATAATGTGTCTTTCTAAAAGGAGTTTTGTTTACAAACCGCTTATTCTCTGAACTTTCGTTTCGCGTATTATTATTAGTTTCAATTAACGATTTACCTCTAGAAGAGTAGAATAAATCACACTCCCGACCTAACTCGTTGGGTTTAAACCAATTTTGACCTTCTCGAACACTAATATGTTCCTTAGTTCTAGAATCCAACGTTTCATATATTTTATCGGAAACTATAAGATCACACAATTGCTTAACATCGTTAACCCCTCTCAATCTACAATAGTAATCAAAAGAAGCGCTTAGACGCGAAGCGAATTGGACATGAGATTCTGACGGATTACGCAACGCATTTTTAAAATTACTTAAACATTCACGCGGCGTTGGTTGGAACTGTCTTAAAATTAATTCCTTAACTTTTTCATAATCGTTAATCTCTTCGGAGGTTACGCACGCAAGAACCTGATTACATTTATCTCCCAATAAATTAATCAATATTTCCGATTTAAATTTAGGGGGTACATTTTTAGAAACGAATGCTTTTTCAAGGGATTGAAAAAATAAGTGCAAAGCTTCCGGTTTCTCAGGTACTGAAATGGTTAATGTTCGAATACTTCTAATTAAATTTTCTAATGATTGTGAAGTAGTTTCTGAATTTGATTGCTCAACATTATTACTAGAATTATTTGCTGCAGCCTGTAACTTTAAATTCTGTAACTCTATTTCTTTTTCTAACTGGGATAATTTAATTCTTTCTATCTCAATTTTGGTTTGTTCTTCTACAGATTTCAACTTTTGTTCTTCTAGTAACATTTTAATAACACCTCTAACAAATTCTAAATCATTTTTATAAATATCAGAGCTCTCAATCAAAGTTTTGATTTCAAGTACCTTAGCTTCCGCCGGAACAGTTAGGCCTAATTCTTCAGCAATTGTTCTTAAATCGGCTTTTCTAATACCTTGCAACACGTTTTGGGCCATTATAACTCTAAATAATTATTTATACCAAAAAATATTTCAATATTTCTACCAAATTAATATCATACTTAAATAGAAACACAATAATATGAGAACAATTTTCTCAAAAAATGATTCTATGGTTTTTGTTCTCAAATCAAAATTATCATGATTTTTAAATAACCACCTGCAGAACAATTTGTAATATACAACAGAATACTTAGATCATCTTATATATTTCTTAATTATTACACATATTTCATATAATATCACCATTATTGTTATTGTTCTCTATTTAATAATTGTCATCACTTTCGTTTTAAAATAATATTGTTATAATATTGTTAAAATATTATTGCAAACAGTAATAAGCAAAATTATAAAAGATTACTCAGAATATTTTTTTCAATCATAATTCTTATTTTTATTCATTCTTCTCAAGTTATATTATTTATTTTATTTCATCACACATTGAAACCAAAAGTGTTCTCAAAAGTATTTCACCATTAATTTCTAATTCAAAATAGTAACTCAAACTCTTTTTGCTCAATATATGCATTAATCATTATTATCCACTATCAAACACAATGATAAATATATAACAATAACAGTTACCTTTTATAACTTGTTGGTGGTAATATCGCGGCAGAGCCCCCACTTGTAGTATATTAGCTGGGCGTCTAGGGGTGGGGCAATGAAGAGTTGCGATTAAGATAACTAAAAAACATTTATTACGTTCACAACACAGTTTACACAAAGATAAAATGATAATAATAGCAGGGTTTCCATCAATAACATTTGCTGGTTTCGAGGCCTAATACACATAACAAGCTCTCTTCATTACTAGGACTAACAGAAAGTAACATATATGAGCACTGACTCGCTCTACAATTCACATTAGTACCTACGCGTACTATTTCTAATAAGTGAGATTATGGTATAGAGCTCTCCATGGCTCTACACACTTATACAGAGCACAACAAGCTCTAATTAGCAGAAAAATGAGCCTGTCAGCCTACGCGCTGAAGGTCTCAACCGATCTCCACTGCAGCCAGATCTCAACTCCTCCGTTTGTCATCTCGTTCAATGATACGCATCCGAGGCAGCGCCATCTGTAGGCTGTGCACGGAACTTCCCACATATATATATATATATATAAACTTTATACATTCGATTAGGAATTCTTGATAAGAGATTTAACCATAAACATAATCAAAACATAAGCTTTATATCCAGGGTGGGCTAAAAATGCCTGCCATATTTTAAACTGTATTAATGAGGGTAAAATATGATTTACAATGCTTCTTACGACGAAAAGTTTTATGTCCGTAAATAAATATATTAGTCCCAAATTTTGTTCATAGATTGTGTTGTACTATAATCATATACCTCTATCATCATTCCTTTCAAATTTTTTTTTATTTAGGAATGTCCTCAATGCTGAGGTTTCCTTTCAACCAAAAACAGCCTTTAGTTTTTATTTCCATCTTTCTCTGTCCTGAGCATCTTCCTCATCCATTTCATTTCTGTCATGTCCCTCATAAGCTTGTCTTTCCACCTTTTTCGCGGTCTTCCCCTCCTGTTTCTCCCTTCAGGTTTCCAGTTCAGTACAAGCTGTGGTATTTTATTCGCATTTATCCGTTGTACATGTCCGTACCACTGTAGCCTCTTCTTCACTGAGAAAAAATTCTGTAACTGACATCTAAAATCTAAATTGCGGCTCTAGAAAAAATAATTCCATGTCATCCTTATAAATTCTTGTCCCCTTTCAAAGCGAGTTCTAGAAATCCCTATTAGAATTCTTGAGCGTTTGCCTATATTCTCGAGGTCAAAGTTATTTAAAAATTTCTGCAAATAAATGCGAATACAAGAGGCGGGTTCCAGCAACTATAATCTTGGTTTATTACCCAATTCTAGAAAATCAAGCGAGAATTTCTCGGAATACAAAAGATTCTGAATATTCAGAATATTGTTTCATCATCTAGAAATTTGTAGACTAGAAATTCTCGATAATTTCGTCTATTCAGTTTATTGGCGTGCCTTATGCGCATAGCTCGGAAATCCATATTTCTAGTTAAAGGGTTTAGAAAATGACCACCTATTCATTCAAGATAAAGGCGGTATATTTCTTTTTCTCAGTGTTGTCTATTTTACTTATAATATTCGTCTTAACACCCATAGTTGCTCTTATTTCAATATTGGTCTTTTTTTCAGGTCTCGAAGTTCAAGCCGATAATCGCCAGAAATCCATTTCTGTAGATAACAGTTTTTTTTCGCTTGCAGACTTGATTGTACATGTTTCTGCTCCATACAGCAGAACACTTTCCAGTATGGTGTTGATGATGATTCTTTTTGTTTTTTCAGTAATATTTCTGTTCCATAGAATTGAGTTTAGTATTCCTATTACTTTCCTAGAGTGAGATATTCTCTTTTCGATTTCCATCCCTAATGAACCATCTTTTTCCAGTATTGATCCCAAAGCCTGTACATTCTTGATTTCAAATCCGCCTATCTTTTCAAACGTCCTTGAGGGAAATTAGCGTCAAACATCAAGAAAAACACATCCAAAAGTCAAGGTCAACAATTAAGAAAGCATTTAATTTATGAAATTCACTGCAATATTTCAGTATGTGTGTCCTTTTAAATTCGAAACACATAGAACAATAGTCCAATTCAATCTATATATTCGCTGGCATTGATTGTGGAAGGTACTGGATTACATGGATTGCTCGTGCTTTCAATACTTTAATGTCACATGGAAAGCATACTCTTCTTATGGTTGCACAATAAGAAATCAATAAAGGCATTATCAGACGAAGTTTGATCTGAAAGTCATTACCACATACCATCTCATAAACAGGTTTTGCATGGGAGAAATTGTCGGAATATCCCCATTTGATACACTTTATCTCACGTATATTTTTCAATCACGAACTTTCGACTGTTTTTCTTACAGTAACTTTCAACTCCTGCAGTCAAAAAATTATTATTCCAGAATATCCTCTATCATCATCCCTTTCAAACATCCTTGAGGGAAATTATCGTTAAATGTTGGGTCCGTTATTTACATATATGGATTTTATTTATGCTTAAAAATAACCCTACATGCATCTCGAAAAAGACGTATGGTAGCTTTAAGCGGCAATATCTAATACTTCAGCCAATACGTTCTACCGTGTGATACAGTCGACAGCAAAATTAATGAAGCACACATCGACATTTTTCATACTTCTTTTTTCTTTCTTTCTTTCCTTTTTTTTTAATTTGATCGCTATTTTTTTTATCATAAACTTACTTTTTTATAAACAGAATAAAGACTAAGGTAGACTCGACAGATATTTACTCGACGACTCGACAGATATTTACTTAGCACAGCAGTATTAGGTACACGCCTTTTAAATGTGAGTTATTGATAGAGCTTTATTAATTTTTAAGTCTGAGAATCCAGGTGGCTATATATATATATATATATATATATATAGTATATATAAACTACAAGAAAATCTTTATAAACGAATGTAGAGGCAAGTATCGCCATCTGAGGGAAAGTTTTAAAATTAATTTGTTTTTATCAACAAACTTTTCACCATAAGAAGCACTGCAGTGCAGATCGCGATCTCGTACGCAATTTAATTTATTTTATATTAAAGTTTAAAATGTGTCAATGAATTTTGGCCAATCCTTTATATTTCACGTAATATTAATCCAGTAAACATTAATATACTGACATTATTACTTAAATATCTGGTTTTACTGATAAGGATTTTTAATAACTGCGTAGATTACAGTTATTAAAACCTTCTTCTCTCCAAAGGTTTGTTTTATGTAATAATGTTTATTTACAGATTTATAAATAAGTAAAAGTTATCTCTTTCTAGCATTTTAATTGTTTCTGTAACGAGATTAAGGCCAGTTTTAAACAAATTCGTTTACTTTAAATATGTTATATTTTCTAACTTATTACATGATGTGAAAACTGATGAATGTTGTGATTACAACAGAGCTAAAAAAGCAGTTATACAAGTATAAAGAATTTTTTTATATCATTAAAATTGTGTTATTTATTTATTTTAGTGCTTTTTTTTTAGTTTACAAACTTTTTCAACGAGAATTTTACACATTTTATGCAAAATGCTGTGATGAAAAATATATAAAAAATATTTAAAAACATATTGACTGAGATATTTAAAAATAATTGTTCTTGAAACATTCCTATGAGATATTTCTGCAAATTCATTAAGGAATTTTTTTCTCCTCGTATTTAAGAACAAGCATATTTATAACACTAATTTATATTTTATTGTAGTTCATTTTATTACAAATTAAATATAGGGTAAGTGCACCAGTGATTGACACTTTTAGAGCAATCTCTGATGTTTTTAATTTTCTAGTCATCAGAAAATATTTTTAGAAATCTTAAGTTAGTACACATGGTATGAAAAACATTCAGAACCCCATATATGTTAAAATATATACATTTGATAACAATTATTTTTTTTATGAATTTTGATTTGACACCCACTCAATGTTCCAGTAATTGACACTGCCAATTTTTCATTTTATCAGTAATTGGCTCCCTATCTTCCAGTGTTTGACACTGCTAGTTATTCATTTTACCAGTTATTAGCACCCTATGCTCCAGTGTTTGACATAAAATACTAAATTTCTTATATGTAAAATGTATAATTTTATGATTTTTATTATTTATTAATGATTTTGGGATAGATGTCAATTACTGGAGCATGCCAATCACTGGAGTACCTACCCTGTATGTAATAAAGCAAGATAATTATTCAATAAAGCTGATGATCTGAGAATAAATTGATTTCAAATTTTTTAAAAATTGTATAGTTTTTTTACGAATGAAATATAATGCCAATAAAATCTTCAAAATATGAAGATATTAATGATTGATTTTACCATGTGTCCAAAAATGACTGATGGATACAGTAAATTAATAATAATAATAATAGAAATAATAATAAACGAAACGCAATAAAAATGTATCGTTTGCAGCCTTATGCTTGATAAACTAGGGAATGTTATTTCACCAATTTGCAAATTTAGTTAACATTTCCACCAAGAGATGGCTATGTAGATATGAGAGATCTAGTGACCCTATATATAGCCTCTATCGAGGGTCCCTAGAGAGATCTGAGAGCTAGAAACCCTGGATAATCTCAGTCAAGGGTTACTAGAGAGAACTATAGATTCTGAATGGAGATAGACTAGATATTGAACAAAAATGGTGATCGTTCGTTCAAAGACAATTCGATCGCCGTAGAACTTAATATATTTTTACTAGCGTCTGGCGATTTCTTTTAAATAAAAACTGTGGAAAGCAGTTTTATTTAATCTTCAAAGAGCCATGCAGTGAACCGTTCAAATAACTTACAATGCGTAATGATGTTATATATAACAGATTAGTCTAGCGAGAGCTGCAGAGAAATTGAATTCTTTATCGCAACCCCGTAGGTTGCTGCAAATGCTGGTTATTAATTTTTTGTAATGGTCGTTAATTTCGTTCGTTAATTTTTTGTAATGGTCGTTACAACATTTTCATATCATATTTTATTTTTCCTTGGGAATCTGAATAGAGAGCGACTGGACGTTGAACAAATCTGGCGGATGTTCATTCAAAATCCACTCGATTGTCGTAGAACGTAATCTATGTTTAATAAAGTCTGACACTTTTATTTTAATTAAAACCTCGATAAAACATTTTTATCTATCTTTAGAAAGCCATGCACAGTGCCGTTTAGATTTTTACAGAGCATAATGGTATCCCATATAAGAGACTGAACAAACATGGCGGGTTGACTACAGATTTATAGTATAAAATTCTCTGGTACTACCGTGTTACGTTTCTTTCTTTTTAATTTTCAAAATCCAGTTATTTTTCGGAACATCTGATATATGTATAGAAATTCAAACGACATATAATATTACCTATTTTATGATAAGAAATTAGCAGCTTAAAAAACGTAATCGACATTCAACAGAAATCATGATTTCTGCTATTAAAATTTCCTTTTATTTATATAAACAACTATACAAACTGATTTTTGCACTACGATAATAATTTTAACCAATAATGATAAAAATAATAATAATAATTAAAACTGAAAATTACGGGGAATGTTATAATAAAATAAGAGAAGTTTTTCTTAACAAATATTTTAATATCTATAATTTTTGTGACTAATTATTAAAACTAAAACTTTTAATAATTTGAAGTAATCTTCTTTATAACACTTTTTATACATATTGAAACTCTTATTATATAATAATTAAAGATGTTGTTCTAATAGGTTTCAGTAGAAGTCTTTACAGTCTTTATTGTTATTTCTTTATTTTTATCTTTAAGAAGTCTATTATCCTAAACTCCATTCATTTTTTTTTAATTCATAGATTTTTTACAAAAGTCATCTAAGAATTTTCTTCTAGACGAAGAATTAATTCTTTCTCTAAAAATATAAATAAATTAAAGAAGGTAAAAAAATTCAACCATCTGTCGCACAGTATCATTCATCATTTTTCGAAAACAATAAACGGATTTTTGAACAAAGAAAATTCAAAGTGAACCTTAATCTCTTATGACAACAAACATAAAAAGCAAAAAAGTTATCTGGAAAATTTCCTATTTTCACCGTATTTGTATAAGCGCATAAGCGTCTAATCAATTCATATTGAATTTTTGCAGAATCTCATTTACTTCGGCACATAAAAGGTTTTGTACTTCTCTGGAGGAAGATGAAAATACCAAATGATGTTTAAAGTGTTTTATAAACAATGGAATAACTTTTAAAATTTAAGTCGTCCTAACAGAAAAAGGTGAGAATAATGTATGAGATGTAGTTAAATATTTGAGTTTATTATTCAATTTACTCAGATGAAACTTATATTATGGAAATGAAATGTACTACGTTAAATATAGTTAGCTTATAAAAGTTATATTAAACTAGAAATCTTCATAATTTTAAGAATAAAGGATTTTGATCGAAATTTATAGGCTTCTCTAAGGAATATTGAACGAAGATTGAGTATGTACTGTATCATGCAGAATATACAAAGAAAGAGAAATTTCATATTACTTATAATGATTTCATTTTAGAAAATCAATGAGATTTAGATCAGGATAGTTTATCTAAGTAATGTCTCAATATGTTATTGGAACGTATAGTTGCTTCAACGTACTTAAATTATGTTTTATTTCACGTAAGTTAGAACATTTTATACTTTCTTGACGCTAAGTCTAAGCAAGAAGATGGGGATAACAAAACATAAAACTTCTTTACTTCATATTTTTTTAAAAAGATAATTGCATAATAACACAAACTACTTAAACACCACACTGTAAAAAAAATCCTGTTATACTACAGAAAATTTCTAGTACCAAAGTTGTCATTAAATATTCGTATGCTACAGAGAAAATACTCTGACAAAAAATTTTTGTAACATAACAATACACGGAATGTTCGTACGCAACACAATTTTTTCAGTAGTACACATCGTAAAAATTATCGCATTAAATAAAATCCTTCAGTTGTACCAAGCAGGATAAAACCGGAGTCCATCGCATTGTCGGGTCACTTCGGGTCACTGATGCCTCCGGCAGCGTATTCTTCACCCATAATATCTTGGGTCCGTGTTCTATTGGCTGAGGCTTTTAACGTCTTACCCTTTGACTTTAATTTAGATGTTTGTCGGACTACTGTTTCAAAACGAACGACATAAAAAAAATAGAACTATCTTTCTCATATTTAAGTCGAGTTACATTGAACAACACTACACAGACTATACATAGTATTCATCATCAAGTAATTTCTTATATTTTGTTTTATTTACCCGGTCGACCATAAAATAATAGCAGTACGAATTGATTTTGATTACGAATATTTTGATGACAAAATGAATGAATTAAAAGAATATATATATACATATTGTTGCGTACTTGGGGGTTCGTGAGTTGTCTGAGAATGAAAGGCCAAACGTACAAAAATTCAGTAATTTCTTCACAGAAAGTTCCAGAAAAATACAGGTCAGTAAACCAATTATCAGCTTCAATTCAAGCAGTAACCACAGCTTAAACAACAGCTGTCAATAGCAAATCCACAGTACAAACTGTATAACAATAACACTTGAAGCAAGTCTCTCTCAAAGAGGCTTAAGAGCAATGCAAGCACTAGCGAAGCTGGCTGAGATCTGAACTGAACTGACTGCCTTGGCGAGGAAGCGCTCCTTATATGCTGTTCCATGGAACCCAGATTTTTCGAGAAAACTCTAGAAAGTGGTCAACCAATCAACTTAGAGCTTCCATATTTGGTATATCCCATATAAGGATTTTCTTGCCAAGGTCGCCAAAAAAATCGCCAAGGTGGGAAAAAGTCGCCAAATTTGGCGCCAAATCCATTACCTGCACTACTGGGGCTTTTTAATGCGTTTTTAAGGGGAAATAAGGCTATTTCAACGCTAAAACGACTAGAAATGCACAAAATTAGCACTTTATCAACTTACTAAGCCTCTTTGAAAGAATTTATACAAAAATTAACACAATTATTTACAATTTCGTAACACTGCCCCCCTCCCAAGGACTGCACGTCCCGGGCAGTGCAACCCTTGGTCAAGAGGCGAAACTAAACAAATTTACACAATCTAAAACACAAAAACTAAGTTGCATATAACGATAAAATAGAAATACAAAAATCAAGTGAGAAATATTTACAAAATTCACAAATATGTACAAGTATTTATATACAAATATTTACATTACGCATGCGCAAATTTTACAAATATTTACATTTTTAATATTACCGTTACTTGTGGTACTTGGCTAGCCTATTATAGTGCACCACCTTCGGCTTTGCCGAAGGTGTTTTAGTGATCCGCACCACTGCATCATTCAGTCTTTTCAAGACTGTGTATGGTCCATCCCAGTTGCACTGTAAATTGGGAGAGAGTCCTTTGCGTCGAACAGGATTCCACAACCAGACCTTCTCTCCTTCCTGGAACTCATGTTGTGTAGCCTTTAGATCGTACCTTGTCTTCATTTTCTCCGTTGCCATGTTAATCCGCTCCCGAGCAAAGTTGTGTACGTCCTCAAATCGTGCCTGGAGATCTTGGATGTACTCCTCGGGCGATGAAGGCGCATCGGGTGGACAACCAAACAGGAGATCACAAGGGAGACGAAGTTCACGTCCAAACAGCATCTAGGCTGGAGTATAGCCGGTGGTTTCATGGACAGCACTTCGATAAGCCAGCAGGAACAATGGCAACTTCAAGTCCCAATCTTGCTGGTTCCTTGATACTAGAAGAGAGAGGTTATTCAGGATGGTACGATTGAACCTCTCGACCATGCCGTCCGACTGGGGATGTAAGGGTGTTGTCCGGGTTTTGTCTATGCCGAGTAGTTGACACAGTCCTTTGAAAACATGAGAGGTAAAGTTCCTACCTTGGTCGGTATGAAGTTGTAGGGGCGTACCGTATCTTGACACCCATTGCTGCACTAGGACCTCTGCGACTGTGCATGCCTCTTGATTGGGAATGGGATATGCCTCAGGCCACTTGGTGAAGTAGTCCATCACGGCGAGGATGTATTTATTTCCACTGGAGGTCCGTGGCAAAGGACCCAAGATGTCGATTGCAATCCGTTCAAATGGTGCTCCCACGTTATACCGTTGCAGTCTTCCTCGACTTCGTTTCTGCGGGCCTTTACGTGCTGCCAGAGCATCACAGGATTTACACCATTTCTCCACATCCTCCTTTGCCTTGCACCAGTAGAAGCGTTCCCGAAATTTCTGCAGAGTCTTCATTACCCCAAAATGGCCTCCGGTAGAGCTACTATGCAGTTGTTCTAAAACAGCTGGAATTTTTGATCTTGGTAATAAAATCTGCCATCTGAAGCTTTTCCCATCATCAGATTCCCATTTTCTGTATACTACGCCGTTTCTGATATGAAGAGAGTCCCAAAGTGCCCAATAACTTTTCGTAATGGGACCAAATCTGGAAATGTCCTGCCAGATAGGTCTGTTGCTGGTCGTCTCCTTCAGCTGTAATATTGGCTTTATGTCAGGATCTTCCAACTGGGATTTTCTAAGTTCTTCGTCACTCCATGGATCGGGATCTTGATCTGATGGTGTTGAGACAGTAACTTGGCAGGCAACCGGATTTATCGGCAGGTATTTCTGTTCGGCTCTAGAGCAATACTTGCAGCTTTCCGAGCAGAGCTTCCGAGACAAGGCATCTGCATTACCATGTAGAGTCCCTTTACGATGACGTATCTCAAAGTCATATTCCTGGAGGCGTTGTATCCACCTCGCAATCTGTCCTTCCGGGTTCTTGAACTGGAGCAACCACGTTAAAGATGCATGGTCAGTCCGGAGTAGGAATCTTCTGCCATAGAGGTAATGATGGAAATGTTCTATGGCTTTTACGATGGCGAGTAGCTCTTTCCTGGTGGTACAGTAATTTCGCTCTGGTTTAGACAGGCATTTATTCCAATAGGCAATGACATGTTCTTGACCATCAATTTCCTGCGGCAGAACAGCACCGACACTCTCATGGCTGGCATCTGTATCAAGTATGAACTGTCTGTCGGGCTGTGGATACGTCAAGACAGGCGATGATGTTAAGGCCTCTTTAAGTCGCTTGAACGCATTTTCACATTCATCTGTCCACAGGAACTTCTGCTTGGCTTCCGTCAGCTTGTGGAGTGGTCTGGCAATATTTGAGAAACCCTTGACAAACTTCCTGTAGTAAGTGCATAACCCCAGGAAACTTCGTAGTTGGTGTATATTTTCAGGGCGACTCCAGTTCTCGACTGCAGAGATCTTCTCAGGATCAGTTCTCACACCTTCGGCAGAGATGATATGACCGAGGTAGCTCACTTCACGACGGAACAAGTTACACTTGCCTGGATTCAATTTGAGGTTAGCCATTCTGAGTTTCTCCAGCACCTTTCGGACGTTTCTTAGATGGTCTTCAAAAGTGCGCCCCACAATGATAATGTCATCCAAATAAACCAGACAGGCTTCATAGGAAAGTCCTTTTAGCACTGTCTCCATCAGGCGTTCGAAGGTGGCAGGTGCATTACATAATCCGAATGGCATAACTTTAAATTGCCACAGTCCTTGTCCCGTGGTGAATGCAGTCTTCTCACGATCATCAGGATGTAATTCTACTTGCCAGTAACCGCTCTTCAGATCCAAAGTCGAGAACCATTTATTGCCAGCAAGTGTGTTCTAATGTGTCGTCAATTCTGGGAAGAGGGTAACTGTCTTTCTTCGTGATGTCATTCAAACGACGATAATCCACACAAAATCTTGTTGAACCATCCTTTTTCCGCACCAGTACTATGGGAGAGGCCCAAGGACTCGTTGATGGCTCGATGACATCATTGTGCTGCATTTCACTTAGAAGTTCAGTGACCTCTTCCTGTTTAGAAAACGGAAGTCTTCTTGGATGTTGTTTGATTGGAGGATGATTTCCTGTATCAATTCTGTGCTGGGTGATGTTCGTTCTCCCGACGTCTTCAGGTGTTCGAGAAAAAAGGTCTTTAAATTCTTGGAGTAGCTTCTCCGCAGCACATCTCTGTTCTTTTCCTAACTCTGCATTCTTGAGTAATTCCGTTATTAATTGTTCAGAAGACTTGGATTCAGTTTATTGCGTGGGGCGGTTGATGCATGTTACAGGAGTGCAGGCTGCTAACACCTCATCCTTCTTCACTGTTCGGACCTTATCGCTGATGTTTGCGACTCTCATAGGAATAGTACTCTTTGAGAGATCAACTAGAGATGAAGCTACCAGAACTCCTCTTGGGCTGTTGTCTGTATTCGGGTATTCAATCAGTCCATAGCGGAAGTATTGCTTTGTAGGTGGTGTTCCTGAAACTATTGTCTCTGTGTGTGGAGGGATGGAAATTTCAGACTTGGCTGTTATCTGGCAAATTGTCTGAATGTCTTGATTTT
This sequence comes from Salticus scenicus, assembly GCA_963930645.1. Lineage (NCBI taxonomy): Eukaryota > Metazoa > Arthropoda > Arachnida > Araneae > Salticidae > Salticus > Salticus scenicus. The sequence continues at coordinate 327,562,412 of OZ005652.1, forward strand.
CAGTGTTGAACACAGCGATGTCTTCCGAACTCGAATGCAGTTCATTATTGAAGTCCAATTGAAAGTTAAATTTTCTCAGGAAATCAATTCCAATGATTAAAGGATCTCTTATATCTGCCACATATGCCATATGATGGTAACTGGCATTCCCAAAAGTGATAGTCAAGTTCATTTTCCCATATATTTTGATTTCGTCTCCGGTCACAGTCTGGAGTTTAACGCAGGGCGGAGTCCAGATGATCTTCTCTTTTAGTTCTTGAGCCAAATCCGTTCTAATGATGGTCACGTTGGCTCCTGTGTCCAGAATCATCCGGCAGGTGGCGTTGTTGACTTGGCCATAGACGTGAAGTCCATTATCGCCGCCACTCATCGATGAAACATGAAATACTGTAAATTGGGTCTCTTTAATTTTATGCAACCTCCGCCCCGCGAGATGGCCTCCTCTTTGTTTCCCTGTAGTGATGTTGAAGCCGGGTGATTTCCTATAGTTGGTCGTACAGGGCAGTTCCTCTTCACATGACCATCCCCTCCACAGCCCCAGCACTTTATCTTCCGATCCTTTTTTTCTATATTATTTTCCAGGCTGCGCAATCTCTTTAAGATCTCTGCGATACTTCTCTTCATTTCATTTTCACCAGCAGGCGTATCGTTTAAAGAGACGGCTCTTATGGTATGGCGGTCTTTCCGGGAGGCTTGTTGGGCTGCCTCTATCCTAAGTGCATAGCCTAAAGCTGATTCTACGTCTGTGATGTTGGAGAGTCTCAGCGCTTTTTGAATTTCTGGATCCCGAACAGCATCGATAAAGTACTGAAGAGCTAAGTCGTTTCGAGTGTCAGCTTGACAGTCTGAGAATGCTAGGTGTGACAATCTCTGAATGTCCGCTGCCAGCTCTTGCAAACTTTCGCCCGTTTTCTGGTAACGGGACTTTAGCTGGAGGCGACTATAGTCCTTAGGACACTTCTCTCCGAACCGTAGCTCCAGTGCTCTAGTCAAGGCCTCGAAGTCGTTCCTTTCTTCCTTAGTAACATTTCTCAGTATCTCGGCTGCATCTCCCCGTAATGCTGCTGCTAAGTGGACTGACTTGGCGGTAGAGTCTAAGCCGTTAGCTTCAGCTACGATGGAAAACTGCGTTTTATATACATGCCACGAGGAACTGCCGTCGTAGGTGGAAAGCTTAATAAATTCCTGATTCTGGAGTATTCTCTCTTTCTTTTCAGTTTCCTGGGGCAGGGATTCTAACTTTTCTTCCACTTTTCTCTCCAGATCTTCTTCTATTCTCTTCAGTTTACCTTCTATCTCTGAAAACCTTCCTTTCAGCTCTTGATCAAAGTTTTCTTTAACTTTCTCCTCGAAACTCCGTTCTATTTTCGTAACACTCTCTTCAACCTTCATAACATTTTCTTCTATCTTCATAGCTTTCTCTTCAACCTTCATAACATTTTATTCTATCTTTATAGCTTTCTCTTCAACCTTCATAACATTTTCTTCTATCTTCATAGCTTTCTCTTCAAAACTTCCTTCTATTTTCAAAACTTTCTCTTCTATTCCATCTATTCTGCTTCCCATATCCGATAATTTACTTTCGATTGATTCTTTCACCGTTGAAAGCTCTCTCTTCATCTCATCTTGATTAGATTTAATTTCTTCCTGAACTTCACCCATAGTGTCTTTCATTTCCTTCATTTCTTCAGTCAAGCCGTCTTTCAATTCTTTCTGTCCGGCTTTCATTTCATTCATCTCGTGACTGAGGCTATCTTTCATCTCTCTTTGCGATGCTTCCATACTTTCTTTCATCTCTCTTTGTCCTTCTTTCATTCTTTCGATCAATCCGGTTTCCATCTTCTCCTGTCCTGTTTTCATTTTCTCTATCGTTCCAGATCTTAACTCATTCATCTGAGCAGTGAGACCTTCTAGAATTTTTTTCATCTCTTGCTCCATAGCTCTCGTTATCACCATTCACAGACAAATCCCCGCTTCTGACACCAGAAATGTTGCGTACTTGGGGGTTCGTGAGTTGTCTGAGAATGAAAGACCAAACGTACAAAAATTCAGTAATTTATTCACAGAAAGTTCCAGAAAAATACAGGTCAATAAACCAATTATCAGCTTCAATTCAAGTAGTAACCACAGCTTAAACAACAGCTGTCAATAGCAAATCCACAGTACAAACTGTATAACAATAACACTTGAAGCAAGTCTCTCTCAAAGAGGCTTAAGAGCAATGCAAGCACTAGCGAAGCTGGCTGAGATCTGAACTGAACTGACTGCCTTGGCGAGGAAGCGCTCCTTATATGCTGTTCCATGGAACCCAGATTTTTCGAAAAAACTCTAGAAAGTGGTCAACCAATCAACTTACAGCTTCCATATTTGGTATATTCCATATAAGGATTTTCTCGCCAAGGTCGCCAAAAAAATCGCCAAGGTGGGACAAAGTCGCCAAATTTGGCGCCAAATCCATTACCTGCACTACTGGGGCTTTTTAATGCGTTTTTAAGGAAAAATAAGGCTATTTCAACGCTAAAACGACTAGAAATGCACAAAATTAGCACTTTATCAACTTACTAAGCCTCTTTGAAAGAATTTATACAAAAATTAACACAATTATTTACAATTTCGTAACAATATATATATATATGTATATCGATCCACTAGCAAACGCACCATTAGAATATTAAATAAGGGTCTTTTATAGCGGTTTATAGTGCATTGAATGAAGAAACTGCAGAATGTTTGTTCGTTTGAATGTGTGTTTTCCCCCCTCAGAGTATGAAAGGGAACGTATCGCGGCGAGAAACTTCGTAAATTGATAGCGTAATCTAGTGTGAAAGAGAAGGTCTCACGAGAACATGAATAGTTAATCACGTTTTAATTAATAAATTGCTTCCTAATTAAAAATTTGAAAATTCGGTTTCGAGGTGCGCAAGGAGACATTCTATACCCTGTATGTGCCAAATTTCAGACCGGTCTGTGCGTCAGATTTTTCTGGAGACATCTGACAGTAGGAAAGACAGATACTATTTTCGTTTTATTTATAAGCTATTAAAATAAACAAGATTTGCATTCACATTAGAGAACAGTTGTACTATAGACCTCGTTGGCAAACTTTGAAATTTGAAAAATAGCTAGGACGTTCCTCGCTAAGGTCTTTACTTTTGCAATTGTGAAAGCTATTTTTATTCATCCCCAAAATGATAAAAAATATTAAAAGTCACCAATGGGTTCCTGTACTACAGCTGTAACCACATTACTTTGTGAAGGATAAAATAAAGCGGAAAAAAAAGACACATGACTTAATGAAATTATATTTTAAATGCAAATAAATAAAAATTGTTAAAATGTTATGACATTAATTTTATCAGAAATGTTTCATAATGCAAATTTAATTTTCCTTTATTATTATTATTATTATTATTATTATTATTATTATTATTATTTACGAGTAGAAAAATGTTTCTTTTTATGTTAGAAAAAATAAATGAACTAAGGTAGGCATACTATTGTAACAATCGCAGCTATCATAGATCACAAATCGGATCGTACACTCCGCAGCAAAAGTATCTGAGCACTAGTGAACAATCCCTGTCTTAAAAAAGTACACTTAATACTGCTTTGTTAAATAAATCCTTGTTGAATCGTGTTCTTAGTTGTGAGGTAATGTTATGTTAGCGTAACGCTGCAAACGAAGTTCGCACTTTACGAATAACACGTGAATGTGCAGAGTTTCATGATTCAGTTGATTAATGGAGTTAGTTCCTATGCTAAACTAAATGATAATTTGCGGTATTTTAATATTATAAAGTCAGATTGATATAAAAGGTGATGTTTTTCATAGTAGTGGAGGAGAGAAGAGGTAGAGGAGAGTTAGTGGTAAGAGTAGAAGTGGTAGGAGGTTAAAAGAGTTAGTACCGAGCGGATATAGTAGAAGATAGTTGGTCGAGTAGTATAGTGGTTCAGGGAATCCTCCCACTAACGAAAGATTAGTATAGTCGTGAGAGGTAACGACATTAATGAAGCACTTGAGATTGGTATCTACGGTTAGAGTATTTATGAAGGCCGCCCCTTTAAGTTTATAAAGGTATTGAATGTGAATATAGTCCAACGCCCACCTTTTCATTAAGCTCTAAATAAAAGTACGTTATTTATTTTATATTCAAGTCTTGTACTCTATTACTTACCATTTAGTTATCTAATTAAGTAATTAAAATGGAGTTTGCATCTAACGCAAACTTCACAACGTTAATATATTTTAATTAATAATTTTCTCCCTAATAAAAAATTCGAAAATCCGGCTTCGAGTGCACATGGAGACGTCACAATCTGTGCGCCAAATATCATGTCTGTAAGTATAATTTTATATGTAGATGCACCCTGACCTAAATTAGTTCCTACCAGCTTTTAATGTCTCGCTGCCATGCAGAGATTTACACAATTTAAGGGAAGGCTATACCCCAGGAACTGCTGCACAAAATTGCATATAAATTCATATATAGATGCAACTTGATATAAATTAGTGCCTATTAACTTTTGGTGTCAACAACCCAACAGGTGGCGTTGCTATGCACTGATTTCCACAGTTTAAGTAAAAGCTATCTCTGGAACTACTTCATAAAAATGCATATAAATTTATATGTAGATGCATTTTGATATGTGTTAGTGCCCGTCAATTTTTGGTATCAAGTGCTCAAAAGGTGGCGCTCCTATGCAAGGTTTTTTGCAATTTAAGGGAGGGCTGTACCTCATGACCTACTGCGCAAATTTGCATAAAACTTTGCATGTAGATGCACCTTGACATAAATTAGGTGGAATAACCTTTTGGTACTAATTTCTCAACAGGTGGCGATGCTATACAGCGATTTCCTCAGCTTAAGGGAAGGTTGTATCTCAGGTTCTAATGCGTATAACAACATTTGTTATGTGAGAAAGTCATTATGAGACATTATGCCGATTCAATTTGGATGTGTATCTACCAATAGGTTGCGCTGCTATAGTGGAATTTTTCATGAGAACCAGAATGCTATATTTCAACCTCTATGACATTTAACTGTAGGAAACTTGATGTATGATATAACCATTATGAAAACTCATTTTTTAAGACGTTTATTAAACTGTGTTTCTTTGGATATTTAGTGTTAGTTTTCTCTAAGATAAAAATCGCCCGCATTCATCGTGGTTTATAATTTTAATAAATAATATTTTTTGTAAATTATTTGAACTGGGTGAATTTGTATAGGAAAATATAGAAGGAAGTCTTATGGTGACTATAACATACTAGTTTTTTAAAGACAAAAGTAATTCTTTTTATTTGGATGTATCTAATGTTGTAAGGGAAACTGCGGAATCTTGGCTATGTTTTCAGAAAAACATTTTTATAAATTTTATTTTAACACTAAAAAATTCATATGATAGTACATACCAACGAAAATTTTACTTTCAACAATGGTATAGTTGTGATAATAAAAGCAATTTTTTTCTCCAAATTTATTAATTTTTAACCCTTTGCGGCGCAAGACAATTCGGTTCATTTAAATTATACTGCCACCGGAATTCATGAACTAAATTAAACTAAAAGAAATTTTAAATTTTAAGGTTAGAAAAACAGGCCTTTTCTGCCATGTTAGAAACGTAAGTTTTTGCTAAAAAATTTCCGGGATGAATTTTTACAGCTGGTAGGTGGTTAAAATATATAACACCGCCCCTGAAAGGGTTAAAACATAATCATGTGGGCCGAGCCTCCCTTTATGAGGGAGGCTTCTCCCATAGTATGGGAGGCTACGCCCATACAATAATGTATAATTTTAAGGTTTTCTTTTTAGGTAAATCTTTTTATTTTATGTCTAGAGGCAAATGATCTAGGTATGCTTTTTCAACTAATTTTCCAATGTCGTATAGAATATGGGTTTACCAGGATTACTTACTATGAAATCATCTTGCACTTTCATTTTAATATGTTTTAAAAGATCCAAATATTGAAGTGTCATTTTTATAAATGATGGCTAGTATGCAAAGGCAGGGTTAGTAAAACAATTCCGTTATTTATGCAAATCTGCAAACTTGTAGGTATTATATAACTGCTGACTATCGTGATTGTCAAGAATAAGGAGGACAGGGTCATCGTTATTCCCTGTGCCTATTGGAGTACTTTTTGACGTGAAATATTTCATTCTAAGTTTCGAGATGACCATAGAAAGTGGTATAGTTGTTCCCATAGCATACTCAGTAGCGCACAATCTAACCAAGTTCACATAATGTACCTCTTAATCAGATGTAACTTTAAACATTTCTTTTTACCCTCTGCTAGATATTACTTTCGTAGATATGTGTACAATGCTTTTACCAATTTCACACACAGTATAAATATAGAGTGGTGACAATTTCTGTCAAACAATTAACAAACAAATTTATAAAAAGGGTATTTATATAAATTTAAGCAAGAAAATAATTCCTGCATTTTAATGAAAAACGGAAGATATCTAAAGTCAAAGCTAAAACGGTTTATATCATCCTTATTTACGTTTTTAATACATATTTTTGCAAGTAATAATCATAATATTTTTCAGTTAAACTTTAAACTAATTCAGGAATTTGGATGAATTGCTTTAAAGAATAGGCCTTATGAAAATATATATATATATATATTTTCTTCTTCTAAAACATGGTAAATTATCTCCGATAACTTGTTGAAATAATCCTAATATTAAGTGTTCTGTTCACTAGAAACATAAATGCATCTACGCAAAATAATCCCACAAGGTAAATTTTATCTTTATCCCTAAAATACACAAACCAACTTTTATCTAAGTTCCACACTCCTGAGTGATCAAACTCTATTCATTAACTTTTTAAGGTAAAGAAAGAAGTCAAAACTGGGAACTTACTTTATAAAGCTAATTATGTGAAAGGATACATTGATTTTCGACTTATTTTTAAGTAAAAAATAATCATTTTGATTAGTGTTAAAGTATCATACAATCCATGTAATTGTAATTTTTCTTGTAAAAAAAGACACTATTAGAAAGTTTAGCACCATATTTTAAAGGAATTGCAAGACGATTTAGAAAATATTTTTGAGGGTATTCTGATTTATGAGTTAAAAGTTGAATATAAATAATTTTTTAAATGTCTGATTGGTTCAAGTATTTTTCTTTTACAATTGTCTGTCTTTGCATTCAAGAAAAGGTTATCGAAAATGTTTATATTTTGTTAATTATAAAAATCATTCTTTTTTTAAATCCTTCTATTTTTATTAAAAGAGTTATTTTTGTATAAATTTTATGTATTAGGTTTTTTGGATAATATCTGATGATTCCGACAAAATGAAAGATTAGGATGTTCTTGGGCATAAATCATCCTGATATGTTGCTGTCTAAAAAAAAAAAAAAAAAAAAAAAAAAAAACGAATCTGGTGTGTCACACACACGACTTTCTCTTACCCTGAAATTTAATACTATAAATACAGATTGGAGATTAAGAGGTAAGATAACGAGTACTGTTATGTAAACCTATGTTTAAAAATTCAAATTAGACTTCGGAAGAGTTTTATATGATAATTAGTTCTGTGTGAGGGGGGGGGGTACCGCCCCCCTTAACCCCCCGTTTCATTAATGCACCCATATTTATGTAGAATTTAATTCTGTTATTAAAATTAAAAGTTTACTTAAAATTATACAGATAATTGTCACACGCAACATTCATTGAAACTTATCAAACTTTTCCAGCAACAAACTTATATTAACTTCAAAATACAACATTTGGATCTCCTAAAATTATTCGTTTTTAATTTACTCTAATAGAAGAGACACAGACAAAGATCAAACGTTAAAAAACTTGACTACGGAAATCAGGAAGCCTCAAAACGTGTAAATATACAAAAAACAAACGATGAATATTTAGCTTAAAACATACATTATGTTACCGTATCTCTATGAGAAATTTATTTCAATTCCTGAACAGTTTTCCTGGAAATGGTAAAATATTATTAGTAAAGCATATCCACTAACAACAAATAACTAGTGTGTTGTGGCCACCTCACGACTTTCTTCTATATTTTCCTATTCAAATTCACTCAGTAAAAACAAAAAAATTATTAAAATTATTATTTAAAAAAATCAACTTCCTTGATAATGCAGACGATTTCCATATTAGAAAAGTAGTATAACACTAAATATCCAAAAAAAGTTGAATTTATTCTCAATATTACATAAAAAAAAAAAAAAAAAAAAAATTGTTAAAAATGAAAAAAATCGGTAACTTTATTTTAAATTATAGCAGATCGATGGTTTAACCATTCGTTTTAAAGGTATTGGTGAACTCTTTTGAAAGATACCCATCATAGAAATTTACTCCCCTCGAGTGGGGGGGATGGAAGGAGAGTCTCCTACATACACAATTTTGTTTTCCCAGTTGACTATCTCTATTACAAAAAAATATATATTAGTTTAATTTTGTTTAGTGCAGTCCATAAATGTTAAACTCTACTTACCTGCAATTTTCCCCATAGACGTAATGTATTTGAATACTTTTGAGTGTCCCTGTACACGAACCATTTGCTTCATCTCAACGAAAAGCTTAGTGTAGCATCCCTATATGATACACATTTAGCATACTGAGTTTGGAATTTCTGATACTATTTGTCCTTGCGATATGCTGATAACACACACACAGAGAGACACATAGATAGACAGACACACAGACCATTCGCTAAAAACATTTCGTATTCATGGGACCTCAGAACATGTAAATATAACAAAAACTCATGTTTGAAAATTTGACCCTAAAACAATACTTTCTCGACCCTATGGGTAAGAGAAAGTAAAAATAGTACTTGCTCGTAATCCGCTCTTCATTTGGAAATAAAGTACAATCGAACCTAATTAACGTGAACTACTTTTAATATGAACTGTTTCTCCAATCCCCCTCAAAACGAATATGAACTGTAATTTTTTCCACCTTATAACACGAATTAACTTAATATGAATTTCCTATAAGATTTCCTAATGTCAGCAGTTTTCGACTTCGCAAAAAAAGTTTGACACATTAAATGATGGAGATTCGAATCGCTAGTAACAATGAACTAGAAGTAGAAACAACATTAATTAGGTAGATAAATGAACAAAAAGATCAGAATTTTTCCATTTCCAGAGCAATCTTAGAGTAAAAAATACATGATTTTTCTCTGGTGCTTTGGGCATCAAAGAAGTTTTATGTTTCAGATTTTAAAATAGATAAATTTGCTAAATGAAAACTTGTGGTATAAAAGCTTCAGTAATTGACATGACAACAAAAGATTTTACAGTTAACAAACTGGAATTAATTTAAAAATTTGTATGATCTAGCAGATATTTTTATTGCCGATAAAACTGCTTTTTTTAAAAAGGCACATTTTATGAGATTTAAAAAAAAATAATAGGTATTAAGATTTTCGATGGGAAACGTAGCAAAGAAATGCTAAATTTGACTACTATTATTAATTTGATCAAAATGATCAATCATCTTAATCGTAAAAAAAACCAGCAAATATCTGTTGTAATTATATTACAATTATTATTATTATTATTAAATTAAATAACGAATAAAATTATTGACAGTGATATAAGATTGTACAAAAAAAGCGTGAATTACAAGATATTTGTTCAGTAAGTGACTCAAAGAATGAAACAACAAATTTAACAGAACAAGTAATATATATATATATATAATTAAGCCAATTCCTATTTACAAACACTATCAAAAAAAAAATAATAATAATTTTGAATTAGGAAGTAAAATTCATGCGTGAAAAATGAAATAAAAAAATTATAAGATTAAAAAACTTTTTATACACCATGTTTTAAAATTTCTGATGAATCACAGAGCTCTTATCAATGAGCATAAAAATTTTAAAGTGATAATGACGTCAATTTTTATGAGTTGCCTAATTTAACTTTTTATAATATTTTAACGTTCACGTTTGATTAAATGTATTTATTTTTATGTCGAATAAAAATGAATTCGTAATTTTTTTGGCAACAATTAAATTATAGCTAACATTTTAATGGCTATTTTAACGCTATTAGGATATTATTATTTTCATATTTTAATTAATTATAAGAAAATTAATAAAAAATTCGAAAATCGGACTTTGAAGTATTGTGTTGTCCCCGTGTTCTGAGCAATCCTGAAAGTTTACAATTTTTAGCTATTTAGGAAGTTAGTTAAAAATCGATTGAAGATTTGTATAAGATATAGGGAGAGTGTGAACTAATAGTAGGAATTGAAAAAGAAGATATATTTGTTTGATTTTCGATAACTATATTGCTTATTTTGACAATTCAAAACTTAACCCAGCTAAGTTTTTTATTTTATTTATTTATTTATTTATTGTTATTATTATTATTATTATTATTATTATTATTTTCAAAACAACAATCACAAAATTAGATGCTACTAAATAGGTAATATAAATCATTTTTTCAAGTAATTTCTTGCTTTGGTAAAGACATGCCATTTCCATTAATTTGTTGGATTCATTAAACACACTCCAATCTGCAAGGAAAGAAGTGTCCTCCTATACTATTGAAAATACTTTCGCAAAAATTGAATTTTTTTTTTTTTTTTTTTTTTTTTTTTTTTTTTCCCGCGGAACTTTATTCATAAGTTTACTCTGAAGCAGAACAGACAACAAACTTTCGATTTTTTTCAGAAAATCAAGCATATACACTTCTAAAATATGTTATTTTGAAAAATGTGTTTCAATTAGCGACAAAATACGAGTAACATTAGCTTTACTTACGGATAATGAAAGGAAATTAAATGAAAAAAAAAAAAAAAAAAACTAATTCTATAGATAATTTGTAGTGTCCACCAGAAATAGAGACAGTAAAGTACTTTAAAGAGAAAAAATATCAACATCAAATGAAGTATACGCTCTAAAAATCAAATATCATTTGTGATGCAAAAATAAAACTCTACGGAATCGTTTGATGCTGTAGGTACTAACTGCTGTAGTTACTAACATTTCGACAAAATAACATCAGCTTTACTTACGAATGATGAAAGGAAAGAAAATGAAAAAAAAAAAAAAAGTACTAATTCTATAGATAATTTGTAGTGTTCACCAGAAATAAAGATAGTAGAGTTATTTAAAGAGAAAAAATATCAACATCAAATGAAGTACTTAACGCTCTAAAAATCCAATATCATTTGTGATGCAAAAATAAAATTCTACGGAATCGTTTGATGCTGTAGATAAATTGTAAGATATCACGTGGGAAGAAAGACGAGAAAAGAACAGTCACACATAACGGGTATTTTTTAAAGCATTAATATCTAATTATTTTATTTACTTTTTTTTCTTTCGTTATTGTTATTCAATTTGTCAAATTTCGATTGTATTTTAGAAAGTAAACGGCTTTAACCATTTCGGTGATTGTTGAAGATTAAGAATTTTTGTGCATATAAACCTACTTGACATATTCATATATCTTGGAAATACATATTTTATAAGTAAATCATTATTTTTCAGGAGTTAAAAGAATACAGAAAGCAAAGTTTTGAAATTTTTGATGACAATCAAAGATTATCGTTTCTGTGCATGGAAAGTGATCTGACTGATTGCTTTGACCTTGAAAATTGGTTTCAACTGAAAACTGCTCTCTGCTCGGGGAAAAACAAAAACTAATTATTAAAAATAAAAAATAAAAAATACGTCTTAAAAAACTCTGCAAGTAACATAATTTAAATATTTGTGTAAAATAATATCTGGAATATATCTTTATTCAAATACAAAACGAGTTTAGTAAACATAAGTGAAACGTGGTCTATCATTTTTTAAGAATATTGAAATATTATAATTCGTCATCTAAACTAGAATTATGTAATTATTTCTAAATAGTCTTCTACATTATAGTAGTAATACATTGAAGTAATATAAAAATGCTCAAGAATTAAATTTTTATAACCTCTGATATATTATTATTATTACACTGGTCTACAGTGGTTCGGTAACAACGGTCAAATTATTATTTTTAATATTAATTCCAATTTTTATTTAAATATCTGCAAGCAAAAAAGTCCCACCACGTCACATTTTTCCGTTAGAGTATCAGAAAATGGCAATTTTTCACGAATTTTTATCCTTTTCACAGTATCACAGGTTATAACTCTTCCTGCTGGCAACCCAGAGTCCTGGCAAATCAGAGTCCCAGGAATCATGTTTGTTCCATTTTTTTTTTTTTTTTTTGTTTAAATATCAGAAAATGGCAATTTTATTTTTTTATTTTTATTTTTTTATTTTTACAATACAGTCGACAGCAAAAGTATCCGAGCACTAGCAAATAATTCCGATATTAAAAAAGTACATTTAATACTATTTTGTTAAATAAATCCTTGTCGAATCATGTTCTTAGACTAACTAAGAACATGACTCGACAAGGATTTATTTAACAAAGCAGTATTAAGTGTACTTTTTTAGACAGGGATTATTGCTTCCAGTACAGATTAAATAATCGTAACAAAAAATCTGTACGTGTTACAGATTTTTCGCTATTATTTTTGAATTCTGAACTACAAAATTAGTTGAAAATAGCTAATTTCATTTTTGTTACCCTCCAAAAATTTCTTTTTGTCGACTAGTGTTATTTTTATTATTTTGATTCTACACTGTAAACACCACATTTAAATAAATTAAAAGAACTATTAAAATATGTATAAATAAATATATATATGCTACTCGATTCAATATCTTTAGTTTGAATTAGTGACAATTTGTTTGTAGTGAAATCGAAACTTCCTTTTGACGCGACATTTATTTTTGTTATTATTATTATTTTTTAAATAGCTAACAAATATTAATGTCACTTTGAGAGAATGATGGGATATACTTTTATGAAAGATTTTCCAAATGAAAAAAACTTTATTGAGATTGTAGAAGTTATCTGGGTTAAAAATACAAATATATTGATTTTTTTTACATGATATAAAAATAAGTTGAAAAAACGAAAGCTTAAAAAAAAAAAAAAAAAAAAAAAAAATCAGGAACCATTCATGTTTTGTTGTTCTTTTATGTTTTACAATGTCGAGTTTACGAATCAAATAATTCTAATCTGGTTATATTTTTTTACCTACACTGTGTTTTCTGTAATAATGTAATCGGTATAACAGATAAAAAAAATGTAAGAATTCTGGACAAAGACATAATGTTTAATTTTTACAGAAATTCTATTTTATTATATAAAGAAATATATTATTAGAATTATATATCAAAATTGAAAACTCAGGGAGGGGGAACTGATTTCAATTATTTGTTTAACTGTACATACTATAATTTGTGAACACGGAAATTGCTGTTTGTTAAAGGAAGGGATTAACTCATACTGTTGAAGTTTACCACAGGATGATATCATATTCAGAAAGTAGCAACACCTTACTACTTTCCGAACACTATAGTGAGGAAAGTATTGTAATCATGTTAAAAATCCGAATTTGAGATTTTGATGTTTCTATACGTTTCGAGGTCCCCTGAGTCCGTTTTCACTATTTTTGCGATGATGTATGTGTGTGTGTGTGCATGTATGTGTGCATGTCTGTGAGTCAATACGCTAGCGTCTAAACGCTTTGTTCGAATAAGTTGAAAGTTGGTACGTGTATTGTAAGTCATAATAGTATGAACCCTATTGACTTTGGTGAATCTAGCACTTATAGTTTTTTTACAGGGACACAAAGAAAAATTCTTTATCATTATGGCCTATGGGACCAAAATCTTAAAAGTGCGATAGCATCTAAACGCCTTATTCAAGTGAGCAAAAAAAATTATACACATTTATAGGTCACAGATACTCAATCTGTATAGATTTTGGGGAATCTAGCACTTATAGTCTTTTTACAGGAACACAAAGAAATATTCTTTATCATTATGGCCTATGAGGCCAAATTTTTAAAAGTGTGATAGCGTCTAAACGCCTTATTAATCTGAGCAAAAAAAAAATGTACACATGTTATAGGTCACAGTTGCACTAACTGTATCGATTTTGGTGAATCTAGCGCTTACAGTTTTTTTACAGGGACACAAAGAAAAATTCGTTTTCATTATGGCCTATGAGACCAAATTTTTAAAAGTGCGATAGCATCTAAACGCCTTATTCAAATGAGCTGAAAATTTATATGAATGTTATAAATCACTGTTGTACTAACTGTAAGCATTTTGGTGAATCTAGCATTTATAGGTTTACAGGGACATAACGAAAAATTCTTTATCATTATGATCTATAGGCTCAAAGTTCAGTAGCGTTAAATAAAACATCGTGTAATATATGGAGAAAATACTCAAACACTCTAATATGGTTTTCTCTCTTTTGTTTGTTTAACAAATCCTCTTTCTTTACTTTATCTACAAAACTGTTAATTACTCAATGTTCGGAAAGTCCAGTGAAGTCACTCCAGATTTTTTAATTAGCAAGTGCTCTCTTAGATACAAGAGCACATACACAAAAATGCACACATTGAAGTTCCATGAGGCATATTCTGATGACATTATAACATTGATCATAATGAAATGAACGTGTTCTGTTGAAATGCTTTATAAGAATTTTGTAAAAAAAAAAAAAAAAACGCAACGTTTGAAATTGTAAAAGCAGACAGCCCAGTCCGTGTGAGATAAATAGTGTCACTAAAAAAAGCAGTTTTACAGGTATTTAGAAAGCGTTTATAAATGATAAATTATTATTAAAATGTAACTTTTAATCGTTGAAAATGTAATAATATTTTTTTTTTTAAAGATAAAGGCAACAAACATTTAAGAATACAAAATTAATCGGAAACTTTGTTGTAATAATACTTCTTTTACATTTCCTTTTGCTAAATTCATGACACTATTCTACTAATCATAAGTTTTTGTATGTAAATTAAAGGCAAAAATAAATAAAATAAATATATATACGAATAAAATAAAATAAATCAATAAATAATTAATAATGCATTCATTATGAATGATAATATTTTCATAAATGTGTAATAGCTGTGCAATTTATTATTATTTATACAAGAATAAGATAAAATCAATCAATAAATCATCCATAATGAATTCATTATGAATGATAATATTTTCATAAATGTGTATTAGCTGCGCAATTTATTATTATTTATACAAGAATAAAATAAAATAAATCAATAAATAATTCATAATGCATTCATTATGAACGATAATATTTTTATAAATGTGTAATAGCTGTGCAATTTATTATTATTTATACAAGAATAAAATAAAATAAATCAATAAATCATTCATAATGAATTCATTACGAATGATAATATAGTCATAAATGTGTAATAGCTGTGCAATTTATTATTATTTGTACAAGAATAAAATAAAATAAATTAATAAATCATTCATAATGAATTCATTATGAATGATAATATTTTCATAAATGTGTAACAGATGTACAATTTTTTATTAACAGAAAGTCATCTTTTCCAATTGAATATCAATCAAGTAATATCAAAATTAATAAAAATCTAGAAAGTAAAATGAAAGAAGAAAACTACTTCAGTAAAATGTTTTATTTTAAGTAAAAAAAAAGATAATGACTAAAACCTTTTTCAAAATACATCTTAAATTAACTTCTCTTTTATGTTGCTTAATAAATCACGGGAATAGATAAAGTTTCGTTCCAGCTTTGTACAATATTGCGTACCAAAATTTCCGACTGCTTCTATAATCAAAAGAGCTTTCTCAATCAATGTAGAACTTAGTCTATATATACGATATTGATCAAACTGAACCGGTGATCAATGACGTTTGTTTAAGTAGGGAATACGGCTTTGTAACAGCTCTCGTAACATGACAGTATTCTGATAAGAAACTTTGGAAGTCTGTGATTAAACAAAACTTTACCATTGCATTATTACAGTTTAAAATCACAGTTAAGAAAAAACTAAATTAGGAAAAATTTTTATTGGTTAAATGTAGAATAACATATTGTTAAATTAAAACAATTTATCTAAAATTAAATAAATGATTTTGTTTTATTATAGTTTAAGGAATGATTCTTTTAATTAATAAAGATTAAAATAAGTTTTAAAAAAGAAATATGACTGCATATTATACAAAAGTTTGTAATATTTTAGGATACTTTGTAAGATATTGTTTAAATATACAGACTATTCAGAAAAAAAAAAAAATATTCAGAAACTGCGGAATAGTAGTAAAAATATGATGAATAGGGTCAGCCTTTATAATTTCATGTTATTGATTAGAAATGTGTTGCTCGAGTATTTTTGTTTCTTTTGATACCTGTTTCCCATATAGCCACATGTGAGAGATGTTTAAAACAATGTTTATTTTTTCTTCTATTGAACTTAGACCTAATATTGACTTTCATAGAGGTCATCAAAAGTCGTTTTCGTGGTAAAAATGGGATTATTAGAATATTATGGGATTATTAGCTTTATACTTTGGCACAAATTTCTATGAATTAAATTTATAAGTGTTTATTTGAAATATTAGTATTAAAATATATAAGATAAAGATGTCACATGTTCAGTTATACTACTGCAAATTAATAACTAAAATAATTACAATATAAGAAAAATCAAGGCCAAACGTAAAATTTTCCCTAATTTTTATAGTGAATAGCTCATTTCGGGGACTAGATCATAAAAAAAAAAAAAAAAAAAAAAAAAAAAAAAAAATCACAAAAATTAATCTCTGGAATCACAATAATGAGAACATTTAATTTTAATTGTGTAATTTCTAGCCCTTTATAGATTTCAGCTACCCAAAATGTCAGAAAAATGATTTAAAAAAATTGTCATTTAAGGCTCTTATAAACCAACAGAAGATGAATTAAAATATATATACATTGTGTGTGTATTGTTCTGTAATTTATATATTTGTAAAGAAATATATACACACACACACATAGAGAGAGAGAGTTGTTTTAAATTGTGTAGTTCGGCTAATTAACACACACTAAAGTAGGAAATTAAATATTGAAGAAATATTCATAAACTTTTTTTTTTTATTAAAAAGTACTTTGTAATAATGCAAAATTACTTTAATTGAATTTTACTAATATATATATATATATAAAACTTCATTTTAGTTCCTCATCATACTATAGGTATGGGGAACATAGGTAATCTTGAAAATTTTCGACCTCGGTTTTTTTATTTTTTTTTTACACGTTTCCAGGTATGAAGAATCTAAAAGTATCAAAATGGGTATAGTGTCCGTCTGTCGGGTGTCTGTTAGTTTGTTAGTCTATGTACAAAATATTTAACGAAAAAAGGATCGCAGAAATGTCGTTCCAGTTTTAAAATAATATTTATGACACTGGCAAGAACTCAATTTATTTACAACTTTCTAATTAAAAAACTGCAGAAGTTATTCGAAATTTATGATTTTCTTAAAATGGGAGAATAGGGCAAAATTTCACTTAAACGTGCATGAAAAGAAAAATGTTTCTCGTAAAGATGTACGAACATCTTTTAAATATCAGTTTTGGTGCCGAGAGGAACATTATTAACTATAAACATGATAATTTGAAAATTTCGCAAGTTATTCGAAATTTACGAATTTCTTAACATGACAGAATAGGGCGAAATTTCGCATAAACGTCCATTTTGAGGGATATTTTCATCGTAAAGATGTCAGAACAATTTTAAAATATCATTTAGGATACTGTCATGAATATCCCAGACTATGATTTTTTTAATTTAAGAATTTTGTAAGTTATTTGAAATTTACGATTTACTTAACATGGCAGAATAGGGCAAAACTGAGCATAAAAGTCCGTTTTAAGGATCATAAATAAATTAGACAACTTCAAAATAACATTTATGATACATGTTTGAACATGATTGACTACAAATATTCTTATAGGAAAATTTCATAAGTTATTCGTAATTTAAGATTTTACCAACATAGCAAAATTGGGCGATATTCCATATAAATATGAATTTTGAGGATTGTTGCAATGGAAATAGTAGTATGAAAACTAAACTACGAAATTGACCCTAATAAAATAAATTAATACGTTAGAATAAGATAAATATATCGAAGTGAACGGTAGGTGGTCTATTAGGAGAAGATTTCATTCGGTTACTTTGTCAAGCATTTGGTCAAATTCATTTCTCTTAGCATATTTATAAAATGTCTTGCACTAGAAATGCATGAGAACATATACATTACGGGGAACTGAGCAGAGTCCACCTTTGGCAACTAGTTTTCATGAACATTTAAGCATTAATTTATAAGCATTAAAAATTAATAAAATAAAATGAAATAAAATTATTGCTTGATTTTTATTTCTTAATTACTTTTAAATAATTCAACATTTGTAAATATTATAAAAAAAAAAAAAAAAAAAAAAAAAAAAAAAAAAAATACGCTGACAATTTATAAATGAAATTGGTACGTATTATGAAATAGATGATCAGGTTGCATCGTCTCTAATTTTAGATTATCATTGGTGACATAACAAAAACTGACATGAAATGAAAGACTTAATTTAGAAAATTTTTTATGATAAGTTTTATATATTGATTTCCCAGAAATTAAATGCCTTGGTTTATTCCCTTAACAAAAATCAATGAAAGGCAATGACTAAAATCCTGTTGAAAACATATCACAGCATTTAAATCAAAACAGGTGATTATACTTTACAAAATATTTTACCTCATATGTACTTTTTTAATATGTTTTTTTTTTCACCCTGCATTTTAAAAGATGTCTATGTTCATAAGGTAATTGGCTTATGCTTTCATTGTAGAAGTGGAACTGAAAGTCTTTATAAGAAGCATCATTATCAAAAAACCCTATAAAACAATTCATGTTAATAACTTGAAACGAATATCACTCTTAAACTTTCTAAAGTGTAAAATAACTTATATTAGAAATTTCTTCTTTCAAACACTTTCAAAAAAAAAAAAAAAAATATATATATATATATATATATATATATATATATCTTAAATATATTGCACAATAAAAGTATGTAATATACTTTCAAAATTAATGCCCCTACTACAGAAAATCTATTCTGGTCCCTATCTAATAATGCTATTTAATTTACTTTTAACACATGATGTGGTCATCAGTGACCAATAGTAATCAAGAGTGGTAATGATGCAGTATATGATCAGTTTATGTCATGTTACCAATGATAAACTAAAATTAAAAATAATGCAGCCTGATCATCTGTTTCATAATAGCTACCATTTTCATTTATAAAATGTCAGCAATAATTTTGAAGTATTTATAATCTTTAATCATTTACAAATGTATAATTATTTATTAATAATTAAGAAATAAAATGTAAGCAATATTTTAATTTTACTTCTATTTCTTATTTTAATTCTTTTTACTGATAATTTTTAATATTTACAAAAATGTTAGCAAAATATTTAAATATTTTATAATAGTTCCATTAAAGTAAATGAGCATGATTATAATGCACATAAAAAAAAAAAAAAGAAAAAAAAAAGAAAAAAACTATCTGCAATTATTTAATATAATGTCAAATTTTCTACTTTAGTGTGTTAACCAGCCGAAATACGCAATTTAAAACAACTAACTATCTGTCTATCTATTTACACTTTTTTTTACAAATCAAAAAACGCAAAACAATACACACAATATACAAAATACTTATTACAAATTGACAAAGATATTTGTTTTTCAATTTCAACCTCTTTTGGTTTATGGGGGATCTTAAAATGTCATTTTTTTTAATTTTTTTTTTTTTTTTTTTTTTTTTTTTTACATTTAGGGGGGGGGGGGAGAGGGGGGTTGTAATTTATAAAAGGTTAAAAAACACAAAATTATAATTACAATTTTACATTTGTGTAATCCCAGTTATTAACTTTTGTGATATTTTATCTTGTGGTTTTGTTCCCTAGAAGAGATATTCCTATTAGAAATGAGCAAAAATTTTACATTTTACCTATTGTAAATATGTTAGTTATTAGGCTACAGGTATATAACTAAACATGCAGCACATTTACCTTATATATTTTAATATCAATATTTAAAATTAGCATTCATAAATTTGATTCAAAGAGATTTATACCAAAATATAATGGTCTAATAATTCTAATTTTAACCACGAAAATGACTTTTGATGTTCTCTATAAATTCCAAGATTAATAAGAGAGAAAATATATAAATAGTACCCTTCATATACATCCTTCATATACGCTTCTAAGGGACATAAGAAAAAAAAAATAATAATCGAGTACATCAGTTCATGAATCTGTATGGATTAACCCAATAATATTCCTCATAACAATTAGGGGCGAAAATTATTTTTTCTGGAAAAAAAAAAAAAAAAAAAAAAAAAAAAAAAAATAGTCAGAGCTAGCGATCGCCGGATACACGGAATAGTATGGAATCTGATGTTTTTCATGTGCGTTTACAATATAGTACATAAACAAGGTTGTATGTTATAAAACTTAAGTAAAGGGTGATGTAGGGATGTTCAGCAGATAATAGGTTTTCAAAGTATAAAAAAATAACATAAAAAAACGTTATAATATGAAGGCTGATTTTTTTTACGTGTTCAACGGTGTAGCATTTCTATCTCTGATCAAGAGTTGCGAGGCATGTGCGCCGCGGGGTTAATTTATTGAAATACTATTTAAGTCACAAAATTTGGGTCAAAGTTACGTTGTAGTATAAAGTTTTTTTTTTTTTTTTTTTTTTTTTTTTAAATATGATCAATTGGATAACATTCTTAACTTCGATTAATAGTGCCCAGAAATATACGCGGAAGAGTTAATTCAAACAGATACTTTTTAGGTCACAAAATTTTGAACAAAGTTACGTTACAGTATGAAAAGTGATTGTTTTATGATCCACTGGATAACATTCCTAACTCCAATCTTCGTCGGAGGTTAATTCAATCAGTCACTTTTTACACTGTAAAAAAATAACTATTACCAGCTGCAAAAAACTCTCTGTGATTGGAGAAAATAATTATTTTCTCCAATCACAGAGAGTTTCTTGCAGCTGGCAATAGTTATTTTTTTACAGTGTAGGGGAAAAGTATGGAGCAAAGTTGCATTATAGTATGAAAGCTGGTTTGTTTTATTTTATCAAATCGAATGCTTTCGTAAAAGTTTTCCTAATCGTAAATTCGGCTAGAACAGTTTACAAAAATATTTTGTTACACAGGGGGCTAACAAAATACCTGTACAACTAAATCGACTACCATTTCTACGTCTGATTCAGGCTCCAGTGAAATCCTGCAGTGCGCGGAAAGTTGGCCATTCAGGCATAAATGCTTGGAGCAGGTAAAAAAAAAAAAAAAAATCAAAATTCTATATTATTTATTTTATTATTATTTTACGAAATCCTACTAGGCATAACTAAAAAAATAAATAAATAAATAAATAAATAAATAAATCTTCTCGAATGGTCTTAGCAAAAATAATTAAAAAAATTAAATTCCCAGTTGACTCAAAGCTTGCATCTCCCCACTTTCAGTATTACAGGCTGGCTAAAAATTGCTGGCATAGGATTTAATCATAAATAGTATTTGCCTGAGATATTAGATGCAAATCGCAGAAGAAAATCTATAAAAAATTACTAAATTTAAGTCATAACTGCATTACCTCCAAATAAGCGTTTGGTAATTTCGATTTTTATGTGCAGTTTCCATGGAGATTAATACATTTGGATGTTCTACTTTCATTTTGGTAGACAATTTCCATGTGATTCGAGCTCGTAATTAACGAACAGATACCGTAATATTCGAAATACTACGTATTATTTAATATTGCAATTATTTATGAAGTAGAGTCCGACAATGCCAACTAGTTTCCAATAATCACATTCCTACAAAAATAAATAAATAAATAAAAAATAAAAGTATGACAACTCATGAGTTAAGCATTGGTTATTAACACTTTCCAAATGTATGTACTTTCAGTATCATATAACTTTCAATGCTCTTTACCTACGTTATCACACAACAAACAGACAGAAGATCTGTCGGCTTACAGATAAGCTAACTGAAATCCTAATCACTCTTAAACGTCGTTCGAAAATGTTAAAAATGTTTAACATAAAACAAAACGCAACCCTTATATTCTAATTGCAGTCCTTAATGTATCTGAATATTTTTATGTAGCCCTATAAATCTGAAGGTTAACAAAATCATAGTCTATAAAAACATAATTTTAGCATATTAAATAAAAATGTTGAGTTCTTTATGATTAATTCTTATAATTTATTTCTTTATTATTTAGATGTTGCCAACTTAACAAAACAAGAAAAGTGCGTCAGAGAAAAAAGTAGCAGATCAAGTACCCCTATTTTCTCCCACTCACACATAATTACAATACTGCAGTATAAATCTAATAATATCTTTTAAAAAATTACAAATACAAGTTATTTTATCATAAACAAACTATTCGTAATTCTAATGTTTACATGATAAGTGCACTGTTTCAATAAAATGGTATATTTTATTGTGCACTGACATAAATAAAAGCAGCAATTTGAAAACTAAAATAATAGTAAACAAGAATGTAATTCCTAAGAAGGAGCATTAAAAACTTTTCGAAATATGCTTACAATACTGATTCTTTCACATTAATTATGCATAGCTAAATTTTAAGATTAATCCATTACATATAATTAGAAAAGGAAAGTAATAGGATTGAGTTCATCAAACACTAGACTAAAGTAAGCCTTTTCTCAAAAACATTAAAATTAATCTTTATTCCAATTAAAGATATTTTCTAAGAATTCGGAACACAATAGCAGTTCCTAATCTTCATTATTCTTTTATTTTACTTTTTAAATAGTTCTCATTCTAATAAATTAATATTACTGTCAAGTGAGTTTCAAAAATTAAAGCTGGAGTAATTTTTATTATTGTAATCTTTACTTATGGAAGTTATTAAAATCTTAATTAAAGTACACTTGTATGTGCTGTTCCAATAATTATTGGCATAATGATGAAGCACTTAACGCTCCTTTCTTTATCGCAATAATTAAAATAGAGGTTTTATTTTACTTCCTACGATTTATTTTTGAGGGAGAAAGTGGCTTTTAGTGTAGACACTTGGCTTTTATACCAGAAATCGATTACTCTTTTAAAAAGTAATTTTAACAGGGAAGAAACTTTATCCATCTGTGTTTAAAGTATCATTCATCATCTTTAAAAAATGAAACGGATTTTGAAGAAAAAAAAAAATAATAAAGAGTATTTGAAATTGAAGTACGAACAAATGTTCAGAATATTTATCTGCGATTATTAAGCTTAGAAAAATACGCATTTTTCAAATAGGATATTTAGTATTGCACTATAAAAAGCAGAAAAATAATTCTTTAATAGCAAGATTTTATATAATTGTTCAGTATATTTTGAATTCTTTTATAATTACAAAATAATTCAGAAAACTTGAAAAATAATTTGTTTATTATCATTAACAGAACATTTCTAAATTTAAAAGGTCAATAAAAAGGAAATGCCCTTCTCATGGTTTTAAAAAATGGTTTTAAAGTATTTTTACGGCTGGGGGCGTTCCCTATGTAGAAGTTTTAAATAATAAAAATTTAGTTAGTAAAGATTAAAATATTATTACGCACCCAGCCGTAAAAATACTTTAAATTATAACTTCATAATGCAGCCAAAAAACTAGCACAGATAACAAAGAATGCTGAAAGATATTAGAATTTATTAGAAAGATACATGCAGAGTTATTGGTAAATCTTCATTAAGCAAGGCTTTGAGTTCCCGGAAACCAATAGCGGCGGCGAAATTTGATATCTATCTTTTTTTTTTTTCTTTTTTGGCTACGTATATGTTTCTTATAATATGTTTCTTATCGTAATATGTTTCTTATCGTTAACAAAGCATTTCTAAATTTAAAAGTGTAATGAAGGTTAAATACCCTTCTTAAGGTTGAAAAAAATAATTTATGAATTTTCGGAAGCATTAATTTCGAAGATTGTTTCATTCATTCATAAAGGCTTTTGTAGAAAAAGTGGATTATTTTCTGAATCGTGGGAATTTAAGAGAAAATTGTAATTTTTTTCCTAAGTTATTAGTAAGAGTTCAGAGACTAATGCAACAGCACATTTTATCAATATTTCTGGCTAATGAAAACAATACTGACTGATTTAGGTATCACTAGTTAATTTTTGAGATGAATCCATTATTTATAATTTGAAGAGGAGTAATAAAACTGAATTCATTTAATACCAGACTAAAATGAGCCTTTTCTAAAAAAGCAATGAAATTAATCTTTATGACGATTAAAGGTGTTTTCTAAGATTTTAAAACACAATATCAGTTTTTAATAAAAAAGCACCACAAAACTGGCGTTATAAAAAATATTACTTACAAACTTTGAATAAACCTATCTGTTCCTCTCATTTGGATATCCATGACGCATTTTACATATTTAAAAATTCGAAAAATCTTGTTAATGATATTTCTTCCACTCCATTCTTCTCTGATGCTTGGAAATTACTCACGTAACTTAGATTTTCGTTTAATTTTTGATATCCTTAGATTGTTATATGGTTAATCTCACTCATTTATTTATTTTCTTGTTTTCTTGTACAATTCTACTCACACCAGTTGTTATATTTACTTTCTACATTATAAAGTTTTTCTTTTCGTTTTAAACGGCGAGTTTATTGCATTTTATGGTGTTTATTCAAAGTTTATAAGTAATACAATATCAGTTCATAAATTTTATTTCTTTTTCTTTTTTTCTTTTTTCTTTTTTTAATCATTCTTATTCCAATAAAATAAAATTCCCGTGAAGCAGGTTTAAGAAATTAAAGCTTGTATAATATTTTATTGTTGTAATCTTTACAAATATATTAATTAAAATCTTAATAAAAGCACACTAGTCTGTGCTGTTCCAATAATTTTCGCCTAATTATGAAGCACTAACGTTTTGTTCTTTATCGCAATAAATAAAAGTGAAGATTTATTTTATTTCTTACTATTTATTCCTTAGAAAAAGAGGATTTTAATATAGTTTAGATATAAAAGCACTTGGCTTTTATATCTGGAATCGATATCTCTTTTTAAAAGTAATTTTAAGAGTTAAGGAAGTTTATCCATTAGTGTTTAAAATATCATTCATCATCTTAAAAATGAAAGGCGTTTAGGAAAAATAAACAAATATATAAATAAATATCATTTGAAACTGAAATAAGAATAAATATTCAGACAATTTATCTACTATTTTTAAGCTTATAGAAATGAACATTATTCAAGAAAGGTTTGTAACATTAGACTGTAAAATCAGAAAATAGGTTCTAGTATAACATATTATTATTTGCATTCTTTTATTAAAAAAAAAAAAAAAAAAAAAAAAAACTATGTAGAAATATTAGAATACACAAAGACAAAAGAATTATAACTTTAAAACAGGATTTTATTCCCTATTAACAACATTTGAGTGCATTTTTTTTTTTTTTTTAAATAATAATAGCACGAAACTTTAGACAGTATTATAATTGTTATACTAAAATTATTATTATTATTTTTTATAGAAGTATTTTGGCCGTTACAAAAAAGAGTTGCGTCCAAATTTTATGAAACTTGCAGAAAACAATTTAAAAAATGGTAGAAAAACTGTATTCTGAAATATAAATTGTGTGCATATAATTTTTGTTGAGTTATGAATATTTGTGCGAAATAAGATTTGAATATTTTTAATAAATAAGGAAAGCGGACAGTGTCCTCTGTGTAGGTCTTAACTGGATATCCTAGTCCGTATTTACGTCAGTTTCGTAGAAAATGATGGCAGTCTGCGAATAACAGGTCCTACCTTAGTTTGAATCTGGTAATTACTGTCTACCAGCTTTAAGAGCAGAATTCCTTGACAAAGGTAAAGCACAAATATCCAGAAAAACAATCAGTTTATATTTTATCTTGAAAAAAGACACGAATGTTTAAGAGGCATCTACTTCTTTATAATTTTAAGTGTTTTGTCCTTTTGAAACACATCTTTTAAATCGACATTCCTCGAAAGTAATATTTAAGGTTTAAATAGTGAATTTATTTATTTATTTATCATTATTATTTTTTAAATATAGAATCATAGCAGAATTTGTTTAGGGGAGAAAAAAATCTTTATTTTCCCGTACCTCTCAACAACGATGACAAACGAATAAACCAAATTAATTTTATTTTTTATTTAGTCTTTTTTTTTTTTTTGTATTTATTTATTTATTTTTCTTGTTTGTTTAATTAAAATATTTGTTTAATCAGATTGATACTTAGCGGCTTTTGATAAAAATCTGTTTGAGGGATTATTTTAAAAATGTTAAAGTAGTCTTTTTTTTTTTCAGGCAACTTTACATTAATATTTAAAAAATTTTTGAACTGGCAATTCCAACTTTTAATTAAATAATAACTCATATGTTTTTTAGATTTAAATACACTTTTTTTTTTTTTTTTTTTTTTTTTTTTTTAAAGAAATTGCGAATTTTTAACAGATTCTGACTAAAAATAAGTTTGATATTATCACACAATCTAAAAAATTTTAAATTTACATTTCTCTGAAGAATTTTTTTTTTTTTTTTTTTTTTTTAATAGAAAAATAATATTTAGATAATTCGAATGTAAGCCCTGTGTTGAAATTTACAATTTACGAGCTAGAGTTCATTAAACTGAAAATTATAGATATAACAGAAAAATAATATTTAATTAAATTCGATTTTCGAGCGTTTTTAAACTTTTTAGTCCCTCATCATACTATAAGTATGGGGAACTTAGGTAATTGTAAAAATTTTCGACCTCGTTTTATTTGAAATTTTTACACGCTTTCAGGTGTGGTGAATCCGCAAATATCATGTTGTCCGTTTGTAGGGTGTCTGTTTGTTTGTTAGTCCGTTAGTGTGTTAGTTTGTTAGTCTGTGTACACGATATTTCACGAACAAATGATCGCAGAGAGGTCGGATCAGTTTTAAAATATTATTTATGACACTGGCAAGAACCCTATTCATTTGCGACATTTTAATTAAGAAACTTAATTTACGATTTTCACTTAAACGTGCATAAAAAAGAAAATTTTTTATAATAAAGATGTAAGAACAGCTTTTAAATATCAGTTTTGATTCTGGGATGAACATCATTAACTATAAACATACGATTTTGAAATTTCGCAAGTTATTGGAAATTTGCGAATTTCTTAACATGGCAGAAAAGGGCAAAATTTCACATAAACGTCGGTTTTGAGTGATATTTTCATCGTAAAGATGTCAGACCACTTTTAAAATATCATATAACATGCTGGCATAAATATCCTTGACTATGAATTTTCTAATTTAAAAATTTCGCAAGATAAGAAATTATACGACTTACTTAACATGGAAGAATACCTCAAAATTTCACACAAGCGTCCATTTTGAGGGATATTTGCATCATAAATATATCAGACCATTTTTTTAATGACATTTATGATACTCGTTTGAGCGTCATTGACTACAAATATTATAATTTGAAAATTTCGTAAGTTATTCGAAATTTAAGATTTTTTTGAAAGTAGCAAATTGGGCGATATTCTATATAAATTTGCCTTTTCGGGTTTGTTGCACTAGAAATAGTATAGAATTGCATGGGAACTAAACAACGAAACTGACCCCACTAAAATAAATTAATAGATTAGAATAAGGTAATTATATCGAATTGGACGGTGGTTAGCCTCTTAGGCGAGCATTTCATTCTATCATTGTGTCGAGCGAATAGTTAAAAGTTTATTTCTCTTAGCATGAATATAATATGTTTCGTACTGGAAATTTATGAGAACATACATATGATGGAGAACTGAACAGAGTCCACCTATACGAACTAATAATGCTCTACTTTAAATTTGTTAAATAATATAAATATATTAGCCGTTACTTTCCATTATTTGTTTTTATACAAAATTATGTTTCGAATCCGACCTATACAACAAAATAATTACTTAAACTATTTTCTTCACTACATTCAGTATAATTACATTTGTTAAATAACATAAGTATGTTTTCTGTTACGTTTCAATCTTAGTTTTATGCAAAATTCCCTTTTGATTTCGAACTAGTATGCAACAAAAAAATTATATAAACAATTTTCAACATTATATGCAGTATACTTTTCGTGACTAAACTGCATTCTTACTTCAGTTAGAGCATATGTTGAAATAAATGTGCACTTGTTCTATTCCGGCTGTCACAGAATCAAGGGATAATCTCCTTTGATGAAAATATCTCAAGTAAATCACTGTAACTTCATTCAATAAAACTATCACGTCCTCTTCATATTTCGTAATATAAAATATTAGGTAGAGGAGAAACATTTTTCTTAAAATGACTATTTAAAAAAGATTGCATGTAAATTAATAGCATGCACATAATGATATAAAAACAAAAGAAATCTAAGTGATGTGAATTATTAGAATATATGAATAATCTAAGTTAGAAAACTGCAGTAAAAAATAGATAGCTGTTTTGTAACGATTGTATTCTCTTTCATTAAATGTTCTAACATTTTGAGGTGTTTAGTAAAATAGATGCAATTTTGGTAATAAAGAAAAATTGTTCTTCTTCCGTTCCAAAAGTCTTAAATGTTTATTTTTTTAATAATAACTTTTGAATATTGTGTAGGCTGTAATAATCGAGCTAAATTTTCTTTTTTATTTTCTTTTTTTTAATACATACTAGACTTTAATTTAAGAAAATTATGTTGTAGAGCAAAGTTTTACTAGAACAGGGAGAGAACTTAATTTGTCCATTTGTGACCCACAAGGACCACGGTGTGGTGGTATAGAGACACAGTGAGTAAGATACATAAAAATGCACAAAAATGAAGAAATAAAAAAGACACAAAAATATTTATAACAATGAAATGCATCTAAAAGTTGAAAAATTCTTTGAAAATTATATTATTTGATAAACGGAAAATGTTAAAGTAATAACAAAAAAGAATAAAAAAATGCTTTCAAAAGTTCATTTTATTAAGGAATAGCGTAGGAAGTTTACTGGAAATAGTTATGTCATCCTTATGTCTGTCCCTCCACAAGTCGTCACATCGGTTTTGGTAACTTCAGATCAATGCCAGATAGGACAGCTGAATATGCCGTGTCATCATCAAAATTCAAATTGTCATCTTGGCAATTTTTTCCCCTTATATTTAATTTCAAAGTCGATTTCAATTTTATATGTGATTTCTGAAACATAATCGCATATGGTTTCTTTCTTTTCTTCACATACTTTAATTTTTTTCCGACCGATTTTAATTCCCAACAGAAAAAAACTATTCAAGAATTTTTCTTACAAAGTTTTACTTTAAAAAAATAGAGGAAAAATTTAATTTAATTCTTTTGTTTTAGAATTCTTCGCAAATTTTAGTTGTTGTTTTAAAACGAGTGAAATTTAGTTGTCTCTGAAAAGGTTAATCAACACAAAGTATTCAATATTAATTAGAACGCTTTCGCTTTTTTTCTCCAACATATTTTCTCTTTCTTCCATCCCATCCCAGTACTGTCAACAAAAGATGGCACCCCATCCTCTTCTTCTGAAGAACTGTTTTCTTGCAATTATTTATTTATTTCTTGATCTGCAGATCAGGAGCCTCAACGTCTTACTCGCTTTACTCCTTCCTCACCAGACGATTTTTATTTATTCTATATTATGTAAAATAATCAGCTCTCTCTCTCTCTCTTACTGTATAATTATATACACATTCATATACATGATTAACTCTCGGCTTAACCAGATACGTTTTTGAGGGGGTCTACCATCCCCTCAAACCCTGTTGTATCTGTTTTTATCTATCTGTATATATGCGCATATACATGTAAAAAACTAAACAACAAATTCCTTTTAGCTCATGAATATTTGAACCAAATATGACATCATTTCGATGATTACAGAATGTCATTGGAATTCTTTTGTGGGGTCCTGTAAATAAATCATTTTGTCTGTACATACCATTTTGCTAGAGAAAAAATGCTTTGAATGATTTTAATAATGTATGCTCGTTCTATTATGTTGAATGCAGCATAAATGTCTTAAAATGCGCTAAAATGAAAATCTGTCCATTGGCTCTAATATCATGATATTCTTTTCTGTGTCCCTGTAAAAGAGCTATAAACATTATATACACCAGGTACAACTATATAACCTATTCTAAGTAGCTCATGAATAATTGCTCAAAATTTAACATAATTTGTATGATTACACTGAGCGTCAAAATTATTCGAGCGCTAGCATTAATTCCTATATAAAAAAATCACACTTAATACTGTTTTGTTAAATAAATCCTTGTCAAATGCTGTTCTTAGACTGACTAAGAACATGACTTGACAAGGATTTATTTAACAAAGCAGTACTAAGTGTACTTTTTTTACATAGAAATTGTTACAGGCACTCGATTAATTCTGCTGTCGACTGTAAGTGACATTTTTAAAACACTTTTGTAAGGTTCTGAGCATTAATTATTAAGTCTAAGCACACATTTCTACAAAAAAAAATGCTTTTAAGCATTTTAATAATGTATGTTAATTTAATTTTGTTGAATGCATTGTAACCATGTTAAAATGCATTTAAATTAAATTCTGCCGTAATGATAAGAAAAATTTTGGTATGTCCCTGTACACGAATCATAAAAAATATAGTCACAAAAAATTATACAGCTATTTCTGCACAGCGCCTAAAGATGAATACCAAATTGCATATCAATCAAAGGAATTTTCACTGTCGATATTACTGTACATATAAATTCTGTTCATACACCGTAATAATGAGAAAAACTTTGGTGTGGTCCTGTACATGAACTACAAAGTGAATATACATCCAAAGCTATACAGATAATTCTGTGTGGTGCATGAACATGTGCGCCAATTTGCAAGTCAATAGGACGATTTTTACGGCCGTTATCGTCAGACGTGCAGGCATACAGACACACAAACACACAGACAAATCCCAAAAATCTTTTGAGTCTCTATATGGAGACTTTCAGTGACGTTTCGGCATCAATCTTTGCCTTTTGAGGTTTCAATTATAGAAAAATCAGAAAAGATATTCTTTTTTCGATTTAAATATTTCAAACTTTTCCTACTTTATTTCATATTTTACAGGTGGAAAAATTAATAACTCTTCGAATACACTTTTTCTTGCAATATACTTTCTTCTTTTTTCAAATATTCTGCGAGTTTCATAGCATTGTGGAAGAGTCCTTATAAGTGCTATTGAGAAAACAAGATCTTCAAATTTCTGCAAAAATTCCTATATGAAAAAGAGTACAATTAATATTGTTTTGTTAAACAAATCCTTGTCGAATCATGTGCTTAGTCAGTCTAAGAACATGACTCAATAAGAATTTATTTAACAAAACAGTATTAAGTGTACATTTTTATATATAAATTTTCGCTAGCCTCGAATAGTTTTGCTGTCGACTGTAACTTTCTGTTAAATAATCAGTCCATACCCTGGGAGCAATGCTATAAATACCTAGGGGTTTACCTAGATTCTAAATTAACGTGGACTCGTCACATTTCAGTCTCCGATAAAAGCTGACAAAGCGGCGAAAGCCCTTCACTCTTTATTGGCTTGGAAAAGCCTCATATCACTTAAAAATATTGTTGTATGAATCCATGATCCGTCCGACCATCACCTATGGTTGTACAGTCGGCAGACAAATTATTCGAGTGATAGTAAAAATTCCTACATAAAAAAAGTACACTTAGTACTGTTTTGTCAAATAAATCCTTGTCGAACCATGTTCTTAGTCAGTCTAAGAACATGATTCGACTAGGATTTATTTAACAAAATAGTATTAAGTGTATTTTTTTACATAGGAATTTTTTCTAATGATATCTTTTTCGATCTTCATGTACCAATGGCATACTAAAGTGCCAACTCGCTAAAAAAATTACTTCTAAGTAACTTTAAAAATGACTTCCAAATCCAAATTTTGTATATTTCACTATGCAATATGTAAAGGTTTGAAAGAGCACAAAAAAGTTATTTTAAATTAATTTGCATAATGCTCTTTTGTTTTAAAAAATAATCTGCATATGAGAAAATTAATTCGGTAGTGTGTATTTTAACGATGCATTGTTTGTTTTAAAATAAATTCTGGGAGTAGTATCTTCAGACAAAAATACCGTTTATAAAAAACGCATAACAAACTTGTTCACTGCATAAAAAACTATCTATTTAAGATAGTCAGGAAAATATGTTTGATAAAAAAACCTTATTTTACTTTATTATTCGCCATGTTTTCAACATGTTTATCTTAAGTATGATAAATTTATTTAACTTAGGAGATTATTATTAAAGTACGATAAATTAAAGAAGATTAAAAAACAGTAACAATTGATCCTTGAAGGCATTTAAAAGTATTTGAGTTTAAAATGTTCCTTTTTTTTTGTGACTCTAGTCTTTTCAGACCACAGAAAAAAAATAATGATAACCAAAGAAAAAACAAATAATAATGGGAAAAAAAAAAAAAGGAAGTTAAAGGATTTTGAAGAAATAATATATTTACGATAAATGAGTGCTTCTCCAAAATTAAATAAATAAATAAATAAGGGCCATTTCAAACAAGATTAACAGGATATGAATTTCGTATTTAAGAACTACTTTGAATTTCGCTACCTAAAAGTTATGTTTATAAGAACTATATTTAGATTAAAATTCTTTCATGTATTTATAACAAGTTCTTTAATTAAAGAAATTGTTAATATATAATAGTTTTAATTATATTTAAGATTTTAGTGTTATTTCATTCAAACTTAAATTGAATTAGATAGTAAAACTGTACTTAAATAATAAAAATGTAAACGAATTTATATAATAAAAAAATATGTATTCCCCATTTGTACATAAATATTATTTTAATAATATCTCTCTTTATTTATTTATTTATTATTTTTTTTTAACTTTCTAAAACACAATTTAAATTGGTTTCACATTCGAGATTTATTATTATAACTTAACGTATCGAATTAGAGTGAGGAAGAGAGAACAACAGAGAAACTAATAGACGAAAAAAGTTAAAAATATTTTAACTGATTTATGATATAAATACAAAATACTAAAATTTCACCGCGAATAATTTTCACCAATATCCCTAATTAATCTGAAAATTTTTGATTTGACCCGTAAATTATTGCTATAGATACCATGTTCTATAGAGTTAGAATATAAAAATAAATAAATGAATAAAAGTAAAGACATACGTCTCAGAGGCTACATTAGTTTTTAAGGAAACACTGTATATAAACCAGTAATATTAGTTGTACTATTTTCAATAGCGAAAATGCAATAATGAATCTAAATAACTTATCCCTTTCCGACCCGAAACATTTTTCCCTTAAACATTACATTCTTATTTTTTTGCAAACTGAAAGAAAAATTTGGACTTTAACCAACATTTGTTGATTGAAAATTATACTTCACACTTTATGATAATTAGTTCGATTGTTCATTTCCTGATTTTATAACATACGACTGTTCCAGATGCAAAAATGTAATTGGATGTCGTGGATCTCTAACCCGCACGATCTTACGGCCTGGGTCGGAAAGGGCAATGAAAGTTTTAAGACATTCTGAAAATGTGTACGGGAATTAGATAGCAGATGGATGAACAGACAGTGAGATAAGCACAGATATACGAAACGATGTCATAAACAATTTTGAGTCTTCTTGAAAAGTGTTAAACAACGCAAAATTACTAATATGACATTTGACTTGAAACTAGATCAAATATATTATAAAGTGTTAGTACATGCGTAAGTCTGTTCATATTTTCATAAAAATATAAACATCCAAAATATTTGTTTTATTAGGAAAGTATTTATTTGATTATCAAGCTGTTTAAACAACAAATGTTTTTTAAACTAAATCACAGCTTGATAATTTCTAACTTTCACACACACAAAATAATCTGGCAGGTAAATACCTATAATAGGAATTAGATGCACAAAAATAAAACTATATTAAACAAACTTATTTAATTTTTGTAAGATTTTATTGTGTTATTAAATAGTTTTTTATCAGAAATAAAGCGAAATTTATTTTCGTATAAAATAGATTTAAACTTCGAATAGTAAAAACATTTAGGACTGAATAAAGGTGAAACTTAAAAATAAAAATAAATTTTCATCTGTGGGTAAAAGATTTAGTATGAAAATTTCAATTTGGTACAACGATCTCTAAAAGAAACAATATCAAATAGTAAAGCACTGGTTTTACTTTCTTTTCTTTTCTTTTTTTAATGGTACTTTGATGAATGTTATTAGTTACAATATAAAAAAAGGGCATGTATAAATTAATATAACAATCGTAATTTTATTTAAAAGTTGCTTAAAAATTAATAAACTTTAAAAATGGTTATGTATTTAAAATTTATGTACATAAGTATGCAATTATGGGATTTTGTATCACTTTATTTTAAAGAAAGTAAATTAAAATATTCAATGATTAAAATGGTCTTATGAGAATAATACCGCAATTAGTAATAAATACAATTTTTTAAAGTTTTTAGTTACTAAAGATTTTAAAATTGTGTTATTTATAAGTAACTTTTTAATTAAAACACCCAACAGTTAGCATAAAAAAATTTGACGTATCATATTTATACTTTTTTATATTGTACTGTACATATTTATCCTTATAATATTTCAGATATATAATAAGTAAGGGTAATTAATGTACAATTTAAAATTTGTTGTCAATACACATTTAAGATATTTTATTTGAATTACCAAATACACAATTAAAGCTATGAGAAAAGCCATTTAAAAGGAATATTTAGAGACGTGAAGATTATTCTTTCAAAACCACCTGCTTTCAACCTCAGTAACTGTCATGTGTACAACTGGCATTTCCAATGACGCTTAAACACTATTACGTTAAATAATTTATACAACAATAATCACGATTGTTTCTTTAATAAAACGCATTTCATCGCAACTCAATCAAGCGGAATATTAAGAAACATTATCACAAAATCAATAAACGAATTTGTACTTCAATTTCTGTTTTTGTGCAAAGATTAACTTCAGTGTTCACAATTCAGTTCCTATGAAAATCTCCAGTAATGTTTGTGAAATAAAGTGTCGAATTAATAATAATGCCCAGTAATGAAATGTAGGAAATAAAGTTTATAAAATATAGAAAACACTAGCAAACCTGTGTGAATTTTTCGCGCATTATTTCTTTTTTATTTTACCTTTAAAATTTGAAACTCATAAATATTAGACTAATTTCACCACTTAATTCAAATTTTAGTTTACCAGAATTAAATTTATTATTATAACTAAATAAATATTGTGCAATAGTAAAACAGAATCATTCAAAGAAAAGTTTCAAAATAAAATTCGTGGTTGACGACCCAGTTTTCATACTTCCGCAGTGAGTACAGTTTTATTAAAGAACCCCATGACGCCTTTTAAATTTTTATCGCCAAAAGAGTGCTATGACATTTTATTTATTTTGGCATAATTTTTTGAAAAGGGGAAAAAAAAAAAAAAAAACTATTTTGATTATACTTTTTATGATTGCATTTTTTAATCAATTTATAATAATAAAATTAAAAACACTTTAAAAACACGTTTAAAAATACACATATTAAAAAGATAAAATACTTTCAAAGATTTTCGCCTTAGATAATACAAGGAACAATCAGGAATTTAGTTTTACACACTACAGAGCATTTATATATACTTATGTACCATATGGTCAACAGTTAAGTCCTTACAAAAAATAAATTGAACTGGAAGTTATACATAGAGGCTGGAACTATTACAGAGTAATGAGGTGCTACACTTGGAGGCTGTAGCTATTGCAGGATGAGGGGGTGCTACACTTGGAGGTTGGAACTATTGCAAGATGCGGAGGTGCTACAATTGGAGGCTGAAACTATTGTAGGATAAAGAAGTGCTATACTTGGATTCTGGAACTATTGCAGGATGCGTAGGTGCTACACTTGAAGGCTAGAACTATTGCAGGAAGAGAAGGTACTACACTTGGAGGCTGGAGCTATTGCAGGATGAGGAGGTGTTACACTTGGAGGTTGAAACTATTTACCTCCTCAGCACCTCCTTAAACTGTAATAATTCTACTCTCCAAGTGTAGCACCTCCTCTTCCTGCAATAGTTCCAACCTCCAAGTGTAGCACTCCCTCATCCTGCAATAGCTCCAGCCTCCAAGTGTAGCACCTCATTACCCTGTAATAGTTCCAGCCTCTATGTATAACTTCCAGTTGAATTTATTTTTTTGTAAGGACTTAACTAGTGACCATATGGTACAAAAGTATATATAACTGCTCTGTAGTGTGTAAAACTAAATCCCTGATGATGCCCTGTTTTATCTAAGGCGAAAATCTTTGGAAGTATTTTATCTTTATAATAAATGTATTTTTAAACGTGTTTTTAAAGTGTTTTTAATTTTATTACAATAATGACACGTGTTTACAATTTAACTCTTAATTTGAGTTTGTTTATATAATTTTTAATCATCATTAATATTATATATATATATCTTTAAAATATTGCTAGTTTTAAAATAATGCTTGCAAAGATTCCGAAGAAGCAACTGTTAAAATGCATTTTTCTGCAAAATAATTTCCGCAGACAATTGTCGTAATTTTTTCTTATTAGTTCACTGAGCTGAGTCCGCTTGCTTAAATATTGTCCATGTATAAATATTATTTTTTATCATTGCGTATTTTATTATCTACACCATTTTCGTATCGTTTCGACAAAAAATAATTGAAAGTTGTCCACGTTAGAGAAATATTATATAGATTATATTCTATATATATATATATATATAAACGTTAAATAATGTAATGTATTTGAAGATGTTGAAGATCAGTTGAATGATTTTCTTGACAGTGTATCGGTGCTTTTGTATAAATTATAAACGCTATTTTCGCGGAAATTTTCTGAAAATCTAAAAGTATAATTTAGTAAAATAATTATTTCCGAAATATCTGTAATAATATAATTTTTTTATAACATTTTAGCATAAAATATTAAGCTTAGATTAAATTTGAAAGTAAAATATAAATAAAAAATAAAACAATCGAGGTTAATTAATATATATTTAAACATCCCATTGAAAAGCAAAACCAACTATAAAATCATATTTAAACATAAACTTCAAGAATAAAACAAGTCAACAAAAACTTAACGAAATAAATAAACAAACTAAAACCAAATAGAGTACGAAAAACATCTTTAACATAGTCCAGAACGAAAAATGAAATAGAGCAAAATTAAAAATAATATGGAGACAGGCGGCATGGCTTACAACATGCACTGCAGGGTTAAACTAGTTCTACGCATGCAACGTTCCCCTCACCTGTCAAGACCAAATGAAAACAACTCATGAAACCAATTCTCTAAACCATCCTTTCTTTCCAACAACATTTTCATCTCAGTACTCCAGTATATATATATCCGCTTTCTTATTGGTATAAAATTAATTGAAAATCCTGTGTGATATAGTCAAGCAACTGTTAATTTTTCGAATGAACCTTTTAAATAAACGAATCAATGAAAACTGCCCCGGGAACGTCAATAAAGTCATTATCTCAAAAACGACTCTAACGATTTTCTTGAAAATTGTTTCATGAAAACATTTTACATATCCTTTCTCATGTATTATGTGGATATTACAGGTAAATTAACTGTCATCCGTATCAGGTAGGTCAGTTTTAGATCTCGGAAAATGGTGTTTAAAAAATCGCTCCGCCAATTTTTTCCCCTTATTTTTTAACTCGATATGTAAGTTCTCTTTTATGTGTCTTTGCACGTGTATCAGCTTTCTCTTACCGTAAAATTTTTAGGTGTCTACTTTGTTAGGTCAATTTTATGTCTTCTAATCGCATTATCTTCAAAAAGTGTAGGTAGCACGTGTAACAGTGGGCAATGGAAGTCATGTGGTTGTTTCACACCAGATTTTTGTAAATATAATTGGTAAGAGTATAATTGATAAGTATAATTGATAAAAGTATAATTGATAATTTTAATAACTTTAGTGATTAAATTTTAAATATTTCATGAGTAAAATGTAAAAATATATTTCTGTAGTATTTAAATAATAACATTTTAACATTTTGCACATAAAAAATTTAATAATTAATGCAGCCGGAAACTGATAAGGCTATTTTTTCATCTTAGTATGTATGAAGGCTAAGAACGCACTAAAATAGTTTTAGTAATAAAATTTTTAAAAGTTTCATGAGGGAGCGACAAATATATATTTATGTAATATTTAAGTAATAACATTTTAACATTTTGGACATAAAATAAATTAATAATTAATACAACCTGAATCTGAGAAAGCCATTTTTTTTTTAAATCTTTGTCAGTGTGATTGCTAAGAAAGCAATAAAATAATTTTAGTGATCAAATTTTAAATTTTCATTAGAAAGGGACTAAAATATATTTATGTAATATTTAAATAACAACATTTGAACATTTTGAACATAAAAATAATAATAATAATAATAATAATAATAATAATAATTAACACAACTGAAAACTGAGAAAGCTATTTTTTCATCTTAGTACGAATGCTAAGAAAGCATTAAAATAGTTTTAGTGATGAAATTTTAAAGTTTCATAAAAAAAAAAAGACAAAATATATTAGAGAAGTATTTAAATAATAACATTCTAATATTTTGGACGTGAAAGGAATTTAATAATTAATACAGCCTCAAACTGAGAAAGATATTTTTTCATCTTAGTATGTATAATTGATAAGAAGACATTAAAATAGTTTTTGAGAAGAAATTTTAAATATTTCAAAAAAAAAAAAAAAGATATATATATATATTTCACGAAATCTATGCCGCTTTCACAGCTTTATGAAGTACATGCCCCCTGAAGTGTTTATACTTCTAATTTTGAGCATTTTTATCCAATTATTATTTCTGTGGTCCTTTACTTACTTCCTCTGTCATGATCCTTTTTTTATTATTATCATTCATGTCGGCGTAAGTAATTTAAATTGTTTATGTCTCTTATTGGTTCTTAATCTGTATCGCAAGATTTTTGTGTCAGTCTTACCTATATGTTACAATCAGTTCTATTTTTGTTGTGTTGATAATGTTTTGTAAAATGTGTTTTGTAAAATTGTTTTGTTAATTGCTAAATTTTAAGGTTAAATTTTATTACGATATATATCATATATATATATATATATAGATGGATAGATAGATAGATAGATAGATTAATTAAATAGTAACACTTTAGCCTTTTTTTTTTTCAAGAATTTAACAGAACAAAAGTAATTTATGATTTTACGAGTAATTTACTGTTTATTTACGAATGAGTTACCTCACACAAAAATGCCAATGTTTTCACAACATTATGCATCCTCAAATGGGGTCATATGTGGTGTCCACATCGGATTTTTTCTCTTACTAATTGTAATTGATAAGAAACCACTAAAATAATTTTAGTGATGATGTTTTGAAAGTTTCATAAAAAAGAGACAAAAACTATTCATGTAGAACTTAAATAATATTTTTTTGTTACTTATTTCTTTTTTAAATAATTTAGTAGAATAAAAGTAATATAAGTCGTTTCGGAAATTTCCAAGAATTACAACTAAAATATTACAGAAGAAATACTATTTTAAATCAAGCTTACATAATTAACAAAGACAGAAATCTTATTGGGAATAAAAGAAAAAAATATACATCATAAATGGTGTTATTTACCATTTGAAACAGTAAAGTTTAAATTTGCAAGTATGTTAAATGAGGTAAAATTTAAAATTTTAAGGTTTTTAAAATTCTCCATAAGATTGAGATAGTCTATACGGAAGAATGGATATTTATGCTCATTCGTATGCATGGTAATACTAAGAAGTATCTGGAATACTTTTAGTGATAAAGTTTAGATATTCGTCGTAAATTTTGTGAAAAAAATTAAGCATAATTTAGAAGTTAATTATTAAAATAGTATGAGTATAATGTCTTTAAATGAGTTTTATTGAATAATAATAATAATAATGAGATGATGAGGATAATAATAATAATAATAATGAACTGTGTCAAATGTTTAAAAGAACGTTAACAATTTAGAGTAAGAAAATATCACAACAAAATGTTAATTTTAAGTTAAATTAAGAAACTCTTTTTTAAAATAAAAAATGAGCATAATTCCTTTGAGTATATATATATATATATATATATATATATATATATATATATATATATATATATATATGAGAGACTGAGAAAAATTAAGTATTGATAAATTAGCAACGACAATATTTTAAATAATAAGAGCAACCGTATGTATGCATATATATATATATAGAGAGAGAGAGAGAGAGAGAGTCAAACTCCGATATAACGCCCCCCGAAATACCACCAAACCCGTTTAACCGCTACATGTATGGGTGAAAAAATCTTCTGAATAGGAACTGCTATATAAAGTATCTGTTATAACGCCAACTCGATGTAACGCCAACCTACATTTTCCAAACAAATTATAACTTTTTGTTAAAATTAGCATTTTTTTTTTTTTAAATTCAAGAGCTATTTTTATTGCCGCTCTTTAGACGCATGCCAACTCATTGCATCATGCGCTGATAAAACAGAGAAGAAAATTTCCTGCTGTAAAAGGTGTATCTTGTGGTAAGATGTCGGGAAAAATTAAATTCTATTATTCCAAAATATAAACCTGCTCTTTTCTATAATATGGATAAAAGCGGCTTTTTTTATTGTTCGCAACCCAACAAAATAATATCCAATGGACCTACTAAAGAATGAAAGAAAATTAAAAATTGTGTATCACTTGTGTTTTGCACGAATGTTTATGGATCTGACGAACGACCATTAACTGTTATTGGAAAAACCGCTAAGTCTAGATGCTTTAAATATTTAAATCCTGCTTTATATGTCGATTATGTGAAAAACAATAAAGCGTGGATGACTGCAATTTTATTTTAAACCTGGTTAGTGAATTTTAATGCTCAAATGAGGAAAATAAATGCGCCAGGTATTATTGATAAGATAATGTACCCTTTCATAAAGTAACTCCAGTCAGTAATATCCGAATTGAATTTTTACCTTCTAATTGAACTGGTGTTTTTCAACATTTAGATGCCGGAATCATAAATTCTTTAAAAGAACATTACCGGAAATATCATATCAGACACATTATTAACCGTATCAGTAAAATGATTTTTCGGCTCTTTCCCTAAAAGGTGCAAATCGGATGATGAAAGA
The DNA here is from genome assembly GCA_963930645.1 of Salticus scenicus. NCBI lineage: Eukaryota > Metazoa > Arthropoda > Arachnida > Araneae > Salticidae > Salticus > Salticus scenicus. The sequence goes on from OZ005652.1 coordinate 327,603,601, forward strand.
AGCGTTGGGAGAAGTTTCTTTAAAAACTATATTTAACTGCTGAAACCATGCTGGCTTAAAAAATAGTGAAAAATCTATTGATGAACTAAACACTGCAATAATTAAAGATTTACAACATGATATAATCAATTTAATTTCCCTGCAGCATCCTCTCACTGCAGCTGAATATATTAATATAGACAAAAATGTTCCAGCAGTTAAAGAAATGACTCAAAAGGAAATTGCTGGACTAATAACAAATAACGACTCAAATTCGGATTCACCTGAAGAGGTTCAAATTGAAGAAGAAGAAATTAAATCTGACGAAGCAAAAGACTGCATTAACAAACTAAGGATATACGGTCATTGTGCCTAAATGCGACGTGATTTTTGATAAGTTTATCGCATTTAGGAAACTTATGACATTTTAGTAAACAAATAATTATGAAGAGAAAGAAAAAATGGTTGAATATTATACTCATAGTTCTAAACTAGTGTTTTGAGTCATTTTTTTTTCAAGAAATTAAAAAAATATCAGTAATTTATGAAAATATATACCAGCGTCGCATTTAGGAAATTTTTGTCGCATTTAAGGTACTATATCCTAAATGCGATGTTCAAACTCCCTAAATGCGATAATGCATTTAATGCATGGGAGTTACTTTAATGTTATTAACACTTTCCAAAGAAGGTTGAAAACTGTTATTAACACATTCCAACAAGGTTGAAAAGTATTTATGACTTCGGTTTGTCTGTCTGTCTGTAAGTCTGTCCGTCCGTCTGTCTGTCCGCGCTCTAACTCCCGTAAATATTTATGGAATTTAAGATTAAAAACTATTAAAAGTTTAAAATTATAAAACATTTCACGTGTATAAATAATATAAAAGGTAACAAAACCACTTTAAAACACGTATATACAATATTTTTATTAAAAACTACACAAAGCTTTTCGCTATCATAATAATAGCATCATCAGGTGTAATTACGTTACATAGAAACTAGCAATATATAAATAAAGAAGTTCAAATGGTTTAAAGTTACGGTTACAATAAAAATTTTAATTTACAGTTACAATAAAAATTATTATTTTCAGTATTTTTTTTATTTATTTTTTTTTTCTCTATGAGCACAACGCGTGCCAAATTTTAGGAAGTGATGCAGCGTCCTTGGAGTTAATAACATTATTGTATTTGATAATATTTATGGCTTCTGTTATTAGCAGGTCTTGAAAGTCTCGAGGGGCTGAAATAATTTCGGACTGGGTCCACATTGGAATAGCATCAGGGTGTTCGTACAGAAAGTCTACTAGAATTGAACTATTTTCCTCTTTAACATTACGAATGTGTTCAGTAATTCTTGTTTTAAGTGTGCGACGTGTTTGCCCAATGTATCACCATTATATTTGATAGGGATTTTATAAACCCCTCCAGAAGGTCTGTTGATATCTCTGTCATTAACAACTAAGTTTTTAATGGTACAGGGGGAGGAGAAAGGAATGCATAGATTAAATTTACGTAAAATAAAATGCTTAAAATTTTTAAATTCAATACAGAAAGGTAGACTATTGGTATATTTAATTTTAGGATTATGGTTAATACTAGTATTATTATAGATTTTATTTTTGACCCCATTGATTATTTTTAAAACAGTGTTTTTACTATACCCAGCGTTAATACCTAAGTGAATAATTTTATTAATTTCTTTATTTTCGTTAAACTGGAAGGAGGTATACTTGATGGCACGAAAAATATACGAGCGAAAAAAAGCTATTTTAAATTCAATAGGATGCGCGGATGAAACAGGTATGGGGGAAGGGATAAAAGAGTCTTTGTAATAAACGTCAAACCAAATAGTAGAGTTATCTTCATTACGGTGAATAGTTAAGTCCAAAAAGGACAGAGTCCGGTTAACTTCAGATTCAAATGTAAATTTAATAGAGGGGAATTGTTTATTGAGAATATCAATAAACTCAAGGAGAGAATTTTTAGAAAAAGGCCAAGAAATAAAAATGTCATCCACATAACGTAAAAATATTGTGGGTTTAAGGGTAATTGAAGCAAACGCACGTTCTTCTAAATCTATTAATAGAATATCTGCAATCAAGGGACTAAGGGGGGATCCCATAGGGATATATTTATGGAATTTCTTGAAACTGATATATGTTATTCAAGATTACTATTGGACGTTCCCTATTGAAAATGGAGTTCATACCTCTACTAGTTTGTGTACAGGGACACCCGAAAATATTTCAAAGCATTGTGTTCTATGAGAGATATTTTTACAAACCATATTTTCTTACCTTTACTGTAGACATATCTTAATGAAATTGCAATATGTTATTAAAGTTTACTATAGGATGTTTTCTGTATAAAATGGAGGAAATATCACCATCGGTTTATGTACAGGGACACTCAAGAGTATTCCAAAGCATCGCGTTCTATGAGAGATATTTCTATAAACCAAATTTTAATAACTTTACTTTCCACAAAGTTTAATGAAATTGAAATATGTTATTCATATGCACAAAAGAATGCTTTGCACAGAATATAGCATGATTAGCATTAGATTTACAGGGTGGCACAAAAATAACCAGTTACATTAACAGCTATTAAAAAAAATGGCTAGAATTGTACTTTCGTTTACGTTAAGCGTTTTTAACACATTCTAACATTTTTTAAGGGTGAATATGATACCTCTACTGGTTTGTGTACAGGGACACCCGAAAGTATTTCAAAGCATTGTGTTCTATGAGAGGTATTTCTATAAACCATATTTTCATACCTTTATTGTAGACATATTTCAATGAAATTGAAATATGTTATTCAAGATCACTATCCGGCGTTCCCTATTGAAAATGGAGTTTATACCTCTACTGGTTTGTGCACAGGACACCCAAAAGCATTCGAAAGCATTGTGTTCTATGAGAGGTATTTCTATAAACCATATTTTCATACCTTTACTGTAGACATATCTTAATGAAATTGAAATATGTTATTCAAATTCCCTATTGGATGTTTCCTGTATAAAATAGAGGAAATACCACCACCGATTTATATAGAGGGACACTCAAAAGTATTCCAAAGCATTGCGTTCTATTAAAGATATTTCTATAAATCAAATTTTAATAACTTTACTTTCCACGAAGTTTTTGGAAATTTAAATATGGTATTTGTATGCACAAAAGAATGCTTTGCACAGAATATAGCATGATTAGCATTAGATTTACAGGGTGGCACAAAAATATCCAGTTACATTAAGAGCTATTTAAAAAAAATGGCTAGAATTGTACTTTCGTTTACGTTAAGCGTTTTTTACACATTCTAACATTTTTTAAGGGTGAATATGATTTCAGTTTTGTGTATCTGCCTGTCCGCCTGTTTGTCTGCCTGTCTGTCTGTCCGAGGTTTAAATCTCATAAATATTTATGGAATTTCTTCAAAGTGATATATGTTATTCAAGTTCACTATCGGATGTTCCCTATTTAAAATGGAGTTTATACCTATACTGGTTTGTGTACACGAACACCCGGAAGCATTTCAAAGCATTGTGTTTTATAAGAGGTATTTCTATTGGTTTTACTGTAGATATATCTCAATTAAATTGAAATATGTTATTCAAGTTCACTACTGGATGTTTCCTGTATAAAATGGCGGAAATACCACCACCGATTTATGTACAGGGACAGTTAAAAGTATTCCAAAGCATTGCGTTTTATGAGAGATATTTCTATAAATCAAATTTTAATAACTTTACTTTCCACGAAGTTTTAGGAAATTGAAATATGTTATTTATATGCAGAAAAAAATGCTTTGCATAGAATACAGCATGATTAGCATTAGGTTTACAGGGTGACACAAAAATATCCATTTATATTAAGAGCTTCTGATAAAACAATTCTAGAATTGCACTTTCGTTTACATTAAGCGTTTTTAACGCTTTCTAACATTTTTAAGTGTGAATATGATTTCAGTTTGTGTATGTGTCCATCTGTCTGTCCGTCTGTCTGCCCGCGCTCTAACTCCTGTAAATATTTATGGAATTTCTCGAAACTGATATATTTTATTGATGTTCACTATCGGATGTTCCATATTGAAAATGGAGTGAATATCTCTTCTGGTTTGTTTACAGGGACACCCAAAAGCATTCGAAAGCATTGTGTTTTATGAGTGTTATTTTTATAAACATTATCCCTATAGAATGTTCCGCATTCAAAACGACATTAATAGGTCCTGTACAACTAGTTTGTTTACAGGGACAACAACACCAACAAAAAAAAAAAATACCAATGCATTACGGTTTAGGACAGAATTTTTTGAAAGTTAAGTCTTTCTACTGAAATACTAATATTCTAAAATAATGTTTTGTATAGAATATGGTATGATTAACTTTCTGATTTAAAGGGCTACACTAAAATATTCAGAGAGATCAAAAGCTGTAATTATAATTTAATGGCTGCATTTTATTTTGCGTTAAGCCTTTTTAACTCTTTCCAAAATGCCTAAGAGTAATTTTAAAATCAATTAGTCTATCTGTATATTTTTCAGTCCTTCTGTCTGTTGTGTAATAACGTTGTAAAGTTTGCGTTGACGCAAACTCCATCTTAAACTTATTTAGATCACTAAATGGATAAGTAAGAGAACACAAGACTTGAAATAACAATAACTAAAGTTTATTTGAGCAGATTAATGGGGAGGGTGGCCTGGCAATTAAACTAGCTCAGTCAGTGTATTACTCAATCAAAATATATATATCAACAATTAAATTAGATTATCTTAAATATCTCACCCCAGCAAGCAATTGAAGGTGTAGCGACGGTTGCACTCGTAACTCCACTGCTGCGACTTCACTTTCGATCAGAGGATTCCTTACAGATCGAAATTCACTTTCACGAGCGCTGGCAAATACTCGTACTAACACTCATCATGACTTATTCCTCACTCCTCTAAATTTGTACTACTCAATATTCGCCAAAATAAGACTTTCAACAATCCACTATAATACTCCAATATCCACACTATAATATGCTCCGACATCCACTATAATATCCTCCAACATCCACTATAATATCCTCCAACATCCTCCAACATCCACTCATTACTACTTAACTTCACGCCACAAAATCTTCACTACCCTACTTTTCAATATCTGTCAAACTAAGATTCATCACAACCACTATAATATCCTCCAACATCCACTATACGATCCTCCAACATCCACTCTATCTACTAAAACCATCGCCATTTTATACTTCTTCCTACATTCTCCTCTCTCTTCATTTCAATCCGTCCTTTTAAAATCACTTCTAATTTATCTAACATGCAAAATCTAAGTCTTTCATTGCAGCACCCTGCCGACACAAAGCTAACTCGACCTCAACTTTCGCCGAGTCACTGGCGACGAAGCGATTTTAACCGTCCCCACTTTCTACTTTGCTGGATCCAGCTTAATTAAAACAACTGTGGTGACGTTCTGACGTCTCAACCTCACAACGTAGGCAAAGAATATTAAAAGTTATTCGATACAACAATTACGTACAGTTGGAAGGTGTTACTAATCAATGAGTACTGCATGATTTTTCTTTCTTGTTTAAGTCTTAACGTGTTTTCAATTTCTGTATCTATGTGCCCGAATCTCCATTTGTCTATCTGTCCGTGTACCGCACTTAGCGTCCGGAAATATTTTCTGAATTTAAAAAAAAATATATATGTTGTTCATATTCACTATTGAATGTTCCCAAATAAAAAGGGCATTAATAGGTACTGTACAACATGTTTATGTACAAGAACGCGCAAAAAATGCCAATGCGTTGCATTTTAGGACATACATTTTTATAATTTACATTTAAAGAACTTTCATACTGTACTTTCAACTGTAAAACCATAAAGAAATTGGCATTTATTGTTAATTTGCTAAAATAATGTTGTGTATAAAATATGATTTTGTTAACCTTCAAATTTACAGGGCTACACTGAAATTTTCAGATAGTTTAAGGGCTGGAATTACAATCGAAGGGCGAAGGTTTCTTTTGTGTTAAGCATTTTTAACACTTTCAAACAGTGTTTAAGAATGATTAGAATTCAATTTGTCTGTATGCCTTTCAGAACTACTGTTTGTTTGTTGTGTGATAACGTAGGTACAGAACTTTCAAAGTTATAAGATACAACAATTACGTGCAGTTGGAAAGTGTTAATAATCATTGCGTAATGCATGATTTTTCGTTCTTTTTTTATAGTTTATAAAAGACTTAATACCGCATAACTATTTCAAGATAAAATGTTGTGTAACTCTATGTGCAACTCTGCCTTTAACAGTGTGTGTAACTCTTCCTTTATATTAACAGTGTGTGGAACTTTGTGTCTAAATCTGCTGTTTGTTAACAGTGTGTAACTCTTCCTTTTTTTTAACAGTGTCTGTGTAATTCTGTGTGTATTGCTGAACTTTTCTAACAGTGTACGTACCGCTATGTGAAACTGTCACTGTGTGTGCAGCCCTGTAAGCAATTAACAGTGTGTGTGTAGCTCTTCTTTCTTATTAACAGTGTGTGTAACTCCATGTGTAATTTTGTTTTTATTAACAGTTTTTTTTTAACATTGTGTGTGTAACACTGTGTGTATCGCTGATTTTTAGCAAAAAACGTGTGTAATTTTACTTATGTGTAACTAACAGTGTGCGTAACCCTGTACGTAATTAAATGTGTGTGTGCAACTCTGCCTTCTTATTAACTCTGTGTGTGTAACTCTGTGTGTAACTCTTTATTAACAGCGCCTTTTTATTAACAGTGCATGTAACTCTGTGTATAATCCTGCCTTTTTATTAGCAGTGTGTGTAATTCAATGTTCATTTCTTTTTTTTTTTTTTTTTTTTTTTTTTTTTAACAATGTGTGTAACTTTGCGTGTATCACTGATTTTTCGCTGTGTATAATTCCGCCTTTTTATTAACAGTGTGTGTAACTCCGTATGTAAATCTCTTTTTTTTTTGACAATGTGTGTAACGTTGTGTGTAACGCTGTGTGTACCGCTAATTTTTTGCTAACAGTGTGTGTGTAACTCTGCATTTTTATTAACAGTTTGTGTGTAATTGTGTGTGTAACTCTGCATTTTTATTAACAGTCTGTGTGTAATTGTGTGTAACTTTGCCTTTTTATAACAGAGTGTGTAACTCCGTGTTTAATTCTTCTTTTCTGAGTAGTGTATGTGTAACTCTGATTCCATGAATATTTACGGGAGATAGAGCACGGACAGACAGACAAACCTAAGTCATTAACACTTTTCAACTTTATTGGAAAGTGTTAAAAACATTTAGAAAGTGATAAAAACGCTTATTGTAAACGAAAATGCAATTCAAGCAATTTTCCAACAATACCTCTTAATGTATCTGAATATTTTTGTGTGGCCCTGTAAATATAATGCTAATAATACTGTATTTTATGGAAGGCATTCTTTTATGCATATGAATAATATATATATATATATATATATATTTACAACTTGTGCAAAGTAAAATCATTAAAATTTGGTGCTTAGAAATACCTTCCATAGAACGCAATGCTTTTAAAAACTTTCGGATGTCCCTGTATACAAACCAGTGATGGTATTTACATGGGGAATATCCGGCAGTGGACTTAAATGATATATTTCAATTTCATTACAATTTGTTTAAAGTAAACGTATCAAAATACGGTTTATAGAAATATCTACCATGGAACACAGTGCTTTGGAAAATTTTGGGTGTCCCTGTAGACAAATCAGAAGAGGAATTCCCTCCATTTTCAATAGGGAACATCCGATAGTGAACTTGAATACGATATATCAGCTTCAAGAAATTCCATGAAAATTTACAGGAGTTCGACTGCGGACAGACAGACAAACCGAAGTCATTGACACTTTTCAACCTTGCTGGAAAGTGTTAAAAAAAGAACGAAAAGTCATGCAGTACGCACTGGTTATTAATACTCTCCAATTGTACGTGCTTGTTGTATCGTATACCTTTCAATATTCTTTGCCTGCATTATCAAACAAAGGAGAGAAGCACAGAAAAATATACAGATTGACTAATTCAATTTAAAACCGCTCTCAGACATCGTTGAAGAACGTTAAAAAGGCTTAATGCAAAAGAAAATCCAGCCGTCAGATTATAATTGATCCCTTAATGTATTTGAATATTTTAGTGTAGTCCTGTATATCTGAAAGTTGATCATATCATATTCTATACAAAACATTATTTTAGAATATTAAAATACATTTCAATTTATTTATAATTTTTACAGTAGAAAGTTATTTAGATGTGATTTATAAAAATGCCTGTCCTAAAACGCAAAGCATTGGAAGTTCCCTGTACACAAACACGTTGTGTAGGACATATTAATGGCATTTTAAATAGGAAACATTCCATAGTGAGCTTTAATAACATATATCAATTTTTCAAAATTCTGAAAATATTTAAGAACTCTTGGGACGAGAGCCAGATAGAAAGACAGACAATCGGACAGAAAGATAACCAAATTAAAATCATATTCGAGCTTAAAAATTGTTAAAAAGTGTTAAAAATGCTTATTGTAAAAGAAAATGCAATTACAGCAAATTTTTATTAATAGCTCATAATGTAACTTAATATTTTTATGTGGCCCTGTAAGATTAATACTAATCATACTGTATTTATAAAAAGCATTCCTTTTTGCATATGAATAACATTTTTGAATTTCATTAAGATTTGTGCAAAGTAAAGTTATTAAAATTTGGTTTGCAGAAATACCTCTCATACAACGCAATACTTGTAAGTCTCCCTGTACACAAAACAGTGGTAATATTTTCTCCATGTCACATAGGAAACATCCGATAGCGAACTTGAATAACATATTTCAATTTCATTAAGATTTGTGTAAAGTAACGGTATTAAAATATGGTTTATAGAAATGCCTCTCATAAAAAAAAAAATAGTTTGCAGTACTTTCCGATGCCCCTGTACACAAACCAGTAGAGGTATTCACTCCATTTTTAATAGGGGACATCCGATAGTGAACTTGAAAAACATATATTAGTTTCAAGATATTCCATAAATATTTACCGGAGTTAGAGCGCCGAACGACAGAGAGATGGGCAGACAAACAGATACACAGATACACAAATTGAAATTATATTCACACTTAAAAATTGTTAGAAAATGTTAAAAACGCTTAATGTAAACGAAAGTGCAATTCCAGCAAACTTTTCTTAATAGCTCTTTATGTATCTGAATATTTTTTTGTTGCTCTGTAAAACTAATACTAAACATACTATATTCTATAGAAAGAAATCTTTTGTGCATATGAATAACACATTTCAGTTTCATTAAGCTTTGTGGAAAGCAAAGTTATCAAAATTTGGTTTATAGAAATACTTCTCATATAACGCAATGCTTTGGTATGCTTTCAAGTGTCTCTTTGCCCAAACCAGTGGTGGTATTTACTCCATTTAATATATAAAACATCCGATAGTGAACTTGAATGACATTTCTCAATTTCATTAAGGTTTGTGTACAGTAAAGGTATTAAAATATGGTTTACAGAAATATCTCTCATAGAACACAATGGTTTGTAAAAGGTTTGGGTGCCTCTGTACACAAACCAGTAGAGATATTAACTCCTTTTTCAATAGGGAACATCCGATAGTGAACTCAAATAACATATATCAGTTTCAAGAAATTACATAAATATTTACTGGAGTTAGAGCGCGGACAGACGAACAGACAGATACTTAAATTGAAATTATATTCACAGATGAAAATTGTTAGACAATGTTAAAAACGCTTAATGTAAACGAAATTGAAATTATAGCAAATTTTTATCAACAGCTCTTAATGTAACTGAATATTTTTGTGTGGCCCTGTAAATCTAATGCTAATCATGCTATATTCTATGCAAAGCATTCTTTTGTGCATATGAATAACATATTTCAATTTAATTAAACTTTGTGGAAAGTAAAGTTATTAAAATTTGGTTTATAGAAATACCTCTCATAGAACGCAATACTTTGGAGTACTTTCGAGTGTCCCTGTGTACAAACTAGTGGTGGTATTTATTCCATTTTATATATGAAACATCCGATAGTGAACTTGAATAACATGATTCAATTTCGCTAAGATTTGTATACATTTAAGGTATTAAATATGGTTTACAGCAATACCTCTCATAGAATACAGTGCTTTGGAATAATTTCGGGTGTCCCTACAGGAATTAGAGCGTGGACAGACAGACAGACGGGCGGACAGAGGGACAGACAAGTCTAAGTCACTTTTAAACCTTGTTGGAAAGTGTTAAAGAGGAAAAAATGCTTAAACTCCCCTTAATATATCAACTGTAAAATTCGCCGCATTTAAGGGATACAATTTTTCGCATTTAGGAAAATGGTGTAAACAGACCCTTAAATGCGATAAAAATTTTAAACCCCTCTTTTTAAAAAAATGTAGCATTTTTTTTTTATTTTCTTCTGGTAGGTATGAAGGGTATTCAAGCACATGACGTAACAGTGGTTATTTGATCTTGAAAGATGAAAAGATAAAATTACAGTTACTATTTGAAAATATTTCATCGCAATTAGGAAAAGACGTCGGAAAGCCATAATGGACAATGTTTACTGCAAAAGAAAATTCTACTAGAAAAAACCTTTAAAATTTAATGAAAAGTTTCGCGAACCGTTCTTGAAATGTGTATGTTCCATTATGATTTATAAGTTTGTGATTTAAGCATTTAGATTTTCAGTAGAAGAACTTTGTCGCATTTATGGGTTATCGCATTTAGGCACAATGACCTTATTTAGAAAAAAGTTCAACCGATAAGGAGATGATTGATAATCTTTCAACTATAAAAAAAGACATTCAGAACATTTCCGTAAAATAATAATAATAATAATAATAATAATAATAACAATAATAATAATATTTTAAAATATTTTTCTTCTGCATAAATATAATTATTACGTAGATCGAAATAAAATACTAGTTATCACATATTCAGTGCTATGATCTTCAATTTTTTTTATATTGCAATATAATGAGGTAAGTGAATATTTAACTTTATTTCATTTATACAGTTAAGATTATAATTCGATATAGTGCCAAATCTGTTATAACGCCATATTATTATGCATACCGATGATAACACTAAATCTGGGTTTGACTGTACATAATGCTTTAACTGATTTAAATAAAAATGAAGCATACATTTAGTTTTAAGAAACTATTATTGAAATGATGTTTAAGCAAAAATTCCCTTAATTACAGTAGATTTCAAACGTATTGTAATTAATTTAAAACTAACTTAATTGTTCATTCAAAAGAAAAGAGTTCGAAACTACTTTATTAAAAATGTATTATAGTTTACACATGAAATTAAAATAAATTACAATAATAATAATTTTTAATAATGTAATACGCAGTAATAATAATAAATCAACAATTTTTAATTATAAAAAAAAAAATATTAAATATTATTTTTTATTTATAAAAGTAGAGAATTCGTCTGATACATTAATATCCCGATAATATTTTATATCGAAATATAAATTATTTGAGAAAAAGAATTATACGAAGATTATAACGTATTATAACGAAGATTATAACGCTCCCTTTTCAAAATAGCGTTACACAATATTATTCGGATATACCAAAGGTTTTATAAATTTTTTAATTTATATTTTTAGTATTTTATAAATATCATGCATATTATAATGATATATTTGTATTTATATATATGACTATATCAAACATTTCTTGCTATTTTTATTCTTAATTATATTAATACTTTACAGGCAAAACTGTAAACTATATATTCTCCTAACATTTTTCATGCAGTGTATGTGTACAGAGATTTCTAATTTTAAAACGAAAATTTACATGTAAAACTACATGTTTTCTTTGACGTAGAAATAGCATTAAAGTATTACATTAACTTCCTTTTGAAAAAAAGCTTTTCTCAAAAGAAGTATAAAAAAGAACTGAAAATAAGTAAAGCAACGAAATTAGTGTCTTTTTATTGAAATTAAATTAAAATTTTAGTTCATTTACCTTTAACGTCAGAATCAAAATTTGATTTATCAAACGATTTAATTATATAAAAATAAATGAAAGAACTATTGCGAAATAATTTAGAAATATATCGTTAAAAGCTATTTTGTGCATTTAATAATAGTCTATATTTGGTTTTAATTCTTTACATTATTCTTTTTTAAAACCTAAAAACTGTTTTAAAATTTTAAAGTCAACATTTTTCTTGTAGGTAGCATAGATAGAATAACTAAGTTAAAACGAAGAAAAATAGTCTTTTTTCCTGTTGATTTAAGTGAAACTTATAAATATTTGAAAGACTTTTGGTGTAAGCTTTCATCAAACTAAAAGTTTGAAGTAAAAATTCCTTTAAAAATATTTGTAAAGTCTTATATCTTTCAGTCACCGAGTAAATTTTTATTTACTGTTTTGAAGTTGAAACAGCTAATGGTTTTCATGCATATAAATGAATGTTTAATAATTTTAAAACAGAAATTATTTTTGTATATCATGATCATTTGCACTATTATTGTTTTTAAGGATAAAATAATGAGGAAGGAATGTTCGAGAGAGTTGAAAACATTAAAAAAAAATTCTAAAAAATTTTATTATTTATAATCAATATTAACTTAAACACATTCCTAATTGTTTTATTCGTTATTTGTAAATAGCTAAATTCATAATAAAATGTAATAAGGTGTGAATTGTAGATTTCCGGTGAAAGTACAGTCAGTCACAAAAGTCTACATACAACATAAAAAACTGCATTTTTCATGTAAATGTAGAAAATTTAAATGCGAAATAATTTTCAAATCGAAATTAAAGTTATGTAAACATAATTTTATTAAAAAAAAGAACAAACATTCCAAACTGTTTACCAAAAACAATTAGTTAAATAAAAATAACATGTCACATAAGTGTACATACACTTCAAGAAAAAATAAAAAAAGGCATATTTTTTGAAAAAGAAAATAATTTAATACCGTGTTACTTATCCTTGTGCATCAATGACGGCTTGTAATCTTCTAGGCATTGAAGCCACCAAATTGTGTGTTGTATCTGGAGTTATTTCGGACCAAGCTTGCTGCAATGCATTTTTTAAGAAATCTTTATCGTGCACACTATATTTTTTAACTCTGCGGTCAAGTTCATCCCAAATATGTTCAATGGGGTTTAGATAAGGTGATTCAGGAGGGGAATGGAGCTGCGCAGGTACTTTGTAAAGAAGCCATTCTTTCACAATCTTTGCTCTGCGCTTTGGATCGTATCATGTTGAAAGATCCACTGGCATCCAAGCTGTAAACTGTCAACAGATGCCTGCACATTATCTTGCAAAATTTTCATGTATTTATAACGATCCATCGTACCTTCAATTAAGATTAATTTACCAACTCCAGCTGCCGACATTGACCCTCCAAACCATTACTCCACCTCCACAATGCTTTACTGTGGGAATGACATTTGCAAGTTTTAGTTCCTCGTTTTTGGGCCGCCAAATTTTACCTCTTCTATCACTTCTGAAAACATTATATTTGCTTTCATCGGTGAAAAGATCATTTTTCCAAAAATTTAAATCCTTATGGATATATTTATGGGCAAAGTTCAGTCTTTTTGTTTGATTAACTTTAGATATGAGTGGTTTTTCTTCGCGGTACTCTGCCATGATACCTTCAGATCTGAAAATTTTTCGAGCACTTTCTGCATTTACACTCTTTTTCGTTGTTGCTGCAATATATTCAATTACTTCAGGAGCAGATAGTTTTGGGTTCGACTTAACTTTTCTAATCACAGCTCTCACATCTCAGTCATTCAAAACCCTTGGCCATCCACTTCGAGGCTTGTTAAAAACATCTCCAGTTTTTTCATAGTTACTTATTACAGTCTGAACAGTTGCCCGACTTTTCCCAACAATTTTTGCAATTTCACCATAATTTTTTTATTTCTTCGTAACTTAACTATTAAATTACGTATGTCAACAGTAATTTCCGTCCTAGGAGCCATTATGATTACAGTAATAAACTCTCAAATTGCGATACGAAAACTCGATATTTGCTTTCTAATATGACGTGTGATTTCCTTTCATTTTCCCTTAAATAAGACTAAATTGGTGTGACGTTTTACTACAAACTGCTTCTGTATGTAGATTTTTGTGACGTCAGTTTTAAAGTTTTTTACATATTCTGCAGAATTAATTAAGTTTATATCGATTACTTGTATAAAATACTGTTCAACTTATAAAGTCTAATATTGTTGTAAATTTATTAATTTAAAATTATTTATAAATTCTTAAATCGCGTTGTTTTATTGGTGTATGTAGACTTTTGTGACTGACTGTAGTTTCAGAAAATATCGGCGCATTTTCCTTGATTATGCCACACAAACTGCAAACACTACCTACGTTAAAAAAGTTTTGATATGATATATTTATGTTACATGCATGTTTATTTATTGCTCCGTTATATTCCCTATACTTTTCTACCAAATTAGAAGTTACTTTATAAACATAAATAATTTACCAAGATAATGATAGAGTTTGTTGTCCAGCTTAAACCTTGTTTCAAAATAATCTATCTATACATATAATAAAATAAGATGTTTGTGCGTGTGTTTTTATGTATGTATTTCCAGAGCTTTTTAGGAAAACGGCTGATGGCTGAGCTACACAAATTTGCATGGAGGTTCGTAATGACCTCCCCTGATGCACCTAGAAGCCCGATTTTCGAATTTTTGATTAGTTTTCTTTTAATTAATTAAAATGTGAAAATAATAACCTTCTAATTTCTGATAAATTAGCCATTTTAATTTTATCAATAATTTAATTGTTGCCAATTTTTTTTCGACAGAATAAAAAAAAGTACGAGGAAAATAAATTAGAAAAATTAGAAAAGCTTTATATATATATGTATATAAGGCAATGTTTGTGTGTTTGTGGACAGCGTAGCGCAAAGACGGTAGTTCGGACAGTCACGTGTTTCGACATGTAGGTGCCCTCCGAGCGGTTCTTGTGCACATCAAAGCCCGATTTTCGAATTTTTGATTTGTTTTCTATTAATTAATTAAAATATGAAAATATTAACTTCATAATAGCTGCAGAAACAGTCATTAAAAATTTATCCTTAATTTAATTGCTGCCAAAAAAAATTTACGAGTTCGTTTTTTTTTTTTTTTTTTTTCGTCAGGAAAAAAAGTTGTACGTTTACATTCAGTATCACTTTGAAAATTCTATACACATTGATAAACTGTTAATATAGTTTATGGTACTATAATATGTAGTTTTATTTTTTTTTTCTTTAACTATTGTAGATTTTTACTGTTAAGTTGTTATTAAAAGAAAAAAAAAAAAAACTGCCCATGACGTCACATTTGACTGCGTAGCGTTTCTTTACTACAACAAACTCTTTGAACTATAAATTTATTTTATCAGTTTTATTTATAGATCATACTGGGCGATTTTTAAATTTTGGCGTTGAAATAAACCGAATGTTTTTCGCCAAGACGTTTAATTTAGAAATAGCCATTTAAAGAAATTAAACCGAATTAGAAGTCACATAAATGATCTTTTTTCTCTGAATAGATAATTTTATAGGGGAAAAAATGTAGTTTTAAAAATAGAAAATTTATTTCAAGCACTATTTTCAGCCTAAAAACCGTTAAAAATATAAACAGAATATGAAAAATTCATACAAATTAGCGAAAAGATATCCGACAAAAGTATCACCAAAATATGATCCCCCCCCACCCCCTTTATACAAGATATTATATTAAAGAAAAAAATAATCACTAATATGGTGACAAAAATTCAAAAGCCGCCAAGGACAGATTCAATAAAGTTGTGCAGCACGGTAATGTTTATATAGTATTTATTTATTTTTTTATATACACATCACTACACTAATTTATAATACAAATATACGAGCTGCTGTGTGTGACTGTACCTGCACTCTGTAAGGCGGAAATATTTGTTTAATTTAAATAAATAAAAATAAGAATAATAATACGTTTAATGGGAAATATATATAACCGTAAAAATTTTAGTTGTCCAAAATGCGGCAGAAATAGTGCTCATAGCATATTGTTATTAAGAATTAGTTATTTGCCCCGCATCATTAGCACTGTTGCAATGAAAGCAGTTTTACAGGCGAAGTGAAAATAAAAGGGCAGTTCATTCATTCACTTTCAGTTGTGTCAGCCTTAGCGACAAACTTGGTGAGTGGATGACCAAATCTGGTGAGAAGGCAACCAAGTTTGAGGATAAATGGTACTTAAGAATTCCTCAAGTTTCGAAGATCTCCGACACACAGGAGCACAGATCTCGAGCTTTCCGTCTTGATGAAATCATCGAGGATGGGATTCTCGATGGAATCATCGCAAAAAGTTATAAATAGGAGTGAGTTGATTTATGCGAGAGAGTATGTACTCACTGCGAATCAGAGTTATTCAGGGACCTATTCTGATTGATTGCACTTTAAGGATTGAGCTCTAAGCGAATGAACATTTTTCTTGAGATTGCGAAGATTTATGTTCCGGAGATGTTATTTGCTTTACTCCTGTGGAACAAGTGACTGTTTTTTCAGAGTATACCAGGACATTCATCGAATAGTGAATTTTGCTATATGAGTAACAGCTTCAACTGTTTCCAGAATAGTCAAAGAATAAGCTTTACTATTGGACTGTTTTCGAGAATATTCGTTTTAATAATAGTTTTGTTGTATAGATTCGAGAAGTTAAAAAAAATATTTTTAATATCACTGTGGAGATCCCATGCTAAAGCTGTGGCAAAAATTGTCGCCAATCGAAATATATTTGCTTAAACGTTTCAATTATTCAATTAAAAAGAAATCATTTTAATATAGTGACCAGCGAAGCGGGCAAAGCCGGCTAGTATTCAGATAAAAAATCAAAACTGAATAAAACAATAAAAAATACACAAAAGTATTCTTACTGAAGTTTTAGGTCTTGGCACAAATGCTAGAATGGATTTTTCTACTTTACTGCTGTCTGAAAAAGTAACTGAGATGGAAATTTCTAAATTAATCGCCCAAACTTTCAGAAATTGATTCTTGGCCGAGATAGACATCAAATAAGATTTATGTCGAATTTCTAAGCAATATTTGTTATATTTTTTTTATATACGAAAAAAAAAAAATAGTGGGGAAAAAAAATTCCTTTTTTTTTTTTGTTGTTGTTTAGATGTAGTAAAGATGTATTGAAAACTATTTGAAAATTTATAAACAATGTCTGTGTAAATGTATTTTGCTAAAATTATGCGTGTAATAAATGCCAAATTTCGATACGAATTCTCCAGTAAACCCCTCTTTCCACACATATTTCCTCCTTGGAGATAGGAGCAAATCTTTAATATCTTGGTGTCTTCTTCCAGGTGACGAGAAGCGTATGTGTCGATTTTCTTTGGAATTCAGCAAAGAGAGCGTATTAGCATGACGAAAAAACAAGTAAACTTTCACATTCGTAAATAGAGTTTGTATTCATCACATTTATATATAGTTTTTTTTTTTGTTTTTTTTCATAAGAAAATGTTTCTCATTTGGTAATAAATTTTGGTTCTTAATTATTAAAGTCCTAATTGCAAATGAAATATTTCTAATCTGGTTAATACTTTTTAGCTTGCACTGTGTTTCCTGTAATAATGTAATCAGTAGAACATAAATATAAGGATTCTGTATAAGAACATAATGTTTATTTTTTACATAAATTATATTTTATTACATGATGTAATATATATATATATTTATAATTATAAAAGAACATTTAAAACGATGGGTAGAGGCTATTAATTTCGATTGGTATATTTATCTAAGTGTACATACTGTAATTTGGAAACACGGAAATCGTCATTTGTTGAAAAAAGGGATTTATTTGTTCATGCTGTTGAAGTTTATCGTACCATGTCTACTTTTAAAACTAGCAACAGCTTATCCTGAATTAGTAGGTGCTCTCTCACATATACGAGCACGCACAAAACACACACAAAAATACACATATTGAAGTCGCATGTGGCGTTTCCCGTATAATTAAGTGTAGAATATTGAAGTATCATGCGAAATTACAACGCTGTCTAGAAGGAAATGAAAGTGTTCTATTGAAATGCTTTATAAGAAGTTAAAAATTTACGTAGCGTTTAAAATTGTATAAGCAGTGAGTTCAGCCTGTATGTGGTAAACACTGTCGCTAAAAAAAGCAGTTTTACAAGTATTTGTAAAGCGTTTGCAAATGATAAATTATAACTAGCATGTAACTTATAATCGTTAAAAATGTAATAACTTTTTTTTTTTTTTTTTTTTTTTTTTTTTAAGACAAAGACAACAAATGTTTAATAATACAAAATTAATTAGAAATTTTGTTGTAATAAAATTTTTTTTGCAATTTTTTTCACGAAATTTATGACATTATTCTACTACTTATAAGTTTTTAAATGTAAATTATAGGCAAAAATAAATAATAAATATAATAATACATATATATATATATATATATATGAATACAATAAAATAATTCATTCATCATGATTTCATTATGAAGGAAAATATTTTCATAAATGTGTAATAGCTGTATAATTTATTATTAACAGAAAGTCGCCTTTTCAAATTTAATATGAAATAAGTAATATAAAAAAATAATAAAATTCAAGAAAGAAAATTCAAGAAGAAAAATATTTCAGTAAAACATTTCATTTCATTTTATGTAAAAAAAAAAAAAATGAATAATGACTAAATTCTTTTTTAAAATGTATCTTAAATTAACCTCTCTTTTATGTTCTTTAATAAATCACAGGAAATAGATAAAGTTCCGTTTCAGCTTTGTACAATGATGCCTACGAAAATTTCCTACAGTCTCTATAATCAAAAGAGCTTTCTCAATCAATGTAGAACTTACTCAGTCTGTATATAAGATATTGATCAAACAGAACCGGTGATCAATGACGTTTGTTTAAGTAGGGGATACGGCTTTGTAACAGCTCTCGTAACATGACAGTATTCTGATAAGAAACTTTGGAAGTCTGTGATTAAACAAAACTTTACCATCGCATTATTACAGTTTGAAATCACAGTTAAGAAAAAAACTAAGGTAAGAAAAATATCTGCTGTTTCAATGTAGAATAATATATGTTAAATTAAAACATTTGTCTGTAATTAAATAAATGATTTTGTCTTATTATACTTTAAGGAATGTTACTTTAAATGAATAAATGATTAATAAAGATTAAAATAAGTAAATATATATATATATATATATATATCTATGTATATATACTCGTATATGACTGAATGTCATACAAATGTGTGTAATATTTTAGAATATTTTATAAGATTTGTTAAAACAAGCAGGCTGTTCAGAAAAAGTATTTGAAAACTGAGGAATAGTTGCAAAAATAAGATGAATAGGGTCAATTTTAATAATTTCATGGTATAGTTTAGAAATATGTTGCTCGATTATTTTTATCTCTTTGATAATTTTGTCCCTTATAGCCTTATGTGAGAAATGTTTAAAACAATGTTTATTTTTAACACACTTTTATTAGCGTCACCTGTATGTATGTATGTTTGTATGTATGTTTGTAACTGCTCTGGGAGCAAACAAAAAATTTAAATTGTAAAAAAAATACTTTCCCTACGTGAACGATGTGGCGTTGAGGTAAGGCTCCGCGCTACGAACCTAAAGGTCAAGCGTTCGATCCCAGTCAGGGGAGATTTTTTAAAAATGGTTTTTGTGTAATTCTAAGTTATTTTAATTAAAGATTTAAATGTAAGTAAATATTATGGTGTGTCACTCACACGAATTCTCTTACCCTACATTTTAATACTAAGATAGATATTTTGTGCTTTTTAGCTCACATTTCTATAAAAGCGTGTTCTTTAACTTTTTAAAACTATAATATTTTATTTCTCTACTATTGACCTTCATAGAGTTCATCAAAAGTCGTTCTTGTGGTTGAAAATGGGATTTTTAGACCGTTATATTTTGGCGCAAATTTATATGAATTACATTTATTAGTGTTTATTTTAAGTATTAGTATTAAAGTATATAAGGTAAAGCTGTCACATGCTTAGTTATACTGCTGAAAATTAATATCTAAAATAATTACAATAGGGTCAAATTGAAGATTTTTGCTAATTTCTATTCTTAATAACTCCTCTCGGGGAATAAACTATAAAATAAAATATCACAAAAATTAATCTTCTCAATCACAATACTGAGAAAATTTAATTGTATTTGTGTAATGTCTAGTCATTTACAGATTTCAGCTGCCCGAATTGTCAGAAAAATGATAGATATATTAAAAAAAAGAGACATTTTAAGACTCTCATAAACCAAAAGAAGATGATAAAAAAAAAAAAAAATCTTAGTCAATTTATTAATCTGTTAAAGGTGTGTGTATTGTTCTGTAGCTTTGATTTGAAAAAAAAAAATAGTTGTTTTAAATTGTGTACTCTGGCTAATTAAAATTGAAACAAATATTTGTAGACTACTTTTTAATTAAAAAGTACTCTGTAATAATGCAAAATTTCTTTAATGGAATTATAGTAAAATATGAAAAAAAATTTGTTCATTTTTTCATGAACATTTAAGAATTATTTTAGAAGTATTAAAGATTAATAAAATAAAATAAAACAAAATTATTGCTTGCTGTTTATTTCTTAATTGCTTTTAAATAATTCAGCATTTGTAAATGTTATAAATATAGAAAAAAAAATATGCTGACAATTTATAAATGAAATGGGTACATATTATGAAATAAATAATCTGGTTACATCATCTCAAATTTTAGATTATCATTGGTGACATGACAGAAACTGACATGAAATTTCTCACATGGCATGAAAGACTTAATTTAGATTTTTTTTTTTTATTATTATTATGATAAGTTGTATATATTGATTTCCCAGGAATTAGATTATAATCTACATCTACAAGATATTTTATGTCATAATAAGCGCATACTTTTTTAATGGCTTTCTTATTTGCATTTTAAAAAATGCTTATGTTCATGAGGTAATTGATTTATATCTTGTAGAAGTGGAACTGTAAATTTTTATAAGAAGCATCATTATGAAAAAATCCTATAAAACATTTAACGTTAATATTTCGCAACAAATATCACTCTTAAACTTTCCAAAGTACCAAATAACTCACATTAGAAACTTATTCTTTCAAAACTTTGCAAAATAATAAAAATAATAATTTCAATATATTGTACAATAAAAGTATGTAATATGCTTTCAAAATTAATGCCCCGTACTACAGAAAATCTATTCTGTTCTCTACCTAGTAATGCTATTTAATTTACTATTAGCATATGATGTGGTCAATCATTTACAAATAATAATCCAGAATGTTAATGATGCAACATGCCCAGTTTATGTCATGTTACCAATGATAAACTAAAGTTAAAAATGATGCAACATGATTATCTGTTTCATAATACGTACCAATTTCATTTAAATAATGTCAGCAATAATTTAAAAATATCTATAATCTTTAAATAAATGTATAATTATTTATAAAAAAGTAAAAAATAAAAAATAAGTAATAATTTAGTTTTAATTTTACTTCCATTTATTTATTTATTTAACTATTTTTATAAATAATTTTTAATATTTACAAAAATGTTAGTAAAATTTTTAAATATCTTATAAGAATTCCATTAAAGTAATTGTGCATTATTATAAAGCACATAAAAAAAAAATCTGTATGGAATTATTTAATTCAATGTTTAATTTTCTATTGTAGTGTGTTAACCAGCCGAAATACACAATTTAAAACAACTATCAATCAATATATTTTATTTTACAAATGCCGAACTTTGGCGCTTAAGACATCAGTTCACGGGCTCTCCAATACTTCTTAACAATGTTCTCACACTGAACCAATACATTACAATAATTCAAATGTCCAAAAGTCATTGGTTGACCATAGTCACACAAAACACAGTCTGGGGAATCTGGCACTCCAATTCTACAGAGATGGCTCCGTAAACGATCATGTCCAGTTAATCCTCAAAAGAGAGCCACTGCAGTCTTTCTTGGAAAACCAAGAATTATTAAGAGGAGGGCGGCAAAGCCGTAGCCGATTTAGCGTTACCCAGGGTACATCACTAGAAGACCTGCTGCGTTACACCCCTCAATCTATCTATCTATCTTTTTTTTTTTTTTTTTCAAATCAAAAACACAAAACAACATATAGTGCGACCACGTTTCGTACGACTAGCAGTGAGGCTGAGTCCAAAAGTTTAGAGGGATGCTAAATTGGCCGAGAGATAGGTATTTGGCAAACATCCAGTTATTCGGTGTTCCATTATCGCTTGTTTTCTCTCAGTCCCCCCTATTTTAACACTCGACTCGATCAACTCGCGCGCAGAGGCTTCCATGGTCGCATGAAATGTGGTTAAAGAATACACAGTATACATGATACTTTAATGTGGTTAGATGTAAACTGTAAAAGGTTAAAAAACACCAAATTACAATAAAATTATTTCCCTAGTGTAAAACCATAGATTAAATTTTGTGATATTTTATTTTGTGGTTTTGTCCCATAGACGAGTTATTCCGATTAGAAATTACCAAAACTTTTACGTTGTACCTGAAATTTTGACCAATATTTTAGTTGTTATATTTTAGTTGCAAATATTTTAGTTATTAAGTTACAGGAGTATAACTAAATATGTAACACATTTACCTTACATACTTTAATACTAATATTTAAAATTAGCACTCATAAATTTAAATCAAAGAGATTGGTACCAAAATATAACGGTCGTTTATAAGTCGTTTTAACCACAAAAACGACTTTTGGTGATCTCTATAAAATCCAACGTTAATAAGAGAGAAAATATATGAATAGTTTTTAGCATCTCTCATATATGCTTCTTAGGGACACAAGTATCAAAAGAAATAAAAATAGTCGAGCATGTCAGTCCACAAATCTGAATGAAACGAGCCAATAATTTTCCCCATAACAATTAGGGGCGAAAATTGCTTGTTTTGAAAAAAAAAAAAAAAAAAAAAAAAAAATATAGTGGCGTAAGAGCTAACGACCGCCAGATATACAGAATAGTATGAAATCTTATATTTTTCATGTGCATTTACAATGCAGTAGGTAATAAATTTCAATTTTGTATGTTATGAAATAATTAAGTAAAGGTTGGGGTAGGGATGTCCAGCAGATAATTGGTTGTCAGAGTATTAAAAAAAATCAAGAAACGTTATAATATGAAAGCTGTTTTTTTTATATGTTCCACTGGATAGCATTCCTAACTTTGATCAAAATTTGCTAGACATGTCCCCAGCGAGGTTAATTTATCCACGTTTTAGGTCACAAAATTTGGGTCAAAGTTGCGTTGTTGTATAAGAGCTGTTTTTTTTTTTTTTTTTTTTTTTTTTTTTTTAAGTATGATCAACTAGATAACATTCCTAACTCCGATCAATATTTGCTAGACTGTTTCTGGATTAATTCTGTCAGTCACATTTTATGGGAAAAGCATTGAAGAAAGTTATAATATAGTATAGAAACGGATTTGTTTATTATGATCAAATGGATAACTTTTCGAACAGTTTCCTAATCGTAAATCGACTAGGATATTTTACAGAAATATGTAACTGTAGCAGGGGTCTAACAACAAATCCGTAACATTAAATCGACTGCACTTATACGTCTCATTTAGCTCCAGTGAAAACATGCAATTCGCGGAAATTTGGCCATTCAGACACAAACGCCTCGAGGAGGTTATATTTACAAAGAATTATGGCTAAATTTCTATATTATTTATTTTATTATTATTTTACGAAACTCTACTACGGAGGCGTGAAATTTTAAAACAGGTTTTTATACAATATTTAGTATCATTGTTTATCACATTAAAAAAATATATATTGCAGAGGCATAAGCAATTATAAAATAGTAGTTGTAGAAACGTTCCTTTCATTTCAAATATTCCAATTTTGGTTTATTTCTTTCCATTTCAATTTATTAAATACATTTAAATACGGTTTCAGTTTTTTCTCGTCTACAAATCACTGTAAAGGAACATACAAAGTAAATTTTTCATAATTTAATTGCAATGTAATGTAATGTAACGTATAAGTAAATTTGAAATGTAATTTGTACTATTTTAAATCTGTGCTATGGTGAAATTAGTATAAAATAACTAAACACATGACATCACTTTCGCTCAGGGAAAACTACTAGATTGAATTTAGAAACAGATAGACTGCGATATTTAATATCCGTGGCATCAATTAACAAGGGTTAATATAATTTGTCTGTAACTTTTTCCTATTTGTCTTTCAAATCTTAATTTTTTTTTCAGCTTTTCTGTTGCGATTCATAGCTTTTTTTTTTTTTTTTTTTTTTTTTTTGTAAATTAAGCTTATTGTAAACTATTTTGTGTAATGTTGTCCAGAAAATTGGTAACTAATGCTTGAAAGTGTTTCTTTGTAAGTATTTTGTATTACCTTAAAACCAAATTTAAAAATATAAATTAGTGAAGTTACATCACTAAACATTTATTCCAGGTAGTACAAAAAGGAATTTTACACACAGCACGATGAAAATAATACCGAGAATCATGATTTCTTTTTTTTTACATATGTAGAACTACCTATAAGTGTATGTTAGATGTTGCCAACCTAAATAATAAAATTGCATCAGAGAAAAAAAGTATCGGCTTAAGTATCTCTATTCTCCCCCACTCACTAATTCTTAAAGTGTTGCAGTATAAAAATAATAATATCTTTTAAATGATTATAAATACAAATCATTTAATCATAAACAAATAATTCTAGTTTTCCTATGATGCGGGCATCGTTTCAATAAAATGGTATACCTTAATGGGCACTGAAATAAATAAAAGCAACAATTTGGAAACTTATACCATAGTAAACAAAAAAATGTAATTCGAAGGAACATTAACACTATTCATTTTAAAAATATATGACTAC
Source organism: Salticus scenicus (assembly GCA_963930645.1). Lineage (NCBI taxonomy): Eukaryota > Metazoa > Arthropoda > Arachnida > Araneae > Salticidae > Salticus > Salticus scenicus. The sequence continues at coordinate 327,628,555 of OZ005652.1, forward strand.
AATAATAATTCTTTTACATTAATTATGCATAGCTAAATTTTAAGATTAATCTATTACATATAATTAGAAAAGGAGAGAGTATTAGGATTGAATTACTCAAAATGAGCCTTTTTTCAAAAACATTAAAATTAATCTTTATTCCCATTAAAGGTATTTTCTAAGAATTCGGAACACAATAGCAGTTAATAATCTTCATTATTATTCTTTTATTTTACTTTTTAAATCCTTCTCATTCTAATAAATTAATATTATTTTCAAGTGGGTTTCAAAAATTAAAGCTGGAATAATTTTTATTATTGTAATCTTTACTTACGGAACTTATTAAAATCTTAACTAAAATACACTTGTATGTGTTATTCCAATAATTATTGGCATAATGATGAAGCACTTAACGCTCCTTTCTTTATCGCAATAATTAAAAGATAGGTTTTTATTTTACTTCCTACGATTTATTTCTAAGAGAGAAAGTGGCTTTTAGTGCAGACGCTTTGCTTTTATACTAGAAATCGATTACTCTTTTAAAAAGTAATTTTAACAGGGAAGAAACTTTATCCATCTGAGTTTAAAATATCATTCATCATCTTTAAATAATGAAAAGAATTTTAAAAATAAATAAATATATATATAAATAAACTAATAATAAAGACCACTTGAAATTGAAGTACCAACAAATGTTCAGAAAATTTATCTATGATTATTAAACTTAGAATAATACGCATTTTTCAAATAAGATATTTAGTATTGCACTATAAAAAACAGAAAAATAATTCTTTAATTGCAAGAATATATATGATTGTTCAGTATATTTTGTATTCTTTTATAATTATAAAATAATTCAGAAAACTTGAAAAATAATTTGTTTATTATCATTAACAGAACATTTTTAAATTTAAAAGGTCAATAAAAAGGAAATGCCCTTCTCATGGTTTTAAAAAATGGTTTTAAAGTATTTTTACGGCTGGGGGCGTTCCCTATGTAGAAGTTTTAAATAATAAAAATTTAGTTAGTAAAGATTAAAATATTATTACGCACCCAGCCGTAAAAATACTTTAAATTATAACTTCATAATGCAGCCAAAAAACTAGCACAGATAACAAAGAATGCTGAAAGATATTAGAATTTATTAGAAAGATACATGCAGAGTTATTGGTAAATCTTCATTAAGCAAGGCATTGAGTTCCCGGAAACCAATAGCGGCGGCGAAATTTGATATCTATTTTTTTTTTTTTTTTTTTTTTTTTTGGCTACGTAAGAAAGGTAAGAGTTTTTGCTGGGCGGGGTGACTTTTACAATAGTATTGTTTTTTATGAGATCATAATATGGTTCAACCTCCTTTTTAAGTTTTCTACTTCTTGCGATTGAATTTTAGTTGCACCAAAACTTGGCACTACCATACATCCACTCACAAGGGAAGTATGAATCATTAAAAGTCCTACTGAAACCAAAGCAAGCTAAAATTAAAGAACTTGGTCGAAAACATGGGGTAAAGTTTAAATTTTGTGCATCAGCTCATCCATGGGCCAAAGTTAGACTCTAGAAAATTTAGCCCCTTGTATCATAATCAACGAAACACAGAATTAGTGGTCAAGAAAGCGTTTCACAGTGCCAGTATATTTGACTTGCGACAAAAAGGTCTTCAGTTCAATCCCCACTTTGGTTGAATTTTGAATTTTTTTATATAAAACACAAATTTTAACAGTGTAAGTTTTGAGATGAATCCATTCCTTATAATTATAAAAGCAGTAATAGGACTGAATTCATTTAACACGAGACTAAAATAAGCCTTTCCTCATAAAACAATATAATAAATTTTTATTGTGATTAAAGGTATTTTCTAAGAATTTGAAACAATATCAGTTCATAACCTTCATTATTTTTTTTTTTTTAATCCTCCTTATTCTAAGAAAATAAAATTTCTGTCAAGTGTGTCTAAGAAATTAAAGCTTATATAATTTTTTAATTGTTGTAATATTTACTAATTAAACTCATTAAAATCTTAATTAAAGTACACTAGTCTGTGCTGTTCCAATAATTTTTACTTAATGGTGAAGCACTAACGTTTTCTTCTTTATCGCAATAATTAAAAGTGAAGCTTTATTTTATTTCTTACTATTTATTCCTTAGAAAAGTGGATTTTAGTATAGTTTAGATGTAAAATAACTTAGTTTTTATATCAGGAGTGGATTGCTCTTTTGAAAAGTAATTTTAATAGGAAAGAAAGTTTATCCATTAGTGTTTAAAATATCATAAATCATCTTTAAAATAAAATAAAACTTAAAAAAAAAAAAAAAAAAAAAAATCTGTTTTGGAAAAATAAATAAATATATAAATAAAGAACATTTTAAGGTGAAATGAAAACAAATGTCTAGAAAATTTATTAATAATTTTTAAGCTAGGAAAATACACATTATTCAAGAAAGATATGTAACATTAGACTGTAAAATCAGAAAATAGATTCTGGTATAACATATTATTATTTGCATTCTTTTGTAATCAAAACCTATTTGAGATCTTGGCATGCACAAGAACAAGCCAAGTGTAACTTTAAAACAGGATTTTACTTACTACACTATCTACCAATAATTATTTCGACACTTTCGAATTTAGACTTTTTATGAAATATCTAGAAAAGTTAAGAATCATCTTGAAACATTGGTATTGTGAAAAGAAATATCATATGTCATATATGTCAGCAAAAGGAGTCCTGAAGAGAAAAAAGGGAACCAGTAAAAAATTAAACAAAAGTCAAAATGTTTATCTCAAGATGTTAAAATGCTAGCAGTTAAAATTTAGCATACTACATTAGGCACAGCATACTACAATTAGAATGCAAGATTGTTAAATATCTTATAAAATATGAGCATATTTACTAAATAATTTTTAACTTCACATGCTCTAGCTTTAAAAAAAATTGTTTGCATAATTTAATATCCAAAAGTATTGAGCAACTTATACGAAAACCCCAAACAAATATCGTGTAAATAAAAAAAAATTTGAGAGACAGAATGAACAGAATTTCAGTTTTCTCAAAATAAACGCTAAACTATAAGGAGTTTTTCCTCACATTTTTATTTGGATTCAATCAGTACTCATTGGTTACACACTGTTCGTTGATTGTAAATAAATATTGATAAAACCTATGATTATCTTCCTTTTTTGAGAAGAACTTAAATTCTGTTCATTCTTTTTCTCATAACTTTTTGAATTTACACGATATTTGTTTAGGGTTTTTATATAATTTGCTCAATACTTTTGGCTATTAAATTATGTAAATCAAATCATTTTAAAGCTAGCTCATGTGCAGTTAAAAATTATTTAGTAAAAATGCTCATATTTCTATAGATATTTAACATTTTTGCATTCTGATTGCAGTATGCTTTGACTATTGTAGTATGCCAAATTTTCTAAAAATGGTTTTGCTCTGGGTCTGATACCCAACATGTTATATTAAAAAAAAGTGGAAATTGCTTTTGCAAAAAAAAAAAAAAAAAAAAAAAAAAAAAATTACAGGGACCCCCGAAGGTATTTCAAACCATTGTGTTCTATGAGAGGCATTTCTATAAACCATATTTTCATACCTTTAATATACACAAATCTTCATGAAACAGAAATATGATATTCAAGTTCACAATCGGATAATTCCTATTGAAAATGGAGTTTATACTTTACTGGTTTGTGTACAGGGACCCCCGAAATTATTTCAAATCATTGTGTTCGATGAGAGGCATTTCTATAAACCATATTTTCATACCTTTAGTGCAGACATATCTTAATGAAATTGAAATATGTTATTTAAGTTCAATATCGGATGTTTCTTGTAAAAAATGGAGTAAATACCACCACTGATTTATGCATAGGGACACACAAAAGTATTCCAAAGCATTGCGTTCTATGACAGATATTTCTATAAACTAAATTTTGATAACTTTACTTTGCACGAAGATTTATGAAATTGAAATATGTTGTTTATATGCACAAAAGAATGCTTTTCATAGAATATAGCATGATTAGTATTAGATTTACAGGGTGACACAGAAATATTCTGTTATATAGAGAGCTATAAATAAATATTCGCTAACATTATGCGTTCGTTTACATTAAGAGTTTTCAACACTTTCTAACATTTTTAATACTTTGCAATCGGTTTTTTTATTTGTTTGTCTGCCTGTCCGAGCTCTAACTCCCGTAAATATTTGTGGAATTTCTTGAAATTAAAATTCGTTATTGAAGTTCACTATCGGATGTTCCCTATGGAAGATGGAGTTTATACCTCTACTGGTTTGTGTACAGGGACACCCGAAAGTATTTTAAAGCATTGTGTTCTTTGAGAGGTATCTCTATAAACCATGTTTTCATTCTTTTACTGTATACATATCTTAATGAAATTGAAATATGTTATTCAAGTTCACTATTGGATGTTTCCTGTACAAAATGGATTAAATACCACCACTGGTTTATATGCAGGGACACCCGAAAGTATTTCAAAGAATTGTGTTTTATGAGAGGTACTTCTATAAATCATATTTCCATATCTTTACTGTACACATATGTTAATGAAATTGAAATATGTTATTCAAGTTCAGTATTGGATGTTTCTTGTATAAAATGGATTAAATACCACCATTGGTTTATATACAGGGACACTCAAATGTTTTCTAAAGCATTTCGTTCTATAAGAGATATTTCTATAAATCAAATTTTAAAAACTTTACTTTTCACGAAGTTTTAGGAAATTGAAATATGTTATTTATATGCACAAAAGAATGCTTTGAATAGAATATATGATTAGCATTAGACTTAGAGGGTGATAAAAAATATTCTGTTACTTTAAGAGCTATTAATAAAAATTTGCTAGAATTGTACTTTTGTTTACATTAAGCGTTTTTAACACCTTCTAACATTTTTAAAGTGTGAATATAATAGCAATTTGTACATCTGCCCGTCTGTCCATCTGTCTGTCTTCCCGCACTCTAACTCTCGTTAATATTTATGGAATTTGTTTGAAACTGATATATATAATTCAAGTTCACTATCGGATGTTCCCTATTGAAAATGGAGTTTATACCTATACTGACCTGTATACAGGGACATCCGAAAATATTTCAAAGCATTGTGTTCTATGAGATGTATTTCTATAAACCATATTTTCATTGTTTTACTGTACACATATCTTAATGAAATTGAAATATGTTATTCAAGTTCACTATTGGATGTTTCCTATATAAAATAGATTAAATACCACCACTGGCTTATGTACAGGGACACTCAAAAGTATTCCAAAGCACTGTGTTCTATGTGAGATATTTCTATAAATCAAATTTTAATAACTTTACTTTCCACAGAGTTTTAGGAAATTGAAATATGTTATTTATATCCACAAAAGAATGCTTTGCATAAAATATGGCAGGAGTATCTTTAGATATGCAGGGTGACACAAAAATATTCAGTTATATTAAGAGCTATTAATAAAAAATTTCTAGAATGGTATTTTTGTTTACATTAAGCGCTTTTGACACTTTCTAACTAGTTTTTAGTGTGAATATAATTTCAATTTGTGTATCTCTCTGACTGTTCTTCTGTCCGTATGCCTGTCTCTCTGTTTGTTTTTCTGCGCTCTAATTCCCGTAAATATTTATGGAATTTCTCTAAACCGATATATTGTATTCAGGTTCACTATCGGATGTTCCCTATTGAAAATGGAGTGATTATCGCTTCTGGTTTGTGTACAGGGACACCCAAAAATATTCGAAAGCATTGTGTTCTATGAGAGGAGTTTTTTAAACAATATTTTAATACCTTTACTGTGTAGAAACTTTAATGAAGTTTTAATATATTACTCAATTCCCTATCGGGTTTTTCCTATGTAAAATAGAGTACATTTCTAACTGATGTGTGTACAGGGGCACTTGTAAGTACTTCAAAGTACTGTTTTCTATGAGAGTTATTTTTATAAACCAAATTTTAATAATTTTATTTTCCACAAAGCTTAATGCAATTGAAATATATTATTCGTATGCACAAAAGAGTGCCTTCTATGTAATATACTATGAATAGTATTAAATTTACAGGGCCATACAAAAATATCGCGTTACATTCAGAGCTATTAGTAAAAATTTGCTGGAATTGCACTTTCGTTTGCATGAGCGCTTTAACACTTTCTTATAATTTTTGTGGGGATACGATTTCAATCTTGCATCTGTCTGTTCGATTGTCTACCTTTCCATCTCTTGGTCTCCAGCTCTTAGCGTCTGTGAATATTTTGAGAATTTTTAAAAAGTTATACACTTAAGTTCCCTAAGGAATGTTCCCTATTTAAAATGTCATTCATAGGTCCTGTACAACTAGTTTGTTTACAGGGACAACGATAACAACAATAAAAAATTGCCAATGCATTACGTTTTAGGACAGAATTTTTTAAAAGTTATATTTAAAAAAATTTCTACTGTAAAAATCAAAAATTTTTTGACATATATTATTAATACTCTAAAATAATGTTTTGTATAGAATATGATATGATTAACTTTCAGATTTACAGGGCTACAGTGAAATATTCAGAGAGATTAAAATCTGTAATTATAATCTAACGGTTTCATTTTCTTTTTAAGCCTTTTTATCACTTTCCGAAATGCTTAAGAGTAATTTTAAAATCAATTAGTCTATCTGTATATTTTTCAGTCCTTCTGTCTGTTGGGTGATAACGCAGGCAAAGAGTATTAAAAGTTATTTGATACAACAATTGCTACAGTTGGAAAGTTTTACTAATCAATGCGTATTGCATGATTTTTCTTTCTTGTTTTTTTTTTTTTTTTTTTTTTTTTTTTTTTTTTCAGGTTACTTTCCATTGATATTTTAAAATTTGTGAACTGACAATCTTTCAACTTTTAACTCTTGTTAGATAATAACACACAAGTCTTCTTGAATATGAGTACGTCTACTTCCCTTTTTTTTTTCCCTAAGAAATCACGAATTATGAACAGATTTTGACAAAAAAAATATAAGTTAGTCTTTATACACAGACTAAAAAAAAAAAAAAAAAAGAAAAAAAATTCAAATTCAAATTTCTAACAGTTAGAGTTTTTTCTCTCTCTCTCTCTATTTTTTTTTTCTTTTTTTTAATAGAAAAATAGCATTAAAATAACTCTAAGGTCAGCCCTGTATTGACATATAATTTAAGAACTAGAGTTCCTCTAACTGAAAATTACAGATTTAACAGAAAAAATAATATTTAATTAAAATCAATTTCGACGGTTTTTTAACATTTATACTATACTTGAAATATGAAAATAACATATGTTTCCTGTTACACTTCAACATTTGTTGTTATACAAAATTATCTTTTGATTTCGAACTATGCAATTACATGAACAATTTTCTATATTTCATTCAGTATAATTGCATTTGTTAAGTAACATAAATATGTTTTCTGTTACATCTCAATCTATAATTTTCTTTTGATTTCAAACTAATATACAACAAAATAATCATATAAACAATTTTCTACATTCTTACTACAATTTTCTACATTCTTACTACAATTTTCTTCAGTGTACTTCTCGTAACTACACTGCATTCCTATTTCAGTTAGAGCATATGTTGAAATAAATGTGCACTTGTTCTATTCCGGCTGTCAGAGAATCAAAAGGGATAATCTCCTTTGATGAAAATATCTCAAGTAAATCACTGTAACTTCATTCAATAAAACTATCGCGTCCTCTCCATACTTTGTAATATAAATTATTAGGTAAATGAGAAATATTTTTCTTATAATGACTACTTAAAAAAGATTGCGTGTAAATTAATATCATGCAGATAAGGATATAAAAGCAAAAGAAATCTAAGTGATGTGAATTATTAAAATATATGATTAATCTAAGTTAGAAAAATGCAGTAAAAAATAAATAGCTGTTTTGTAACGATTATCATGAATGAAATTCTCTTTCATTAAATGTTCTAATATTTTGAGGTGTTTAGTAAAATAGATGCGATTTTGGTAATAAAGAAAAATTGCTCTTTTTTCGTTCCAAAAGTTTTAAATGTTTATTTTTTTTATAACTTCTGAGTTTTGTGTAGTCTAAAATAATCGAGCTAAATTTTCTTTAAAAATTTTTATAACTTCGTATTAGACTTTAATTTCCACAAAACATGTTGTAAAGCGAATTTTTACTGAGTCGGGGAAAGAACTTAATTTATCCTATTGTGTTGTGATCCGCAAGTGCCACATTGTGGTATAGTGGAAGAGTGAGTAAGACATATAAAAATGCAAAAAATTGGAGAAATAAAGTAAAACGCAAAAGTATGTATAATAATGAAACACATTTAAAAGTTGAATTTTTTTTTTTGCAAATTATAATGTTTGATAAATTGAAGATGTTAAAGTAACAACGAAAAAGAGTTAGAAAATGCTTTCAAAAGTTCATATTATTAAGAAACAGCATAGGAAGTTTACATAAAATATTAGTTATGTCATCCTTATTTCTTTCCCTCCACAAGTCGTAGGTTTTGGTAATTTCAGTTTAGATGTGTCAGATAGAACAGCACGAATAAATTATCTCATCATCAAAATCCAAATTGCCGTCCTGGATTTTTTTTTTATATATATATATTTAATTTCAAAGTCGATTTCTGCAACATAACCGTATATGGCTTCTTTATTTTCCTCACATACTTTAACCCTTTCAGGGGCGGTTTTAATTCCCAACTGCAAAAAACCATCCCAGAATTTTTTACAAAGTTTTACTTTAATAATATAGAGGAAAAACTTTATTTATTCTTTTGTTTTAGACTTGTTTGTAAATTCTAGTGGTAGTTTATTTAAAATGAGTGAAATTTCCTTGCCCCTGAAAGGGTTATCAGCACAAAGTATCCAATATTAACTGTAGCGCTTTCGCTTTCTTCCATGTTATTCTCCAAAATATTTTCTCTTTCTTCAATGTTATTTTCGAAAATATTTTCTCTTTCTTCCATCCCATCCGCAGTAACTGTCAATAGCAGATGACATCTCATCCTCGTCTTCTGAAGAACTGATTTCGCAGAAATTTTTATTTACTAGTGGATCTGAAGATCAGGAGCCTCAACGTCCTATTTGTATCACTCATTCCTCATCAGACTATTTTTATTTATTCCATGTTATATAAAATAATTATCTATCTATCTATCTGTCTATCTTTTTGTCGTGGAGTGTAGTCTTAAATTAGAAAAGAATTAATTTTCAAATTTTTCTAAATTAGTCTTTAAAAAAAATTAGTCTCTAAAGAGTGTTATTTTATGATAATAATAAATGATAAGCACAATTTAGATAATATTATTTTATGAAAAATTAAAGAAAAAACCCTTTGTACCTATCTTTTTGTCGCGGAGTGTACATTACAGAATTTCCATATATATATGTAACCCTTTACACTGATTACCAATTCTATAACTACCATTTTCCACAGAAACCATACATTTAAACGTTCTAATATTATATTTTTATTTCATTATGTTTAATGGAGTGTGGCCATTTTAATATATACTTACAAGAAATATCATATACACAGTAAGTGTACGAAATTCTTTTGCGTAACACTGTACACGAGCCATAGTAATTATATACATCAATAAAAATTAAACAACTAATTCCTTGTAATTCATTAATATTTGAATCAATTTTGACATCATTTGGATGATCACAGAATGTCATCAGAATTCTTTTGTGTGGTCCTGTAAATAAATCTAGTCTATACACACTTTTTTTCTAGAGAAAACATGCTTTTAATCCTTTTAATAATGTATGTTAATTCTATTATGTTGAAGGCAGCATAAACGTATTAAAATGTGATACAGTAAAAATCTGTCCATAAGCTCTAATATCACGAATTTTTTTTTCACCAGTAAAATTATACAACTCACCAGTAAAATTATACAACTTATTCTATGTAGCTTTTGAATAATTGTTCAAATTTAACATAACTTGTATGATTACGTGACATTTTTGGAGCACTTTTGTAAGGTTCTGTACATAAATTATTAAGTCTAAGAACACATTTTATTAAAAAAAAAAAAAAAAAAAAAAAAAAAAAAAACATGATTTTAAACATTTTAATATGTATGTTAATTTCATTTCGTTGAATGCTTTGAAACCTTGCTAAAATGCGTTTACACTAAATTCTGGTGTAATGATAAGAGAAATTTTGGTGTGTCGCAGTACATGAATCATAAACAATGCAGGCACACAAAACTATACAGCTATTTCTGTATAGCGCCAGAAGATGAATACCTATTTATATGTCAACCAGTGGTCTCTTACGGTCGCTATTAATATACATATCAATTCCTTTCATAAACCGTAATGATAATAATAATTTTGGTGTGTCCCTGTATAATAGTCCTTGTGCTGACGAAATACAAATAGAATATACACGAAAACTACACAGCTAATTCTGTGCGGTTCATGAACATGTTCACCAATTTGCAAGCCAATGGGATGATTTTTGCAACCCCTATCGCAAGAAATACAGGCATACAGGCATACAGACACAAAACACACAAATCACAGAAACTTTTTGAGTCTCTGTATGAAGGCATCCAATGACGTTTCGGCAAAAACCTTTGCCTTTTTCGTTTTCAATTACAAAAAAATTAGAAGAACTATTCTTTTTACGTTTTATTTTTTTTTTTTCAATTTAAATATTTCACATTTGATTTATTGTATTTTTTTTTACAGGTGAAACAATCAAAACCTCTTTGAATACACTTTTTCTTGCAGTAAACGTTAATCTTTTTTCAAATATTCTGCCAGTTTCATAGCATTGTAGAAGAGGGCTTACAAGTGCTGTTGAGAAAAGCAGCTCTTCAAATTTCTGATTTCTCATCAAAAGGGAATTTAATTTGAAGCCACATCCTGAATGTACCACATTTGTGAATGATCTAGATTTACTAGCCTCACTTGATTCGTCCCATGAAATGACAGTTGTTTACATTGGGGTACTATGACACTGTCCAGCGTACCACGAACAATATATCCCACTGTATCCCCAAGAAGTATTTAAGGATGAAAAGTTAAAAATTGCACTATATATATAAATGTATATATAAATTACATGCATGGATTTAAGAAAGTTTAACTTATTATTTAATGCGGTGCTTATGAGTATTGAATAATAATTTATTGCTCAAGGAAAAAAAATTACACTTCCCTGAATTTTCCTACAGTGATAGTAGAAACAAAAAATGGCTCCAATTTACATAAATGATGAAATATGACACTGACTAATTTCCACAGTGTTTGCCATACAAGTAAACTAAATAACGGAATACTTTCAAATTCATGACTATTTCATTCATAATAAAAACGCCTATTGCCTCACTGTGTCCGTGTCCCGCTGTGCCCTCCTTTTTTCTAGATAATCAATCGTATCAAAGTTAAGATGATATATTCAAGAGTATGAGAGTATCGAATAAATGAATATATGAGGATCTGGTTCTTTGAGTGCATTTTTGGCTTCATAGTCGGAACTTCTTTTTACCTTAATTACACCTGGCACGATCTAAGGGCATCTTTCCATTAAGGGGAAGTTTAAAGCGCACTTTGTGGTGTATTAATTTTTATTGTTTGGTGTTTCAGAAATAAATATGCTAAAAGTCAACAGCTAAAAACAGTCACCAGGGGACAACATATCTTGGAGCCAGTATTAATTGTATAATTTATGACAAGATGCAATCATCACAAAAATCGAAATAATTAAATATTTGCATACATTTAAAAACTAGAACATCAGAACTTGAATAGTTAGTTATTATTTAAATAAGGAACTAAAATTTAAAATTCATATTTTAAAATGTTTTTTCCACATGTTACTTTAATAACTGACTAAAAGATATTCAATTTTCCTAGAAATAAATTACAATTTAAATAATTGTCTTTTTACATACTTTAAGTAAGAAATAAAATAATTCGATTAAAACTGCTTTAAAACATCTTAAACTGCGTCAAACGTCCTTAGAAGTTAAATCTCTAAAAGATAAATTGCAATACGAAATTTCAATTTTCTTTTTCATATCCTACTGTTATCTTCGAAACTATGTTTTCTTTGCAGTAAGATTTTCCCATCATTAGTTTACATTATTCTACTCTTTGTACTGTGTTTTCTTTCTTAGCAAATTTTTTTTTTGTTTTTCTTTCTGATGCCATTGCTAAATATAGATCGGGTATTGTTGTGAATGTTTTAATGAGTTTTAAATTATATTAATTTTTAAAACTTGCTACATACAGGGTGATTCCAAATTTATCGTACAAACTTGGAAGGGAGGTAGAGAAGAAGAATATGAATAATATTGACAAAGGAAGCATAATTCGCAATCAATTTCTTTAGTCATAAATACAGGTTGTATTTCTTCAACTGAAACAAAGTTTTCTACATTAATGACATGACGATATTTTAATGAAATTTTCAACAGTGGTATATTTATTAAAAACTATCAATTATTTTATAGCAGTATATGGGCACAAGTGACGTGGAGGTGAGGCACAAACACACTAACTGACGTGAAAGGAAAGAGAAATGGAGTTGTTATTTGGTTCCACTACTGGTAGAAGGTAATAGGTGGCGAACCACCGTTTAACATTACACCTAAATAGGGGAATACACCATTTTCGATTGTGCTGTCGTTGCATTGATGGAATCGTCGTCAGATGTCGGATGTCGTCTCAAACTTTATATATGCCGAAAAAGCAGACTTGCATAACATGCCCGGCCATGCAAACGGTAACGCCAGAGCTGCGCTATCAAATTTCCTGTAATATGAATAAAACATGTTACAGAAATATATAAATATATAAAGAAAATGTAGGGTGTACTGTTTGTTTTCTCTTGCAATATGTTAGTTATTGCGCATGCATCAAGACTATTGTGATTTTATCAAATAGATATAATGGGGGGGGGGGGGATATATTCTTCTTCTGAGATACATTCTTTTTTTGCGCGTTTTATGAAAGTGTTTTATTTTTAGGAAAGTATTATGTCTTTAGGAAAGTGTTTATTTTACACACCAGTGGTTACCCTTTTATAAGTAAAATTGTGACTAAGTAATTCGATTTGCATTCGCAAACGGACAGTAACTGTACTTCATTTAAACATGCAACCCTTGCTTTAGGTTAACAACATTTCCTATATTTATTGTAGAGTTGCAGCTAAAAATAGCTGAACCCTTTATCTACTGACGGTATTTTAATGTACCGTTAAATTAAAAAGCATATAGATTTAAATTAATAGAAGAAAATGTTGAAGGTGTTTGTAAAAATATAACGTATATACCTCTTTTTGCTCAATCTACTTGGATTATACGCTACATGTAGCCTTTTTGTCTAAGAAAAATAAATTATAGAGAGCCTATCACTGTTTGTTATTATTACTATTATTATTATTATTATTATAAATAATCTCTAAAAAAGAGTTAAATTGAACACGTGTCATTTATTAATTATATTGTAAACATTTTAAAAACACGTAAAATTAAATTCGATTTAAAAGAGGTTAAATATTTTATCCGAAGCTTTTCGCTTTTAAATAGTAAAGCATCATCAGTGACTTTTTATGATGCTTTATTATTTAAAAGCGAAAAGCTTCGGATAAAATTTTTAACATCTTTTAAATAAAATTTAATATTACGTGTTTTTAAAGTGTTTTCAATATAATTATTGTTATTATTATCATGCTTTTCTTGTGTGTTATGACACAGATCTGCAAAAGTAATGTTGGTAATATTTGATTTCATAATTTTAGCTGATAAATATGGGTTTTGGTATGCTGAAGCAGAAAATGAAGCCAGTTTTCCTCTATCACGTATATTAATCGATACATGATATCTATCGGCAGAGTTTCTTTCTTTTCGGCAGTTTCTAGCGTATTTCTACGATTAATTATAAATAATCATCGAAACATGATGTAAGAGTCACCGTATAATTTAACTGGTGGAAGAGTAATGTAAGAAATTCTGTCTGTGGGCACCCTGTATTGCCAAAAATCTATACGTGATAGAGAAAAAAGAGCTACAGTTTCGATTTCAGAACATTGAAAAATATAAAGATCACCCAAAATTATCAAATCAAAATTTTTGATGTAGACCTGTGTAATCAATTTATATATCACTTGAAGTGTTTACAATCTCTCTCTATGTACCAACAGCCTACTAAAGTGCCATCTTACTAAATCCACATTAAATGTTATAATTAGGAGCTATACATAATTTGTATCGTGTATACCTTAAAAAATTACTTTTAAGTAATTATAAAAATGACTTTCAAATACAAATTTTGAATATATCACAATGCAGTAAGTAAAGGGTAAAAAGAGCACAAAAGAGTAATTTTAAATTGATTTACATAAAGCTTTTTTGTTTTAATAAATAATCTGTATATCAGAAGAATAATTCGACAGTGTGTATTTTAACGATGAATTATTTCTTTTTGAATAAATTCCATGAATTGTACCTTCAGATAAAAATATTACTTATAAAATACGCATAACAAACTTGTTCACTGCATAAAAAACTATCTCTTTAAGATAGGCAGGAAAATATTTTTGATAAAAAAACCTTATTTTGCTTTATTATTCAGCATGTTTTTAACATAATGATGTTTATCTTATAGCTTAAGTATGATAAATTTGCCGAACTTAGGAGATCATTATTAAAGTACAATAAATTAAAGAAGATTAAAAAGTAGTAACACTTGATCCTTGAAGGCTTTTAAAAGTATTTCAGTTTAAAATATTCTTTCTTTTGTGACTCTAGTCTTTTCAGTTCCACAAAAAATAAATTAATGATAGCAAAAACAAGGGAAGGTAGGATTTTGAAGAAAAAAATATATTTACGATAAATGAGTGCCTCTACAAAAACAAATAAATAAAATTAGGACCAATTCAACAAGATAACAGGATTCGAATTTAGTATTTAAAAACTACTTTGAATTTTGTTACCTAAAAATCATGTTTATAAGAACTATATTTAATTTGAAATTTGTTAAAATTATACCGAGCTCAGTTTTCACCAGTATGCCTAACCAATCTATAAATATTTGTTTGGCCTTCAAAACTCTTCCTCTTAATGCTACCATGTTCTACAGAGTAAGAAAATAACAAAATAGGATTTAAAGATATACATCTCAGAGATTAAAATGATTTGGAATAGTTTTGTGAGACCTTGTATATAAACCACACAGTCATTTGCAAAAGTTTAAGACCAGTAGCCGATTTTCAGTATTTTAACACATTGCATTATTTGCGCAGATTATTGAATCTGGCACGTTTATTGCCAGTTGTTTATTGGATTTTGTCGTAGACAGTGCTGTTGTGTAATTATTGTAATGGGTAAAAAAACTTCACTTACTGTTACAAAAATGTCAGAAATATTGACCCTGCATTAAACTGAATTTTCTGAACTTCAAATAATTTTAAGGGTAAATGTGAGCAAGATAGCTGTGCATCAAGCTGTTAGTAAATTTAAGATTTCGGGAAAATTTGTGGACCTTAAGAGAAGCAGTCGCCCTAGAAAAACTAGTGAACGTGATGATTATGTGATAAGAAGGATGCCCGTTCGAGATCCAAGAACCTCCTGCAATACGATAAGATATTATCTGGCTGCAAAAGGCACCAATGTCAGTTGTAGTACTATTTCAAGACGTTTGGACAAAGATTTTGGTTTATTATCACATAAACCTGCAAAGAAACTTGACTTACTCCAAGTATGATAAAGAAACGACTGACTTTCGCCAGACAATATCAGAATTGGACAGTACAGCAGTGGAGTTGGTCTTATGTTTGGATGAGTCAAGTGTGCATCAATTTTCTGCACGTGCTACAGGTGTTCTCCGACCAAGGGGAAAAAGATATGATGAGAGATATACGATTCAAATTGTGAAACATCCTCCAAACCATATGATATGGGGGGCAATGTCTGTGTCCGGTACTGCTAGTCTGTATTTTATGCCACCTAAAAGCACTATGAACGGAAAGTGATAACTTAATTTGTTACAAGAAAAGTTGAAGCTTCACACACGTGTTCATAAATGTTCAATTTTCATGCATGTTAGGGCTCCGTGTCACAGGGTGAAGATTGGTTTTCTGTGTGCTCAGATATTTCTTGACAAAGTGCTTGACTGGCTAGGTAACAGCCAGTATTTGAATCCACTACAGAATCTGTGGTGTATTGTGAAAAATAAAGTAGCCGAAAAACAACCACCCACTGCTATGGCACTTGTTGTGGCAATAAAGCACTTCTGGTGCAGAGACATTTCTAAAGCTTACTGCTTACTGCAAGTCTGTTATTTATAGCATGCCTAAGAGGATTACCCAAGTGATTATAAACAAAGGAGGTCCTACAAAATACTGACTTTAATTACAGTAAATAACCATGTAACAGTCTATTTTGTTCTTATATATGTAAAATATGATTGCTATTTTTGCGGAATTCCATTAAATCTGATTTTTCTACGGGTGTTCTTAAACTTTTGCAAAAGGCTGTATTATTATTCATACTATTTTCAATAGCGAAAATGCGATAATGAATCTGAATAACCTTTAACAGTTTTAAGGCATACTGAAAATATATACGGTAATTAGAGAGCAGATTGATAAACATATTCAGGGAGATTAGCGCAGAAGGACAGACGAAACGAAGCCATAAACAGTTTTTAGTCTTCTTGAAAAGTGTTAAACATCACAAAAATACAAATATGATTTTTGGCTTGAAACCGGTTCAAATACATTATAAAGTGTTAGTACATGCATAAGTCTGCTCATATGTGCATAAAAATATAAAAACGCAAAACATTTATTCCAATATTCAAAATTATTTTTTTAAACTAAAGCACAGCTTGATAATTTCTAACTTTATTATACGGATTCACAATACTCTGACAAGTAAATGCCTATAACAGGATCTAGATACACAAAGATAAAACTATATTAAACAGAGTTCTTTAATTTTTCTAAGATTTTATTCTGTTATTAAATTTTTTTTTAATAAGAAATAGAATAAGATGATTACATTGTCCTCTTGAAATAATCAATGTCAGTAGAAGAATAAGATATTAGGCATTAAAGGATCCCAAACTACCATATGCCTTCCTAACAGTAATATTTTATTGAATAATAAAATAAAATAAACCCAGAGCTACATACATTATGTTAATTCGCTTTAACAATTGGTGGAGGAGAGAGAAAGCGAAATTTTGGAATTAAAAATTACATGTTCATATCAAAATGATGAAGTGAGCATGTGTCATTTCCAAGTTTTTATTGCCAGCTGTAGTAGCGCTGCTAATATATATGTCAAGTGCTCTAAATAAATGTTCCTTTATTTACGAGCGAATTTGAAAATGAAAATACGGTTAAAAATATAACCCTACAAATTGACATTCTTTAGCATGCCAAGAAACAACCGTTATCAGAAGCGATATTAAGACTGAAAAAAATAATTATTGGCCGTAATAGAATCACATATTGCTCAATATAATGACAATTTACTATGCAGATGATGCAAAAAACATGTTAATGACTTGCAGTTTTCTATCTGCTTTTTCAAAAAGGGAAAGTATAAAAATTGTACTTCTGATAGATCCCTTTTTATATTAATAAAATTTGGATTATTAATACTTCAATATTATTAAAGATATTTTAGCTTAAATAAAGTAGCTTAAGTGAGAATTAAATTGTAATTAAATTTTATTATTTGAAAGATTATTATTTTTTAAATTTATAATTAGGTATTTTATAATTTTGTAATAAATTAGATATATTAGAACAATATGTGTGCAGATTTGCTCACAAAGAGGCGTCCGCCCTCTCTTACTCTGAAGTGCAGGGGCAACGTACTTTCTAAGATTCTGAAAAGAAATCAATGTTTGTCATTGTTTTCCCAAGTTATATATTGTAAGTATGTATCATATACTTTCTTTCAGTGTTTCGGAAGATAATAAAAGCATTTATGCACTAAAAATATTCGATGTTTTGTGCGTTTATTGATCAATTCACTAGTAATAAATGCGAGAAAAAAGTCCACCCCTACCCTCTATGTATTTTGGAAGTGTGTCGGAATGTCTGAAAACTGTAAAAAACTTATTCAATCAATCTGAGATTCGCTTCGTTTGATTTTTTCCATCGAAAGAATCAAATTACCTTTCCATCGAGTTTATAAACTCGGTGGAAAGGTCTTTTTAAGACAAACATTTATTCAAAAAATAGGACTTCCACTGCGCTTTTAAGAAGTTATGATTGATTAAAGTTTTCACCAAAAGTCTCATCTTACCTCTTAGAAACAGCTCGGTATTCATCAAAACTGCAAAAATCATGTTTAATTTAAGGTAGACTTGGTTTTAAAAAAATATTGAGCCATTAGGCACATCTTGTGTGTGTGTAAAATGGGTTTGGACGGGAGCAATTATGAATTTTCAAGTGGGAAGTGATTGTTAGTTCATTAAAAGCTGTTCTAAACTTTTAAAAAATTTTAATTTATTCAGATATTTTTTCTCCATTATTTTTGTTTTCTTCGTTTTCAAATTTGACTATCTTATTAAAAGTTTTTAAGTGGGAAGTATCTTCATATGAGGCTCATTCATTATACTGGAACTAGACTTCCTCCTGCTATTTTCTGGTTTTCAGTAATGAAAGAGGCGTTAGCATCCTTTACATTTACCGATTGTCGTAAAAAATTTCTTGCGCATTTTCTTACATTCAAATTACAAAATTTGAACTTGCTGCAATTATACGTTTTATACTGATAACAGGCAGGCATGCAGGTATACATACTAACCCCTCAAACCTTGATTTTCATATTCAATGTATTTCGAAACATGTAATTAATACAAAAACACAGTTGTTTCAGAATTAATTCGACCCCAAATAATAATTACTATATTATATAACAGCAAGAGAAAATAATTAACATTCCTAAAAATTTTTCTTTAGACATGGCATAAATTAATAAATTACTTGTGATAATTGCCTGCAATAGAATAGAAATATTCAACTAATTTTGGTAGTACGGTATATTGTCTATCAATTATTTAAGCACTTATTAAATTTAGAATAGTAAAAAAATAAAATAAAAATAAATAAGTAAATAAATAAGTAAATAAAAAAATAAAAAATAAAAAATGCATCACGCAATTTAAAATTATCTTCGAATAGTTTTCAATCCTATACGTCAGCTCCTAATATATGTGAATTCTTTGGTGTGGCTCCGTAAGTGAATGATCGATGCTTTTCATACCATATTATATAGGAAACATGAATTTATATAGACATAATAACTATATGTTAATTTCCTTACGCTTATATTAGTATAGTTTAAAAATGTTAAAATGTGCATGTGAGAAATATTTTGTATGTCACAGTGAAAGAAATTTCACATAACAACATCATGTCATACATATTCAAAATACCGATTTTGGACTTCTTCATACACCAGGGATGGATCACGGGCGCAGAATTCATACCACTATCAATGTAAGAAAATTTTCTACCTCTTAAATCGACGATATTATAGGCAGAGAAATTTCTTAAACACATTCCGGTATGAATTCTGTGCCCGTGTTCCATCCCTGCATACACAGACCAATTGCTGAATTCACCTGACTTTCTGTTCAAGGATGAGTTGGGTTAAATATGGTCCAGATTCTCATAGAGAGGGTTACACCCACGGCTCCGACCTTTCTAATCAGATGATGTCTCTATGTCTCTAACACGCTTGACAATAATCCCACAACGCAAAATAATTGCTTTCGAAATTTTAAAACATTCTTTTTGCACAAGGCTTATTTAAAAAATGAATTAGAAATAGAACTTGAGTTAAAAAAGAATAAATAAAATTGAAATAAATATATTTTTTACTTTTTCTTACCCATACAGGGTAGAGGCACGAAAATTTTTAAAAGCAATAAAAATGCTTGTGAATTCAGGTTGAATAATTACGAAATTTTAATGACTCCATACAAAAGTTATTCAAATAAGTCAAATTGGGTCCATATTTTAATAAGTTGATGTACAAACTTTCAGTGCTGTTTCATAAAATCCTTAGAGATACGTGTGAACAAAGTCGTTAAGGATTATTCACAAATTAAAAACGTAAACGTGTACATTTGTGTAGATCTATAAAATAAAAACTATAGACTTTTATTTATTTATTTATATATTCACATAGTAAATCTTTCTCGAGATATTAAAAAAAAGGGCTTAAATCAGCATTTGTGTTGTGTCATATCTTTAAGACATTTTTTGATAAAGTGTGACATTATGTATGTGTTCTTAATAGTGTGTGAGAAAAATTTTACTGCATAATTGGATTTTTTTTCTTTGGGGGAGGGGGGGGGGGATAAAAATTTTAATTCTTGCAATTGAATTTTCTTGAATTTTTAATTGGTTTTAAAATATTTGTAACTATTTTTGTTCCATTTTTTAATTATATATTTAAAATAAATATTTAAAGAATTAAGCTAAAGTGAAAATTTTCAAACGCCTTATATTGTTGATTAATATCTTATATATAACTGATTATTGATATTAATTACTGATTATATATAAATTGTCCCCTCTTGATTTTTTTCACTACGCTGCCTATGGAAATAAAGCGAAATTCATTTTCGTATAAAATATATTTAAACTTTGAATCAATAAAAGTATTTAGAGCTGAACCAATGTGAGACTTAAAAATATAAATAAATTTCACGTGTGCACAAAATTTTAGTATGAAAAATTTATTTTAGTAGAACGATTTCTGAAAAAATAATATCAAATACTGAATCACTGGTTATTCTTTCTTTATTTATTTTTATGACATTTTGTGTGAATGTTATGAGTCGTAATGTAAGAAAAGGTCATATATTAATTAATATAATAATAATAATAATAACTTATCCTAAATGTTAATTAAAAATTAATAAAATTTAAAAATAATTATGTATTTCAAAATTATGTACCTAAGTATGTAATTATGTAATCTTGTATCATTTCATTTTAAAGAAAGTAAATTAAAATACTCAATAATTAAAATGGTCTTATGAGAATAACACTGAAATTAGTAATAAAAACTATTTTTTAAAGCACTGAGTAATCAAAGATTTTAAAATTATATTTTTTATAAGTAACTTTTTAATTAAAACATGTTACAATTAGAACGATTACTAAAAGAAACAATATCAAATAGTAAAGCACCGGTTTTCCTTTCTTTTTCCTTTCTTTTTTAAACTTTATCTTACACATAAGGTCGAGAAAGTATTGTTTTCGGGTCAAATTTTTGAACGTGAGTTTTTGTTATATTTACATGTTCTGAGTACCCCTGAATGCGAAAATCATGTTTTTTTGCAAATGGTCTGTGTGTCTGTCTGTTACCAGCATATCTCAAGAACAAATAGTCGCAGAAATTCCAAACTCGGTATTCTAAATGTGTATCATATAGTGATGCTACAGTAAGCTGTTCGTTGAGATGAAACAAATGTTTCGTGTACAGGGACACTCAAAAGTATTCAAATGCATTACGTCTATGAAGAAAATTCCAGGTAAGTAGAGTTTAACATCTATAGACAGCACTAAACCAAATGAAACGGATATATATTTTTTGTAATAGAGATAGTCAACTGGGAAAAAAAATTGTGTACGTAGGAGCCTCGCCTCCCCCCCCCTGGGGGAAGTAAGTCCCCCCTCGAGGGGAGTAAATTTTCATGAAGGGTATTTTTCAAAAGAGATCGCCAATATCTTTAAAATGAATGGTTGAACCATCCATCTGCGACAATTTAAAATAAAGTTATCGATTATTTTCATTTTTAACCAGAAACAAAAAAAATATATACATATATATATATATATATATATTTATGTAATATTGAGAATAAAAATGTAATGTAATATTGAGAAATCGTCTGCATTATCATAAAAGATAATTTGTTTAAATAATAATTTTAATAAATTATTTTTTAAAAATAGAATTATTTTTTAATAACCGAATTAAATTATACATAAATGTAGGTGCATTAATGAAACGGGGTGTTGAGGGGGGTGGTAGACCCCCTCAGACAGAACTTATTATCATATAAAACTCTTCCGAAGCGTAATTTGAATTATTTAACACAGGTTTACATAACAGTACTCGTTATCTTACCTCTAAATCTCCAACCTGTATTTATAGTAATAAATTTCAGGGAAAGAGAAAGTCGTGTGAGTGACACACCAGATTATTTTTTTAATTGAATTTTGGTGAATGTTACTAGCCACAATATGAGAAAAGGGCATGTATTAATTAATATAACAATCGTAATTTTATTTAAAAGTTGCTTAAGAATTAATAAACTTTAAAAATGGTTACGTATTTAAAATTTGTATACATAAGTATGCAATTATGAGATTTTGTATCACTTTATTTTAAAGAAAGTAAATTAAAATACTCAATGATTGAAATGGTTTTATGAGAATAATACTGAAATTTGTAATAAAAATTGTTTTTTAAAGTGTTTAGTTATTAAAGATTTTCAAAATTGTGTTATTTATAAGTAACTTTTTAATTAAAACCCGTCACAGTTAGCATTGAAAAATTTATTACATTTATACTTTTTTATATTGTACTGTACATATTTATACTTGTTATATTTCAGATATATAATAAGTAAGGTAATTAATGGACAATTTAAAAAATTGTTGTCAAAACACATTTAAGATATTTTATTTGAATTATCAAATACACAATTAAAGCTATGAGGAAAGCCATTTGAAAGGAAAATTTAGGGATGTCAAGATTATTCTTTCAAAACCACCTGCTTTCAACCTCAGTAATAGTCATTTGTACAACTGGCATTTCCAATGAAGCTTAAACACTGTTACGTTATACAACTATAATCACGACTGTTTCTTTAATAAAACTCATTTCTTTGCAACTCAATCAAGCGGAATATTAAGAAACATTACCACAAAATGAATAAACGATTTTGTACTTCAATTTCTGTTTTTGTGCTAAGATTAACTTCAGTATTCACAATTCAGTCCATATGAAAATCTCCAGTAATGTTTGTGAAATAAAGTGGCGAATCAATAATAATAATACCAAGTAATGAAATGTATGATATAAAATATGTAATTTGTAGAGTACATTATATTCTATATATTTACATTAAATAATGTAACGTATTTGAAGATTGCTCATTATATATATATATATATATTATCAGTTGAATGATTTTCTTCACAGTATATCAGCGTTTTTAAATAAAATTTAAACACCATTTTCGCTGAAATTTTCTGAAAAACCTAAAAATATAATTCATCAAAATAATGATTTCTGAAATATTATTAATAGTATAAATAGTATTATTAAAGTGTTATTAATCAATATACTTTTATACCTTTTTGCTTATAATATTAATCTTAGGCTAAATTTGAAAGTAAAATATGAATAAAAAATAAAACAAGCAAACTCAATCAAATAAATAAATATATATATATTTCCTATTTTTTTATGGCTATAAAATTAATTGAAAATAGCGTGTGTTATTGTCAAATAATTGAGGAATTTTTGTATGAATCTTATAACAAACGCTTATAATCTTAATCAATGAGTACTTCCTTGGGAAAGTCAGTACAAGCATTAATATATTTTCCTTTTTTCCTACTTGTATAACATCTATTTTTATAGTGCAAATATTTAGGTGGTGTTTTTTACGAATCCAACACTTTTTGACAATAATACATTTGGTTTCAAAGATTCCAAAAGCTTCCTCACACGCGTTAATTCAGATATCGCCAAACTATATTTTTTGTAGATACTGCCATTGTTTTCTGCAAAGGTAGCATTTCTGAATACACAACTTAAAACAATCGTTGCAAGTGATGCAGAGAAGCGTTTTCTTCGGTTATAGATTATTTTAAGAATTTCCATGTACAGAGTGATCACAAATATTTTTTCTATACTGCATTTGCAGTCGAATATCTTCGATCCCAACTATTCTCTGAAAAATATACGGTAAAATATCTTCTTGACATTTCCAAACTTCTAAACAAATTCGTCTAGTGTTTCTCTGATATTCGACAAAATATCATAAAATAAGAAAGGTTCACATTATTTTGTTACTTACCTGTATAAGTACATTCGAGTGCATGTGCAGACTGTAACTGTATTTTCAGGTGTACAAAATGACTTTTTCTATTTTATATATTTCTTGAGACAAAAATATTCAATATTTTAAGCAGATATCGGAAAGAAAAAAAAAAAAAAAAGCGTGAATTTAAAAATTAAATTCATCGGGATTTTTAGTCTAGTAGCATGCTCTTTTAAGATTTTACTTTTATATTGTTTCAAACCCAATCTAATCCTTTCAGTTCTAATCTTCTTGCTGTATTTTAAAAGAATCAATATAAAAAAGTAATTTAATTAGGTAATATACATATATTTGTATATTAAGAATGAGCATTGCTTTTTCCAACTAGATAGAATTTTAATATGCTGAGACTTTTTTTTAAAAATATTTTTCTTATAAAAATTCTTTTAATTAATTAATTAATTAATTAATTAATTAATTTTTTACATATTCATACATAGTACCTATTTCATATCTAATACCTATTGAAAGAAAATATTAATATTTGTGTAATTTCTTATTCAGCATAATTAAAAATATTTTAACTTCTTTTAACTAAAAATTTTAACGTTGTTGGAGAAAAATATCATCTTTGAATACTTCATAAAATAAAGCATTTAGTGCTCAAATCGTTATTGTAACTTTTAAACTTTCTACATAGTTTAGAAATCTTTTTTTTTTTTTTAATCTATCCGTCTTTTATTTAAAAATAACTTTTAAAATTTTTTTAACTGAATAGCTCCGTTTTAAAAACATAACAAGACTAAAAAATCATGCAGTACGCATTGATTAATAACACTTTCCAACTGCACGTGCTTGTTGTATCGTCTAACTTTCAATATTCTTTGCACACTTTATCACACAGCAGAGAGACAGGACTGAAAAGCATCCAGACTGACTAATTGAATTTAAAACCACTCTTAGACATTGTTGGAAAGTGTAAAAAAGGCTTAACTCAAAAGAAAATACAGCCATTAGATTAGAATTGCAGCCGTTATTGTATCAGAATATTTTAGAGCAGCGCTGTAAATCTGAAGGTTAATCACATGATATTCTATGCAAAACATTATTTTAGAATATTAACAATATATGCCAATTTCTTTATGATTTTTACAGTAGAAAGTTATTTAAATGTGATTTGTAAAATTGTCTCTCCTAAAACGCAATGCATTGGCATTTTTTTTTTTTTTTTTTTTTTTTTTTTTTTTTTATTCGTTGTCCCTGTACACAAACTAGTTGTACAGGACAGATTAAGGTCATTTTAAATAGGGAAAATTCCATAGTGAACTTCAAAAATATATATATCATTTTTAAAAAATTCTGAAAATATTTACGTACGCTGGGGTTGGGAGACAGACAGGCAGAAAAATAGACAATCGGACAGAAAGATAAACAAATTAAAATCATATTCACACTTAAAAATTTTTAGAAAGTGTTAAAAATGCTTAATGTAAACGAAAGTGCAGTTCCTGCAAACTTTTATTAATAGCTCTTAATGTAAATGAATATTTTTGTGTTGCCCTTTAAATCTAATGCTGATGGTACTATAATCTATAAAAATCATTTTTTGTGCATATGAATAACATATTTCAATTTCATTAAGCTTTATCCAAAGTGAAGTTATTAAAATTTGGTTTAAGAAAATACCTCTCATAGAACGCAGTGCTTTGGAATACCTTCGAGTGACCCTGTACACAAACCAGGTATAGTATTTACTCCATTTTATATCGGAAACATCCGATAGTGAACTTGAATAACATACATCAGTTTCAAGAAATTCGATAAATATTTACGGGAATTAAAGCGCTGACAGACGGACAGAAAACCGAAGTCATTAACAATTTTCAACCTCATTGGAAAGTGTTAAAAAGAATCTCTAAGTTAAAATAATAATAATAATAATAATAATAATAATAATCTTTTCTGTTGATATAAGTAGGTTTTATAAGTATTTGAATGGTTTTTCGCTTAAGTTTCATCCAAGCTAAAGGTTAAAAGGAAGAAGTTTTTTGATCACGTTTCATTTCTTCTAAATGTAAAACACTGTTTCATTCTCAAGCAAGGTAAAAAGAAAAAAAAAAAGAGAATATATCAATAAAAATAAAAATAAAAAATATTTATGAGATATATGTTGTTTATATATGAAACAATCAAAATGATTTGGGAAATGTAAATAAATAAATAAAAATAAAAAAATTCATCATCTAGAAAAGTAAACATCGCACGTTGATATAAAGAATAAAATAATGGAAATTAATCCTGAATATTTTGTATTACAAATATTTTTTACTGGCTAAACAGAAACGACTACAGTAATTGCATTTAGTAATTTAACTTTTACTTATCAGTTTTAAAACTAACAAGACTGTTTGCATTTAAAAAATAAATAAAGCCATAAAGGTAGTAAGAAATTAAGACTTCTTCACACACCATAAATTTTAAATCAGCACAACCGGTTTCGAAAGGACGTAGCCTTTCTTCATCAGGTGCAAACACGTGCAACTGCCTTGGAGGCAAAAGCAAGACTGGCAGTCGTGCAGTCTTGCTTTTGCCTCCAAGGCAGTTGCACGTGCTTGCACCTGATGAAGAAAGGCTACGTCCTTTCGAAACCGGTTGTGCTGATTTAAAATTTATGGTGTGTGAAGAAGTTTTAATTTATTGCTATTGTCTGTACGCCAGATTTTGAATTTATTTTTGGCCATAAAGGTAGTATTTAAGAATTTAACAGAACAAAAGTAATAACAGTTGTTTCAGAAAATTGAAATAATTACTACAAAAATATTACAGAATTTACAATCAAGCATTTACAATATTACTATTTACAATCAAGCTTACAGAAATAACATAAACTGAATTCTTCTTTCGAATAAAAGAAAAAAACATCAGAAATGATATTAACCATTTGAAGCAGAAAATTTTAGATTTGCAAGAACATCAAATAACGTATAATTTAAAATCTTAATGTTTTTAAAATTCTCTATAAGATTGAGATAATAAAGTTTGAATAAAGAATGAGATAGTCTAAATGAAAGAATGGATATTTATGTTCATTCGTATGCATATTAATACTCTGGATTATGTGGAATATGTTTAGTGATACATTTTAGATATTTGTTGTAAAGTTTGTGACAATATTAAGCCCAATTTAGCAGTTACTTATGAAATTGTATGTCAATAAAGTATCTAAATGAGTTTCATTGAACAATAAGAATAATGATGATGATGATAATTAAATGTGTTAAATGCTTAAAAGAACTTTAACAATTTAGAATTTAAAAAAAAAAAATCTCAACAAAATGCCATTTTGTAAGTGAAAATAAGAAACTCTTTTTTAAAATAAACTAGTATGTTGTTCACAACACAATACTTGCTTCTATATAATTTTAAACAAATTCAGGCAGTACAAATTATTTATTAAATCATTACTTATTAAAACTAGTGGATCTGCAGATCAGGAGCCTCAACGTCCTATTTGCATCAGACATTTTTCAATAGGTCATTTTTATTTATTCCTTATTATATAATAGTATATATTGATTCGATCGACTTATTACCATAATCAGATACATTCCTGAGGGGGGCTGCCGCGCCCCTCAACCCCCCGCTGTATCTCTCTTTGTATACCTATTTGTATATCATATAAAGTGTTATGGAATTGTAAATAATTGCATTTATTTTTGTATAATTTTTTTCAGAGGCTTAGTAAGTCGATAAAATGCTAATTTTGTGCATTTCTAATCGTTTTAGCGTTAAAATAGCCTAATTTTCCTTTAAAAACCCATTGAAAAACTCCAATAAAGGAAGAAAAGGATTTGGCGCCAAATTTGGCGACTGTTTCCCTCCTTGGCGATTTTTTTGGCGACCTTGGCGAGAAAATCCTTATTAGGGATATACCAAATATGGAAGCTCTAATCTCATTGGTTGATGAGATACAAGAATTTTCCAGAACAGTCTGTGTTCGGTAGAATAGTATAAAAGGAGCATTTTTTTAGCCAAGGCGGCCAATCTCAGAACTGTGTCAGTTTCGTCAAATGCTTGCTTTGCTTTGAGCCTCTTTGAATGAGACTTGCTTTATGTGTTATTGATAAACAGTTTGTACTGTTGTTTTGCTGTTAACGGCTGTTGTTTAAGCTATGTTTACTGGTTGAATTGAAGCTGATACTTGGTTTATAGACCTGTATTTTTCTGGAATTTTCTATGAATAATTCACTGAATTTTTATAAGTTTCGCCTTTCATTCTCGGACAACTTACGAACCCCCAAGTACGCAACAATATGTATTCTTAATAAACGACGGTCTTGTATTATTTCCCTGAAATTCATAAATACCAAATTTTATACAAAAAAAAATTACATAGCATATCGGAAATATTTTGCATAACCTTTAAACTAATTATCAATTCTATGCCCACAATTTTCAACAGGAAAACATGCTTTAAAATTCTAATAAAATTTTGTTATATTTGATGGGGTGTAACCATGTTAAAATACACTTTTAAGAAATACCGACTATAGACCGTAATAGTACGAAATTCCTTTATGTATGCCGGAAAAGTAGCCACAGTCATTATAAACGCTAATAATAAGAATAAACCTAATTAATTATAACTCATTAATTTTTCGAACTAATTTGACATCATTTGGATGATTACAGTACATACTCGGAATTATTTTGTGTGGTTCCATAAATTATTTAGTCTATACATAACCTTTTTTAAGAGTAAACATGATTTTAAGCAACTTTATAATGTATGTTAACTTTATTAAGTTCAATTCAGCATAAACGCATTAAAGTGCGCGCTTAAATTAAAAATTTGTCCATAGGGTCTAATGTTACGAAATTCTTTCGTGTGTCTTTGTAAACGAACCATAAACATTGTATACATCAGTAAAAACTATTCAGCTTATTTTGCGTTTAAAATTAATAATTGTTCCAAATTTAACATCGTTTGGATGACTAAGTGACATTGTCAGAACACTTTTGTAAGGTCCTGTACATTAATTAGAAAGCTTAAGAGCACATATTTTCTTCAAACAACATAAGTTTAAGCATCTTACTCACGTGCTCTAATTTCATTTTCTTCATTGCAAAGTAATGATATTAAAATGCGTTTAAACGAAATTCACCCCCATACGCCTTAATGTTAAGAATTTTTGCGTGTCCCTGTACACAGTTTATAAAAAATATATCAATAAAAATTATACAGCTACTTATATGCAAAGCTGGTACGTGTGCGCCAATTTGCAAGTCAATCGAAGGATTTTTTCGGTCGCTATTGCGGTACATACAAATTCTTCCCATAGGCCGTAAGGATAAGAAAAATTTTGGCGTGTCCCTGTACACGAACGACAAATGGAATACACACCTAACACTATACAGCTAATTCCGTTGGGCTCATGAATATGTGTACCAACTTGCAAGTCAATAGCGTTATTTTTAGGACCGCTATCGCGGTACATACAAATTCTTCCCATAGGCCGTAATGATAAGAAAAAGTTTGGCGTGTCCCTGTGTACGAAGTAGAAATGGAATACATACCAAAAACTATACAGCTGATTTCGTGGGGCTCATGAACATGTGTACCAAATTTCAAGTCAATAGCGTGATTTTTGCGGCCGCTATCGCACGGCAGACAGACAGACGGACGGACGGATCGACGGAACCCAAAATCCTTTTGAGTCTCAACAGAGGGCCTCCATTGACGTTTCGGAAAAAATTGGAAGTCAATAGCTTGATTTTTGCGGTGGTTATCGCGGTACATACAGATTCTTCCCATAGGCCGTAATGATCGAACTATTTGGCGTGACCCTGTACACGAACTACAAATGGAATGCACACCTAAAACTATACAGCTGATTCCGTTGGGCGCATGAGCATGTGTACCAAATTGCAAGTCAATAGCGTGATGTTTGTGGCCGCTATCGCGATACATACAAATTCCTCCCATTGGCCGTAATGATAAGAAAAACTTTTGCGTGTCCCTGTATACGAAGTAGAAATGGAATACATACCAAAAACTATACAGCTGATTTCGTGGAGCACATGAACATGTGTACCAAATTGCAAGTCAATAGCGTGATTTTTGTGGCCGCTATCGCGATACATACAAATTCCTCCCGTTGGCCGTAATGATAAGAAAAACTTTGGCGTGTCCCTGTATACGAAATAGAAATGGAATACATACCAAAAACTATACAGCTGATT
The DNA here is from genome assembly GCA_963930645.1 of Salticus scenicus. Lineage (NCBI taxonomy): Eukaryota > Metazoa > Arthropoda > Arachnida > Araneae > Salticidae > Salticus > Salticus scenicus. The sequence goes on from OZ005652.1 coordinate 327,658,853, forward strand.
TCGTGGGGCTCATGAACATGTGTACCAAATTTCAAGTCAATAGCGCCATTTTTGCGGCCGCTATCGCGCGACAAACAGACAGACAGACACAGCCCAAAACCGTTTTGAGTCTCAACAGAGGGCCTCCACTGACGTTTCGGCAATTATTATACATGATGAATCCAGACGAGTTTTTTTTCTCACAGATTTTTAAATTTAAATGCCGAAAGAAAGTTAGTTTTGCGCCAAAAGCAGAAAAAATGCGATTTTTTCCTGTATTGAAAATTTACAACCCTGGGGAGGGGAGGGGAGGAGGGAGTTTCCTCCCCCAAGATGGAAAGCAGTGTTCCTAAATGCACAAATATTTTTTCTAGTTTGCTACTACTATTATGAATAATTCACATTAATTTTACAATCACACGTTAAAAATAATTCTCATTATGTACATTTATACGAAGTTTATTTGTCCTATACTACCATTAAAAAAAAAAAAAAAAAAAAAAAAAGATAAAACAGCATGACAGCACCACATGTTGAGCGATATAACCCCGAATATAATCAGCATCTGTTTTGTTCAGGGTCCAGCAAAATACCAAGTTTGGTTAAATTTCGTTTATAGGTTCGTGAGATACAGCGTCTACAAAATTTCTGACACATACATACAGACAGGCGTTTTCAAAAACAGTCAAATCGTGTTCTAGATAACTCAAAACATGTAAATCCATCAAAAACAGGAGTTCAAAAATTTCCACGAATCCAATATTTTCTTCTTATATATATAGAAGAAAGTTAAAATGAACATAATTCCTTTAAATAATATATATATATATATATATATATAATTTGAATAATTTAATTCCTTTACAACACTCAGCAAATGAAAGATAGATGAAAATGCCAACATATGAAATTTTAAATGAGATGTATTTCGAATAAAATTATTGTCACGATGATAATTTAATTTAATACACTGAGTAGTAATATGTCATATTAAATTATTAAAATCACCACAAATGGAGTCAGTAACTTTTTACTTTTCAGAGGAAAAGAATTGGTATATCAAATTGAGAGAAAAAATATTGATAAATTAGTAAGTCAATATTTTCAGTACTAAGACCAGCAATATATATACAATATATATTAAATGAAATTTTTACACTGATTTACGCTTTGAGAAATTTAAATAAAAATGAAACAAGCAGTTTTTATATTTACGAGTGATTTTTTTTAGTTTTAAGAAGCTATTATTCACTGCAAAAAATAAACCTGTAAAAGTACGTGGAAAAAATGGCAGCAGGAATGCTAGTATTTCTCCGTCAAATATATGGGACAATATTGTACTTTTAACGGGGAATATGTTAGATTTACAGAATTTCCTCGTAAAATATATGTCAGTGATACAATTTTATGGTTTTAAAATGTACTTAAGATTTACTGTTTTTTGCCGTTTAAATTTACAGGGCTTTCCAGTAAAATGTACGGGTATTTTTTGCAGTGTTGAAATCTGATAGATATTTTATGTAAAAATTCTCATAGTTATAGTACATTCACAAATGTATTATAATTAATTTAAAATGTATATAATTTTTATTCAGGAGAAAAGAGCTAGAAACTACATTATGAGAAAAGTCTTACAGTTTACGCGTGAAAGAAAAATAAGTTTTAATATGCTAATTTTTATAAATATTATATAATAATAATAAGAAATATAAGTTTTTTAATAATCAAAAAACTATTTAAAACTATTTATTACTTTTGACATAAGATACTTCATTAATATCATGATAATATTTTTTATCTGAAAATAAATTTGCTTATTTGAGAAAAAGAATTATGCCAAGATTGTACGTATTCTTCACTTTTCAAAATGACGGTGCACAATATTATCCGGATATAACGAAGATTTTATGTATTTTTCAGCTTTATATTTTTAGTATTTTCTAAACATCATGCATATTATAACGACATATTTGTATTTATACATATGGCTATAGCAAACATTTCTTGAAACTTTTATTCCTAATTATATTGGTGCTTTGCAGGCCAAATTTAAGCTATATATTCTCTAACATTTTTCATGCAGTATATGTGCACAGATATTTGTAATTTGAAAAGAGAAATTAAATATAAAATTTCGTGTTTTCCTTGACGTAAAGATAGCTTTAAAATATTACATTAACTACTTTGTGAGAAAAAGTTTTTTTCAAAGGAAATATAAAAATGAACTATAAATAAGTAAAGGTGTGAGGTTAGCGAAATGCTGCAATTAAATTTCTCACTTCACAAGTAACACATGAATACGGATGTTTTAGGATTCGTTTTAAGTAATTGAGTTAGTTCCGATCCTAAGCTAAAATCGTAATTGACATTATGCTAATATTTTTAGAAACTGAATTGTATAAAAGAACGAAGATTGCTTTTGAGAGTCAGTTGGTCAGTTGGTGAGTGGGAGAGGAGTTAAAGTTAGTCGGAGTGAGAGTTGATGGAGCTAGCTGTTAGCGGCTTAGGATATAGTTGAATGTAAGTCAAGTAGATAGCAGTGTCAGGGAATCCTCCTGCTAATCGAAAGATTAATCGGCCTTAGAAGCTAATTTAAATAAAAGTAGTTGAGATCCTTTGCGAGTAATTAAGTAAAGGAAGGTAAAGTAAAGTATGGGGTTATTTATTAATATCAAAGTATTTAAGAGGGCTGCTCATTTTAAGTAGTAAATTACTAGATGCCAAAGTCCAGCGTCCCCTTCTTATTTATGCTCAATTAAAGCTCAATTGATTTTACAAATCTGACTCTGTCATTTCTTCATAGTTTAAGTATTTCATTTACAGCTGCAAGTCAACCTAAAGTTAATTACGTAAGTTTACAGCTTCAAGTTAAAGTTAAAATTAGTATGGAGAAGTTTAATTCTCTACAAAGGAATGAAATTAATAAGTGTTTTTATTGAAATGAAATAAAATTTTAGTACACTTATTTTTAACTGCAGAATCTAAAACGAATTTATCAAACGATTTCATGATATAGTAGCAAATAAAAGAGTTATTACGTATTTTTTTAATGTAACGGAAAAAGTTATTTTGTGCATTTATTAATATACTACATTTAGTTTTCATTTTTTACGATATCTTTTTCTAAAAGCTTAAAATTGTTTTAAAATTTTAAAGTTAACAATTTTCTTGTAGGTAGCATAGATAGAATAACTAAGTTAAAGAGGGAAAAAATAGTTTCTTTTCCTGTTGATTTAAGAGAAACTTATAAATATTTGAAAGACTTTTGGTGTAAGCTTTCATCAAACTAAAAGTTTGAATCAAAGGTTCCTTTAAAAATATTTGTAGAGTCTTATATCTTTGAGTCACCTAGTAAATTTTTATTTGCTGTTTTGAAGTTGAAACAGCTAATGGTATTCATGCATATAAGTGAATGTTTAATAATTTGAAAATGTGAAATTATTTTTGTATCATTTTCATTATTATTGTTTTTAAGGATAAAACAATAAATCCGGGAGAATTGAAAACTTTTTATAAATAATATCTTAAAATTTTTATTTAGTACAATCAATATTAACGTAATTACAATCCTAATTATTTCATTCACAATTTAGAAATAACTAAATTCATCATAAAATGTAATAAGGTGTATATTGTAGATCTCTGGTGAAAGCAGCTTCGGAAAATGTCGGCGTATTTTCCTTGATTATGTCCAACAAACCACAACACTACCGACATTTAAAAAGTTTTGATATGATATATATATATATATATATATATATATATGCATGTATATAGGTTGCATGCGTGTATATTTTTTGCTCCGTTATATTCAGTGCACAGTCGGGAAAAAATAAACCACATTATTCGATGTAACTTCGTTACTGACCAATGCTCAAAAATGTAATTGGTATAATTCGACTGGGAATTGTTAATACTTTTAGAAAATGAAGTGAAATTTTGAACTAGTGGTCGTCAACATATTAACACGCGTACCAAATTAAATTTCTCTATGGTAATAGCCTATTTTTATTTTATATTTGAATTCCTGGGATCGAGACGATGCGAAAAAGTATATTGGTTGCATATTTTACTTTTTTTTTTTTTTAATAGAGTTATAAACGTTCAAAGTTTACAGGTGCTAATGTTAAATTCATATTTCAAACGTTATTAATATCTTCTCAAAAAATAATTTGATCGATATGTTTTTTTTTTTTTTTTTTTTTTTAACGAGATACAGTGAAGAAACCCAAACATAATCATTACCACTTTTGATTCTGAAAACCATATTATTCTGAAAAATATTAATAAATTCATATAAAAAAATATGACTTATGACTTATGTTAATTTTTACATAAAATGAATCCCAATGTTAAAAAATATGGGTGTGCAAATTTACAGCTCATTGCAGTTATATAGTTTTCGAGAAATAAATAAATCTTTCTTTTGGAGTGGCTTAGGGGGCCGTCTCTTATGAAGTTTTGCATGAGGTAACGAAGAAAATCTTAAAAAATAACAGAGAAAATTAAACAAAATATTTTTAATTTTTATTTATGGGTCAAACTGTGTAACAACAACGTCAAACGCAAAGAAATGAAACGAAAAAGATGATTTTTAGACATTAATGTTAACAAGAGAATTCTTTTTTTCTAAAGAAAACAAATCCCGTCTTTCATCATTCTTCTAACGCAAAAAAAATATGGAAAAGAAAAAGAAACAGTGACTATGCGTATTCGTATTAAATCCTTTATTTTACGTTGGCAAAAATATACACAAGTAGCATTTGCCTGGTGATAAATTTTGAATCCTTTAAATGAACACTAGAAGGAATAAAAAAACAATTAAATATGCGGGGCTTACTGCTTAAAACAGATAAATAGGTGGCATGTAAAAACTGTCAATTGAAAAAAAAAGGGGTATTGGAATGCAACGCACACTTGTTTTACTTTATGCATAGTTATCTGTATATCTATATTATATATATATATATATGTGTGTGTGTGTGTGTGTGTGTGTGTGTGTGTACATAAGTTATTTCAGTTCGTATATTATGTAGCATCTACAAAATAAAGTGAAGGAAAATTTTATTCGTGATCTCTCTCTATGGACACGATGGCATTTTTGAATTGAAAAATATCGCACATTTTTCAAAGAACGCTGTCTGACCAATCTAAAATGTATTCTCTAATGAAGAATTTAAGTATGTACGTATTTAAAAAACCGAAATCAGGGATAGCAAATATGTTGTAAAAATGATAACGATTTATCATTATTAATTTTTAAATCAATTTTTTCTTTAAAAAATTCCCGTGTGAAACAGTAAAATGTTGTCTAATTTTTGTACGATCTTAGTTTTATTTTTCTAGATATACAGAAAAACCCCTAAAACATTTTTGATTATAACTCTATAAGTATTAAAGCATACAAACTGTATATTTGTTTGCACTGCCAGACTCACAGGAATTCAATTATGAAGTCAAAATTGGGTGTTGCTATTGAAAAAAAAAAAATCAAAGTTAGCGCTCATTTCAATATGTAAATGACCCCTAATAAAAAACTTGACATCATTTTCAAAAATTGTGTCAAAAAATGTCCTGTTGAATGGTGTCCATTAGATTTTTCTGCGTCAATTAATAATGAAATTACAGCGAGTGTTGCGTTTTTTTTTTTTTTTTTATTTTTTATTTTCCTCGGACTATACACTTCTACCAAATTAGGAGATGCGTTATAATTATACCAAGATAATGATAGAGTTTGTTGTACAGCTTAAACTTTGTTTGAAAATAGTATTCAAATCAAAAATAAAAATTGAATGAAACAAAAAATACTAAATAAAAATTTTCTTACTGAAGTTTTAGATCTTGGCACAAATGTTAGAATGGACTTTTCTAATTTACTTGTGACTGAATAAATAACTGATGTATGGAAATTTTTGAATTAATCATCCGAACTTTCATAGTTTGATTCTTGGCCAAGATAGACATAAAATAGAAATGATTTATTTTGAATTTCTATGCAATAATTGCTATTTTCTTTTATATAGATAAAAAAAATATTGGATTCGTAAAAAATTTCTTTGTTTCCTCCTTTTAGTTGAGATGTATTAAGATGCCTGGAAAACTATTTGAAAAATTTCAGAAAACAACTGTGAATAATGTATCTTATTAAAGTTTCGTGAGTAAAATATCTCCCGAAAAAGTGCACGAAATATTTGGAAACTTTATTTTTCAATCTTAATGTAACTTTTATTGCCAATTAGACGTCACATACCCAAGAGCAAGTGGCATTGTTATGCAGTGATTTCTTCCATTTCTGGGAAGGTTTTATCTTATCTCTCCTAGTGTATAATTGCGCAAAACTTTATCTAAATATAGAATTTGTAGCTTAAGCAGTATACGAATTCTCCAGCTCTTTCCACCCATTTTTACTCCTCTAGAGATACGAGAAACTTTTTAATAGCTTAGTGTCTTCTTCCAGGTGATGAGGTGCGTATATGTCGATTTTCTTTCGAATTCACTAAAGAGAGTGTATTATCATGGCAAAAATAAAATAAAATGAAATAAAAAAAAAATAAAAAAATAAATAAAAATAAATAAAATTAAATAAATAAATAAACTTTCACATTCGTAAATAAAGTTTATAATCATCATATATATATATACAGTCGGTAACAAAAGTCTCCGAACACTAGCAAAAATTCCTACATAAAAAAGGTATACTTAATACAGTTTTGTTAAATAAATCCTTGTCGAATCCTGCTCTTAGTCAGTCTAAAAACAGGATTCGAAAAGGATTTATTTTAAAAAAACTGTATTAAGTGTACTTTTTTTATATAGGAATTTTTGCTAGTGTTCGGAGACTTTTGTTACCGACTGTATATTTCATAAGTAAAAAATTTCTCGTTTGATAATAAATTTTGGTCCTAAGTTTATATTCAGAATGCGATAAATAAATCTGGTATGCGGTTTTCTAATTTATGTTGGAGCACCGAGCTCGTAATTGGAAAATTTTGAGTTCTATGCTCGAGCCAGCCAAAGACCATCGTGTACAGTCTGCTGCAAAAGTATCCGAGCACTAGCAGTAATCCCTGTCAAAAGTATACTTAATACTGCTTTGTTAAATAAATCCTTGTCGAGTCATGTTCTTAGTCGGTCTAAGAAGACTCGACAAGGATTTATTTAACTAAACAGTTTTAAGTGTACCTTTTTGATATCGGACTTACTACTGGCTAGTGCTCGGATACTTTTGCAGCCGACTGTAAACTAATGGTAACTGGTGTACGTAAAATACATCGTGGCCACAATGTCGTCCATGTTACTATCCAAATTTTATCTTTTGGCGGTCACCGAAGCGGGGGAGCCATTCCCTCCGTGGAGAACCAAAATTTTGATGCATCTGGACCATCCTTAGGGGTGAGTCCCAGACTGTGGACAATTGCCCGTAGGGTAGGCTGACCAGATCAAAGTACCTGTATAATAGAGAAGCATTAAAAATTGCTGCAATTATCAATTATTTCATTCCTAATAAATAATGACTAAAAATAATGTGTTATTGATTAATAATTTAGTTTCTACAATTTTTTAAAACTTAAGAAAAATGTATTAAAAAAAAGGGCGTCTCTATACGTCCCCATTTGTCTCCAGAAAATGGGGACGTTTGGTTAGTATACCGTAGGGCAGCATTAGTGCAAATTCAAATCCGACCAGCCATATATCAATTAATGATAAATTTTTCGAAATTCTTCTTGCTATGGTTACATAAATTATTTACGCCAATACTTCAATTATTATTATGTGTAAGGTATTTTTCTAAAAATAAATGATTTAGAATCATATTTGTAGAAGGAATATTTTGTAACTTGTGTATATTGATCTGTTAAGGGAGTTTTAAGTTGCGCTAGAGCTACATAGTGGATAATTGATGAAGGTTTGGGGCGTGCATATTCAGAACAACACCAAACTATTCGTTTATTGTAGACAAGAGTTTCATATTAACATCCATAGATGCAACAGCTATGCCAATCTTAAAAAATAAAAATCAATAATGAAATCCTGTTTGAAATAGGATGATCTTCCTAAAGTTGATGTTAGTGAAACAGAACCATAGAGAAAAATTAGGGGTCTCAGGCCGCAAAGAAAGAAATTTAACACTGGACAACTTTACAAAATCTCCGCAAAGGAAATTATTTTTATTCTTTTTTTTTCTCTGTCACAAGTTTTTTTTTTTTTTTAATAATTTAGGCATGCGGGCTAAATTTGTGTAAGAAGCTCTTAAATTTATGTTATTATAGTTATAAAATCGTATTGATTAAAACCCCCTTTAGATCGTCTATAATAGAGATAAGATCGAAAAATCGAGAAGAACAAAAGAAAAATTAGAAGAATCAAGTTTTTTTGTCTGAATTGTCACATTTTTAGTTTTGCTGTTACTTTACTATAGCATCGATTATTATTTATTACCGAGTTATGCAGGATTTATTATCATATAAGAAAGTTCTTTAGTCCTTATTTAATAGACTTTTTAAGATTTTAAAATAAGTTTTGACAGGAAGTATATATATTTTTTATTTAAAACAATACTGCTTATTTTTATTTGGCGCCCTTATTTTTCACTTTTGCGACTCTAGGCGGTCGTCTATAGTCACCTATTTATAAAACAGACGCTGTTTAGGAAGAATCTTTAACAAAAATGCTATATATGAGAGCTACAGTTGATAGAAAAAAAATATATATAATTTTAAATATGCTACCATAACATTCAATTTTAGGGATAATTATTTTGACATTTATTTTGAATCACTCGATATAAGTGACATAAGCTTGCTTGTATTAAAAGAAACTTTATCGAAAGCTCAATAAAATTGAGATCAAAGGGCATAGTTTTTGTTGAGTTAGAAAAATGAAACTAGTTTAATTAAATAAAAATAAAGTGCCATTCATTTGAAAGGAAGTGAAAGAATTCCAATGAAATTACTTTGGGAGAAAGAATATTTTTCGAGTCAAATAAAATTTCTTACAGAAATTACGAACTATAAATCTTTCTATGAATAAAAGAAGAAAATACAAAGCACATTATCTGCACCTGGCATTTAATAAAATAGAATAATTTTGAATTTGAACTGAATTAACTGAAAAAAAAAAAATAAATAAAGTCTTTGTTTGTGATAATCGATGCTAAAGTTTGAAATGACAGAAGGTAAGGGTTTTATTTTCCAGAAAACTGAGATATCAATTTATATTCAATAACATTTAAACATAAAAATGAAAATACTAATTCTAGTATATTCCAATGATTGCTTCATGTTTTTAGAAATACAGTTAAAATTTTCAAAGAAATTATTCACTGGGTTAAAAGCATTTATTGTAGAATATTACATAAACAGAATTAGAAACATTAAGTAATTTTTTTTTTTTATGAAAAGTATAAAAGTTTCAAAACTTTTTATAGTTAATAAGTTTACGGAAATTAATTAATTTTTTTAAATTTCTTTATATAATTTTTGTGAAAATATTGAGAAGCATTTTAGCCCACTTGTCCAGTTAAAGATTGTACAGAAAGCAAACGTAGATTTATCCTGAGCTTTGGTTAATGGTAATAACCAACTCAGACTCTATTCACCTATATTATACTTCTGGTGAGAAAACTACATGATTCAATGGTAGCCAATTGATTTACTTATGTGCATTGTCGAAAACGAGTTTACTTATTAATTAATTAATTATTGTTATTGTTATTATTATTCTTATAACCTCTTTTGTTATAGTCCATTTTACAATACAAATCCCTTTAAATTTTCCTATTGGCGATGTTCTGTTTCTTTTTTTTTCGTGTTTAATTTTGTACATTTGGTTTAAATATTAGTTTTTTTTTTTTTTTTTTTTAAATACTTTTCTTGCATTTATTTCAGTTAATATTTAACAGAAGATATTTATAAATTTCTAGTATAATTATGGTTACATTTTCTTTCATATTTAATAAAAGTTGTGCAGAAAAAAAAATATTTAATTGTAAAAATCAAAATATATTCATTTCAGAAGAATAAATTTACCTTACTTTCAAAATAAACCTATTACGATTCTTTTTCTTTAATAAAGTATGGGAATAATTTTTAAAAATACACGTGCTTTATTATTAACACGCTTATATTAGCTTCACCTGTATGTATGTATGTTTGTAACTTCTCTGGGAGCAAAACGTGATTGCACAAAATCCTTCATATCTCAAACAAAAAAACAGATATCCGTAAAATTTTTGCTTTGAAATATAGCTAATACAAATGTCTCAAAATCGGTTTCTGGAATTTTTGAAATTCGGTCCCCAAGGGGGGCGGGGGGAGGGGGGTAAAACGTGATTTCACATGCGTAAAACGTGATTTCGCATAATCCTATATATCCCAAACAAAAAAAAAATAGATATACGTGAAATTTTTGATCTAAAATATAGCTAAGGCAACTATCAAAAAACCAATTTCTGGAATTTTAGAAATTCAGCCCCCAGGTGGGGCAGCAAGGGGGGGGGGGGCTATGGAGCAAAAAAAAAAAAAGAAATACAGTTAGGCTGTTGAAAATTGGTACAGATAGGTTTTAGAGTTCTGCAAGTCGAATGGGGATATTTTCGATTGTGTAAAGTTATTAGGAGGGGCAAGAAGTGGGTGAGGGGAGGGGGGGGGCAAAAAAATAAAAATAGTGTCAGATCGTTCAAAATTGGTACATAGAGGTTTTCGATACTTACAAATCGATTGCGGATATTTTTGAATTTGTAAAATTATTAGGAGGGGCGGGTAGGTGGGTGGGGCGGTAAGGGGGGGCTATGGAGCAAAAACAAATAGAAATACAGTTAGGCCGTTGAAAATTGGTACAGATAGGTTTTAAAGGTCTGCAAGTCGAATGGGGATATTTTCGATTGTGTAAAGTTATTAGGAGGGGCAAGAAGGGGAGGGGAAGGGAGGGGGGGGCAAAAAAATAAAAATAGTGTCAGATCGTTCAAAATTGGTACATAGAGGTTTTCGATACTTACAAATCGATTGCGGATATTTTTGAATTTGTAAAATTATTAGGAGGGGCAGGTAGGGGGGTTTGGGGGTAAGGGGGGGCTATGGAGCAAAAACAAATAGAAATACAGTTAGGCCGTTCAAAATTGGTACAGATAGATTTAAGAGGCCTGCAAGTCGAATGGGGATATTTTCGATTGTGTAAAGTTATTAGGAGGGGCAAGAAGGGGGGGAGGGGAGGGGGGGGGGCAAAAAAATAAAAATAGTGTCAGATCGTTCAAAATTGGTACATAGAGGTTTTCGATACTTACAAATCGATTGCGGATATTTTTGAATTTGTAAAATTATTAGGAGGGGCAGGTAGGGGGGTGAGGGGGTAAGGGGGGGGCTATGGAGCAAAAACAAATAGAAATACAGATAGGCCGTTCAAAATTGGTACAGATAGATTTAAGAGGCCTGCAAGTCGAATGGGGATATTTTCGATTGTGTAAAGTTATTAGGAGGGGCAAGAAGTGGGGGAGGGGAGGGGGGAGGCATAAAAATAAAAATAGTGTCAGATCGTTCAAAATTGGTACATAGAGGTTTTCGATACTTACAAATCGATTGCGGATATTTTTGAATTTGTAAAATTATTAGGAGGGGCGGGTAGGGGGTGGGGCGGTAAGGGGGGGGCTATGGAGCAAAAACAAATAGAAATACAGTTAGGCCGTTCAAAATTGGCACAGATAGGTTTTAAAGGTCTGCAAGTCGAATGGGGATATTTTCGATTGTGTAAAGTCATTAGGAGGGGCAAGAAGGGGGGAAAGGGAGGGGGGCAAAAAATAAAAATAGTGTCAGATCGTTCAAAATTGGTACATAGAGGTTTTCGATACTTACAAATCGATTGGGGATATTTTTGAATTTGTAAAATTATTAGGAGGGGCGGGTATGGGGGTGAGGGGGGTCAGGGGGGGGGCTATGGAGCAAAAACAAATAGAAATACAGTTAGGCTGTTCAAAATTGGTACAGATAGATTTAAGAGGCCTGCAAGTCGAATGGGGATATTTTCGATTGTGTGTAAATATTTTAACCAAAAACTTACATACTGTAGCTATTTATGTGATAAATAATAAAATAATAAATATAGTTTAAAATATAGTTTAAAAAGCATGCTTTCATAGCACATCGAACTAAAAAGTGAAAAATAAATATAGTTTAAAAAAACTAAAAAACACGCTTTTAAAGCACATCAAACTAAAAAGTGAAAAATAATTCTTAATATAAGCTGAAAACAATAATGAACGAAAAATACTAGTATAATTGTGAAAAAAGCGTGGGTTGCTCGATATACGAAAAATATGGCACAAAGCACCCCACGCTTTTTTCACAATTATACTAGTATTTTTCGTTCATTATTGTTTTCAGCTTATATTAAGAATTATTTTTCACTTTTTAGTTTGATGTGCTTTAAAAGCGTGTTTTTTAGTTTTTTTAAACTATATTTATTATAGACAAAAACTATGAAGATGGATTCAAATTATATTCTTAACATTTCAATGCCCACTAACTCTTGATTGGCGTATCCTTAACCCACCTAATAAACCTAACGACTGGCTTTTTAATATCGTTACCCGGCTTCCCCTACGTCAGAAACTAACCAGAATCTATAACTTCTTAATGCATCTTTCCAATTTGACCAACTAATTTTTCAATCTTCCAAGGCAGTTACCAAGTTTTCTCTTGGAGGACCATACAATTTTCTTCACAAGCTTTTCCATGCGAGGGATCAAGGCTCCGTTCTTCTTTTCATATTCTTGTTCCTTGTCGCCCTCTGTCGTGTGAAAGCTCCGCTTTGGCGACCTCTGTAACCCTTTTTTTTTTTTTTTTTTTTTCTGTTTATGCAATAAACAACGGAGGAGGTTTAACCTTTAGACACGGGCTCTTTTGAATCACCACAGTGCCATCGGAGGCCCTCTCTAAAGGTTGAAATCGCTCAAAACCGCTGCATAGTGGTGAGCGGCCACCTTCCGTCTTAGAATCTTAGAATTAATTTAAATTGAGGAAGTGTCACGAAAGTTATGGAATCAATGGATTAAAGTAAACGATATATACATCTTTTTCATCGTAAATAATAATAATAAAAAAATATTTTTTCGAAATTACAGAAAGGCATGCATAATCAACATTGTTTAACCGAAAATTTCAGAAAATGGACCTACTGAGCCTTTCTCTTAAATTAACTAATGAAGTCGAATAAGTAAAATTTCATATTATTTGTGTAAAAAGTTTTATGCATATTAAAAAAGAAATTTTGCTATGTATCATGCTAGTTATAGTTTGATTTTACTACCATTTTAATAAAATATTTTTTAAGGCATGAAAAATACACTATTGTATTATATTTACACAATGCAAATTTTATAATACTATCCATATCTGCATAAAACTATCCATTGCAAGTTCAGCACTCTGCCAACTTTGCTGGGGTAAACCTATTACAGAGAGAAGTTGAGAATAGTTTTCTGAAAAGTGATAGGTTCTGCTTATGAAATTTTGCCAAATTACGCGCAATACAACTTTACATGATAAACTGCTATCAATATCTGTTTAATTTTTTTTAAATTCTCAAATGGATTAATTTGTAACATTAAAAAATCGATAAAGTACGCATTCATCATCTAATTCATCAATTAATTATCATTCTAGTTATTATAAAGCTAGTATGTAATATAGACACATAAGATTTCTGATTTTACATAAAAATAGCATTTGAACTACAAAATATGTTTGTTTCCTTTACATGTAAAGTTGTATTGCGCGTAATTCGGCAAAATTTCATAAGCAGAACCTATCACTTTTTAAAAGACTATTCTGAACTTCTCTCTATAATAGGTGTACCCCAGCAAAGTTGGCAGAGTACTGAACTTGAAATCGTAATATTGCAGATTATAAACTCAAGCCGCCATCCAAATATTATCATGTACAGTTATAGTGGCTGCTGCACGAAAATTTTTCGTGCCTAAAACGTCCTTTATGTTCTCCAAAATCAATACATCTGAGAGTAAAGGAGCCTTCAGAGACTGGCAACTTAGAAAGCTTGAAGTGCGGCTCCATTGATATTTCTTTGATGTGGTTTTTGAGAACCGATGTTCGCTCGAGTCGTCCCTCACAACCCCCTAGTGCGATAATTGCATGAGAACTTGTCTCTTTTGTAAAAGGGCAATAAAAAGTAATGTCCTTCATTGTAAATGTGTGCAAAATTTCAAAGGTCGCTTTCGGAGAATGGATAATTTATGAGTTTTAAAGCTCTATTCATTGCCAGTGTCTGAAGGGTCCTTTAGTGAAGGGGGAAAGTCGTCGTCTCTGCAGAAGATAAAAACTGTATAAACTTATCACTGGATTATCTAGAGGGTAAATGTCATACCCTCACCAATTCAAAGGTGCACAGCTCTCGCGCAACGCAAAACTGTTTCCTTCTAAACATATTCCTGTAAAAATGATTAGAAAAAAAAAATATATATATATATATGCTATATATCAGAGCGCGAAATTTCCTCTCGCCAGCTCGCCATTGACGAGTGGAAGTTTTACTGTGGCGAGTAAAATTTTGGTCTAAATATACGTAGAATTCTTACAGTGTACGGTGCTACTTATATATATATATATATATATATTTAAAAACATAAAATTATGCTAATCTTAGATAGGGTGACCCGACATCTTTTTAAGAGGACAGTTTTTTTTCTATTCATTGCCAGTGTCTGAAGGGTCCTTTAGTGAAGGGGGAAAGTCGTCGTCTCTGCAGAAGATAAAAACTGTATAAACTTATCACTGGATTATCTAGAGGGTAAATGTCATACCCTCACCAATTCAAAGGTGCACAGCTCTCGCGCAACGCAAAACTGTTTCCTTCTAAACATATTCCTGTAAAAATGATTAGAAAAAAAATATATATATCAGAGCGCGAAATTTCCTCTCGCCAGCTCGCCATTGACGAGTGGAAGTTTTACTGTGGCGAGTAAAATTTTGGTCTAAATATACGTAGAATTCTTACAGTGTACGGTGCTACTTATATATATATATATTTAAAAACATAAAATTATGCTAATCTTAGATAGGGTGACCCGACATCTTTTTAAGAGGACAGTTTTTTTTAACGCACTGCCCTCTTAAACGAAAGAAATATTTTACTGGACAAAAAAGTCCTCTTTTTTCTTTTTGTAGTCTTCTGTCCTCTTTTTCAAATGAAAAGGACTTAGTTCTTTATTTCAAAAATTTCACAAAACTGGGAAGCTCAATCGGCTGATCGCTGTATCGAACGGTGAACCTTTTTTATGCGTTAGGTTCGCAAAGAAAAATCTTTCTAATAAACTTGCCAAAGCATATTATGGTTTATTTCTATTCACATTCTTCGAATTAAAAACAAATAAAAATATTCCCTATATTTGTACGGTTTTTTGATCCAGAATACGGAATCACTATTGAAATTGTCATGAAATCATTAAGAAGGTGGAAGGTGGTGCTCCGGTAGATACGCGGTGGGTTGACGTGTTTTCTCACTTTTGCATGAATAATATTCCTTATAAAATTAGGCCCACCAGTCACAGAGTGGTTCTGTCCTTGAAGCTTGTATACGTGAGGTGCTGATTTGATACCAAATCGCGCTCGTTGGTTTAGCCGTTATTAGTTTTCATTATAGTATTAAAAGACTTAAATCACTTTCCCAAATGAAAGGTATTGTTGCAGTAAAAGCAGATTTGCAACTAAAGTGCAAATAAGAAGCAGTTCATTCAATTTTAACGGGGATGAGGTCAGAGGCGATTACCAGTCTTCGATACACAGTTGGCAACTTAGCGATGAATTTGGCGACATGGCTACCAAACTTGGCGAGAAATAATAATTCAATGTTTCCAAAGTTTAGAAGCTCTAACTGCAATAAGAGCCGAGTTCTAGAATTTTTTGGATTCATCTATTGGTTCTGGCGCAGAATAACTTCGAAAGTTCGCCAAATCATGACAGAAATTATAAAAACAGAAGATACAATCCCAAAGAGATCAGTTGTATTCGGACATCTGTTCCGAACGTTCGTTTTAGTTTAAATGGTTTATGTTTATTCTTAAATGAGGGAAATTCCCCTCTGGGGTGTTTTTAACGTTGTTTTATGTCTTTTTCAGGTATGAATGTGAGAGTACAATAATTTACTGGTTTTTACAAGAATAATCCTTGAATAAAGTATATCTTTCGACAAGAAACTACCTGTTTCTTTACAATTACTTTTTTTCACGCAAGGAATTCGACATTTTGGTAACAATGTAGATAGACACGGATATTATTTTGATCAGTATAATATGTGTAATACTCGCAAAAATGAAGTGAGGGAACATTTAGTTTACTAAGACTATTTTTTTGTGTTTATGTATTTACTTAAAAATTAGACCTACACAAATAGAAACGTTTATACTTACAATTCTCATCTAAGCCATCTATTGTAATGCCTGAACGCGGCATTTCTGCACCCACATTCACACTAAATCTGCCTATTTTTGTTTCCTCTGTTTGCCTTCACAATTGTACCTCGTGTTTTTGCAACTCCCTGTATAAGATTTTTTCACTCTCCGCAAGATGCACATTTTATTTGTTTCATTATAAATTTCATTTTATTTTATACATTTCTCTTTTTTATAAGCCATTTAATAAATTTATTACTATTAAGGTTCGAGATTCAAATGGTTTGCTAAATGATAACATTTTATAAAATTAATTCAAGAAAAAAAAAAGTAATATAGGGCGCCATCTGAAACTTTGCACACAGGCGCCTGACAATGCGCGAGCCCCTGCTGATCATATATATATATATATATATATTGTTGCAGATTATTTTTTAAAAAGTTAAAGGGTACTTTCTCACTGCGCGCAGGATATCTCAGTTTCAATTTTCTTTTATCCTTATAATTTTTACATTAAATGAAACAAAACATTCAAATAAAGAATCTGAACTAAAAGTTTTTAATTATTTTAATAATATGGAGCTTAATTAACAAATAATTTGAAATATGAAATTGCATTTAAATTTTTGCATTTCCACATTCGTATTTTTTTCCTATTGAACAGAACTTCTTATTTTTAATCTCTTTTATTCATTATGTCAAAAGGTATGGTTGAGAAAAAATTTGTTCATATCTGAAACCCTTTTTGAAATATCACGCTCACAGTGACAAAGTACCCTTGAATTTTTAAAAAAATAATCTATAATAAAATAATTTTCTATTCTAAAGTAAATCAAAATAATATTTTTAATCAATAGAGTAATGTCATACTAGTTAACACTAGTCATACTAGTAAAATGTTATTTTATGTCAGTATTTAAAAAAAAAAAAATCTTCTTTTTATCTAGAATATTAGTATAGAGCTTTTATTTTCAATTGATTAATTTAGCAAAACTTGTACATTATAAAGACATTAATTTTTTACATTTATATAATTTTATGCGTTATCTTATAAAAAAAAAATGCGTACGTACAATATAAGAAAATATACGTATACAGTGTTAGACAATTATTTAATCAGAAGAAATTTTAATTTTTTAGGAGTACAGAAAATATACTGGAAATTACTTTCTTCCTCAAACGAAATTCACATAGAAAATGCATCGAACATAAGCAAATAACAGCGAACATACAAGCTACATAATTTCAGTAAGATGACATTTTTTCCCTTAATACTTTAAATTATGTAACAAAGAGTATTTCTTTGCTAATGAAATATTAAAATTCATTAAATATAAGTTTTAAAGTTATAATTTTTCTTGGGTTTCAAAACATATTTATATCTAATGATTTTTATATAGTCGTGTGTATATTTTCTTACAAACTGTTATTTAGAAGAACTTGAGCAACTATTATAAAGAACTTAAATGGTTATTTTATGAGGACGAAAGGTATACCTGAAATAATTTTATAAATAGTTAGTATATGTTCTAAGTTTCAATTAAATATTTTTTGTGAACGCAGGTATCTCAAGAACCTAGAGAATCGGAATTAACCTATAAACTGAACGAAAGTGAATTTATTATAAACTGAAGTAAACCGCCACAAAATGTGATGATAAGTGATTATTAAAATGTTTGAAAATTCCAGATTTCAATGCTTATATGTAGTAGCAATATATATATATATATATATGAACTAAACACTAACTATTGATTTAAGTAACAAATAAAACATTTTTACTTGATTAGGATTTTATCTCCGGTCAATATTTTAAAGTCATTCCGGTCATTATTTTAAATATTTTAGTCATTATTTTCATTTAAAGCGATTATTAAACTGATATTATTAAAACAATAACATATTGTAGAATAATGTCTTCAAAATTTACTTATCAAGCACATGTATATTGTCATAGTTTAGAAAAAATTTACTTTTTTTTTTTTTTTTTTTTTAAATATATTTTTTGCCTTTTCTTCTCTTTTCTTTTTACCTCAGAACAACTTAAAAATCATTTGGGATGTAATTTCATACTCTTTTTCTCTTTTTATTTGAAAGAAAAATAAATAAATAATAATAATAAATAAAATAAATAAATAAATAAATAAATAAATAAAATAAAATAAATATATAAATAAATATTTCTTTGGAATATAAATTTAAAATTTAGACACTATTATAAACTTAGTTGTCTTTAATGCAAACATAATATGTATTCTTGCTTGATTCGCAGTCATATATAGATTCACAAAAACATGTTAATACATACATATAAATAAGCATTCATGTCAAAAGCATGCCTATGGGTATTTAGAGGCATTTAATTTTTTTATGTACATACATGATTTTTAAATAAGACTAAAATATAATTTGTCGTAAAAGATATACAAATTTTGGAATGATTCTAATCGACTTTCCGAACGTTAAGTAATTAACTATTGTAAAAATAAATTAAAGTAAAAGAAATCTTTAAATAAACAGAAGAAAAAAATTATAATGGCATATTTGAGTATTTTTCTAATGTTGCTTAAAGCGTTTCAAATAATTTGAGCCCATAGACAATAATGATAAAAAAAAAATCTAGTGTCCCTGTAAAAGTCTACAAGTGATAGATTCACCAAAATCTATACAGTTAGTGAGACGGTGACCTATAACATGTATATAAATTTTCAGCTGAATCAGATTAGGCATTTAAACGAAATCGCATTTTAGATAATTTGAGCCCGCAGGCCATAATGATAAATAATTTTTCATTTTATCCTTTTAAAAAAACTATAAATGCTAGATTCTCCAAAATTCATACAGTTTGTGTGCCGGGGATTTATAATATATATATATATATATACATATAATTTCAGTTCCTTCGAATATGGCATTTAGACCCTATCGCACTTTAAATAAGTTGAGCCCGTAGGCCATAAAGTTAAAGAAATTTGCTTTGTGTTCTTGTAAAAGGAATATATCTGTTAGATTCACCAAAATCAATAGGGTTCGTGCTACGGTGACCTAGAACATATGTACCAACTCTCATCTCATTCAAACAAAGCGTTTAGACGCTATATTGTTCAGTCACACACAAACACACATACATACATCACCGTAAAAATAGCAGAATTAACTCAGGGCACCTCATAAACTATAGTTAAACCAAAATCTCAAAGTCGAATTTTTTTTCATGATTACAATACTTTTTTTACATAGCATGTTTGGAAAGTAATTTCTTAAATACAGTTTATTACTAATCTTATTCTTTTAATTTCGGTTGAGGAAAACGTAAAACTAATTAATTATCGTCAAATGTAATAAAAGTACACAAAATAATTTAACAATATTTTAAAAATAATATAAAGTTATGTAAAAAGAAAAAAAATATATATATATATAGAATAATAATATTAAATAAATAAATAGAATGAAATTCCTAAGTGATAAAATTTATAACAATTTATTTAAAAAACAGTATATAATTTAAAATAAGTTTTAATGAAACTAATATGTCATGAATATGCTACGGCATTTTTAAATTCATTATATTCAATATCTAAAAGCACTTTCATCTGAGGCAGAGTATTTCGCACTTGATAAAGTCAAGATAAATTGAAAAATATGACGCGAGTCCCTCCTGGCGAAGTTTTATGATATCTACATGAGACTTATAAAAGACATACGTGAGACAATTTCTAACTGCTCACTTATTAGCTTTTAAAAGATGACTGATGAGGTACCGCCGAAAAGATGTCACTACAATGATAAAATGAAACTTTAATTTTTTTTTTCAAACGACGTTTCTTTTTCCTGTAAAATTACTAATAATATTTTAAAAGAACTGCGCATTTAGAGAAAATGATAATTTTATAACTTAAATGTTGCTGAATAAATTAAAACACAAACATAATTATTTGTAAAAGTTAAATTCTTTCTAAATTAAAAAAGTGAAAATTTTCAAAAGTTATGGAAATAAACATGTGTAAGTGATATATTAAACCAGGGTCCAAAATTTCAACTCAGATGACACTCGCCGAAAAAAAAAAGTTTTACTCGCCATAAAATAGGGTCGTCGTTTTTTTTTTTTTTTTTTTTTTTTCTTTTATGCATTTTGGGTTTTTTTATTTTTCCTAATTATCTGAAATGCTTTTACAAATATGCCTAAAATTATGTATATTAAAAGTGTGTCGTATATCATCATGTCTCATAATCATCTATAATTAAAAATCATTATAATGTGTTGTATTTGAGATTTGAAAAAGATTAAAATATCTAATAACATAAATGCAAAAAGTCATTAAAGAAAAAAAGAAGAAAAACAACTCTTTGTCAGACTGTCAGACAATATCCTAATAAATCTTTTTATTATGAAAGATTAAGCTTCCTTATTTACCAATTTATTTATTTAACTTTTTACATCAGAAATGTCTTTTTTGTCCATTTTATTTTTGTAATCAGACGAAATGTCGATCAGTATAACTTGTTCATTGTTGTCATTTGAAATAACCATTTCGGAATAACTTTTTCGATAAAATCGTTGCTTTCAAATCATTACAAGCGCGAATCTTTCGTGTTTCAGTAAAAAACTGGAAAGTGTGAACTATTTTTTGATTATTATTCAACAAAATAAACATAGGCAGTATCTTTAAAAGGGCTCAGGCTCATTCTTATGCGCCAATATCGCATAGGCAAACTTTCGCATTTCTCTTCTCTAGGATAGAGGCGACGGGCAGAGAAGCTCTCGGCCCATCTATTCTCAATCTGCTTGGAGAAATCACAGTAGGAGAAACGAAACTGCCGAAGAGATTAAAACTTCTAAGCATGTACTAAGCATTTTTCCTTTCTCAGGCTGGAGCGATCGTGGGACAGCGCACGCTCAGACTCGGCACTTCGAGAAGAGAAAAAGGAGAGGTTAAATATGAAGTTATAAGATGGCAAGATTTTGCCATATTTAAATTTATAAAAAGAATGTTTTCTGTCATTGTATCGTGTAAGAATTCTATCTATAACTAGACCAAATGTTTACTCGCCACAGTACAAATTCCACTCGCCAATGGCGAGCTGGCGAGCGGAAATTTCGCGCCCTGTATTAAACATTATATAAAACACTATGCACTATAAATAATACTTGAAAGAAAAATTAAGAAATACAGTTATAACTAAACTAGTTGGCATAGGTGGACTCTGCTCAGTTCCCCATAATATTTATGTTCTCAGAAATTTCTAGTGCGAGACATATTATAATCATGTTAAAAGAAATGAACTTGACCAAAGCTTGATACAGTGACAGAATGAAATCTTCGCCTAATAGGCTATCCACCGTTCACTTCGATATATTTATCTTATTCTAATCTATTAATTTATTTTATAGGGGTCAATTCCGTTGTTTAGTTTTCATGCTACTATTTCCAATGCAATAATCCTCAAAATTCATATTTATATGAAAAATTTATAATTTCGCTATGTTGATAAAATTGTAAATTACTAATAATTTACGAAATTTTCCTAGTAGAATATTTGTATTCAATCTTGTTCAAACAAATATCATAAACGTAATTTTGAAGTTGTCTAATGTATTTAGGATCCTCAAAATGGAAGTTTACGCTCAATTTTGCCTTATTCTGACATGTTAAGTAAATCGTAAATTCCAAATAACTTACGAATTTTTTTAATTGGAAAAATCATAGTCTATGATATTCATGCCAGTATCCTAAATAATATTTCGAAAGTGGTCTGACATCTTTACGATGAAAATATCCCTCAAGATTGACGTTTATGTGAAATTTTCTCTATTCTGCCATGTTAAGAAATTCGTAAATTTCCAATAACTTACGAAATTTTTATATTGGAAAATTCATAGTCATTAATATTCACGCCAGTGTTCTAAATAATATTTCAAAAGAAGTCTGACATCTTTACGATGAAAATATCTCTCAAAATTGACGTTTATGTGAAATTTTGCCCTATACTGCCATGTTAAGAAATTCGTAAATTTCCAGTAACTTGCGAAATTTTCAAAGTAGCATACTTATAGTTACTGATGTTCATTCCGGCATCAAAACGGATATTTTAAAACTGGTCTGACATTTTTACAGTAAAAAGTTTCCATTTAATGCACGTTTAAGTGAATTTTTGTCCTATTCTCCCATGTTAAGAAAATCGTAAATTTCTAATAACTTACGAAGTTTTTAAAATCGAATGTCGCAAATGAATAGGGTTCTTGCCAGTGTCGAAAGTAATATTTTAAAACTGATCTGACCTCTCTGCGACAATTTGTTCTTGAGATATCGTGTACACAGACTAACAAACTAACGGACTAACACACTAACAGACTAACAGACTAACAGACACCCTACAGACAGACACGATAGAAATTTTGTCATTTTCGGATTTCGCAAACCTGAAAACGTGTAGAAAAGTCAAAAAACCGAGGTCGAAAATTTTCACGATTACCTAAGTTCCCCATACCTATAGTATGATGGGGAACTAAAAATGTAACGAAAAACCGTGCAATTCACGTTATTTATAAAATTTTCCAACTTTACAATGTATTTTACTTTCATTATGACATCCTAAAATACATTTTTGTTTTTATTTTATTCCATATGGATAAAATAAAGCATTAGATTTGTAAACATTTCCATTTTCGAGTTTTGATAAACTTACACGTTTTAAGATATCCTAAACACATTTTGACCATATTTAAAAAAAAAAACAATTCGTCTCTCTGTACGCATATTTCGAAATATTTTGTGGCAGGTCTAGATCATGAACAAAAGAACAGAGTTTCATAAAAATTTACATTTAGCTGCACATTGACATAAAGTGATGTCTGTCAATATTTGGTGCAAATCGTTCCCTACACTGGAATTTTGCTTAAAAATACTACAGTCATTATGAAATTTTCGATAGACAGGAATGTTAGAAGATAAACTTATTAAATTTTATTCGTTTTAAAGTAGTCCTAAATATCCATGCATTTTTGAAGGTGAATTTTCTAAAGATTAAAAATTTCAATTCATGTATGAATCGGTACCGATAAAAAAAAGCTTTTGTAGCCTTATTAACATCTTTGGGATGAAAATGGCAACAACGTTTTTAAAATAGTAAAAGTATGTGATTCTTAAAAAAATTGTGATATCTGGTTTTCGACGAATTTACACATTTTGAGATGTGCAGAATACTAATTGATTATTTTTAGAAAATGCCTTTCTGTCTTTCTGTTTGTGTGTAATAAAATTTTTCTGGAGACTGTATTTCATGAACTACTGCAATCAATTAAATTTAAATTTATACCTAGATAAAACTTGACCTATATTAGTGTCTATCAACTTTTGGTGTCATTCGTTCAACAGTTGGCGCTGCGATTTCCACAATTTAAAGGAAGGCTAAATCTTAAGATCTACTGCAAATAATAGCATATAAATTTATATGCGGATGCACCTTGACGTAAGTTAGTGACTTCCAGCTTTTGGTGTCAATCACTGAACAAGTAGCGGTACTATACAGCTATGTCCATAATTTAAGGAATGATTACATCTTAGGTTCTATTGAGTAAAATCAAACAAAACTTGATATGTGAGAAGATCATTATGAGACATTATGCCAATTTAATTTGGATGCGCTTAATAGGTGGTGCTGCTTTAACTGCAATTTCCCCTAGATTGGTAAGACCGTATCTCAAATTCTATGATATATAACTGTACGAAACTTTATATATGATGATAGAAATAAACGTTATGAAAATATAAACATTATGAAAATACCATTTAAAGAGGAAATTTATAGAGAATAAAACTGTCTTTCGTTGGATATTCAGTGTTATTTTTCTCTAAGATGAAAATCGTCTGCGTTCGTCATGATTTATAAATTTAATAAGTAATAGTTTTCATAAATTATTTGTACTGGGTGAATTTGTATAGGAAAATATATAGAAAGTCTTGTGGTGGCCACAACATGCTAGTTTTTTTCCCCCCCATAAGATTAAAAAACAACCAAAAGACATATATAATCAGATTGGGAGTATCAGATGGATGTTTTGCCACTTTGAGTTGTTTTTATTTAAACTGTGAATCATTTCGAATAAGAACATTTATTAACATTGTAAAGCATGAATTCTTTAAAATTCACTTCTTTAGTAACTTCCGAAGAGACAGTTAATAGTGTAGCCGTTTGCTGTAGCCTTTTTTTGTGGCAAATTGATGGTTTTAAGGAAAACGGTATGCATTAACTTTTTCGATTTTATTTATATAAAAAGAAAGTATTGGATTCATGAATTTCTTTTTCAATAATTGTCATAAAATTGACTTCTTTTGGACATATAGTTCATACTTTTCTGAAAAGAAAATTGTCAGTATTCACCATGAAAAATAGTTTTATTAAATAATAATTTGATTAAATATTTAGTATTGCGTACATTTGCATAGAAAAATAAAGAAAAAAGTTTTGTGGTGGCCACAACGTACAAGTTTATTATCTTTTTACCATTGATAGTTTGGATAATCGTCAAAAGCCCATACTTTGCTCAGTCGTTTCGATGGAATATAAAAAAAATGGATGTACATTTCATCACTATCTATTATTTTAGAAATTACGCGGTGTGGACCATTATTATAGGGTTTGTTTACAATTTATGATACAATCCGCTTCGAAGTATTTTGTTAAATTGTAGGAGACCCGACGAAAATCTAATTTTTTCACAAACATATCTTCATGAATAATGTTCTAGATGTTTGTAGGCCCAATGTTAAGTTTATTCTGTATGATTTTGTAAATGCAGAAATTGTCATCATTTACATTTTTCGTATTAGCTGACATTGTTTCTCGAACTTCAGATGAAAGAGAATAGAGAAGAATTTTCCGTAGAGAAATGACTTACGGTTTGCGTTGGAGTTTCTCAACGTTTATATTCTTAGAGAAACTTTTTGAAAACGTCATTTTGAAAGGAAATAATTTAGTTGTAATATTACCATTTGAATCTGTCTCCATATGTGCTTTCCACTTTCTTAAATAATATATTTCAAATGTATGATTACACATATTACAAAATATTTGTATATAATATAGGGCTTTATTAATAAGTCAGAATTTCTCAAATTAGAGAATAATTTCTATCACAAGTAAATAAGATATATTTCGATGTTTTTTTTTTTTTTTTGGTCTAATCTAAAATTTAATGGTTCTTATCTTATGCACTTATTTAGTTCTAAATCTAAACTAAACACTCAGAAAGATTGACTGAAAAAAAAAAAAGAATGAAAATAAATATTGGTTAGAGAATTCTCAAATTGGAGAATAATTTCTGTCACAAGTAAATAAAATATATTTCGATGTTTTTTTCTATTTGGTTTAATCTAAAAATTAATGGTTCTTATCTTATGCACTTATTTAGTCTTAGATCTAAACTAAACACTCAGAAAGAATGACTGAGAAAAAAAAGAAAATAAATATTGGTTGGAGAATTCTCAAATTGGTGAATAATTTCTGTCACAAGTAAATAAAATATATTTCGATGTTTTTTTTGGTCTAATCTAAAAGTTAATGGTTCTTATCTTAATCACTTATTTTGATTTAGGTCTAAACACTCAGAAAGATTGACTGAAACAAACAGGCAAAAAAAAAAAAAAAAAAAGGAAAATAAATATTGATTGTATTTTAGAGTCTCATGCTCTAAATTCTGAACTAGGCATTGTGTAAATGTATTTATTTACTTCACATTTGAAATGCTTCCAGCATTATAATGTATGTCTGTTCAACAACGCATGTTAACAGCTTAATTTACATCAAGAAAAGAGTTACATTTAAAAATCGATAAATTAATGAATTGCATTTTTCTTTAGACAAATTCTCTTGCAAGTTTTAATTAAAGAAACATTTTTTGTCCGACATATTTGAAAATATTTGCGTCCAAGTGAGGGAACATTGATGAGATTGCGTCGCTGATTATTACTGAAATGTAAAAATATGAATTAAAATACTTCTAGCGTATCATATACATCCGATATAAGAGAAACAAAATACCAAAAAACCTACAAAAAAGTTTTTTTTTACATGTTTTTAAGAATTCACATGATTGATGTGGCATTCCCAAATCGTTTTTTAATGGCATATTTTGTAAGAGAGTTAATTAAATCTGAGAAGTCTATCGTTTGCACTTGAATAAAAATTTAATTAAAAAGAAACAAAAAAAAAAAAAAAAAAAAAAAAAAAAAAAAAGTTACACTTGAATAGAAAACCTAATTTATAGTCGAAATAGCGTTAAGATGAAACCAGTGATAGAGCAAAATATCAGTTCTAAGTAAATTATTAGTCAAAATTTTAATCAAAATTATTTGTCAAAAATTGTATTAAAGTGTTTTTGTTTTACTTTTTACGAAATTTTCATTACATCAATAAATCTTTTCAATTTTAAAAGGAAACATTTAGTTGCAGTTCTCAGCAAAAATTTAGACATTTAATCAGGAATTACATTTATCTCACTATAAGTAAATATCTTAATTTTAATAATATTTTATTATTTAAAATAGTTAATAAATTTTCTGGAAATTCAAAACGTTTTCTTTAGAAAATAATAATTTACTCACTACAGTTTCAATATACCCTTTATTAAATACATTGCTTTTTCAGATAATCTAACTTCCAATTTTTTTTTTTTTTTTTTTTTTTTTTTTTTTATAATAGAGAAACTGTTCTCATTTTTCAGCCTTTGTTTTATTTAATTAATTGTAAAAAAAATATACTTTTAAATTGTGCAATGTTACTTAATTATAGGTAAATTTTGTAATCGATGTCATTTAAACTTTAGCAAGAGGTAATTTATTTTTTAATTTACGTCATAATTTTTCAAAATTAACGATACCTATCAGCAGACAATATTTTTGGCGAAAAGAATTGACATTAATAATTAGTTTGATTTTTCTAACAGTCTTTCAAAATTCAAATTTTTATACTAATTTGTTCGAGAGACAAAAGAAATTGTTGGCGGTAAAGTTTGGCGTATTTTTGCATATTTGGCATATTTCATCTCAGTCATCTGTGAGCTGTGCTAACAGTACTAGTTGTAGCAAGTTTTAATCAGACCACTCTGGCACAGTCTTCAAAAAGAAGCATTTTCATCGCCTTTTCTCTCACTTACATATACATCTGTGAAACTATCTGAATGTCTTTAAAACGTACTATTTAGAAATGTTTTAGTTTACTACTGGAATATTTTACGCAGATGTATTAACTCTGTCTTCAGTAAAGTTACTTTTCAGCTGAAATTATACGTTTATAACTTCACAGTTCAACTTTCTTACGATGAATTAAAACTCTTATTTGGATTTAAATTATTTTTTAAAAAAGTATATAAATCGTTATCCTATTTAAAAATATATTTTAAATAAATGTTTTAGGGTGAAAATAGTGGTTTATATGGAGTAAAATATTTAATTTAACCAAAAAAAGTGAAATTTGTATATTGAAAATGTTTTGACATTTTCTTGCTTTTTAGTTACCGTTCACGGAACTAATGCAAATTTCAAACTTTTGAAGTCACATGCATGATGTTCTTAAGTGCATAGGAATGCACTGTTTAGGAAACAATGTTTAGGAAAGTTAGTCAATCAGAAGAAGTAATTAAAATAAATAAAGCTAAAATCGAAAGGGGACAATGCAAAAATTTCAGCTACTTTGAATTAGTCAGTCTAGCAAGTATTGTCTAAGGGTGATTCCTACAAAGTAGAACATTGATCTGAAAAGACTGTGCCACCAGTAAACGAGATGATAGAAGGATCAATAAATTGGTATCTACATAAATAATAGTTGCTAGATAGAAAAAAAAAAGAATCAGGTCTTTCTGCGTGAACAGCAATAATTCTTAGGCGAGTTAAATAAATAAATAAAATAGTTTACATAAAAATTAAAAAGCAATCCTCTTTGAAATCTTACCACAAATTGGCGAGAAGGCAGTGACGTCACCAATATTTGTCATACGAACCCCCAGCGATTTATTGTTATATTCATTAAGGAAAAATAGTGGAATTTGCATGGCTCAATTGTGTGGGGATATTAATGGCGCGATTTGCGTAAAGAATTTCTTTCTTTTCAGTACATCAAAGGTGGTGGCTTTGTAACTGTTTGGCCTCATTTTGCTTTAGTATTCAAGCATCTATTGAGTTCCTCAATGTCTCCAGACAAAAGATTACTGTTCTTGATTAGTTTGTGTGTAGCCCTGATATATGAAACCGATTGAAAATCTTTGGGATATCATATTTCTTAGAGTTTGTGCATATTTTCAACACTACACCCCTGTTAATGAACTTCAAGTTCCTGTTGAACGTGTTTGTTGAAAGTGCTTCTACGGAATATAAATTGTTTCCAGAGAGAAAGACATCCTGACATATTCAAGGTGTAAATTCATAAAATGAAGACGAAACGAAATGTTTAATTAAAAGTTATAATCCTGTTGTTCTAATAATAATAAAGTTAACTGTAAAAGAAATTACGACACCGAAAAAAATACATACATACAAAACAGAATTAGCAATAAAAAATAACGTGTAATAAAATTAAGAATGAAACTTATACGTAATATTCTTTTTATTCTATATGGTAAGAATCTTTAAATATAAGTCGTATTAAATAAAGATCAACTAACGTATTTTAGGATAAAATTTACAAATAAATAACCTTTTGTTATGTGTATAAATTTGCATCATTTTTACGTGGCTTTACAGGTTGATATTATGACATCTACTGTTTGTTTTTCGATTAGAGTCATAAACAAATAAGGATGATTTTATAATAGGGGTAAAGATTTTCTTGTTTGTTGATGACTCGAATCAAAAGACGGGCAATATCTGATATTTTTACATGCTTTTTTTAGTTTGGAATGTTGTTTATGCTTGGGGTAAGAGAAATATCTAAAAGAAAGATATCTAATAAATGAATTGTCACCTACTTCTTATCATTCGACTATAAGATGAAATTTTGCATAGATATACAACTCCGACGATAATACAGGGACTCAAGTTGTTATAAAAGGTGGACTTGGGAGTGGGCGTCTGGGAGCTCTGGGCCGGAATTTTATTTCAATTTCTTTCTTTCTTTTCCTTTTTTCTTTCTTTCTTTTTTTTCTTTTATGATATTCGAATGTTGTAAAATTCGAATTATAATGAATTCAAAAAATCCATCGCAATTACGCAAGATTCGAATATATAATTCGAATCATGTATAACATTGCGAAGACAAATGCCTAATTAGTAACGGACTTGGAGTGGAAAAAAGAGGACAACTCAGAAAAAAAAATAGAGTTTTAATTCACTTCTTTTCATTCGATGGAGCAGAAGTTTTGCATGCATGTATATTATCTAAATCCACTGAATTTATGTTTTTAGCACAATTCAAAATAAGAAAAAAAATAGGCAGTTTATTTATTTTTTAAATTTATTTTATATCTTTTTTTAATATATAACACAACTCTATATTTAAGTTGAAATTCATCTGGATTCTACCATTTTGACTAAGACTTTCTTTTTACCTTTGAGTTTATAAAATATGTAACAGCATTTTCAGACAAGTATTTTAAAACTTACAACGAAAACTTTGTTCATTCGAAACAGTTTTTGCGTAATTTATTCATCACAGAATACCATATGAGAACTTCTACAAAAGAAAATTTTATTACTCAATATGAAATATAAATTCTCGACTGTAATTTTTCTTCAAAACTCCATGAAAGAAACTGTGAAACATACAACTCTGTTACAGAAAGATATATTTTTCAAAAATATAAATAGGAGGATTTATGTGTTTCAAAGAATTTTTCAGAATGTTTCGTAAATTAATGTCTCTTTCTACATACTGCTAGAAATGCTACTTTGAGAAATAGTTTCACATACTTTCTTCAGAAATAATACTATTTAAAGAAACAAATAAATAATAAAAAACTCTGAACTAACTATTTCTAACTGTTAGTATTTATCGTAAGCAGTTAAATGACGTAACTCATAAGTAATTGTCCGTTAAAAATGTTGTAAATTTTCAATTAATACATCTAATTTTACAGAATAAAACGATATTTGACACGAATTTAAATTATATAAATAATTGCTTGGAAAATAACATGGAATTCCATGAAAAACAAAATAAGAAACTTTGTACGGTTGAGACAATAGAAGTTCACCAAAGTTTCAAAATTGAACTGGATTTAGCGACTCCCGGTGACGCAGTAGATTGGAGATTAGGATATTTCGACGCCAACAGTCGGCGAAGTTTCATATTACAGTCGGCAGCAAAAGTATCCGAGCACTAGCAATAATCCCTGTCTAAAAAAAGTACACTTAATACTGCTTTGTTAAATAAATTCTTCTCGAGTCTTGTTTTTAGTCAGTCTAAGAACATGACTCGACAAGGATTTATTTAACATAACAGTTTTAAGTGTACTTTTTTGATATCGGACTTAACGGCTAGTGCTCGGATACTTTTGCTGCCGACTGTAAGTCGGAATGATTTTGCATCAGCATAGAGCTACAACGGAGGAAGTAAGTTGCGGAGTGTAAGTGGATACGAACAAGTTTTAAAGGTTTGGTTAGTGAAGTGATTGGAGACGGTCAATGCAGATAAATATCGGAGTAATTTTGTAGAGAGTGGGGTATTGATGAGAATAGATCTTTATGCCAGCGTTAAGTTATTATATGGATTAGATAGTGGATATTTCTAATTTGGCGAGTAGTAGAGTATTGCGGTGTTGTAGATAATGTAGAATTCGAGTGGAAGAATTGGTGGCCCAGGGAATCTTACCACTTTAATCAAGTTTGAGAAATGTAGTGGTTACAACGAGAGCAGCATCAATCCTTCTCCTGTTATCTCTACTGGGTGAGACTTAAGAGTTATATTTCTCTAAATTGTTCATTTATTTAACTTATTGATTGAGTTCCGGGTAAAAGTCATTCCTCCTGACCTTAAGTTCAAATAAAAGTTTTATTTATATTTTATATTCAAGTCTCGTGCTCATCAATTATCTAATTAAGAATCTAATTAATTAAATAAGATGGAGTCTGTAACCATCCAGACTTCACAACTAATACAGTAAAATTACACTGCAAATTAGAATAAAGCATATTTATAGGAGCAGAAGAAGGTTAAGACATTTCAGTTTTCTAGCATGTAGGTTGATCAACCGATTTGGTTGTTCTTAACATGAATATAAAGGCCCTATACTATGAATATATAAGAGGATATATATGATGGGGCAACTAACCAGAATCCACTTTTGCCGACTCGATTTTCTCCCATCTTGTTACATTTATTTGCATTCGGTCCACTTAAATTGCAATACTTATACCATAAAACCGAATGCATTTTTTAGATGATATCAACCATTATCCATTACTTAAAAAAAAAAAAAATATTAAATAAATGAACATATATTTCAGTATATATGAGGATTAAGTATATGACTTCAATAATAATAATAATAATAATAATAATAAAATATTTTATGCAAATATATAAGAAAAAGATCTAGATTACAATTTTGAGGCCTAAAAATATTAAATGGTAGATAAATATACACAAATGCACACCTTTTATATACACTGGTGGTCAAAATTATAGCAACAGTCTGTTTTCTCGTTCTCTTCTTCTGCCCATAATTTTCAAACAAATAAACATATGAACATAAAATTTGGATGGCCTGTTTGTTATCATATTATTAACCGTATTTTATGTATCTTTAGCATAAGAATAACTTTTAAGCTAGAAAATATTCATTTTTCTCTCAAAAGTAAGCTTTGGAAAAAATGAAAAATTTCAATAATTTTTGGAAAGAACACTTAATGAAAAATGGTCATAAGGATGTCTTACAGATAGGTGAAGGTGCACACGCATCCATATGTTGGATTACAACCAAATCTTTCTACCTGTATTCGCTTTTCTGTTTCTTATTTTTTCTTCCTATGTGAATAGCTTTTTAAAAATATACATACAAACATGAAAATTGAATAAGATGTTCATTATAAAATTATTTATCGACATTTTTATTATTCTGGTGATGCTCATAGTTTACAAATTATTATTTTTATTTTATTTATTTTTTTAAAGTCCATTATAAAAGTAAAAAAAAAAAGTTAATACAGGGAGAAAAATCGAGATTCAGTTTAACATTTCAAGGCATGTGCGTCTTTACCTATCTCTAATGCATCCTTAACACCACTTTTCATTAAGTGTTCTTTCCTAAAATTATTGAAATTTTTCATTTTTTCCAAAGCTTACTTTTGACAGAAAAATGAATATTTCTTATCTTAAAAATTATTCTTATGCTAAAATTGCATAAAATTCGGTTAATAATACGATAAAGAACAGGCCATACAAATTTTATGTTCATACGCTTATTTGTTTAAAAATTATGTGCAAAAGAAGAGAACGAGAAAACAGGTTGTTGCTTTAATTTTGACTACCAGTGTATATATTTTACTGCATATATTTTACTGTTTTACAATCTGCTACTTTTATGCAAAAACAGCACAAATCCAATGGAAAAAATTCTGAACTCACACTGCTTACGCGTTATTCTTACATTAATAATAATTCTTACAAATGAGAAAAAAAAACATTAAAAAAAAATAAATACAATTTTCATCAAAGTTATAATTTTCATTCATAGTAATGTCTTAAAATTCTTTTATTGACTTTCCTAAATGAGCTAGAAATATTTTTCACGCTATTTTGAATATAAAAACATAACGTAGGTGACTTTAATAATATACTTAAAGTTTGTAGCTGAAGAGAAAAAAAAAATCTGGCGTGACTCCACTCGACTTTCCGAACATTGAGTAATTAACGGTTTTGTTAATAAAGTAAAGTAAGAGGAGTTGTTAAATAAACAAAAGAGAAAATTATAATAGGGTGTTTGAGCATTTTTCTTTATATAGTACAGGATGTTTAATTTAATGCTATTTTACTGAACACGTAGATCATAATGATAAAGAATAATTCGTTGTGTCCCTGAAAAATTCTGCAAATGCTAGATTCACCAAAATGCTTAATGTTAGTGCAGCAGTTATTTATAATATTTATTTAAATTTTCAGCTTCATCGGATAAGGCATTTAGACGCTATCGCACTTTAAAGTTTGAGCCCATATGCCCCAATGATAAAGAAATTTGCATTTTGTCCCTGTAAAAAGAACCGTAAGTGATAGATTCTGTAAAGTTCATAAAGTTCGTGTGACAGTGACATATAACTTGTATATAAATTTTCAGTTCAATTCAATAAGGCGTTTAGTCGCTGTCGTACTTTAAATAATTTGAACCTATAGGTCTTAATGATGAACAATTTTTATTTGTGTCCCTGTAGAACTCGTTAAGCGCTAGAGTCACCAAAATCTATACAGTCTATGTAATAGTGACCTATAATTCGTATATAAATTTTCCACTCAAACTGAATAGGCATTTAGATGCTATTACCCTTTAAATAATTTTACTCCATAGGCCATAATGATACAGAATTATTTGTTGTGTTCCTGTAAAAATATAGAAGTGCTAGATTTACCAAAACCTATACAGATCGTAAACCTGTCACCTATAATATGTGTATAATTAGGTAGATTCCTTATAGGAGATCTACCTATTGCAATGGTTCTCATGACACGACTTCTGGAAAATTTCTTCATATCTTCACCGATCATGACCCCTAGAACCCGAAACCACCCTCCGTTCAAAAGTTTATATATATATATATATATATATATATATAGGTATATATATATATATATATGTATAACGCTTTTCCCCATGTTAAGTTGTGAACACGATAACTGGAGTAATTTTGATTTAAATTTAACCAGCTCGGTATATGTTGTCAGGACAGTAAAGATCTCGGTCAAGTTCGTCGATGGGGTATCCAGCTCAAAGGGGGTGGAAGTGGTGGAGGGTGGAAAATTTCATTTGCCTATAATTTCTTTACTATTGAAAATAGGAAAATACTTCAAATTAGGCGAATTACCGCCTTACCCTAAAGAACAATTTTTGTATTTAAACTTTTTCGATAACTTTAATTGCTTAAAAGTTACAAGTTAAAAAGTGATTTTTCGTAATGAAGCCGACTTTTTCTTGAACTTTAATTGCTTAAATTTATAATCTGATGCTTACGTCACGTGCAAACAATATTAAAAAAATATAGTTGAAAATATAAAAACCATGGTAACAACTTTAATTAATCATTTAAAAATATAAAATTAAAATAATACGTTAGGTCTTGGTAAAAATATCGTTTGTGGTGAATAGTTTAGAACACCAGTTTACGAAAGAATTTAAATTTACGATTGAATTGAGAGTAATACGTTACAGCTTCCTTTGACTTTTTATCTTGTGGAAACAGGTCTGTGAAGAGATATGAGGTTTTTGCGTGGGAGGAAAATATAATGACGCCAAAGCTGCCATTTTTCATCGCCGAGCTCGCCAAATTTTTTCATCAAATAACTAATTTCGTCGCCAAGTCAAATATTTCGTCTTCAACTATCAAATTTTGCCGCCAAATCAGAAATTTCATTGCTAAGTTAGAAGTTTTGTCACCAAATAGTATATCTTTATGGCTTCTATTTGTTGAATGATTATGAGATTGGATTTTTAAAAAATTCAAACATTTACTGACCAATAAATCTAGCCTAAAATTTTAAGTAGAATGAATAGTAAGGTAGTTGATAATCAAAATTCTTAAAAATAGAATAGCGACGTAAATAATTCAATGTGAGGGAACAAAGCCATTGGCTAAGTTCATATATTAATACATCTATATTAATAAAATCAGACTTTTGTCTGTAAATTAGTCGGAATCAAAAATGTTTGCGATATCTTCACGTTTCACACCCCATGAAAGCCAAAAATAACTTCAGAAAATTTTTCCTGCGTGTGTGTGTGTGTCATCGTGTTTGTATGTCGCTTTTTTTATCCAGGCATCACTCGAGAACGGCTGGACGGAATTCAACGGCGCTTAGCAGAAACTTAGGTCTTCACCCAACTTAAAATTATATTTATAGAAGTTTTCAAAATTTTGATTACTAGTTTTTGAATTGTGGGTAAAAAACTCCTGCGCATGCACCATAAATAATTTTTCACTAAAACTCTTTGAATGGAAAAATAAAATATAAAAATAAATGTTTAAGTTAAAGACTTGTTTATTCGCGTGATTCGCACTTCAAATTATGAAAAGATTGAAGTGAAGTGTTGCCATCTAAGTTTCATACTTTAGTTAATTTTAAAAAATCTAATTGTCGTGTCGAAAACCTGTTTACACCCCAGGATTCAGAAAAATCACCCCTTTCATTTGGTACTGAATTTGTAACGATAGGTCTGATACTTCTAATTTATTTTTCCGTTTTTTCGTTGCCACTTAAATTTCATACTTTAGTTATTTTTTAAAAATCTAATTGTCGCATCGAAAAACTGTTTGCACCCTTGAATTAAGAAAAATCGCCCCATTCATTTGGTATCAAATTTATAAATATAGGTCTGATATTTCTAATTTATTTTACTCTTTTTCCGTTTTCAACCCAGATTCAGTAGAAATAAAATGAAATATTGTTAATTTCCCGTAAATAACAATAAAAATTAGAGAGAAAAATAAATAGTTGACCTACAAAAATTGGAGTTTTTTTTTTTTTTTTTTTTTTTTTTTTAAATCAGGAATTTGTATGTGGATAAATATTTTCATGGAGATATTTGGCATTAGTTTAATATTTTTATTTAATTAAGCAGCACTTTTCTTTTCTGCCGTAAAACAAAATTTTTTGTTGTTATTATGTACCTTATGAGGTTCTTTTATGTTCTCCTCTTAATTGTAACTGATTATAATTTAGATTTTATTAAGAGTTTTTATTTTTATTTTGTAAATATCAGAAAAGAGTTTTATTTTATTTTATTTATTTATTTATTTATTTTCTGTATGGAACAGCTTTAGTATCGGATCCCTTTGGCAAAATTTGAAATTTGGCACTGAAGTAGCTCGGACGTTTCTCGCCAAGATCTTTAATTGCACGATTGCGATTCAATTCCTCGCAAAAATGGCTTAAAATACTTAAAGTCACCAAAGGGGTCCCATACTAAAGCTGTGCTTTTTGTATTTATTTATTTATAATATTTTCTATTAAAGATTTCTGTGGTCACGAAATTTTGTGCGTAAATTGTTTGTATGCATCCGTCACTTACTGTATTTGGATTTCGCGAAATGCGAACCCCTCCTCCCCTCCCTTTTAGGACTCGGAGGGCAATAAACATGTGTAAAAACATGTTTTTCCGTTTGAATTCGTTTTGAATTATCTTAGAATGGCGAATTTTGGTGTGTGGATATTGATTAAGTGTACGCATTATGTACATTAGTAGGACTTTGCAAAACTTCGAACTCACCCGCTGAGGAAGGGAGGGGGGTAAGAAGTGGGTAAGTTGCTGCCTAAAGCAACGGGTAGAAGTGGGTAAGTTGCTGTCTGGGTCCCCACTGCCTGGCAGTGGGGACCCAGACTCCTCACGTTGTGAGCGTGAAAAACCTCTACCAATCACAGCGAGAACTTAGGTTATTAATAAACATATGGGATTTTGACAACTCCTTTAAGTTTAATGTCCATCGAAGCGGGCAAAGCCTGCTAGTATGCAACATCTCTTTACCTTTGTAACATTAACGTAAATGAATCTACCTTTGCCTTTAAGCTTGCCGAAAAGGGATTTTTTTTTTTTTTTTTTTTTTTTGTTCAATTGAATAAGGCGTTTAGACGCTATCGCACTTTTTAAAATTTGGTCCCATTGGTCATAATGATAAAGTTTTTTTCTTTGTGTCCCTGTAAAAACACTATAAGTGCTAGATTCACCAAAATCTATGCAGTTCATGCAACTGTTACCTATAATATGTGTCTAAATTGTTTGCTCAGTTTAATAAGGCGTTTAGACGCTATCGCACTTTTTAAAATTTGGTCTTATAGGCCATAATGATAAAGAATTTTTCTTTGTTCCCCTGTAAAAAAACTATAAGTGCCAGATTCTCCAAAATCTAGACAGATTGAGTAACTGTGATTTATAATATGTGTATAATGTTTTTGCACAATTGAATAAGGAGTTTAGATGCTATCGCACTTTTAAGATTTTGGTCCCATAGGCCATAATGAAAAAGAATTTTTCTATGTCTCCCTGTAAAAACTATAAATAAAAACTATTCTCCAAAATAAATAGAGTTCGTGCTACAGTGACTTGCAACATGCGTGCCAACTTACAGCTCGTTTGAGCAAAGCATTTAGACGCTAGCGTGTTCACTCACACACATACATACACACACACATACACACGCACATACATACATCATCGTAAAAATAGTGAAAATGACACAGGGCACCTCAAAACGTATAGAAACATCAAAATCTCGAATTCGTATTTTTGACATGTTTACAATACTTTCCTTACATATGTATGTTCGGAAAGTAAAAATAGTATTATGAATATGAAAACTTTTGCTCTTTTTTGTGTATATTTTATTGCTATATTTCGACATTTATGAGATGGAATTGTACATTTGTGATGATTTTTTAAAAGTATAATTGAATAGTAGACATTACACAGTGATTTTTTTTTTCAAATTTATAGCAATGGCTCATATACACATCAGAGATGTTTGCGTTCCGGATTTTTTATTTGATTTTCCACCAGTATTTTTTAATAGTGATATTATTAGTAGTTGTTTAGTAATATTTAGCAATTAAATATAGCCAAAATAACAGTTCGTAATTACTGGTGGAAAATCAAATAAAAAATCCGGAAAGCAAACAACCCTGACACATATACGTATTGGGAGAGGAGAATGATGTAGGTGTGCAAAAATATTAAAAACTGTAAAATACAGATATTACTGATAAGGATACAGTTATTTTCTTCGAAAATATTTTAATAATGCCGAAAAAACTTTTGCAATTTATTGCACTATGATAGCTAGATTAATTTGTCAAAAATATTAGACTATGTAACTTTTGTAAAACTTTACAATTTATTTTTTAAATTTAGTAATACAGTATTTAAAATAATATGCTTCTTTGTCTTTAAAATTCATCCCTATAATCTTCTTTAAGCTGTTAAAGAAAATTAATGAGTTTCTCGATTAAGTTCTCTAATATTATGTCAAAGTAAAGAAGAACAATTTTCTTGCATTCTCAGAAAAATGAGTTAATCTACTAAACCTGGCTTACTGGAATTAATCCCTTGCTATAAAGTAATAAGCTAATAAATGATCTGCAGATATCTTTAAAAATTCTTTAATGTACAAAGAAAAGGAAATTTAAGACACATTTTTTGTTTTAGCGATAGTAGTGTAGATTAAAAAAAAATGTCATTTTTACAATATTGTTGTTTATGCTCGTACAATGATTAATTACTTTCCTTTAGAAAATTAAAGTGTTTATGTTTGAAGCATTTGATACGATTTTGAAGATGAATCGTTAAAAGCTAAGAAATATTCAGCGAAAAATATTTTAATTTTGAAACCATCCAACTAGATACATTTAACAAAGTATCTTAAAAAGAAGACGAAAGATAAGTTATAACATAAACCTGTTAAAGTTTTGACTGTTTTTGAGTGTTAAGTAATTAAAAATATTTATAAATTTAAAAAGGAATTTAATTTATATTTCTGTAATTGAAATAAGAATATGATGACAAAAGATTAGCTAAAACTTTTTGCAAATCCTGAAATACGATCTGATGATGAATAGTATTGTGTAGTATCTTATGATTTATTGATTGATACCTTTGGTTATATATCATTAAAATGTAATACTTCTGTGATATCTGCAATATAATTGCATCATTAGTAAAAGAAAATAAAAGTAATATTCTGAATATATGTACATGCAAATACACAATAATTTCGTCGTTACATTTTTATGTTTTTTAGCACTTTTCTCCAAAGTAGAAAATTTTCTATGACTTTGGTTCATCTGTTCGCACTCTGATTTCCACAAATTATTTTAGAATGTGCTTTGAAACTAATATTTGCTTTTCAGGTTCACCCTATCATGTTTTCTATAAAAAACAGTATAAATAAAACCGATAATTTGTGTTTAAGGATTCAGTAAATAATTCGAATGCATGACGTTCTGTAAGAGATATTTCCTCTTATATTTATGGGGTATTATCTATCGCATGTTGAAAATAACGTAAATTACTAAGATGCACTAAAATGTTTTATTTCATATAAGTAATATCAACTGTCGTTTTACAGGGCCGCACAAAAATATTCCAAAAGAGTTTATAGGTAAAAATTGCTCAAAGAGTACTTACAGATGTTTTATGATTTTTAAAAAAAAATTTTAATCAAGTTTTTGTAAACTATATGGTATGTATGTAATTTTCAGCATCATATATGCCTAAAATATACGCAAAAAAAAGTTTTCAGAAAAGCAATTTATGTTATGTTTTGTTTTTATAAATTAAGATATAAACGTGGCTAGAAAGCCGGTTTATGAAAACTTTTCAAAGATCGTGCATAAAATTATCCCATTCATGAAGACGATCTATTCATGTGGGCTTTGAAACAAGATATTGTGCTATAAATTATGCAGTTCACAACATCTCTTTCTTGGACACAAAAATTTAAAAATCGGTACAACATTGCGTCAGAAAAAAATACGAAATTCGTAGGGAGAAATACTACACAAAACTACATCCCAACAAAAAGCAAAAATTGCCAGCTTCAATATGCTAAGCTGACCAATTGTCCCCATTTTCTGGGGAGAACCTTCATTATGAAGGCATTTTATGAGTTTTTAAAAAATGTAGAAAGTAAACTATTCATTGTTAATAATTTATTTATAGTCCTTATTTATTAAGAATGAAAAAAAACATCCGTACTTTGATAATTGTAGCAATTTTTAGTGCGTCTCTATTATAAAAGTACTCTGATCTGGTCAGCCTACAATATGCCGACTTTTAAATCAATGTTGAGTTGCTTTCCCTTAAAACTCGTTTTTGTATAAAATTAAGTTAAGATTATTTTATCAAAATCTGAAGAAAAATATCAAAAATGAAAGAAAGAAAAAAATATATAAAAATTATATAGATAGATTTCACAAATCATAGCCTCTCATTTTTAACTTTTTTTTTTCTTAATATAAAAGTCTGTTGAAGTTTACTTATATAAATATCATCGTTTTAAATATATAATTAAAAGAAATGTTACTTTATTATAATAGTTTAGGTCTCCGCCGATCACTTTTATGTTTAAAGCAGTATGTATGTTAAAATAATAAATTTATGACTTGTTTAAACAGATGCTTTTAACAAAGAGCAACGCAAATATTCTTTCATACAATTTTATTCACACATACACCAGTCTAAGATAAATTGCGCTTTAGATAAAACATTTCTTTAAAAGTATTCGAAATCAGTAGCTTATAATCTTTCCCTGGAGACGAGAGGTCATCCAGGAAAAAAACATGTGAAAAATAATCTTCTGTATTCCTGACATCTTTGGGTAGAAGCGATATGTGATGAGAGCGATTGATTTATGACCATTTCAACAAACTTTTGTTCTATACTACATTGAAGCGTGTCAAAGAGTTGAATAAGATGTATAAGATAGTGAAGTTAATCTAATGAGTAATAGAAAAGTTTATTTAGCATTCTGTACAGCCATAATTAACTTAGCGGGGAACATTTTTGTACTACCCCTATACGATTTTAATATTTTTATTCAAAAGATTTAAAATGATATATGCCAATAAACAATATTTATTAAATATTTTTTATAAGAAATACAAGAATACATTTAATTACATTTTTTAAAGCATATCTATATAAATAAAGAGAAGTGTCTGTGTGTGTGTCTGCGCTCAGGTGCTCACACTACTGATCGCAGAGCTTCCAAATTTGGCATATAGGTATTTGGGACCCTGCAGGTATGCACCTCATCCAGATTTTTTCGAATTTTGAATTTGAAGTTTTTAAATTAATGTTTTTTCGATTTTAAATATTGGCTTTAATGTTTCATTTTTCATGAAATTATTATCTTAGCAACGGCTGTTACGGAATTCATTTTTATTTAATACATTCATTTGAAGGCGATTTTCTTTTTTTTTTATTATTATAATGATTATTATTATTATTATATTTATTGAAAATCAAATGGTAATGCAATAGAAATGAATTGTTACGTTTATGTATAAATTTTATACTATAGCAACTTTTTATTTTTAATTTTTTTAATTAATTCCTTTAAAAGAAAAATCTTTTATTATTATTATTATTATTATTTATAATATTTATTGGGTGAATAAAATGGTAGTTTACAGTAGAAAGGATAAACTGATTAAAATTCGTTTTTCATGTTTTTAAATCCTTTTAAAAGAAAATCTACTTTTTACTTTCTCTTACCCGTAAGGTAGAGAAAGTATTGCTTTTGGGTCAAATTTTCGAACGCGAGATTTTGTTATATTTACACGTTCTGAGGTCCCCTGAATATGAAAATCATGTTTTTAGCAAATGGTCTGTGTGTCTGTGTGTGTGTCTGTGTGTGTGTGTCTGTGTGTCTGTCTGTTATCAGCATATCTCAAAAACAAATTATGGCAGAAAGTTCAAACTTGGTATTCTAAATGTGTATCATATAGGGATGCTACAGTAAGCTTTTCGTTAAGATCAAGCAAATGGTTCGTGTACAGGGACAATCAAGAGAATTCTAATACATTACGTCTATGGGGGAAATTGCAGGTAAGTAGAGTTTAACGTCTATAGACTGCACTAAAACAAATGAAACGAATATATATTTTTTGTAATAGAGATAGTTAACTGGGAAAAAAAATTGTGTATATAGGAGCCTCGCCTCCCCCCCTGGGGGGGGAAGTCCCCCCCGGGGGGAGTAAATTTTCATGATGGGTATCTTTCAAATTAGCTCGCCAATACCTTTAAAACGAATGGTTGAACCATCGATCTGCGATAATTTAAAACAAAGTTATCGATTTTTTTAACAAAAAAAAAAAAAAAAAAAAAAAAAAAAACAGAAAATCGTATTTTTTTTTTATTTATTTTTTTTTTTTTTTTAGTATTGAGAATAAAATGGACTTTTTTTTTGGGATATTTGGTGTTATTCTACTACTCTAATACGGAAATCGTCTGCATTATCATAAAAGATAATTTTTTTAAATAATAATTTTAATAAATTATTTTTTAAAAACAGAATTATTTTTTAATAACCGAATTAAATTCTATATAAATGTAGGTGCATTAATGAAACGGGGGGTTGAGGGGGGCGGTAGCCCCCCTCACACAGAATTAATTATCATATAAAACTCTTCATAAGTCTCATATGAATTGTTTAACACAGGTTTACATAACAGTACTCGTTATCTTACTTTTTAATCTGCAACCTGTATTTATAGTATTAAATTTCAGGGTAAGAGAAAGTCGTGTGAGTGACACACCAGATTATTTATTTTATTTTATTGCACTGGTCGGAATCAAATCGTAATATATTGTAAATAACGGGGGGGCTATAAAACACATGGTTCAAAAACTAAAATATATAATAGATGCTGAGATACAGTTATCTTTAAAATCGTAGTTCTTAAATAACAAAAAGCCGCAAGTCGTCGATAAATAATAAATATCCAGATTGAAGTGCCCGGGAAAGACCTTTCTGTAGACAGTGGGAAACTGGACCCGATGCAGTACGGGCAGAAAAAAGAGCTGCCTTAGGCAACGGGTACCCGAAGAAGCGAGATCTAAAGCGATTTGAGTGGTGTTTTTTTTTTTTTTTTTTTTTTTTTTTTTTTTTTAAGTTTTTATTTGTATAGTGATGTAAAAAATAAATACTGATCCAATTCTTTTGAAAATTTATTTAAATATAGTGACCAGCGAAGCGGACGTAGCCTGCTAGTATATAAATATGTAAAACTTTTACAAGCACATTTTTCAAACCAGCTAATTGGCTATGTAAAATTTTAAAATAAGAGACTTTTTTTTAAAGTTAGAATCTAATTCAAATAGAGCACAAGTTAGTGGAAAGATTTTAAAGCAAATAAATTTATTCTAATATAATTTGAACAAATTGGTGAATTGTATTTCAAATTTTTAATTATTCTTGTATAACTTAAAAAGATTAAAATTATTAAATGAGTATTTTATTTTTTATTACAAATGAATCGAGTAAATGGATAAATGTTTCATATATATATTTCTCTTTTTCATAATTTTTCAAAATACATCGCATAATTTAATTATGATGAACTTATTTGCTCTACTTTTCTTTTTATTTGTACGGATTCCGACCTATAAAATCAAAACGACTTTTATTAATGCATTTTGTATTAATAAAAAAAAATCATTAAAAAAATATATATATATCTATGTATATATATTGAATTAAAAACAAAAGATTGAAAAAAAAAAAGGAAAGAAAAACTCAAATATTTTACGTTATTGTTAAATTAAGTTTGTTTCATTAATTTCATCACATTTCCTATTGTATCGAGAAACATTTCTTCAATATCGATCATTCCTAGATAATACATTTCTTTAGCTTAAATTAAAGATTGATTCGGAATTTGTTTTCTATTTGCTAACAAAACATTCACAGAACTTGTGTTCGAACGGAATAAAAAACATAAAGAAAAAAACAAGTCTCTCGAGAGTAATATCGAGCTAATAAAATTGTCTTTTATCTAGTTTTGGTGCTATATTGGAACTTTTCTTAATCTCAGAAGAATAATACTATTCAATTTTGTAATCTCCAGTAGTACTAAATGCAGTAAATTCAAAATTACTCCGTACTGAAAGAATACGTGATTATCAGAAATAACAATTTAAAAAACTTTCATTTTAAACTTAAATATATTTAATTTAAATATAATTAAAAATATAAATATCTTGTACTGCTATTTTATCAATATATATTCTCAAAATATGTTACAACTAGTGCGTTTTGAGCGAAGATACGTTAAGTTATAATAAACAATCTTTCAATAAATGTGTGAAGAACACTAAAGTCCTTGTAAAATTACCACAGACATAATAAATACAGCGCGTTTTGCAAGACAGTATCTTTCTTCGTCAGTTGCATAAAGATGCATATCCTGCCACTGCAGTAGCAGAAAGCAGTCTGACAGAAAATGGGAGAACAATAATTGATAAGGGGGGGGAGGAAAGTAAACCCACGATAATAGAGAAAGAGTTACCAGTGTTTTATAATTATAAAATGTCTTCAAGAAGATTTTCACAGTGTTCATCTGAGAACGTTCAGAAAAATCGATTTTTTTTATTTATTTTTTATTTTTTATAAACGCATTAGTACTTACAAGGGAACTCTTTCAAGTGCTAATCACCGATTTCCTTCAAAAAATT
Organism: Salticus scenicus; assembly: GCA_963930645.1. Taxonomy (NCBI): domain Eukaryota; kingdom Metazoa; phylum Arthropoda; class Arachnida; order Araneae; family Salticidae; genus Salticus; species Salticus scenicus. The sequence goes on from OZ005652.1 coordinate 327,703,594, forward strand.
ACCGAATATAGTTTATGTTGCACTTAATTCACTGGTAAAAAAATTAGCTGCTGAATGGCAACAGGAAAGCCACAAAAAAATTATTAAACTTTAAACGTTTAACGTTTTGAACGCCAAATACGAAAAAAGTCATCGCCAAATCACATTAACCTTGCTTAAATGATGCCAAAGAGCTTAAGTATAGGAGGGTAGTATTTTCTATCGCTCTAGGGGTTACTGAATCAAGGAAGCCATCCCCTCCGTGGAGGATAAAAATTAAGATGTCATGTCTCCGGAACATCTCTAGTGTTAATATAAGGCAGTCTTTAATTTCCCACTGCGTAGCTATCGTGCGGCGTTAAAGCCCACCAACACTCAAGATATTTTCTGAAATGTAGAAATTTCTATTTAGAAAAAGTGACGTTATGTTTTATGTTAGATCCAATATTTTCAATTATTTTATGTAATGTTTCAAAATTGCATTTATTTAAAATAATGCAATTTCAATTTCAGAGTTACTTTTACATTACTCCAGCTTATATATAATCTGGAGTAAATTAATGTTTGAAGCTCTCGGCATTAGCATTTATATAAATTTGCAGACGATTTAAAAACTAATCTGATTTCTAGGTTGGTTGGCTACGTTTTACGTCGCACTAGTGCTGTGTAATGGGCAACTGGCGACCAATATGAATTATAATATTTGATTGGACATTTAATTATTTGAATAGTTGATTGAAATTAATACTCAAATAAATAAATCAAAATTAAAATATTTAAGATATTTGAGGTTGAGTAGGTTTTAAGTTTTAATTCGCACTACAGCAAAGGCGACAGTCTGGACATATTCCTAGAGATTGTCCTTAGATGTGCTATTACAATTTTGATCTTTCACGGAGGGTTTATTTAAAATTGGAAAAATATGTGCATAACTACTACTTTATGGCTTCTTACATTTCTGGCAATTTATTTTATATATGTTTACGAATAATAATATAATGAATTTTGTAAAAATATGCATTAGAATTTCATAAGGTTAGTTAGATTTTACGTCACACTGCGCAGTGAATTTCATAGGAAATTTTATAGAATTATTAACTGCGAAATCTTGTTGTTTTAAAAATAATTGTTATGCTGAATACAGACCCTCTGTGGCCGAGTGAGTATGTCACCCTTGCTAATTGCCTTCAAGTGTAAAATAATGGGTTCGATACCCCAGCTGACCTAGAGTGTTTTTTTTTTTATTTTTTGTATATTAATCCGGTTATGTTATATCTGTCCTCATCTCGACGAAATTTACAGGGTTATGGGGCGGGGGATTTCGAGTCAAACATACAAATCGGATGTATATATTAAAAATAAATAACATACAGTCGGTAACAAAAGTGTCCAAACACTAGCAAAAATTCCTATGTAAAAAAAGTACACTTCGGACGGTTTTCTTAAATAAATCGTTGTCGAATCCTATTCTTAGTCAGTGTAAGAACACGATTCGATAAGGATTTATTTAACAAAACCGTATGAAGTGTACTTTTTTTGTATAGGAATTTTTGCTAGTGTTCGGACACTTTTGTTACCGACTGTACGCAGAATGCAATCATTTATCACCTGCAGATGTCACCGGACCATCCTCAGAAGCTCATCGCAAACCGCCGCCAATTGCCCATAGTGCAGTACGAGTGCGACGTTAAACCCAATCAACAAACAGGTCGAAATTTAGGGTAGAATCATAAATCGTCTCTAATTTCTCATTGCGTAGCTCTAATGAGATACTGGATTCACACAACTCATAGTCTGTTGAGTTGCTTGTTCGTCGAAGGTTGGTACTGCCCAATAAAATGATCAGACTTATAAGAAAAAAATGTGTTTGGATACAAAATGCTTTCATTTTAGTTAAAAAAAAAAAAAAGCAGCTTTGTGTTTTAATATATAATGTTTTATTTTATTTAATGAAAGTCTTGATCATATATTTTTTAAATGTCGTTATTAAAAACTTGGCGTTAATGCTCTTGCAATTGTTATTGACACAGCTTATTTAATTGAAATATTAAATATTATTTAGAATTTCGACTAAGTAAGCCTCAATCTGTAAATTATCAGGTTTTTGTTAACTATTCTGAATTCTCAAGTGCTCGACAGCGTACGGAGTTCGTTTGGCTATCAAACAGAAAGAAGAACATCTACATCTATTAAATCTTCATTGCAATGCAATTCCGAAGAATGCAGTCGCCAAACAGGCGCTTTTTTGGAAATATTGCAGACATGCTTGCATTTTTTATAATTTTTCATAGCTTATCTATTGCGACTCAGCAGCTAATATTTTAGGAAGATGCTATTCATGATTGAATCTTATGCCAGATTTATTTTCAAGAAAATCGGAGATTATCACTTCAAAGAGTTCCCTTGTTAGACATACATCTGTTCATTGTTATATGCTAACAAAACATGACAAATCAATAAACGAACAAAAATTGACATATAGACTGTTCTGGGGTGTGACAACTCCGTTCTCAAAGTGTTTAGTATGTACCATAACAAATATACACCCACAATTTACGGTTGGGGGAATAGTAGTGAATGTCCAAGACTTAGAGTAAAAAACTTTAAGGCTAAAGACTACTGTATAGCATAAATCATTAAGGTACTGACAAAACTTTGGAGTAAAATAAAAGTCGACTGTTAACATTAGTTAGGCTGATGTCCAATTGTCCTCATCAGAGCTCTGGCTTCCTAGCACCTGCCATAAATACAGTTATTAGATAGTGCGGAGCACAGAAGTAAGTGCTGTGCGTCGAAAATTATTTCCTCTCCACAAAGAGTGCAGTTCGGGCTTTCAAGCATACCAAACCTAAAAAGATATCTCAGTATAAAGTCATGTCCCGTGGCAAATCTAAAGACAGCAACACTTGGGCGTCTTGGTGCTGAAGGGATATATAATATAGTTTTTTTCTATTCTTTATTTTGAATCTCACATAGATTTTTCTTTTCATATTGAAAATTCATTTTTCTGTTTACAATTCTTCAATTTCAAATAAAGGGAATTTGATTGGTTGACGTTTGTAATATTCGAGTTCGCTTTTTGACTAATTGGACAACAATCTCATTTCCGGGATGTATTGCAGTTTTTTTTCTTCACCCATCGCTATCAGATGCTGAAATGATTTTGTAAAGTCTTCAATTCTACTTGAATCTGAATACATAGAGGCAGTTTTAGCTTGTATAGCAGAGATGGAGCCTGATAAAAGAGCTGCTATTTTAAAACTTTTTCCTCTTATATTTTATTGTTGTGTGACAATATTGACAGCTTCTATCTTTTCATAAAAAGGTTTTGTAGTCTTTTCCAGGGATACATAGAATGTGAAAAGCTCTGAATAGATTCCGGCATTTATGATCTTTTCCAGAGAGAGCCTTGACTCGTCTGTATATATATAGTGCCATTCAATTGTGGGGAGTTTACTATGATTAGTTTCTTCTACATATGCATTTAACTTCTTATATCCAGCATCCTTTATCTTAAGTGGATACATTAATTTAGTGTTACCAAGTATATAAGGTAAATTTGTCGGTTTTATCATCCGAGGCAGCTACTCAGAAATATCTGGAATTTCTAATTCATGGCGGTACTTTCTTTTTAAAGGTGTATGCTAGTACATGGATAATTCTGAACGTTTTAGCATGTAATGTATGCTTCTACAGCTTTTAATTCAAAACTTCTGACAAAACTTGCATCTGGTGTTAAAATTAACATTACTGAATTCCCCATATTTTAAATCCAATTTTCCCAAAATTGTTTTTTTTTTTTTTTTTTTTTTTTTTTTTTTGCTACTTTCCATAATATTTCAAAAAGACTTCCTCACCTGTAGCTCAGAAACTTTGCATACACATTTACATAAAGGATATCTAAAATAAATAAATAAATAAAGATTTAGAGATATTTAGAAAATTACTACTTTCAAATACATGTAAAAACAAAAACAAAAATTAATATTTTTAAAAATATTTAAAAAAAAATAATTAGATAAAATAAGTCTTGCTAAATATGAATATTAATTATTTTTTTAAATATATTTCATATAAATGTTTTTACAAATTTTTAAAGGTATAGGTGAAGACGTATTTTCACAGAAAAAAATTTATAGTGTCAATAAAACCTTTCTGAGAAAATTCAAGTTTGGGAATGCCTGAACCAAAGTACGTAGAAGCACAAATGAAAAAGCATAAAAATGTTTATAACAATTTTTTTTTATGTATATATACATATATACATATATATTACGTTTAAAAAGAAACATGTTTTTGAAAGGTTAAAACTCTTTAGAGTTTAATATGTCAATTAGTTTCCTTTATGTTCCTGACTATTGTGTTCTACACCTGCTGTTATAATCCTTAATTTCAGTGTAGTCTGAAATAACTAAATTTACGTTATCTCCTGCTTTATTATGATTTATTTAACTTCTTAAACACGTCCGTATTTATAAATATTTGATAATGCTTACATTTTCCCAATAAAATTTTGCACACCACATTTTCGGAATAGAAATGTTTCTGGAATTTGATGAAGAAAATTATTCCAAATCATTATTAATTTGGAATTATGATACTTTAAAGAAAAATAAAGAAAGCTATAGTTTTATGTCGATATTTGTAGATTGCTCTACATTTTTTGTTGATTTTGTCATAAGATATATGAAAAAATGGAGCAATGATTCAACATCAAGTTTATGATAAAACTTGGAATTGAATAGAAGAAAATTATTAATTTTTTTAGATCTGTTCATTTAGATACCTATTTATTTATTTATTTATGCTATTGTTGTTGTTAAACAGATGTAGCATTTTTGCGAAGAACTGAAAATCTGTTTAAATGATTTCAGATGAGGACAGCCACCTTATGAACAAATATCAAAACGCTCACAGATCATAGAAAGTAAAATATTTTGAAACGTTTCGGTCAACAACATATTTTTAAATGATCGTAATATCGATCTTTATTTTTAAAAATAGTCATTTTTCGATTTTATTTTTTACTATCGAAAACTGTGTCGTTTTCTCCAAAAATGAATGCTCTTGTTTCTTTCTGATAAACAATAATATACATTTAATTATTTTGTACGGGATATTATCTTTTAGCATTTTAATTTTTCATACTTAATTTAATTTAATATTTTGCGAACAAAGAAATTTTAAATGATTATTTAGTTTATTTTAAGTGTAACATTTTTTAAAACAATTTAATATATATTGTTTTTTATGTCATTAAGTTTCATCTTTCAGTTTTCTTTGATCAGAATATACCTCTATTTATACTTTACAATTACTATTAATGGGATTGTTTTATTAAACAGTAAATTTCGTGAATGTATAATTATTTTAATAAATAATAAATTTTATTAATGTAGTTTTTGTCCTGTATATAATATATGCAATATGTATGCGAATTGTATGCGCAGCAAATATTGTACTTTAATTTAGCATAGCAAAAATAATAATAATAATATACATGCCCTTAGTGCTATTTCCAACTACAGTACTATTACATCTAAATTATTTTGTGCGGTCCTGCAAACAGCAAACTAAAAATGCTGTATTATCTGTAACACATGCATTGTGCATACATTAATTCTGTTTGGATTAGAGATGTTTGTCTAACGATGTGAAATTTTGTTTTAAAATAATATATCTGTTTAGTAATAGATAATTTTGTATATCCTTATATAAGAACTGTTTATCCAATCCTAATAAAAGTTTCAGATAACATTGCCAAACAATACAGATTTAAAATCTTTAAATTAGGACTAAAATCTCTAAATATATATTTTAAGTTCTGCTGATAACACTCTCATAGACATATAGACAGACACACAGACTTAAACACAGACAGAACGGCCATTAAAACCTGATTCTTGGATTCAAAGGACTTCAAAATATAAAACAATAGCAAAAACTTAGTTTCAATAATCTGACCAAAAATTCACATTTTCTCTGCTAGGTATGGGTAAGCGAAGTAAAAATAATAAAATGTTTTCTGATATCGTGTTAATGTTATTTTAATGAAGTTGCTGGAAGTTAATTGTTAAACCGATAACAATAATTATTTAATTTAAAGAAAAATTGTAAAATTGACAGCAAGCTTTAACTTTCGATTCATTTAGCATAATTTCGTTATCAGACTATTAACAGACAGATGTAATAAGAAGTATTCCACAACTTATTTTTAAAAATAATATAGTACAAAAAAAGTAAAAATCTCTGCCTTTTATAATTTATTTATTATTATTATTATTTAATAAATTAGAGGTTATTTTTTAAAACTTTCAATATTTAAATATATATATGCAAAATATTTTATATTTATATTTCCTTTATTATAAAACAATAGTCTTTTCTCTTGATTTTGAAATGCTACAACCATTTTTTGATCATTAGTTATGAACCAACTAGAGCCTCTGACTTTTGTGAATTATCATGAATATGTAATTTCTATCGGTATTCGAACTTCATCAATAACAGCTGGTGCTTACCCATGTATTGGTATTATGAGTTCATTAATAGCAGATAGTGCCTTTTGTAAACAGTAAATCTAATAAAACCTATTTTAATGGAACAATGAAGTATCGAATGAAATGTGCCTATTAAAAAATAATTTTATAAGAAATAAATATACAGAAAAAAAAAAATGTTTTATAAATAGCAAAATATCGCAAACATAACAGCTGAATAGTAACCTAAAACCATATATGACTTTAATATGAATGATGCAGTTTTTCAATTTATTTTGGATTCTAAGTGCATTTTAATGGATATTTAATGGCTTTTTCTCAGAAAATAAAAAGAAATTAATTCTGATCACTATCGAAACGTTAAAAATATTTTTCATCAAAAGTTCTAAAACTATGAATCTAAATTTGCGTTTAACCAATCTCTTCAGTATTTATATTAAGATCTATATATTTTTTCAGTATGCTGCATTTCATTTCATTTTTTTTTTTAATTATTATTATATAAATTATTTACTTAACTGTCATTATTAATAGTTTATATAAAAATGTATAATCAAGCGTTAAATGCGAGATGCTTCGATTTTAATACTTTTTGTTATTGTTGTTGTTGTTGTACAGATCTTCGCCTAAAATAGGTCCCATTACGATTTTATTAAGATCTAAACAATTTACAGGATGCTCACAGAAGTCCGTTATCACTCTTTTAACTGCTGAACGGTCAAAGCTACACTCGTAAAACTAGTATGTAAATATAGTAAAGTGATTATGCATTACAGGACGGAACCGCTTACAGCGTCAGCTAGAGGAAAATAACGGAGTTATCGTTTCTATCTTGAAAACAGTACGAGGTAGGGGGAAAAATTACAAAGTTGTAAAACATTATCGATACAGTATAGAGAGACACCTTATAAATATGAATGTTATAAACAAAATGTTAAAACTTGCATCTATTTATTCGCAGTTTCCTGCACTGTTACGTTCCAAGACGATTTTAGAAATCAACACGACCCTATTCCGATGTTTAAATTTGTATCCGTCAGTCGCAATGCATATTTGGATCCTTTTTCGAATTATTGATCCTTTTGCGTATATTCCAGCGTAGCGGGTGACATGTTCGCTCTGCAAAATTCAACCAGAACCGAGATGTGCAATGCAGTTGAGGATATTGCTATGTCGTTTCTATGTCTGTTTTAATTTGTTAAAGATATACACTATATATATATATTTTTTTTAGAGTCTCATTTGGTAGCCTTATATGAATAACAGAAAGTCCTCGATTATTGTCTAGCTGCTTGTCTTTTGAACGTTTATATTTTATATATTTACTGATACTGGTTATTTTTATACTACGTGCCGAATAGGAGTTTTGGTCCCGAATGCAGCGTATGCATTCTTTGCATTTCTAAACCCTTTTTAATTCAATGTATGTGAATTCAATACATATTTATTTTCTGATATTGCATAAAGGCAAGAATAGTGGCACAAATTAAAAATGCAGTATTTGAGAAAAATCAGCTTCAGGATAAGGCATTGACTAGAATAAAGCTGACACAACTGCTTCTCGAGGGGATAATTTTCGAGATGGCGGCGTAACGTGTTTTGTATTCATTGAGAGCACTTCATATATTTTTCAGTGACCTAAACTCAAAATTGCCATTTTCTTAATTGTGTCACTTTTCTTGCGGGTTGCGATATGTGAAACCACTATCGAATGTCTTCTAATATTATAAATACATTTTCACTAAAAAGAAAAAAAGAAAATCTTTTGTGAAATAAATAGAACCGAATTCAAAAATCAACTATTATTCAAAGAACTAAAAATAAAATGAAATTGTAAATTGCGCTTAAAAGTATGAAAAAAATTCCTTTAATAAACAACAGAAACACTACAATTAATCATAATTTTTGAAGATGGCGCAAAATTAAATATTCGATAGTTTTATTCAATGCAAAAATTAAATTCTATTCAAAATATACCTCTCACTTTGGCCTTTGCAAAACACAACCGAAAACTATACATTCATTCAAATAAACAATTAAGATCTGGTGATCATATTTAATTCCTTTCAAAAATCATGGTTGTTTTAATAAGGTATATTAAGAGATGAATTAAGTATATGAAATATTGTTTCATTTAATATATATTACGAAAATATACATCTGGCGTGTATATTTTTGTACTACGATTTGATCACCAAATCCAATAAATTATAGCAAAACTATGCCAAGTTTGAAAACAAAACTCTACTAACTTCATTGGAAAATAAATATTAAATTGCGAAAAATGTTCACTGTTTTATGTAGATGTTATTAATGAACCAATTGTATACAGTGATAAAGTAATAAAAGAAACTATGAAGAGGGATCATTCGATAAATCAGCGTTTGCAGCAAATCTGTAAAAAAATAATTACATTTTATTTAATTTTGCACCGACTTCAAAAGTTATGAGTAATTGTAGTGTTTCTGCTGTTTGCTGAAGAAATTTATTTCATACTTTTAAGCGCAATTTACAATTTCAATTATTTTTTTGTTGTTTGAATAATAGTTGCATTTTGGAGTCGGTTCTATTCTTTTACAAAAAATTTTTTTTGCAATAAGTTCTTCTTTTTCTATTTCTTTAAATTATTTTCTAGTGACTAATAAATTATTTTTTGTATTCCTCTCTCTCTCTCTCTCTCTCTTCTGCGCATGTGTGTAAAAATTTCGTTTAAAAAAAATCTCTATGTTAAATAAATATTTTTGACATACCCATTAAATCACTTCTCAGATTAAATAGAAAGTCACGCTTTCTCGTTTAACTGTAGTTTAAAACTTTTGTTATATACTTGGTGAGAAATAACTTCCTTTTATGCAAGCTTTTGATTAGATTATTTAAACATCGTTAAATTTTTAATATATTATTCGAGAAATATATGTATATATATGTGTGTGTATTGTAAAATAAATGAGTCATTCCCACGCAAAATTCTTAATAAATAATCTCTACTTCGGCGTTACACTTTAAATGTATAAGAAAGTGTAAAATTTGTTTTCTATTACATTCCTTAATATGATATTTACTTATAAGTTCTAGTTAAATACTATATATATATATATATATATATGTGTGTGTGTGTGTGTGTGTGTGTGTGTGTGTGTTTGTGTGTGTGTGTTTGTATATGCATTTAATTATTATTTAAAGACTACTAGTTTAAAGAATGTAACTACTTTATATGTATATATATAAAGTAGTTACAAGGATAAGATTTTAAATTAGTTTATTGTCTAAGTCCGCGCGTTATACAAGTAAAATAATTTAGTGAAAAAGCGTATTTTCTGCTGTTGTTCGTTGGTCACTTTGATGACGCGACAACGTCACATTATAGACAGGTTTGTTATCTAAAGTCCGCGTTATACAAATAAAAAAAATAAATAAATAAGTCTATTTTCTGCTGTTGTCCGGTGGCCACTTTGAAAACGAAACAACGTCAACAATACAAACACGGACTGTAATACGAATGAACGCATGCACTTATTTCATATATCCATACACATCATGTACATATGCACATATCAAGTACATGATGTGAATGTACATGTATATGTACATATCATGTACATATGCACAAACACTTATTATACACACAAAAATTAAGGTATATATATATACATAATGACATAAACATGCGTTCCTACACACATGCTCAATTTATTATTATACATACGCGTGTGAGGGATGTAGCGTCGAGTTGAGGTAAAAGAATGTCGCCGTAGGTAGTCAGTAAGATGCTAATCAGAGGTTGGGAAAGTATAAGCTGGGCCCAGCACAAGCGTTGACGGTAGCGGTGAAAGTGATAGATTGAAATTGTAGAGTTGGGGGTGACTTTAGATCGGCATAGAGTAGGTAAAAGAAAATTAGAATCTACGCAGATCGAGTAAAATTGGTTGAATGCGATTAGTTTTGGGAGATGTAAGTTGGTGAATCGAAGTGAAACATGTGTTCTATTTTGATGGTGTTTAAATAGCGAGATGTTGCAATGAAAGTTTGTTGGTGTTGGATAGAGGTTTTGTTGGTGTTGGTGTTGGAGATGTATGCGAGTATTAAGCGAATAATGAAATTGACAGTGGAGCTCAATAATTAAGTAATAGTTCTTTAAGGAGTTATAAAAATAGTGTGTAAAAAAGCTAGCTGGGGTGTTAACTATTCTCCATCAACATTGTGTGATCAACGAAGGTATTTATCAAGTGAATAAAGTTTAAAGTAAGCTTCTTACAAAAGTCCTCTCAGCCACCAGTGGTGAGCATAAATTTCATATTTACATTAATTTAATCATTTAAATATCTGAGTGAGTTTCTTTAGATTGCCCCTTCCTTTATTCAAGTTTGAATAAACATTTGTTTAATTTTATACAAGAGTCTCTCTAACCATTTTCTATCTTAAGTAGTTATTAAGATGGGCCTGTAGTAGATACCGGAGCGTAGACCTCACACGCGTATTGCAATATATTTCCATATGCATTTTAACATTAACAAAAACATATTTATTATGCAGAAGGTCAATATTCTGTACACAATAGGAAAATGATAAACACACAAATCTAAAATGAAATAAATACACAGTTGCCTTTATCAGTAAAGATAATTTTATGCACTTTCACAAAATGGAACAATATATATATATATATATATATATAGTTGTTTCTTGTAATCAATAATGGCGAGAACTATCTAATTAGTTTAATGAAGAATAAATATGTTACAATCTATTACTAATGAAAATAGGTAAGCTGAAATAAATATTTTAAAATCATGGACACAATCATCCACACCAATTCAAAATAGTATATAGGCTCAATCTAAAGCGCAGCCATCAGAAAAGGTTATTAGTATTAACCTCGATTAGAAAGCGCGGCTTGCTCTCTGTCTTCGTCTATAAAGGACAGTTTCTTTCACGGCAGACAGTCTTATGCCACTCGTACAAACTGGAGACAGCAAAACAAAACTGAGATCTTACTCCGTAAAGAGTCCCATTCCAACTCTCGTTCTACCTTCTACTGGAACATTCGATGCGTGAATGCTGCGCGCGCCGAAAATGTAAGTTTACGATGTGATGTCCATTTTACATCACGGTTATTTCTCTATTCATCTGAGTTATGCCATCGACTGTGGCTAGACAGGGTTTACAGAAAGAGGAATACTGATAATACACATCGGAGAGAAGAGCACCGATACTACACACACACACATATATATGTATATAAACTACTTCATTTCAGTAAAATCATTCGAGCTTTACTCATCGTATCAGATTAAATTCTAAATGAAGTAGAGTAATTTTCCTGTTAATAAGAATAGTATTATAATCTGAGGTTAACTATAATCCAATACGCTCAAGCAAAAAAAATTTTTTTTTCAGTGTGTCATGTGTTTAATATTATAATTATATTATTTTTTCAAATTGTTAATTCATTTAAAAAAAAAAAAAAAAGAAAAACCTCACTTTATTTTATGGCTTAGTTATCACAAGGAGATACAAAAGATTTTAACATTGCGGAATATAATTATAGAAAAATCTGAATGAACTAGTGAATATTTCAGTGAAAAATGCTGCAAAGCTGGCACGCTTCGATCGAACAGAGCTGCAATTCCACAATATTAGTCACGTGTCACGTGACCCTTTTCTCTTTTTCATAGTTGTCTTTCACTTTGAAGAAATAAAATAGAACAAATGGATTTACATGAATATTCTGATGGACAAAAATCCTACATTTATTCCATAACACTGTTAGTACTTTTTTATACCAGGTTTTTGGATGGGCAGTTTTATTCTAATTTAACGGTAATTATACATTGGAGAAAAATACTGTATAAAGAAAGTCATGTTTGTACAGTATCATTAAATAAAAAGGGGTACTAATAAATTTTACGGAATAAATTTAAAATTTAGTAGATCTGTATCTGGCCCATGTAAAGATTTTTCAAAATTAATGATTGGCAATTACGCATCAAAAGTTATTCTAACACCTTAAACACCATATTCAGTTCAATGGCAGTATCTTCAATATCATACGGCCATAGACGAAAAGAAGAGGACGTACACACGTAATTTTAATTAATAAATTTAATGATGTACACAGCCGCATCACTGTGTTTAACTATTGAGTATTAAAAAGAATTTTATAAGGCAAATGATAAAATTAAAGTGGAAATACTTAAAATGAAAAATTAAATTCTGAGAAATGGTAATACTCGAAGATAATATTATCCCTTTTGTCAATAGTGCTTAATTGTAGGTCAATCCTGTACAACGTAAAGTTATTCTACAGTTATTTTATTTGGTATGAATCTATTGACACTATTATAAAGTAAAGCTAGGAGCGATCGCGCGGTAGAAGAGATTGCGCACATAGAGGATCAGCAGGAAATAGTACAATGAGTGAATTGCGATTTCAGGTGGTTGTAGTACAACATCAGTAGTGAAGTGCCTACTTGAATGACCATGTTGAGTCTGGGATCAAACGCGGTTATTTTATCTCGTTTTCAAGAAATGAATCCCTGAATTTTCATAATCCTTTCTATGAATTTCTATAGAATAGTAATAGTACAAAATATTTTTAATTAAACAGTTTTTCATAAGCTACTAACCTAGACTAACAGTACAGGCACCCCGATTTTCTCTAAAAGCGAATAACTATTTAATAAAAGACTGCGCAATCTCTTCTTCCAAAATGGGAGAGTTTGCGCTTATGCTGTTTAGGAGAGATTGCGCATTGAATTTTATAAAATTCTATAATAATAGAGGTTTCGCAGTTTATTGGTATTGGCAAGACAATGAGGATGAGTTTGTTGAATGTGTGGAACTGTACTAAGAATTAATTTTGACAAATGACAAGACTAGTTAAACTCATTTGAGACGGCGCTTTTGGAGATCTTTTTGGTGACTATCCATAGAATCTGAAATTGAACATCATTCAAAAGTGGCGCGATCAACAAAACCCACACTTCTGGTGAGATTTGTCTCTTGAATGTGAAAGTTAGCCGATAAGAAATACATCGCAAAATATTTAAATGTTATACCTGTTTAGTTTTGCAATATTTTGAAGTGTGATGCATAAATTTTGTGCAGCTGTCGGCTGCTTAAATAGAAGCGATAAAATTAAATGCAAGCAAAAAAGATCAGCGTACTCAAACTTATTTTTAAAGATTGCAACCGTCTAAATTTCAATTTAATAAAATAAATAAACATAAAGTATTTTAAAGTTAAAAAGAGAAAATTTCAAACCAAGTGAAATGTAGGTTTTGTGTTTTGAACATTTTAAACCTAAAGAATTCGAGAAAGAAAAAAAAAAAAAAAAAAAAAAAAAGAAATTTAATTAATATGAAATGGTGAGTGGATTCTGGGCTTAAAAGTGTGCGGGACAATAAATATATCATTTCATACACGGGGTGCTGCCCGTCTCTTATCTCGGAAATGCATTGCACACACCCGTCTCGAACCAGTTAAATTGTGGAAGGTGATTGCACGATACCTGCACCATTTACAACAATAAGTACAGGGATTGTGGACTCAAACGGTCACAAAATAATAAACCATTCAAGCTGAAAAGAAAATTTACTTATTTTAAGTTAAACATTTTATCTAGTAACTTAATGTTATTTTGCATTTGTTTACCTTTTATCTAGTCTTGTTCTTTTTTCTGTTTATTTAAAGTTTTTTCTTTAAATAAATATATGTAATTATTTTTAATTTTTTTAAATTTTTCTGATATTTTAATTATTGGATTGAAATATCCACACCCAACACAAAAATATTTGTTTACAAATATCTTACAACACTATAATTTAAGCGCAGTTAATAGTATGAACATTGTAATTGTAGTTATAATCAAGCGAAATCTTCCCTACCCATGTGCGCAATCACTCCTACCCTATTAGGAAATATTGTACAAAATAACTCTTTTGGTTTTATTACAGTTGTTGTTTTAAATTATAGCAGAACAACAATATAGTAGTGGAAATGTATAGAACAGGGATAGCCAACCCGCGGCCTGACGTGTAGTATTTTGCGGCCTGAGAGTAAATTAACGATATTTATAGTTTGACAACTTCGCTTAAATTAATAAATCCTTTCTGGATTTTTTAAGTAAAAATACCTGTAAACGGTTGCTAGATAAAAAAAAAACACTTTTGTAAAAAAAAAAAAAAAAATTAAATCTATTATTCATTCTTTTTTATTAATGTACAATCATAATATACAATCAGTACATAATTATATAATTGGTTATTAATATACAATCATAAATTTTTGTCGTCTCTATTGTTAATTTATAAATGAAAATTTAATATCAATGTATTTTGCTCTAAATCATCATCCTCTCTTCTGCCGAAAAAAGTACGTACATACAGGATTCATACACTTACGAACATATATAAACACACATATACGTACATCACTTTGAATAAAATAAATTTCCGGTGTGGCCCGCCTATTTACAGTGCGGTCCGCCAAGTGTTTCGGGTTGAAGAGGCCTGGTATAGAAGAAGGATCAACTCAAAAGTATGCACCAGTAGTTTAACAAAAAATTTATATTTGGATTTTTCGTATCAGTTTGTTGAATTGTGCGTAGACTCTCCTAGCTTTACCTTAAATATCTTGGAAACATACATTCTATCGTTATACAATTTCTTATTTGAATACACAGAACTTAATGAAAATAAGTTGTTGTTGAATATCATTGTGTATAGTGAGTGAATATATTCCTATTTTTATTGTTATATTTTTATCATAAATTCCTTCGTAAACTTAGAAACAAAAACAAAAAACCATGCGGAACGCATTGATTATTAACACTTTCTTACTGTACGTGTTTGTCGTTATGTATAACTTTAAATGTTCTTTGAATAGGTTATCATGCAACGAACAGACAGAAGGTCTGAAATGCATACAGAGCAACGGCGGATCATGAACCGAAAACAGGTAAGAGCTGAAAAAAAACATTTAATTAGTTTTAATGTATACTTTTTGTTAAGCATAATTTTAACAAAAAATTAACCAAAAATATTCTAATAACTAAAACCATTTATGAATTATTGTATTACCTCTATGAATTAATACAATGTAAAATATTAGGTGAAGCGCCTCTTCACCTATTTTCGGTCCACGAGCCTGCTGCTTATACATAGAGGCTAATTGAACTCATAATCGTTCTTAAACATTGTTGGAAAATGTTTAAAATGTTTAACACAAAAGAAAATGCAGCCCCTCGATTCTAATTGCAACCCTTAAGGTATGTGCCTATCGTAAAATCGTCGATTTGGTGAAAAGTTTCGAAATTTTTTTCGTTTGTTCATTTTATAGGCCACACATTTAGGATTTCAAAAATATTTTATTTTTGTATTTACGATAACTAGAAGCAATGTTATAGTATAAATAACATACCGGAATGCAGTTATGTTTGAAAACTACACTGTAAGAAAAATTCCGGCACTTTCCTAGGAAATTTTGGGCAGCAAATGTGCCCAATATTTACCAGTAATATTCCTTGAAACTATCAGTAACCATTAAATATACCCACATTCAAAATAATACTACATTCCTGAAATCAGGAACGTTTCATGGACGAAAATCTGTTATTCTAAGGAACCTGCTCCAAACTTGTTAAAACCAGGAACGTATCCGATGTGTAAACGTAACGTTTATGATTTTTCTTTCAGTGTACATGGGAATAGACAAAGAGCGAATTCAGAAATCGAAACACCAATCTCTACAAGTAACAAAGTTATCCAGAAAAAACCTAAAAGCTAAAAGAATGTCAAGTTTAGTTAAAAATGAAGCAAAAGAGGGCTTGACATACAAATATGGAGAGTTTTAAAATTTCAAAGTGGCTACAAAATTTATCGTGCTGTATTGAAGTCTTTAAATACGTTTTCTGAGAAACTGTGTTTTTCGTTATTTTTGTTTGAGGTTACATTCATTTCCAGGGATGGAACACGGGCGCAGAATTCATACCGGAATCCGTTTAAGAAATTTCTCTACCTATAATATCGTTGATTTAAGAAGAAGAAAATGTTCTTACATTGATAGTGGTATGAATTCTGCGCCCGTGTTCCATCCCTGCATTTCCCACAATGTATTTAGAATATGGAACTGAAATTTTGCCAAAATATTTTATTCATCTTAAGCCATGTTCTGTAGCAAAATCTAAACTCTTTGTATTTATTATTTATTATTCTTATTTACTTTTTTTTTTCCTTTCATTTCATAATTCTCATTGCACCTGTATTTATATTTGCGTTCGTCTTTATATATTTTTGCTCTTCATTTAACACGATTTTGTGCGTTGCCGCTTTGACTGTAGTACTCGTGCCTACTTTGTTCGTCTGACGAAGGATAGTGTATTTTTTTTACCCGAAATAATTGTTGCGAATTTATTGCATTTTACGGTGTTTATTTAAATTTTTGTGCTTACTACTTTTAAACCTTGTTGGAAAGTGTTAAAAAACGCTGTGAAACGTAAACATGCAGTCAGACATTAATATTGTTGCGTACTTGGGGGTTCGTGAGTTGTCCGAGAATGAAAGGCCAAACTTACAAAAATTCAGTAATTTATTCACAGAAAGTTCCAGAAAAATACATTTCAATAAACCAAGTATCAGCTTCAATTCAACCAGTAAACACAGCTTAAACAACAGCTGTCAATAGCAAATCCCCAGTACAAACTGTATAGCAATAACACTTAAAGCAAGTCTCTTCCAAAGAGGCTCAAAACAATGCAAGCATTAGCGAAGCTGGCTGAAAACTGAACTGAACTGACTTGCCTTAGCGGGAAAACGCTCTTTATGTACCCCTGTAGAAAAGTGTGGAAGGTTCCAGAAATTTCTGTATCTCATCAGCCAATAAGATTAGAGCTTCCATATTTGGTATATCCCTTATAAGGATTTTCTCGCCAAGGTCGCAAAAAAAAAAAAAAAAAAAAAAAAAAACGCCAAGGTGGGAAAAACTCGCCAAATTTGGCGCCAAATCCATTACCTGCCTTATTGGGGCTTTTTAATGCGTTTTTAAGGAACAATAAGGCTATTTCAACGCTGAAACGACTAGAAATGCACAAAATTAGCACTTTATCAACTTACTAAGCCTCTTTGAAAGAATTTATACAAAAATAAACACAATTATTTACAATTTTGTAACAATATATAAGACTGAATTATTTTCTAATTTTCAATTGGTTAAATATAACTTAAAAAATAGTTGTTTTTTTCTGTTATACTGCAAAAGAGTTAAACTGTAGTACAATTTGATTTAAAGGATTTTTAAAAACCTCATTAGTTAGATGGGTGTGCCCCTATTGGAAATGACAAGTGTAATGCTTAAATGCCTATCGATAATTAAGTTCCCGCTGTCCCATTAATAATTTCAAAATGTCACGTTGTCTGGGTTAGAATGTATTTTGACATTAACTCCAACATTTTAAATAATACAAAATGGATATTTGTTTTAAAAGTCAATTATTAAAATTTATAGTTAATCAATAGATTCATTATATACCTTGACATAAGCGATAAAAATTACACACAAGTAATTATTTATTTATTATTATTTTATTCTTTCTTTTTTGTGTGCGTTACTATTTTTTATTGCACTTTTTCTAAACAGTAAAAGATTAATATCACTTAAACTCAAAACTGTTAAACTGAATCGTATCACGATAATTAATTTAAGAATATTTAGCATATAAATTTTGTTTAAATAATTAAATATCTTAAACTCAAAATTGTTACTCTAAAGCGTATCTTGATAATTAATTAATGACTATTTTGCGCATGAATTTTGTTTAAATAATTAACCATTACCAAATCTAGTTTTTATTTATTTATTTATTTATTTTAATTATGTTTCTTTTTTACATGAATAGGAATTTGGTTAAGTTACACTACGCTCGTTTTAAAAAGATATGATGAACTGGAAAGATTACCGGTATAAAATTTTAAAATTGGTACAGTCGGTAACAAAAGTGCCCGAACACTAGCAAAAATTTCTATGTAAAAAAAGTACACTTTATACGGTTTTGTTAAATAAATCCTTCTCGAATCCTGTTCTTACACTGTTTAAGAACAGGATTCGACAAGGATTTATTTAACAAAACCGTATGAAGTGTACTTTTTTTACATAGGAATTTTTTCTAGTGTTCGGACACTTTTGTTACCGACTGTAGTTGCAACGTGATTGGTAGAAGTAAATAAATAAAAATAACCAAATAGAATCCCGTGAATGCCTCTGATTTCAGTTATATTGTGCACGAGTTGAATAATGAATAGAAAATTTATATACTAAGTAACCAACTAAGTACAGTCGGTAACAAAAGTCTCCGAACACTAGCAAAAATTTCTATATAAAAAAAAGTACACTTCATACAGTTTTGTTATATAAATCCTTGTCGAATCCTGTTCTTAGTCAGTCTAAAAACATGATTCGATAAGAACAGAACCGTATGAAGTGTACTTTTTTTCTACACAGGAATTTTTACTAGTAAATCGGACACTTTTGTTACCTACTGTATTGTCAAGTTAACAATGTCTAATTTTATTATTATACTTATAAACTAAACTTTTCCAATCTCTATAACACCATTCCAATTATTGACTACAAAGGAATATTTAATTTCGTTATATTTTCAATTGAATTTAAGTTCGTCAAGAATCGCGAGTGTTACAGAATTTCATGTGTAAGAGTACGAAGGCATACAAAAAAGAAAGAAATATAAATATGAGATAGAGGAAGAAAAGATTGCAAACAAAATACAGAAGAAAATAATTATTAATGCCAATGATACAATTTTAGAAATAAATAATAATAATAATCATTATTATTATTAATGACCGGACACTTCAGACTTCAGATGCTTTGTTAGACATTTAGAAAAAAAAAACTTGAAGGACTACTATAAAACTTCAGAAATCGAAACAAATTTTATACATCGTATAATTAAGCGAACGTTTTGTTCAGAAGGCAAAAATCGAGATAATAATTAAAAAATAATTAAAAAATAATTAAAATCAATAACAATTTTTAATACAATGTTTGTGACTACCCTGTAAAAATGTATACTTTAAATGCTCTGTAAATGAACATATTACGCTGGTTCTTTTAGTTATCTATATTTATTTGTATGAGAATAACACATCTTTAACAGGTTTAGTTAAAAATTTATTTCATAAAATCGAAAAATCGTACATTGTTTGTTTATAACATGCAGGATTTTAAAACCAGTGTACTGTCATTTTTAGAAAACTTTACACACTGCAGTATAGATACAGTCGGCAGCACTCACCAATAATTCCAATATCAAAAAGCTACACTTAATAATGTTTTGTTAAATAAATCCTTGTTGAATCATGTTCTTACACTGACTAAGAACATGACTCGAGAAGGATTTATTTAACAAAGCATTATTTTTAGACAGGCATTATTGCTAGTGCTCAGATACTTTTGCTGCGACTCTAATATACTGCAATCGTAATAAAAAGATGTTAAATACTTGATGATGTAAGAGAAGTTTAACAAAATAATATGTAATTCAGTATGCCCAAGATTGACAAGATTTCTTTTGCATAATTAGTCAAATTAATAAAATTTCTCAAAAATTAAAAGGTAAAAATTCCGAAAAATATCGACATTTGAATGATTTTCGGTGGTACTCAAAATGGGATAAAAGGATTTATCCAATTTTGTATTTAGAATCAATTAATCGGAATTTTATGTAGGTTGAATCATGCAACTATTAGATCATCTATAGAAATCTAGTGTGTGGTAATTATATCACAAGTTTAAATTTATAAGAGGGATGAGCATTTTCGTTCTTAAGTATGTAATACAGAATTATATGATAACTAGCAAAGCCCCGGTTCGGGAACGAACCGAATTCCGAATGCGGGAAAAATTTCAAAATCAAACTTGAAATGTACAAACTCGGTCTGTTGCTGCCTGCGTGTCAGTAGATCAAAGTTTGTTAACGAAACCGTTTTTTATTCATGAAATCAATGAAGGTAGTGAATCAACGAAGGCTTTTCCCGCTTCGCTGGTCACTATATTTATTAAAAACTCTTTTCTATATCGCTTTACAAACAAAAATAAAATTTAAAGAAATCATGAAATTGCTTTAAAGCCCGCTTTGTTTTCCCGCTGCTTCGGCAACGACCCACTCATTCGCAGGTTCTCGGGTATCTGTCATTATTGCCTGTGACAATAGCTTACCAGTGGGCTTCCATTTGGGTGCTTATCAGATGACAGTTTCGAAACGGACATTATCGAAAAAAATTGAAGTAGCCATTTTATATTTCAATCCGTGTTACATATGAACATGGTGTACATAATATTTTCTTTCACGTTATTTTCTATATTTATTTGATTTATTCGATCAACCATAAAATGATAGCAATTTCACACCAAATATAATATTTCAGTGTGCTAATGATCGGCTACGTCTATCGCATAAGACAATTAATTTTTGTGGTTATAATAGTAGTTGAGTTAGTTAATAGTAGTTGGTACACAGGAAAATAAATAATGAAATAATGAAATATGTAAACCTGATCATCGTACAGCTTTAACGTAGCTCTCCTTGGCAACTTTTGAATTTTTATCGCCATTTTAGACAAAAATACATAATCTATGTTATTATTATTTTTTGTTTGTTTCTTTTCTTTTCGTTTTCCTTTCCTTTCCATATTTACTGAATTCGATTCTTTGTTTTTCAATATCACGTGATTGAGCAGCCGACTATTTTATTTATTTAACGTTCATTTATCCGCGTTTGTAATGATCGATAGATGGCGCTTTTTCAGTTTTTGTTGTTAGTAAATATAATAGCCACGTGTATTGATTATTGTTCTATTTGTGTTACTACTTAATAATCGTGCTATAATTTCTCCGCCATTACTTCATGGAAAATTGATTGCTTTTGGAAAAAAAATATTTCTGGTTATTCAAAGTTTGATCGGAAGTTGATTTTTGACTGAAGCTGAACAAATATTAGTTTCAAATCATCTGATTAATTCTTTACTTCCATTAGCCGAAGCAACTGAACTTTTAAATTTGTCATTTGGAAATAAATGGAAGCCTAATTCTGAATTTCTTGATCCTTTGGAGTTACACTGTAGCACACAACAGTATGTGTTATCTTTTATACTGGATTTATTCATTTTTATTCAATAAATATATGTGAAACTAAAGATCGGTGTCTCGACGAAAGCCGAAAGCTATTCATGTTAATTGTAATTTCACCTTAGCCCACCAGAGGGCGAGCATTTCATTACAATTGCGGATATCGCCATTAATTTTTAGAAATCTCGTGTAACTTTATCTAAATTGTTTTTTTACTCCAGTTTCAATTTTCATTTTTTCATGTGCATGAGTAAAATATTATATATATATATATACATATATATATATATATATAAATATATATATATATATATATATTTTTTTTATTTTTTTTTTTCGCGTGAAAGCATATTTTATGTCTGGAAAAAAAGAAAAAAAAAAGTAGTTATTATTTTTTTTCTTTTTAGCAACAATTAAAATTTTAAATGTACACATTGAAAGCTATGTCCTATTACCATAGATATAGTAATAGGACATAGATTGATCATAGGGGAAAAAAATGATTCCTTTTTACTCGGAGAAAAGTTCACAATATGGCCGTCTTTCTCCGAGTGAATACACATAGATAATTTAGAAAATAAAATTTATGAATAATTTATGTACTAAAGGTGAATGAGAAACTGCAGATACAATTTCAAATTCATTTTTCTTTTTCTTTCTTTCTTTTATCCTTTTATATATTTATTAATTTAGTTAATTTTTAAAGTTAAACTCATTTTATATACTAAAACTAACGTTCTTTACCTACGCCGCTACTAACTATATTTAAAATAATTTAGAAAATTCTATATTACTTACTAATATAAAATATTTAAAAATATCAAACTTTAAAAAACGTATTTCATTGAAAACCAAACCAGTTTTTATTTCATTATAATAACAAAGCAACTGATTATAAAAATAATATTTTTCATAATTTAGTCAAATATAATTTACTTTTATGATAACTTATCCGTTTCTTTTCATAAATTTATTAGAACAATTAAAAGACGCAATATTTCGACATTTTGAAAGTTCATCAACATTCTATTCTATTCTATTATAAATGCCAAGTTTCAATGGTTTCAATACCACTATATAGCTGATGCCAAAAACATTTTTCGGCATCAAAAATTTTTGCATGAAAACAATGGGATGATAGATCTATATAAATTACTGTATCTATGCTTTTATCAGGTTATTATTTTCACATTTTAATTAATTTTAAAAAATTTAATCAAAATTTCGTTACAAATAAGGTACCAAATGAAAGGGGCATTTTTTCGGAATCCGTCGGTTTAATTAACTTACCGATCGGACAATTAGATTTTTTAAAATTAACTAAAGTATGAAAAGCTAGTGACAATTTTTTTAAGTAACTAAAATGTGAAAAGCTAGTGGCAAGAACACACTAACAAACAGAAGAAAATCTCTCTTAGCAAATCAGCTTACGTCCAGCCACGGACTTACAGGAAAAAACACTCTTAGCCATTTATATATAGAGAGATATTTCTCGGAATTTCATGTTATTTGGCTAACTAGAATGTTAAAAAAAATAATTGTTACATCTTTAAAATTCTACATGATTGAAAATTCATTCTATTTTAATTTTTATCGTAATAGTTCATAAACAAACAAAATTCGATCAATAACTGTTTTACAAATATTATAATAATTTATAAAGTATTTATTAACAGACAATATTTTTTTTTTAATGAATCATATTAAGTTATACATTTATTATATTCCGAGTTACCAATGACTACTTTATAAATAACAATAAAAGACTTTTTTAAACAAAACCTTTTTAAAAATAAATTAAGAGGCAAATTTTGAGACAAAGAAAGTGGCAGTTTAGAAGATAACAAAAAAGAATATTTTTGGAATTCTCCTATAAAATATATACTTCATATACAATGTTTAAAATAAATTTTAACGGCACATCATAGGATGATAAACTTAAATTTTAGTCACACACACACACACACACACACACATATATATATATATATATAAGAGAAATTTAACTTCTGTATAAAAAGAAATAGTCCTATCGTACTGAAAAAAAAAAAAAGAAAGAAAGAAAGAAAGAATAGTTACAAGATAAAAAGAACTATTTATATTCCATGTTTTTAATTTTCTGTTCAATCATATAAGTGCTACCGAAGGCAGCGGGGACCCGAAGCAATTGGCTAAAAGTATTTACAAGATGCATTGTCACCGTGTTCTGCGCTATTCTGACAGTTTCAGATATCTAGGTAGTCGGGAAGTTATATGATTGTTGAATCATATAAACGCTACCGAGGGCAGCGGGAACCCAAAAAAATTGGCTAAAAACATTAAAAAAATGCATTGCCATCGTGTTCTGAGCCATTCTAAAAGTTTAAAATGTCTAACTAGTCGGGAGGTTAGTTAAATGAATTTTCTGTTGAATTATATAAACGCTACCGAAGACAGCGGAGATCCGAAACAATTGGCTAAAACTATTTAAAAAATGTCACCGTGTTCTGAGCTATCCTGAAAGTTTCAAATGTCTAGCTAGTCGGGAAGTTAGTTAAAAGGCGATTCCAAGATTTGTACTGGTCAAACAAACAAACAAACGAGCAAGAAACCGAGTAAATAAAAACATGATAAAAAACAGATGCTTTATATAAAAAAAAAAAAAAAAAAAAAAAAAAAAAATGCAATAAACTAATATTATCGCTCTTCGCAAAATCAGAGTTATTAAAAAGTATAATTGTTGTTTACATCTGGCATACATGGTTGGCATAGTTGGACTTTGATCAGTTTCCCACCTATATCAGTTTCCCATACATATGTTCTCATACATTTCTACTAGAGGGCGCATTAAGACCATATTAAGTAGAAATCCTTTAGTAAACCAGAGATAAGACAAGAGCTTAGTGCGCTTGCGCAGTGGACGGAAAAAAATGGCGGGCTGATTAAATTTCGTCCAAACTATGGCAACCTGGATTCCTAACCATGGCGCATAAGCGAAGTATGGGCTATTTATTTGTATGTTTCATAAGTGGTTTTGTTTGAAGGTGTTCTAATGCAGTGGTCGCCAAGTCTATGTTGGCGTTGCAGCCTTCCCTCAGGCGGTCGAAAGTAGCTTTGGACGAATCAGGATTCATTGCCAGCATTGTCGTATCTCTAGTTTACTGAATGATTTCTAATATTAAGAGAAATGAACTCAGCCGATTACCCGACATGGTCGTAGATTGAAATGATCCACCCATTAGGCTACTCTACCTCTTATTTACACATTGATCTTTTTCTAACCTATTGATAAATGTTAATTTTTTTCAGTTTCGCATTATAGTTGTCGTACAATACCATACTATTTTTAATGTGCAATGCATGTTCATGCGAAATTTTACCTTATTCCCCATGTTAAAAAAATCCTAAACTTCGAACAAATTACGAAGCTTTCAAAATAGAATACCCATAATAGATGATGTTTATGTCAGCATCGCAAATAGCACGTTAAAGCTGGTCTAACATCGTTGCCATGAAAATATTCCTCATAATGCATGTTTATGCAAACTTTTGTCCTATTATCTTATGTTAAAAAAATAGTAAATTTCAAGTAAATTACGAAATTTTTAAGTAGGATGGCCATAGTTAATAATGCTCATGTCAGCATCAAAAACGCTATTTTAAAGATTGTCTGACATTTCTGCGATAAAAATATTCCGCAATATATATATATATATTCCGTTTAATGCACATTTGAGCAAACTTTTGCTCTATTTTCCCATGATGAAAAATTCGGAAATTTCGAATATCTTACAATATAGGAAGTTGCAGATGAATTACTAGTTACATAAGTGATATTTTAAAACTGGTTCGAACGCTTTAAGATCACTTATTCGAAAGATAATATGTATAAAGTCTAACTAACTATTGCATTAACTGAAGAATGGACACCACATTGTGGTTTTAGTATTCTTCATACTAGAAAAAGTATAAAAACAGTAAAAAACCAAAATTAAAGTTCTTATGAATACCTAAGTTCTCCATTGTTATAGTGTGATGTAGAACTAAAAAAAAAAAAAAAAAAAAAAAAAAAAAAATTCTTATTTCTTGAAAACATGAATATGCTTATAAATTCCTACTATTTCAGTTTTCTTCCCGTTTAAAGAGTTCATAAAAAGAAGAAAATCTATTAATAACTACTTTAAAAGTAATATACTGCTTTACTAGATATTTATCGACAGAAAATGTTTTTAAAAAGAGGAAAAAAAAAGAGATTGGATCTCATTAAGGCATATATTTATTATATTCAGTGTTAACGATGAGTACTTTATAACTAACAATAAAAACTTTTTGAAACATACCTTGTTAAAAATAAATTAAGAGAACTTTTTTTTATGGCGAAGAAAGTGAAAGTTTAAAAACAAATGAAGACTCTTTTCAGAATTCTCGCCTGGAATATTCTTTATGAACACTGATTAAAATGAATTCTAACAAACAAGTATATGAAAATTAGTTTAAATTTTAGAAATCATTAAATATATATATATAAAATGTAGATTTTTATTAGCAAAAATACTATGCAATACTTTTTTTGTTGTTGTTGAATTATGTAATTTAAAAATACCAGTTTAGAATTAATACACTACTAAATTATATGTAAGGCAATATGTAATCGATTTTTTCCCAGATTCTTATATAACGTCCTTTACACTTTTCAAATACCCTTTAAACTTCATAAAAATTTGATTTAGTAATATACAGGGTGAGTTTCACATAATCTGCCAAACGAAAGGAGGTGATAGAACAGCCCATGGGGAGCATAAAACACAATAGAAACCCTGTCCTATCTCTAACCGTTTCCGAGTTATGGTAGATAGAAGAAAAATCTGTTTTTTTCCATCCCGTCTGAAAAAACCCAAATTTGTGAGATTTCTGAAAGACTTACACGCAAAATAAGCCCGTATTTGGAAAGGGCAGAAACCAAAAACTTATCCATTCCACAAGCTTTAGAATGAATCCACAATAAACCATATCGTTGTTCCAGTTCAGGAGAAATTTAGCCTTTTGTTTGCAATACATAACTGAAAACGGCGTTCGTCGAAATTCGGAAAACGAAACGATTGTGAGTAAATGGAACGTATGCAAATTCGTGACTATCTGCATATGGGCTCTTAGTGATATGCAGATGTATTCCAACCTTCTTGCGCGTGCATCCCACTCGCGGGTACAAAAGGCGAGTCAGTCTGTAACAGCTCATTAGCTCGTCAGCTTCTTTTACGTTTTATGCTGCTTCTTGCTTTAGCATTTTCTGGACTTTTCCTGATCTCGGCCAGTTCTTTTCACGCTGCTGTCACATCTACTTGGTCTCTCTTAGTTTATACTTAGTATGTTTTCCTACATTGGCACGAATTAACCAAGTTGGTTCTTATTCCGTTGTACTTTTTTTCTTCTACCTTTGTATGTAAATTAATATTGAAATTTTATCCCTTTTTGTTTACCCTTCTGACTTTTATTTTCAATTGAAGTCATTACAGGGATCAAATTGTCATACTTTCGAACCTGTAAACAGAGATGCCTAGTTTTACAAATGAAGAATACGCACATATGCATTTTGTGTATGGATTTTGCGATGGTAACTTTCAGAGAGCCGAAGAAGAGTACCGTCTACGTTATCCACATCGTCGTGCACCCAACCGTGCTATATTTGCCGCAATTCATCGAAGGCTTAGGGAGAGTGGGTCGTTCGTTAGGGTGTACGAAAGGGGCATGGTTGCAGCTCCTCCACCGCTGAGGAGTCCGTACTCGAGCGAGTGGAGGAAAATCCAAATATGAGTTCACGCATACTTGCGAGAGAAGGTGGAATCTCCCAAAGTAAAGTGATAAATGTTTTGCGCAGAAAACCAGTATCATCCATATAACTTCACACCGGTACAAGAATTATGCCGCTCAGATTTCCAAAAGCGGGTAACATTCTGACGCTGGCTTTTGGATCGAGATATTGAGGAGCACCATTTCCTTAGAACGATACTGTGGTCAAATGAGTCACTTTTCGCTCGGGATGGCATGTTAAATTTACATAACTGGCATCACTACGCTCAACAAAATCCATTTGTAACACGAAACGCATCGTTTCAGACGCGATTCAGCTTAAATGTTTGGCTTGGAGTGGTTGGCGTTCCAAGGTCATCTAACAAGCAATACATATTTGGAGTTTCTGGAACATCATCTTCCAGGATTACTTGATGTCATTCCTGTACCCCAACGAGCGGAAATCATTTTCCAACACGATAGGGCCCCTGCACATTCTTCCAATGCCGTTCGGGACTTATTGACTCACCAGTATCGCGATGGATTGGTCGTAATGGATCAATCCCTTGGCCACCTAGATCGCCAGATCTCACTCCATTGGACTTCTATGTTTGGGGTTTCCTGAAGCAAAAAGTTTACCGCACAGAAGTTGCCAGTTTGCAAGATTTAAGCAGCAGGCTCGATGATGCAATAATTAAACTGAGGGATGAGCTTTCGCTAAGCGCTACTGTGGTTTCCGTTCGTAAGCGGGCAAGGGCATGCATATGTGCTTTAATCATAAACGTGAGATACGACTTTTTTTTTTTTTTTTTCATATTCCGAATGTGAAAGACGGGAGAAACGTCATACTTCTTTTGTTTCCATTCCATTGTGTTTGTAAACTTAATACAATTGCTACTTTTCTTGTATGTCTCCTAAAACTTTCTTTTTTGCATCTAAAAAACAGCGGGCTGAAGGCGGACATGAAATCAGGAATTACAATGGCACCCCGTGAGTCTCCTTCTCGAGAAACGTCGAGTTCAGTGATGAATGTTTTTCAAACAAAAGGCTAAGAAAGTTCACAAATGTGGTTTTTTTCAGACGGGATGAAAAAAAAAAACAGATTTTTCTTCTATCTACCACAACTCGGAAACGGTTAGAGATAGGACAGGGTTCCTATTGTGTTTTATGCTCCCCATGGGCTGTTCTATCACCTCCTTTCGTTTGGCAGATTATGTCAAACTCACCCTGTATATTTTGAAATTACTTCTATCATAAATTGTTGACATGTTTTATACCCTCCCATTTATAAAAACATTTAATATTTTTGAAATAATTAATGTAAAAAAAAAAAAAAAAAAAAAAAAAAAAAAAAAGAATGAAAGAAAGAAAGAAAATGGACGAGATTATATTGAACATAATTAATGTGGCTATTCTAAAATCCTAAATTGTTATTTTCTTTTTAAATATGAAATAAAAATTAGTGAAACACTCAAACTAATTTAATCTTTACGTTTTTATATGTTTATAATTAAAAGGCCTGTTGCTGTTTTAATTAATTTACGAGGGAACAAATCACAGATCGCTATACAAATTCGTTAACTGCTACTCTGATTTGATTTATGTATAATATATTTTAAAACTCTCTCAGAAATATATTAGTTAAAATGTTTTTTAAAAAATTTACATAAATTAAAATGGTAAAAGTGTATTTTTCAAGTGGAAGAGAAAAGTCAATTCGCCGTATATATAATATAATTTGAAGATCTGAAGTTGTTAAAGAAAATGTGATATGACTTGGAATTAATGTTTCAGTAGCAAAGAGATCTTGTCTAAAATCAGAAATTACATACTTCTAAGACACATAATCCAGCTTAGGGCTCTATTAATTCTTTGAATTAAGTGTCTTCAAATAGCCAACAAATCAAAAAGGTACCAGGATTTAGGTGTTACTCTATAACAATACAATATTACTATTTTTTTTTTTTTTTTTTTTTTTTTTTAGGATTTTGATTATTCATATTTACCCGTTAAGCCCCATAAGCGTATATACATATGATAGTGACACTTACCGCAATGATTGCTTTGAATAAAATTTAAATGATTTTAGCGCGAATACCAAAAGAAATATTTTGTTAAATACAGTAATGCTGTAGAGAAACGGCAAAAGATGGGGCTAATCTTCAAAATAAGAAAAATGTTTTGGTATAAAACCTCTCTTCCGAAAAGGTTCAAAGAATAACAGCTGTTGAAATTGCCCGTAATTTTGATGAAAAGGGTTTCGTAATCAAGATGCGTGTTAAATAATTAGTAATTTACAAAAATTATTAAAATAAATATAAAATAGAGGAATAGCTCATAAAAATAAAATGATAAGAAGAGAAACTGTACTAACGTGGTATATGAACAACGTAACAATGATAAAAATAATCTGGTGTGTCACTCACACGACCTTCTCTTACCCTGAAATTAGGGCTGTGCCGATTAATCGATTAATCGGTTCGGTTAATCGATCAATGCTATGCTCAGTCCCGATCAATTTTTTTAATCGAGTTAATCGGATAGATTAATTCGATTAAAAATTTTCAAAATCCGATTAAAATTTTCAAACTACGAATTAAAGTAAAAATGCTGCTGAGCCTACAAAATATTTTTTCACATATTTTGCTAAAAAACATTCTAAGAAGCATACATAAAATAATGAGAAGCAAAAATAAATAAATAAATAAATAAAAATAAAAACCTCTCAAAAGAACACTTTTGTTGCACTTTTGTTGATAGAGAAAAGGGGGAAGGCAGTTATTAAACAAAATGCCTCTTCATGTGCATGCTGGAGCAACAACACCTTTCTGAAGCCTTCTACAGAAAGTGTTGGCTAGGGTAATAGTATTCTCAGAAAAAAGACGCTTTCAAAAAATGAAACAAAAAATTCGCTAAAAACATGATTTCCGTTTCAGGGGACCCTAGAACATGTAAATATAACAAAAACTCACGTTCGAAAATTTGACCCTAAAACAATACTTTCTCGACACTATGGGTAAGAGAAAGTAAAAATTCATTTTTGGAAGCGATAAGTTTCACTATTGATTGGCTGAATGGTATTAACTAACTTAGACATCCTGACTTAATTCTAAAATTATTACAGAGAGGTTATAAACATATAATACATTAGGTATACATTAAATCTCAATTGATAAAATACACATAAAATTTTCTGACGATTCCCTAATGCGCTTTATCGATTTTTATTTTTCAAAATAAAGGTAACATAAATGGAATTTAAAAATACTGAACAAATAACGAATATCGGAAAACAGAACAATAGCTGGTTGATAAAATTAACATAACCATGCTGCATGGGAAAACAAAAAAAATCGAAAATTTGAGCTAGATGTTATTGTTAAGAATCAACAGTATCAAACAGAAGCAAATAGAGTTGCAAGAAGTCTTTGTACTTAAAAAGTACAAAAACTAATCATTACAATTCATTTATAAAATGTGAATGATATTGTGTGGACATGCAGTATATTTTGAATCCTTAAAAGAAAAAAAAAAGTCGAAAGAAAGTCAGAATATTTATATAGAATTTCTGAATAGCACTAATTTTTTTTTTTTTTTTCCTACTGAAATTGAAGTTTATCGAATAATAATAATAATAATAAAAGAACAAAAGCACAGTTTGGAAATAATCCAAAACTGCGTGCACAAAATAAAATGCATTTCTCAAACGCTTCATTATTTCTCTAAAATCTTCTTTTACGCAGTGCATGAAAATGCCCTTTTTTTCTGAATTTAAGCAGTATTTCCTTTTTAATTCATTTTAATATTTTCGATGCAGACAAAAATTTGCCAAAAATGAATTTAGAAAATGCTTGTTGTAGAGGAATATATTTTTTAATTCCTCAAAGAGAATATATATGTATAAAAGAGAAAAATTATCAGCAATATTACGAGTAAATAATAATAATAATAATAATAATAAGCAAAAAAAAAATAATAATAATAATAATAATTTCTCCTTTTCTGCCATATCACAATTGGGAATTCTTTTTAATTCCTTTTTAAAATAGCTATATTTTTAGCCACTAAAAATAATTAATTTGATAATCCTTCTCTATTTAAATTTTTGCAGTGTAAAAGGACGTTCTAAATTCTTTCACATTTTTATGAAACTTCACGCAAGATATGTTCAACACTTATAAGTGTATAAAAACAGCAATAAATTCCAATTTGTATTTTACTTTTAAATCTTTATTAGTGATCTTATTTATACAGCAATATGTTGAATATTTATTTATTTATTTGTCTGAGATTTATTTACAGTTTTCATACTTTAGCAAAATCTATCCTCCTTTCATACATTTTCATAACACGGTCTCTTAAAAATAATCAGTATTCTGCAGTCTCTTAAAAAGAATCGTTATCATAAAAGTGTTATTTTTTTCTGGACTTATATAAACAAAATATTGAATACACGGTTTCTAAAAAGGAATCGGTATTTTGCAGTCTCTTAAAAAGAATCATTATCATAAAAGTGTTATTTTTTTCTCGACTTATATAAACGAAATATTGAATTAGTAATCATGTCTAACGGACGCCAGTTTCTTTACAGATTTGATGTGAGTGTTTAAGTGTAAATTATTCGCGAATGCCACCGTTGATCTTCATTGAAAATGTGCGTAAATTTACTCTAAGGATATGCTTTAAAAAAAAATTAAATATCGATATTCTTAATATGACTAGATTGTATACTAAATTTTTGAATTCACGTAATAAATTGTCTTTAATTGATCTCGCATTCTATTGGTTTAACGAAAATAACTCATGGTGTTTTATTAAGTACTAGCCCGCTTCGCTGGTCACTATATTTAAATGAATTTTTGAAAGAATCGAATTAATATTTATTTTTTTACACCGCATTATAGACAAAAAAAAAAATAATAATAAATAAAAAATAAATAAATAAATAAATAAATAAATAAACAAATAAAAAGAAAATAAAAGAAAATAAACTGAAATTGCTCCAAACCTTGCTTCGGGTACCCGCTGTCTAAGGCAGCTCTTTTCCCGCCCGCATTGCATCAGGTCTAGGTTTCCCATGCCTGCAGGAAGATCTTTCCCGGGCACTTCAATCTGGATACTTATCAACGACAGGTGGGATCTGCTACTATTTAAGAACTACGATTTTAAAGATTACTGTATCTCAGCATCTATTCAATATTTTAGTTTTGAACCATGTATTTTATAGCCCATGCTATTTACACTATATTACGATTTGATTCCAACCAATGTAATAAAATAAAATAAAATAAAAAGTAGATTAAATATATATATGAACAAATAAATTTTAATCAGTTTAATCCTTTTTACTA
The DNA here is from genome assembly GCA_963930645.1 of Salticus scenicus. NCBI lineage: Eukaryota > Metazoa > Arthropoda > Arachnida > Araneae > Salticidae > Salticus > Salticus scenicus. Next base: position 327,736,331 of record OZ005652.1, read on the forward strand.
TGTATATACTACCATTTTTCCCGATAAATACAGTAAATAAAAAAAGGAATAAATAAAAGTTTTTTCTTTTAAAGGAATTAACTAAAAAATGAAAAATAAGAAGTTGTTCAACTATAAAAAATTAAACATAACTGTTATAAATACGTTTTTAAATTTAAAACTAATTATACTTAATTTTTTCTACTGCATTACGATTTTATTTTCAATAAATATAACAACAAAAAAAAAAAAGTTCGCCTTCAAATGAATGAATTAAATAAAAATAAGTTGCGTAATAGCCGTTGCTAAGATACGCAGACGATTGAAGCAAAATAATTAAATTTATGAAAAATGAAGCATTAAAGGCAATATTTAAAATCGGAAAAACATTAATTTAAAAAATTCAAATTCGAAATTCGAAAAAATCTCGATGAGGTGCACACCTGCAGGTTCCCAGGTATCTATATGCCAAATTTGGAAGCTCTGCGATCAATAGTGTGAGCACAGAGCGCAGACAGACACACACACACAGATACACAGACACTTCTCTTTATTTATATAGATGATTTGTTCAAACGTTTCTGGTTATCTTTTCTCGCAGCTTCTTTAGCATTTGCTGAACTACTTCATACACACCCTTATGAAAAATATAAGTTATGAAGGTACAAACTTATTAATTTTGAATTTGGCAGAAAATATAACAAATTCATTTCCTGTTATACATCCAAAATTTATCTGCAATAGAAGTACTTCATTTGTAATATTTAAATGTTATTACAGTGCACATTACATCAATTTTTGATTTGAAAATTTTCATGATTTTTTGTTAGTTCTACAAATGCAACAATACAATTGATTGAAGACTATTCTATGAATAACTATTTATAATTTTGAAAAACTTAACACAGGTTGTATAAAATAAATAAAGAGGTATTTAAAACAGATTTTCATAATTCAATTCTTGTTTGGTAGTTAATTCATAATAATCTATGATTAAAACAAACAAAAAATAATAAAATACACTAAGCTTTTCAGTAATTGTGGTAAATGAAAAACTGAAAATGTACGGAGCATATAGATATTTAAGGGGTCCCACATATATTTGAACTCAATCTTTAAAAATTATAATATAAAAAACTTTTTATAAACCAGGTTTTTAAATTTTCTGTTGAATCATAGCTATAGAACTAACTACATTAGCCCTTTATCAATGCGTATTGTTACGAAATTGTAACTAATTGTATTTATTTTGGTATAAATTCTTTCAAAGAGGATTAGTAAATTGATAAAAATGTCAATTTTCTGCATTTCCAGCTCTTTTTTCGCGTTAAAATAGCTTAATTGTCCCTTTAAAACGCATTAAAAATGCTCCAATAGCCAGGTAATGGATTTGGCGCCAAACTTGGCAACTTTTTGCCCTTGGCGATATTTTGGCGAGAAAATCCTTATTATCGATAGGGCCGCTCCAAAGCTGGACGCTCTAATGTGATTGGTTAAAGAGTTACGGGAAATTTCCCGAACACCCTGGGTTCGGCAGAGATGTATAAAAGGAGCCCCAGCGCTAAAATCTTTAAATTGATAATGACGTCAATTTTTGTGAGATACATAATTTAACTTTTTATAATTTTTTAAGATTCACGTGTAATTAAATGTATTTATTTTGTGCCGTAAGAAAATGAACTCGTAATTTTTTTTGCCAACAATTAAATTATAGATAATATTTTAATGGCTATTTTACCATGTTTTTATTAACTTCTATTCTTGTTTGTTTGTCTGAAACAAATCTTGCAATCGAATTTTAACTAACTTCCCTACTAGCTAGACATTTGAAACTCTCACAATAGCTCAGAACCCGGTGACAACACATTACTTCGAAGTCCGATTTTCGAATTTTCGAATAGTTTTCTTATAATTAATTAGAATATGAAAATAATAACCTCCTAATACCTTATAAATAGCCATTAAAATATTAGCTATAATTTAATTGTTGCTAAAATCAATTTACGAGTTCATTTTCTTTCGACATAAAATTAAATAAACATAATAAATAATCTAATTAAACGTGAGCGTTAAAAAATTGTAAAAAGTTAAATTATGTATCTCACAAAAATTGACATCACTATCGGTTTAAAGATTTCATACGCACTGATAAAGTGCTAATGTAGTTAGTTCTATAGCTATGATTCAACAGAAAATTTAAATCATGGTGTATAAAAAGTTTTTTATCTTATAATTATTTATTGCTATTAGGAGCTTATTATTTTCATACTTTAATTAATTAAAGTATGAAATTCCAAAATTCCAAAATCTGACTTCGAAGTATTGTGTTGTCACCGGGTTCTGAGCTACTGTGAAAGTTTCAAATGTCTAGCTAGTAGGGAAGTCAGTTAAAAATAGATTGCAAGATTTTTACCGGACAAACAAACAAACAAACAAGAATTAGTTAATAAAAACATGGTAAAAATAAATGTTGTTAGTTGATTTCGTAACATTTGTTAAAAAGGTCATGGAAAATGTGCTCTGTGGATAGTGGGTTTACACAGTATATTATCAAGATTCCGATAGGAACTATCTATTAGGGGAATACGTGCCATCTTGTACACTGTTAAAAATAATTGTTCAATATTTTACCTAGAAAAGATGCAAATTAGAAATTTTAGCTGCAACCAACGTTTTAAGAAATTTGGTGCTACATGTTTCATCATTTTAATAGTGCTATTTGAAACGTGAGCACCATTAAAATGGTACTTACTATTCAAATAGCCTGTTAAACGGTGAAACATAGAGCACCAAATTACTTAAAATGTTGGTTGTAGCTAATGTTTTTCTAATTTGCACCTTTTCTAGAGTGAAACATTGAAATATTATTTTTAACAGTGTTGTGAATGAAACCAGATATGATGAGATTAAATTCCCTGAATTCATTTGAAGTAAACTTCTCTTCTATTTCAACTTGCATCTCATAACCCAATACATCGTACACATGACCCACCATAGGAAAAAACACAGCATTTGTTTGATGTTATTTATCACAGAAGATATATTAATAAGCCTGTTTTAAAGAAATGAGGAACAATTTAATAATATGGCGAATATAACTTTTTATCGAGTAAGATGCTTCTTATGAATAATTGAAAATGATTCTCAATATCATTGGTTGCAGTTAACTAGGACACAGTGATACCGTCGCAATTTTCAACGAATATCCGTTTATTTCATCGATTGAAGATTGCAGCAAGAAGATTAATATCATCGAGCAGGTGAAGACCTTTTTGAACACCATGACTTTTCAATAGGTATGGATTATATTTAATAATCCTTTTCAAATCTCAACAATCCAACGAACTGCTCTGCACTTTTGTTGGATGGATATTAGCAGGTCCTGATTGTTGAGTAGGCACGAGAAGCACACATTACCCTACACAAATACTGAAAGGGTCCCGAATTTAAGGAAAATAAAGTTTCCCAAATTTCATATTTTCAATCTTTATAAATTTATAATTTTATTTAAAAAATTCAAATTCCTTTACATATTTTAAATTTGCTTTTAAGCGATTTTACATTAAATGCATTTTATTGGGAGTATACATACATTTACAACATGATCATTGTATGCAACACAGAAAATTCAGAAATAATTTGGTACACAGAAACATTTTTCACAAACGTAATTTGATGCCAAGAACATGGAAAAATGTTTTTTTTTCTTATTCTATCTAAATGCGTTTTGTGTTTAGTTACAGATTTCAGATTTTTCAAGCCCTCGTGTGTTTTTAGATTTAGTAGTCAGAGGAATTAAATTTGAACTTTTTTTCACTTGAAAAGTTAATTGGACATTCGCAGTAGCTTGTTTCGTTATTATATAAATATGATTCCTCTCATTAAACGGTTGAACTTTCTCCTTAAACAATAGAATTTCAGGATAACCGCAGTCAAGTATAAAAGCGTCGCTTATAATAAACCTATGATTGAAGTTATCAGTAACCATGATTGTTTTCAAGATGCTAACACATGAGTAGTTTTTCCTACCTAATACTGGGCCGTGGTAGCCCAATCGGTAGAGCGCCGAGCTCGTAATTACAAGATTGCGCGTTCGGTACTCGAGCTGGCCAAAGACCGTCGTGTACACTAATGGTGGCTGGTGCACGTAAAATCTGTCGTGGCCGCAATGTCCTCCATGTTCCCATCAAAATTATACCTCTGGGAGTTACCGAAGCGGGGGAGCCATTCTCTCCGTGTAGGATCAAAATTGTGATGGCATAACATGCAGCTCCGGACCACCTCTAGGGGTGAGTCCCAGACCGTCGCCAGTTGCCCATTGCATAGCACTAGTGCGACGTAACCCAACCAATCAACCAACCTAATATTATACTGTTTTTTGTTACTCAACTAAATGCTTTACCACAATTCATGTTTTGTAAAAGCTTCATGTATCCGCTTAAAAGCGGAAATTATTACTTTTTGGAAAATTCTCATATGTACCACCTCATATATTAACACCTAAATGAAATGTTTGCAACTTATGGATTTTTTTTTTTTTTTTTTTTTTTTTTTAATGTTCCTAAGGTATGATAGTTGAAAATTTGACGTGTAAGCAACTATATGTCAAGAATTTTGGCAGCAAATGTTGAAAAAGGTAAACAGCATGTTTAACGTAATTAGAAACAGATTGTTGTAATATTCTGAATGTTTCTCTTGTCTGCTCTTATGCGTGCCCAGCGTACAAATAAATCAAATGTACAATGAGATTTAAAAAAAAAAAATCTTTCCGTTACATAAGAGTAATTTACTCCGTTACTTAATTAACTTTCCGTTAAATGTCACTACTTTTAGTCGTTTAATATTGAATATACAAGTACCCATCGGACATCACAATTTGAAAAATCTGTTTCCGATAGTCCTCGATTTCTCAAAAAAGATTTAATTTGTACATTTTAATGACATTTCCTACAGTTTAAAATTGATTACATAAAATAATCGTTTGCAGTAAGTGCATTTATTCATAATTTAATTATGTTTCTTATTTGTATTATTGAGTCTTTTAGAAATTTTCAGAGTGCGCATTAAATAGATCGAGTGCGACATAAAACCCATACAACCTCAACCTAGAATTGTCAAGAAATTTAAGTGAAACACTCACTCATAAAGAGGGGAAAATGCATAGTCGTTTTATTGGTTATACAGTTTATAGTCGGAAAACATACAGTCGTTTTATTGCAATAAGTTTGTGTTACTCTTATAATGTTTCATTCAGATATTACAATTATAAAGTAAAAAATTACATAAAATTTACAAATTGGAAAAAAATCTTTCAAAAAAATTTATTTAGAATTTAGAAAAAAAAAATAATAATTACCAATATTAAGATAATTATCTGTATCTTTAGTATTTTTTAAGTATTTCAAATTATTAAATAATTTTATTTTTCCCTATGAAAACTATAATTATACATCGTTTTCATTAAATCTAATTTAATTTAATTTAAAATTAAATTAAATAAATTGTTTAATTAAATAAAAATAATTCAATAAAACTAAATAGCTAAATAAAACTATTCAAAATCTACATTTCTGCTTTGAAATAAAACTTTTAATCTAAACAAAACTATATCTTTATTTTACTTCTTATTTTGAAATTTAGGAAATAAAACCATTTATCCCCACTTTGCTTCAGAAAATTTTCTTGCTTCAATATAAACCTAAGATAGTATCTAAATTTCATAAAGTAACGTAAGCTATAATTCTTTGTATAATCTAATTTAAATTTTGCAAGCAGTGCTGCCACATCGGGAGGATTTTTTATTCAATAATCACCAATAAGTTTGAGAAGTGATATTTGATATACATAATAGACTATCAGTCTTCAAAGTAAATAGGCAAACGTTACAATTAAAAATTATTGGTGGTTATTGAATAAAAAATCCGCCAGATCTGGCAGCACTGATTACAAGCAGCCTTAAATGTCTTACAGAGTAGTCAGCGAAATTATTGAAGCACTAGCAATAATTCCTAATTAAATGATGGGCAACTAATACTGTTTTGTTAATTAAATGATTGTCGAGTCATGATTTCAGTCTCATACTGTTTATAAAAAGTAAGTTGATGATAAAAATTAGCGATCAAATAAAGAAAAATACATATATAAAAAGTGTGGTGCTTGAGTAATTTTGCTGCCGACTGTAATTATAGCTTCAGTATTAAAACATCGGGTTGGTAATGTTGGTACCCCTTACAAAAAAATTTATGAGATTTTTTTTTTTTTTTTTTTTTTTAAATCTTTGTTTAAAGAACGCTATGAATATTCAAATACAGCACCAAATATTCTGCATCTTAAAATCTAATAATATGTTTTAGTCAGGTAAGAAAAGAGTATGTGAGTGCCACACTTGATAATTTTTTAAATGTTATTAGATTTTTTTTTTTTTCTTTTTTTTGCTTGTACAGTTAAAAAAAAAATTTTTGTAATTATTTTTTTAATATCTTAACCAAAAATATATTATTTGTAATTAACGAACATTATCTGCCAATAATAATTATGATCAATTTCTTAAATTAATTGCAATTTTGCATTAATAATGTTTTATTTTATTTTATTATTTTATTTTTCTGTATGTAGGTATTTGAAGTTTACAAAGGATTTAGAATTTTCAAAGACAACAGTTTCTGCTACTCCTTCACTGCGATACAAAAAATAATAGATTTTGAGCACACCATAAGACAAATTACCCAAACAAATGATTATCTTCCTTTTCAATATGTAGACCATGAGAAATTTTCTAAAATCGAATATAACCTATTTCATGGAATTTTTAAAATTTAAAGAATTCCTGCTATAATCATACATAGAGAAATGATTAATCACGTTTTGAAATGAAGTTTCGAGAGTATAAAACTTAAAAAAAAAAAAAAAAAAAATGTATTACGTAAAAATTTTACTCTTCTACAAAGAGAAAATTGAAAATATTGTTTTTTTTTTTTTTTTTTTGGATATAGAATAATTGATTTCAATTTAATTTTGTGAATGATTATTCTAAGAATAAGAATAACATTTTTAAATTAAACGTACTTTGAATTTTAAAAACTTTTATTAATTTTGTTGAAGATTACGAGTGTGTGCATTGTAATTTGATAGCACACACACACGTACACACAAATGTCAATTTGTATTTCCTCTTACCCACACATATGATAGAAAAGGTATTGTTTTAGGGTGAAATTTAAAATTTTATGTTCGAAATTGAATTTTTGTTATGTTTGCATTTTGAGGTCCCCTCAATCCAAGAATCAGGTGCTTAACGGTTAGTCAATGTGCTTGTCTGTTATCATCATATCTCAAAAACAAGTAATATCAAGAAGTTCAAACTAGGTGTTCTTAATCTGTATCTTACAGATATGATAATAGTTCGTGTACAGGCACATCCAAGGGAATTCAAATACATTACGTCTAAAGGCGAAAATTTTGGTAGTTGCAGTTTAACATCTTTAAGCTGCACTGAACGAAATGAAATTAACATATAGTTTTCATATGCATAAAAGCATGTTTTGACCGTATAATTCTGTTTTGATCGTTTTGTGGGCACCTGAATGCTAAAATCAAGTTTGGTTAATCTTTGTGCATGTCTCTTAACAGCATAACTGGGAAACAAATGTTGTATTTTGAAGTACATATAAAGTATACATATGAAGTATATATGAAGTACATATGAAGTGTATATTTTTTACTTAAAGAGTTTCATTAAAAATTGGTAAGTTTGAAGGGGTTTTTCTGGTTAAAGTTGTATGTGTTTGAGTAATTTTGAATAAACTTTCAAATTTAATAACAATCTTGAGTTCTACATATCTACTATCCAAACAGTGGGTTGAGGAGGGCGGTCACACAGAATTATTTGTCAGATAAAACTCTTCCAAAAGCTAATTTTAATTTTTTTCAACGCATGTTCACATATAATACTTGTTATGTTACCCCTTAATCTGCAATCAATTTTTATAATATTGAAATGCAGAGTATGATAAAATCGTGTGAGTGCCACACAAGATGATTTTTTTTTCTTTTTTCTTTTCTTCTTTTTAAACATCTTTGAGGCGAATTCATGTTATAAATAAATTATATAAGAAAAATGTGTGACAACATCTAAGAAAAAAAAATATATAGTAATAACGAACCAGGTTTGAGTACTAGATTTTGTTTTTTCGAAATTCTATACAAATATTTCGAAAATCACATATTTCTTTAAAAATTTTCAATGTACCTAGAGAATTGTATTTGATAAATAATAATTTAGATTCATTTAAAATGTCAGGAATAAATTCATTTATTCGATTCAGTTTATTAATACTTAAAACTATTAATAATATTTAAAAATATTAATATTTAATATTTTTAAGAATAGTTATAACTTTGTTGCAGGAATCTTTTCTGTACTCTAGCTTTTGAGCCTTTAAACAACTATCTCCATGAAATTTACACTTATTTATAAACTAAATACTATTGGTTATCTTTAAAAAAATTGTCAGTTATGTAGATTTATCATTAATTTTTGCTAATGACAAATTCTTTATAGGTTTAAGAACGTTAGAGAATTATTCTAATGATTTATTTTTTTAATGATGTTTTGGTTGATTATTCATTATTTCCTGTTAACTTAAACAGATTTGACTACTTTGCTTTCGTTTTATTATATTTTTTGTCGTTTAGAATTTTAAAATGTATGGCCTATTTATAGCTGAAACACACACAAAGAAACGTGTCTAAAAAAACTTGCATCGGGTTAATTGAATCAACTTATCTTAAACCAATCTGAAGTGAAATAATTTTTTTTTTTCAAAAACTTTCAATAAATATTTTTTAAACATTATATAAACAAAAACGGAAAATCATACTGTTCACATAGATAAATAACACTTAAGTGCACTTTCCAAGTGTATGTAGTCTTTTCATCGTTTAAATTTTATTAATTTCTTTGCCTACTTTATCACATTACGGGGAGAGAGAAGGACAGAAAGACAAACAAACAGACTTAAGCGTTAAAAAAAAATTATAAAATCGAAATTGCAATTCCAGCAATTTTTAATTATAGTCCTTAATGTATGTGAATATATTTGAACGGCCCTATAAATATTAATGTTAACTCTTACTGTATTTAATAAAAAACCACCACAAAACTGGCGTTGTAAAAATTATTACTTACAAACTTTGACTAAACACCATAAAATGCTATAAACTCGCAACAATTGTTTCGGGTCGAAAAAACACACGACCCTTCATCAGGCGAATAAAGTAAGTACGAGTGCTGCAGTCAAAGCGGCAACGCTTTGACTGACTTGCGTTGCCGCTTTGACTGCAGCACTCGTACTTACTTTATTCGCCTGATGAAGGGTAGTGTGTTTTTTCGACCCGAAACAATTGTTGCGAGTTTATAGCATTTTATGGTGTTTATTCAAAGTTTGTAAGTAATAACTCTTACTGTAGTTTATAAAAAACATTTTTCGGAAGTACGGATCATAAATGTTAATTTGGTTATGATCTGTGCAAAATAAAGTTATTAAAAGTAGTTAAAAAAAATATCTCATAGAAAGCAATGCTTTGAAATTATTTCGGGTGTCTCTGTATACAAATCAGTGGTAGTAATTACTTCATTTTCAATAGGGATTTCAAACATCTTATTTCAAACTTGAATGATCTGTATCAGTTGCAAGGAACTTTCATGAATATTTACCGCAGTTAGAGCGCGGATAGACGGACTGGCGAATAGACAGACAAACCGAAGTCATAAACATTTTTCAACTTTGTTGGAATGTGTTAAAAATAAACAAATGAAAATAGTTGTTAAGACCAGTTTTTTAACGCATATGTCACATGTTAGATAACCCGTATTAACACTTTAATTGTAAGAATACGTAAAATAGTGCATGTAAAAGTGCAAAAGCATTAATTTTTTCGTAATTATAATTTCCCATTTTTCGAGTTAAATATTTATCCTATACATATTTGCAATATCTACATTTTTTAAATCAAGTTTATTTTTTTTTAAATGGAAATATTGATATTTATTATCGATAATGTAAGACTTTGAATTTTACTATTAAAAAATATCGGTAATGATGTCTCCTGCCAATAGTTGGAAATATAAAAACTATGCATATAAATACTTTAAATAAAAAAAAAAATTGCTACATGAATTGCAAAGTGTAAATTTTAAAGATATGTGAAATTCCCTCATCGAAAGGGTCATTACACTTCGACTAGAAAGTAAAAATAGTTTCCTAATATTATATAAATAAAAATAAAAGTTACACCTTGTAAATTCTTTGAAAAGAAACAAAAATTGTGGATGTATCTAAATAATCATTTAAAATAAGAATTATATGAAAATATGCATTGTAGTTTCGGCTCGATGGCTATAAAATATAAATTTTCAATGTATATTTTTATAATTTTAACAAAATGAGGACACAGAGTTCTAAAATCAACGTGGAATATTTTGTATTTCACTGCCTTTTATTAATATGAAATAATAATAACAATAACAATAATTCTTGCACATTTTCTTATATATTGCATGTGGCGTTACTTTTCTATTAATGAAAATATTTATTGATAATTCCTTAATGATGCATTGGTGATTTTATCTGATGTTTGTGAATAGTCTGCGAATCACTAAAACTAATGTTTATACAACTGAAACCGGTAATATTCTGTAAATATTTACAGATTATTTAAATACAGCCAGCACCAAGTTTTACATACAAGTTTAATTATCCAACTAATTTCTTGCGAAATATATAAGCAATAATTTAATATGCTATTAAAATTTTCACCTACCTCATTCGAATATTTCTTTTAATGTTTCTATTATTATTATTATTATTATTATATTTTATTTATTTTTATCAACGTAAAATATTTGTTTCTATGAAAATATTTTTTTTTTTCACGATGAGATACAATATCTTTTCTTAAAAAAAAAAAAACTTATTGTTTATATATAATATCGAAAAAATTATGCCATTTCTCCAAGGAAAAAACATGAAAATATTTTTCTATGTGAGTAACAAGTTTTAAATACAAATATATTTTTTTACGATAATAACATTTTCTCATTTTGTTGAATCAGCAGTTTCTTCTTCAAAAGAATAAACCAACATCACGTTTCCACAACGCTGCAATTTTTACTCTGAATATAAAACAATGTATTAGAATTTTCGGGTGAAAGATAAATGATTTTAGATTTTCTTTGCATTTTATTTTAAAGGAAAGGTACAAATCTTAAAGAATTGTCATTTATAGAGCTTTGTGCATTTGAAAACACTTAAAACAATTTAACATTCAATAAATCTAAATATTATTTAACCAAAATATGAATCAAGGAAATATACATAAAATCTTATTTCCTTTTTACTTTCGTATATACACACAAACAGAAAGTATTGGATTCATAGCAACTTTTGACTTGGTTTTTGATGGATTTTCACGTTTTGAGACTTCCTGAATAAGATGTGACCACGTTTAGAAAAAAAAAATTATCTGTGTGTGCTATATAAATTTTGTGGGTGCTGTATCTCATGAAGAAATGTGTGAAATTTTACAAATACTCACATGAATGGACTTTCACAAAATTGTACTATAAGGTAAATTGGGGTAAGATGTCGCGTTCCATGACATGCCGTGTCACGTGATTCCCTTATACGCATACGTTGTAGGAGAACTCCAGCCACTCAAAGAAGAGATACATGAGTAGAAAAACTATACTACATTTTTTGTGATTTTTTTACAAATTTATTAGATTAGTATGGATCGATACTTCATCTCTATTCATCTAGTAATTGTTTAAAAATCTGACATGTCCCTTGTATAGCTAATTACATTGCTCAAAACAATTAAAGAATATTGTAAATTTTACAAAAATATTTTTTTCGAGAAAAGGGAAAAAGAAAGTCAAAAGTGCAAATTTTTCTCATTTTCAAACCTTGGAGTATGGAAATTTTGAGCTTGACGTCAGAATCGGCATTTCAGCGGCAGCGAACGAAATTTAGCTTTGAACTTAATGAACATACAAAGCGGAAAAGAATGATCTACTTTCAGTAAGTGTGATGTCTCAATGAAGTCCTTTAACCGTTTCAGAAGCTTGGAGAGTTGTTGATCGGATAGGGGGGGGGGGAGATAAACACAAGCAAAGGAGACCAGACCACTGAAGTTTCACAAAGTGTGATTTCCAGAATCTGGAAACAATTTTTTTGAAATTGAAAATGCAGACCGAAAACCAGGCCAAGTCCGTAGACGTGTAACAATTCCCAATGTAGATCGATATTTAACGCTAGAGGCTCAGAGACACCGAAATATGAATGCTACTCTTCTTCAACAACACCTTCGCTCGGCTACTGGGACAACAGTTTCGATTTAAACTAATCGAAACTGGATCCACGCTGCAGCAATAGGTCTGAGGATTCATCTCTCTATCAGCGACCAGTCAGTGCTCAATTTCGAATGATGTGGAGATAGGCGCGCCCATCAATGGAAATGCTATCATAAACCATCACCCGCTCCCCCCACGCCAAATCTGACATTTCCATGCACGAATGCAGGTTTGTTTTAAATGCTACGTTCGCTCCAGATGAAAATAAATCTATTATCATGATGAATAGACAGACGGGACTCGTCAGAGAAAAGAATATAGGGTCATTCACTTCTCCTCCCGTTTAAATGCTCAGTCGACCACTCCTTGCGCGCACGATGGTGCCTTGCTGTTAAAGTAATACATACCATTGGTTAGTGGGCACAGACCTATAGCGTGGATCTGGTTTCGGACAAATTGAGTTTAAACTGATGCACCAGTAGCCGAACGAAGGTGTTGTTGAAGAAGAGTGGCTTATATATTTCGGCGTCTTTGAGGCGTTAACGTTAACTATCGATCTTTAATGGGCGTTGTTGCACGTCTATGACCTTGCGCTGGTTTTTAGCCTGCATTTTCAATTTCCAAAAAATGGTTCCAGATTCTGGAAATCAAACTTCGTGAAATTCCAGTGGCACCTGCTATTTCGGCTTGCCCTCAACCCCCCCCCCCCTCCTTTAATCGACTAATAAATCTCCAAGCTTCTGAATCGGTTAAAAGACTTCGTTGAGACATCACACTCATCGAAATAACGCACTTATTGAATGCAGTTCTTTTTTTCCTCTGTCTTTCATTAAGTTGAAAGTCAAATTCCATTCGCTGCTGCTAAAGTGGCGTTTTTGATGACAAACTCAGAATTTGCATACACTGAAGTTTGAAAATGGAAAAATTTGCGTTTGGAACTCTCTTCTTCCATTTTCTGCAAAAAGAAAAAAAAAAAAACTTCGCTTATATCGTTAATTTATACAAGACTTACAACATCCTTTAATTGTTTTGAGCAGTATATATAAACCATACTTAAAACAGGAGCGAAATAAATAGGATAATTTTCAGAAATATAGTGCGCGGACTTTTCCTTAGAACTTAAAGGGGGATAATTTATCTTGTTTCAAAGTTTATAAGTGAACTTACGTTTTGTTCAATTTTTTAGGGTTAGATGACGAACACTTATGGTGTATGATGGTGGTAGTTTTAAAAAGTTACAGATAGGCATTAATTTTAGTAAACTCTTAAATAAGATAATAGATAATATTTTATTTTAGTTTTGCCTATGCCAATCATGTGTTTTAAAATAAATATGTAATGTTTCATAATAATGTGCATTTTATAGTGAAATCTCACAAGCCATCTTAGCCCTAAATAGACCAACATCATACCCCAAGTTTGCAGAAGGATACCGAAACGAAAGCTTTAGGCAAAACTTTTATAATATTTTTTATGTTAAATATATTTTCAATATACATTCAAATGATTACATTTTCTTAAGAAAACATTAAACAATGATTATGAAAAAAGCAAGGTATTTTACAGAAATATTAAACAAAAACTGCGGTACCATCCCTTAATGTACCATAGAAAGAAAAAAAAACATGCACCGAAGATCTGGTGTTGAAAATTAATAGGTAAAAAACTTGTTAATAAGTAAAAAATCCACAAATATTGATTTCCAGGACTTTTTTTTTTTTTAATTGAAAATGCAGGCCAAAGACCAGGGCAAGATTGTAGACGTGCAACAATCCCCAGAGAATATTATGATATTTAACACTAACGGCTCGGAGACACCGAAATATGAATGCCACGCTTCTTAAACAATTCCTTCGCTCGGCTACTGGCACAACAGTTTCGACTCAGCCTAGCCGAAACCAACTCCATGCTGTAGCAGATGGTCTGAGGATCGATCCCTATATCGGCGACCAGTCAGAGCTCCATTTCGAATGATGGGGAGATCGGTGCACCTACCAATGGAAATGTCAGCAGAGGTCATCACCCCTCACCCCCAAAGCCAAATCTAACATTTCCATGGAGGAACGCAGGATTGTTTCAAGTGCCACGTTCCCTCCAAATGAAAAGACACCCTATTATCATGATGAATGAAAAAACGGGACATGTCAGAGAAAAGAATATTGCGCCATTCACTTCTCCTCCCGTTCATATGCTCTGCTGACCATTTGAGGGGGGCACGACGTTGCCGTTGCTGTTAATGTAACGCATATCATTGGTCAGCGAGCATATAGACCTACAACGTGAATCTAGTTTCGGACAATTTGAGTCATAATTGCGGTACCAGTAGCCGAACGAGGATGTTGTTGAAGAAGAGTGGCATAAATATTTCGGTGTCCCCGAGCCATTAGCGTTAAATATCCATCTTCACTGGGCATTGTTGCACGTGTACGACCTTATCTTGGTCATCGGCTTGCCCCCCCCTCCCCCCCCGCTTAACCGACCAACAACTCTCCAAGCTTTTGAATTGTTTATAGGACTTCGTTGAGACATCACATTCATCGAAACAACGCACTTACTGAATGTCGATCATTCTTTTCCGCTATGTCTTTCATTAAGCTGAAAGCGAAATTTCATTCGCTGTTGCTAAAGTGGTGTTTTTGATGTCAAACTCAAAATTTTTATATATCGAAGTTTGAAAATGAGAAAAATTTGCGTTTAGGACCCCCTTTTTCCATTTTATGGAAGAAAAAAAAATCGGTTTTACCGTTATTTTATATAAGACTTACAATATCCTTTACTTCCTTTGAGCAGTGTATATAAACCGTAGTTAAAACAGGAGAAAATAGTAAGCAGGATAATTTTCAGAAGTATAGTGCCTGGATCTTTCCTTAACAAAAAAGGGACGATTTACCTTGTATCTGTAATCTTTTGGGGTTAGGTGACAAACGTTTTTAGTGTATGATGGCGGTAGTTTAAAAAAAATTCCAGTTAGGCATTAATTTTAGTAAAATATTAAATGAGATAATAGGTAATATTTTGTTTTAGTTTTGTCTATGCTAATCACGTGTTTAAATATATGTTTCAGAAAAATGTGTATTTCACATTGAAATCCCATAAGCAATCTTAACCCTTTTAATAGACCGTCATATATCATTCTCCAAGATTACGGTAAGATACCGAAACGAAAGCTTTAGGTTAAACTTTTATACCAAAGATATTTTTGAAGGTAAATGTATTTTCAATATACACTTAAAAGATTGAATTTTCTTAAGAAAATATTAAATAACAAATATAAAAAAAGCAAGGTATTTTATAGAAACAATAAAGAAAAACTACGTTGTCTTCCCTTAATGTACCGTAGAAAAAAAAAATGCGCTAAAGATCTAATTTTGAAAATTAATAAGTAAAAAACTTTATATAATAGATTTTTTTCTATAAACTGAAACGAATTTAAAGAAGCGTGTTGATTTAATTTGTGTGTATACCAATTTGAATGTGGCACTACTGCACAGATTCAGTTTAGTGCGCTGCTATTGTTTATTTTCTGCGAATTTTTAAATCAATCTTTTTATCTCAGTATCTATTGGCTGTAATTGCGACAAACTGCATATATAAAATCATTATTAAGAGAAGTTATTTAATTAAATTTTTGTAATTGATGTTCGATTGATAGCATAATTAAACAGAATATTGTGAAAATGTGTGTTGTAATTATATCAGAATATTGTATTCAATA
The DNA here is from genome assembly GCA_963930645.1 of Salticus scenicus. Taxonomy (NCBI): domain Eukaryota; kingdom Metazoa; phylum Arthropoda; class Arachnida; order Araneae; family Salticidae; genus Salticus; species Salticus scenicus. Next base: position 327,752,377 of record OZ005652.1, read on the forward strand.
TGGCAATGATGAGCTTCTATAATGTACAAACGTTTCCAAAATCTAAACAAACTAATTTTTGATTTCTTCCTTTGTGTGTAATTCTTATACAAATGAATTTATGAACATAGAACTTGGATAAAATATTCATTATCAAATCATGATACAAAATTTATATTACTTGATTTTTTTTTTTTTTTTTTTTTTTTTATAATTGATATAAATTTCGTTTTTGATATGGGAAAAATTAATAGATTTTAGAAAAGTAAACTTTAAAAGAGAGGGTGTTAAAGAGAAAGAGATGCATTATACGTAAATAATGTGCGTCCATTTAAACATTTAATATAAAATTTAACTATTTCTTACATTTTTATTTTTATTTTTCATCTAACTTTTTTTTTTAATCCTATATATATATATTTTTTTTTTCTTTTGTATTTTGAATAAATATTTTAAAACAAAATATGTATACAAACTTGAAATTTGAATGGGGTGTTCGTTATAAACTTATTGGTTTAATTGATTATTTTTATGGCGATATTTAAAGTAGGTTACGAATTAAAAAGAAAATGAATTACAGCAATATAATTTGAATGCAACATTTCATATAGACATGTGCTTCTTCGTCTGGCAAAAATGCAATCTCGATACACTTTTTCATTTAGATACCTAAACAAAACCATTCATTTTTTTTCTCCAAAAACATTCGGTTTTTAATAATTGGATTAATAACAGATTAAATATTACTATGTTTATCAAAATTATGTAAATTCGATTAATAAATCGATAACAAATACGTTATCGAAATATAGTGTTCTTATGTTCATTTGTTTAAGAGTTATGTGAAAAATAATGAAAGAAACAGGTTGTTACTTAAATTATAAAAATTAGCGTAAATCAAAGGATCTGATATGATTATAAATGTGTATAAAATTGAAATATTTTTTTTAAATACAGGCTGTTCTGTGGGAAAAAGTGTCCCCACAAAACATTTAAAATTTTTCTAATGTTAGTGTGGACTAACTTGTAGATAAAGAAAAAAACATGAAAAATTCAACAAATGCTGTTCAAAAAATTAATAATCTGCTATCGTTTATGGAATTTTTGTAATAATAAATTTAGACTGAATTGTAATTACTCTCTCACTGTAATGTATTGAACAAAAAGTCGTGAAAGTTAAAAATTATAATTCAATTTTGTGAAACTTATTTTACACATTTGCAAGAAATTTAAACACTGGTTACTTATAATATCTTGAATAGAATAAGCTTTATGAATCATCGGAAAAAAAACTTAAAATTTACCGCAAAATTTACCATGTTTAAATAAAAAATTTGCCCAAAATATAAGCTTTGACGTAATTTTAAAAATTAGTTTTTCCGTTACAGAATAAAAGAAAACACCATTCAATATTTTACGATAATTTTGTTAGACTGGTAAAATACAATGTGGTTACAAAAAATACACAAATAGAACAGTTAACATTTCTAATTAAGTTTATTACTTTAAAATTAAGTTAACGCTTTTCTTCTTTTATTAAATAGTATTTTGTTGTTTCAATTTTACAAAAATATACAAGTAACTGAAAATTTTCGATTTTAAGAAAACTTCTATTTTTTTTTAATTCTCAGTTAAATTAAGACATCACTATTAGACATATTGTGCAATAATTTATGTTATTTGAAGTTATCAAATTTTCTATTCTAAAAAAAAAAAAAAAAAAAAAAAAAAAAAAAAAAAACGCTGCATTTTGATTAAATTTAGAGTAAATTAGCCTGTTTCTGTCCATGCGAATATTAATATTCGTAGTAATAATAATGATGTATGTATGTATCCTGTATGTATATATATATATATATATATACATATTAATGTTTTTAATTCAAAGAATCAAATATTTATTTAATAAAAGAAAACCAACCTAAACCAAAACTGTCTTTTATACATTTTAATTGTAAATAATTTTAAAAAGGGAATATGTTTTCTTTATAGTAGCTCAAACACAAATATTAAATTACTTTTATTCATTTCTCATTACTTTAAAAAAGATAATATAAGGTTGAATTAGTAAGATTTTGATGATTTTTTCTTTTGGAATTACAAAAATTATCTTATCAAAGTAGATGAAGTTTAAACAAAAATGAATTTATAAAGGTAAGCAGTATCTCAGGGATCCTAAAACTAACCATGTAATTTAAATTAATGTACACTGATATAATAATCAAAAATTAAAAGTAATAATTTTTTATCTGAGAGTTAGACAAAATGTAATTCGGAATAGAAAGTAGCATGAAATATACATGTAATAGGACAAAAAAAGAAAAAGTATTTCATACTGTATTTTAATGAAGTGTGTGGAAACCATGATTGAACCCGCGCAAATTCGATGACGTTTAAGATGTATTCAAAGAGATTCTGGCTTCAAGGGGAGAAGTTTATATTTTAAATAAAGGATTTTTTTAAATGGTGAAATCTTTTATCTCATCCGTTTATTGCGAATACATGCTCCACAGACGCGAATCAAAAGAGTTGAGCATTCAGTGTCTGGGAACATAATATACGTGCGTGCTAAAGTAATAAAACAAAACCGAACAGAAAGCAAATAACTACAAATAACAATTTGAAATGAGTTTAAAAATATGTTATAGTACACTTTTTTATCCATGCTAATTCAAAATGATTAAAGTAATGTCATGCTATAATTTAATGTAGTGTATAGGATCCGAGTTTGACCGTGCTCTATCTTCAATGGAAATTCATCTATTTACTATACGCAGACATTCTACAAATTTCATATCGCGAGAGTTAAAAGCTATGCGTATATGATGAATATTTTCACTTTAAAAAAAGCCTTTCAAATGTCGACAGAGAGGAATCCCATTATCATTTAATAGAACAAACATTCCGACAAACCATTTAGACACGCAAATAGTAAACATAAAACTTCATCTAGAGTGCAGAAAGTGAACGTAACCCTTTTAAAAAAACTTTCCGCTGTGTAAAACATCTTTCTTGATGTGTACAAATTCTATGGTTTGCACTGAGACTAAAAAGTGCTTTGTGTGATATTTGTTGAGTTAAAATAAAATTCTTTCTCTCTCTCTCTGGGTTCTCATAAATAATGAAATTCAATCTGCCGAGTTAATCTTGATTAATCGTTAAACATAGCCTTTCTCACCGATCTTTATTCTACAACCGATAATTTCAACTTCATTGTAAATGTACAGATTTTTGCATAGACGTCAAGATGCTAAAAATGGAAAACTACCAAGGAAAACAAATTGTTAGACTCTCCTGTAAACACTTTTTCAAGAATGAAGGAATCGTGTGTCACCTGTGAAATCCGAAACTAGGGATATCGTGAAGTCAGTTTCAAATACGACTCAACAGTTATTGTGTTTGGTCTATTTGTTATTAGTCGTCAATTAACATCTAGAGGGAATAAGCTCTTTTTCAAAATTTACACAGCTTCGAAATCCTATGCTGAGGATCATTCAGAATTATCAACCGCAATTTAACACTCGAATAAATTTTTCTTCATAAATCTTTTGATATAGTTTCATTATGACATTTGAATTCATCTGAATCGTTAGTAATGCCTCCTATAACTTAGCAACTGAAAAGCCCGTTTTATACAGTCATACCTTGAAAGGTCATTTTATATTCTTTCGTCTTGAGATGATGCTTGTTGACAATCGTTTCGTATGTGTAGAATATGTTTCATGTCAAATCGCAAAAAGAAAAAAAGAAAGAAAAAAGAAAGAAAAGAAAGAAAAAAGAAAGAAAAGAAAGAGAGTGATAGACAATAAAGAAGTAGAAATAAACCGAAAAATATAATCATTTCCCTAAATTGACATTGAAAAAACTGGAGTGACTCCGCTCGATTTTTCGAACATTAAGTGATTAAAGGTTGTTTCATAAATAAATTAAAGCACGAGAAGTCGTTAAATATATAAAAGAGAAAATTACAATAAGGCGTTTGAGTATTTTTCTTTATATAGTATGTTGTTTAATTTAACTCTATTGCACTTCAAATAATTTGAGCGCATAGATCATAATGATAAAGAAATTTTCGTTGTATCACTGTAAAAATTTATAAGTCCTAGACTCACCAAATTCTGTTCAGTTCGTGCGACGGTGACCTATAACCTGTATATAAATTTTTAACTCAATCGGATAAAGCGTTTGGACGTTATTCCACTTAAATAGTTTGAGCCAGATCTTAAAAAAAAAATTATTTGTGTCCTTGCAAACAAACAACAGCAATAATAATAATAATAATAATAATAATAAATTAATAAATTAATAATATATATATGCTAAACTCCAAAATTCATACTTTTGTGTTATTGTGATCTGTAACATGTATTTAAATTTTCAGCTCAGTCGGATAAGGCATTTAGACGCTATTGCACTATAAAGAATTTCAGCCCGTAGCCCATAATGATAAAAAAAAATTCTTTGTGTCCCTGTAATTAAACTATAAACTAAAATTAAGTGAGCAATATACATATATATATATATATTTCACTGCTCTCGAAAACGGTAGCTCGGACAGTCACGTGATTTAACACAAAGGTGCCCTCCGTAGGGTCATTGTGCACATCGAAGTCAGATTTTCGGATTTTTTATTAGTTTTCTTTTAATGAATAAAAAATATTAAAATAAAACTTCCCATTTCTATAGAATGGAGAATCTTTGGAGAGATTTTATTGGTTTATTTGATTTCCATTGATTTGAGTGTATTTTACATTGAACTACAGCTACGTTATGAGGAATTACGAAAGATATAATTGGTGTATTCGATTTTCATTGATTTGAGTGTATTTTACATTGATCTAGAGCTATGTTTTGAGGATCTACAAGAGATTTGATTGGTTTATGTGATTTTCATTGATTTGAGTGTATTTTACATTGAACTACAGCTACGTTTTAGAGGACTTACCAGAGATTTGATTGGTTTATGTGATTTTCATTGATTTGAGTGTATTTTACATTGATTTACAGCTACGTTATGAGGAATTACGAGAGATTTTTTTTTGGTTTTCATGTGTGTGAAGCGTACATACGTGCGTTATAGTGATTGCTGCGAAAACGACTTATGTGCGTTCTCTGATTCGACCATTCATCGAATAGTGACTTTTACTGTACGAGTAACAGCTTCACCTGTTTCCAGCATATTCGAAGAATTAACATTTCTATTGGACTGTTTTCGAGAATATTCGTTTTAATAATAGTTTTGTTGCACTGATTCGAGAAGCTCAAAAAATGTTTGCTATTGTCAAGGAGATCCCATACGAAAACTGTGAAGAAAATAGTCGCCAATCGAAATATATTTATTTAAACGTTTCAATTATTCAATTAAAAAGAAATTCTTTAAATATAGCGCCCAACGATGCGGGCGAAGCCTGCTAGTAAACTAAAACTAAATTCACCAAAATCAATTTGTGCTACAGTGATCTATAACATACGTACCAAATTTCAGCTCAATCGATCAAAGCGTTTAGACGCTATCCTGTTCACTTACATATATACATCACCGTAAAAATAGCAAAACTGAATTCAGTGCAAAACATGTAAAAACACCAAAATCTCAAAGTCGGATTTTTGACACGATTACAACAATTTCCTTATATTTGTATGATTGAAAAGTAAAAATACGTGATTTTAAATACAAACAAAACAAATTAATTAGTACGCTTTGTATTTTAGAACAATTAGGTATAATAGAATTATAATAGCGTACAAAAAGTAAGTACATGCTCATTAGAAAACAAAACAAGAAAGAAAAATCATGCAGTACGCATTGATAAGTAACACTTTCCAACTGTACGTAATTGTTGTATCGAACAACTTTTAATATTCTTTCCCTACGTTATCACACAACAGACAGAAGGATTGAAAAATGTACAGATAGACTAATTGATTTTTAAATTACTCTTAATCATTTTGGAAAGTGTTAAAAAGGCTTAACGCAAAAGAAAATGCAGCCATTAGATTATAATTACAGATTTTGATCGCTCTGAATATTTTAGTGTAGGCCTGTAAATCAGAAAGTTAATCATATCATATTCTATACAAAACATTATTTTAGAATATAAATATTACATTTCAATATTTTTATGATTTTTTCAGTAGAAAGACTTTTAAATATAACTTTCAAAAAGTGTTGTCCTGAAACGTAATGCATTGTTTTGTTTTGTTTTTTGTTGTTGTCCCTGTAAACAAACTAGTTGTATAAGACCTATTAATGTCTCTTTAAATGGGGAACATTCTATACGGGAAATAGTTATAAAAATAACACTCATAGAACACAATACTTTTGAATGCTTTTGGGTGGCCCTGTACACAAACCAGAAGAGATATTCACTCCATTTTCAATACGGAACACCCTATAGTGAACTTCAATAAAATATATCAGTTTCGAGAAATTCCATAAATATTTACAGGAATTAGAGCTCGGACAGACAGGCAATCAGATAGACGGACATGCAGATACACAAAACTGAAATCATATTCACACTTAAAAAATGCTAGAAAGTGTTAAAAACGCTTAAAGTAAACGAAAGTACAATTCTAGCAATTTTTCATTAATACCTCTTAATATAGCTGGATATTTTTGTGCCACCCTGTAACTCTAATGCTAATCCTGCTATATTCTATGCAAAGCATTCTTTTGTGCATATAAATAACATATTTAAATTTCCCAAAACTTCGAGGAAAGTAAAGTTATTAAAATTTGATTTATAGAAATATCTCTCATAGAACGCAACGCTTTGGAATACTTTTGAGTGTCCCTGTGTATTACCCGATGGTGGTATTTCCTCCATTTTATACAAGAAACATCCAATAGTGAACTTGAGCAACGTATTTCAATTTCATTAAGATATGTCTAGAGTAAAGTTATGAAAATATGGTTTATAGAAACACCTCTCATAGAACGCAATGCTTTGAAGTAGTTTCGGGTGTCCCTGTACACAAACCAGTAGAGGTATAAACTCCATTTTCAATAGGGAACGTTCGATAGTGAACTTGAATAACATATATAAGTTTCAAGAAATTCCATAAATATTTACATGAGTTAGAGCTCGGACGGACAGACATTCAGACAGACAGACGGACAGGCAGATACAGAAAACTGAAATCATATTCACACTTAAAAAGCGTTAGAAAGTGTTAAAAACGCTTAACGTAAACGAAAGTACAATTCTAGCAATTTTTTATTAATAGCTCTTAATATAACTGGATATTTTTGTGCCACCCTGTAAATCTAATGCTAATCCTGCTATATTCTATGCAAAGCATTCTTTTGTGCATATAAATAACATATTTCAATTTCCTGAAACTTCGTGGAAAGCAAAGTTATTAAAATTTGATTTATAGAAATATCTCTCATAGAACGCAATGTTTTGGAATACTTTTGAGTGTTCCTGTGTATAATCCGATGGTGGTATTTCCCTTCATTTTATACAGGAAACATCCAATAGTGAACTTGAACAACATATTTCAATTTCATTAAGATATGTCTACAGTAAAGTTATGAAAATATGGTTTAAAGAAATACCTCTCGTAGAACACAATGCTTTGGAATACTTTCGGGTGTCCCTGTACATAAACCAGGAGAGGTATAAACTCCATTTTCAATAAGGAACGTCCGATAGCGAACTTAAATAACATATTTCAATTTCATTAAGATATGTCTGCACTAAAGGTATGAAAATATGGTTTATAGAAATACCTCTCATAGAATAATCCTTTGAAATACATTCGGGTGTCCCTGTACACAAACCAGTAGAGGTATAAACTCCATTTTCAATAGGGAACGTCCGATAATGAACTTGAATAACATATTTCAATTTCATTAAGATATGTCTACAGTAAATGTATGAAAATATGGTTTATAGAAATACCTCCCATAGAACATAATGCTTTGAAATACTTTCGGGTGTCCCTGTACACAAACCAGTAGAGGTATAAACCCCATTTTCAATAGGGAACGTCCGATAGTGAACTTGAATATCATATACCAGTTTCAAGAAATTCCATAAATATTTACGGGAGTTAGAGCGCGGACAGACAGACAGACAAACAGAAAGACAGACGGACAGACAGACAGACAGACAGACACACAAACCGAAGTCATAAACACTTTTCAACCTTGTTGGAAAGTGTTAAAAATGAAGAAGAATGTAAATTAAACAGACAAGAGAGATAAGAAAAGAGAAAACACAAAGCTAGAAATGTACTAATAAATGAGAATAATGCAAATCTGCCCTTGAATTATATTTCTTAACTGAAAAAATATTTCGAAGAAATATTCCTTCGAACCAATCTAACTTATCTAAAAAACAGTGCGGGGAAAAAAGTACATTTATTTACCAATTCATCACAGGACTTATTTTTAGTAAATTGTTTACTACTGTCAAAAGTATACATTTAAAAAAACTTTTCTTGCGTATAAAAAATAAATAATAAATGTAGAACACAAGAACAAATTTTCTGTAGATGCTGAAGGATCAGGTTACTATTGTTGTCTTCTTTATCAAAGTCATAAACAGTCAACAACATTGCTAAAAGAACCATTGAAACGTGATCATCCAATGCCAGTTATGTCCTTTTTTACGGTTCCGAATACGTGAGAAGAACTCCTAATAGTTTCGACACATGACACTCCTTCAAAACGGCCTTAGTCAGCAAAACGCAAAATAGAAATACAATATTTCTCCAAACCATACATTATTCTTCAGCTTTCAATTTTCTCTATTTTGCATGCATGCATCATTTAAAATGGTAAAAAATATTAAACTTGAAAGATGGCTTTAAAGGAAGCGTAAAATTGAAAACTCCCGGAAAGAAATGTAAAATTGCTCTGATAAAATAAGAAAACGTAACTGTGTACGTGGTTGTGCATGATATCGTATGACATATATTAAGAAAGGAGAAATTCTCAAAAGCTTAAGAAATAAAATTTAAGAATTAATTGTAACCTCCTTAAAAAGAAAAAGAAAAAAAAAGAAAAATTTAAAATATTTATTACATAAGTCCTTTGTGGAAAACAAAAAGTACAGAATATTTCTATTAAAAATTGTATAGAACATGCTATTTATTGAAATCTGCATATTTCTATATAGTGCTTTTCTTTTATATAAATCGGTGTAACTTTCAAAAAACTTCTTATCAACCAGCGATTTTCAGAAACTAAATGGCATGCTGCTTATTGTTTTTCTTTTATATTTCTGAAGTTACTCTATACACAATTTGTAATAAAATTAGGTTAAAAAGTTGTTATAATTTGTGCATGTAAAATTTGCTTATTATTATTTTTTAAACAAAGGCTAACATAGAATTGAATCTTCAAAGTATTACATTCAGTTTCAGTGTGATGTTTGTATATAGCGTTTCTAAGATGCCTGTAAGTATTGTGAAAGAAGGTTGAAGATTAAAGGGGGGAAAAATAAACGAAAAAGCGCTTAAAATAAAAAAAGTTTTTTTTTTTTTTTTTTCTTTTTTCAAAAACATTTTAATAGTATGTAAAATTACCCATATAAGAGACACAGCATTTGGTTTCCAGTTTTGACTTATATAGATATATTTTTGCTAGCATAGAAAAAAAGCGATTATAGATTTCGACCATAATTTAAGTATATGGAGATTTGAGGTTAGGTACAGTTACAGTCGTAGTCAAAAAATGTATGGTAGGAAGTGCTGTGTAGAGAAAAAAAAAAAAAAGAAGAAGACGTGAAACGAAGAAAAAATTGTTCATTCATAACATTGTTTTTTAACATTGTTTATTAACATTGACGTTAATTATGGCGATATTGGCTGAAAATGTTTCAAACAGAGGTGGTAGGTTGCATATTCCTGTGATCTAATGCATCTTCGAAACGAGGATATCTGTGCAAGTGTTTTCGTCACTAACTTTAGGAATGCCAAAAGGTGGCAGACATACATCTGCAGACGTTCGCAAAAAATAAGACAATAGATATCAAAATCAAATTTAATGGACTTCCTATATATATATATATATATATATATATATATATATATATATATTAGGGGGAAATGGGGTAAGTGTAACAACGTATTGACATAGTTTGACATCATTTTGTCCAGTCGAAATTATACTTACATTTCTGAAATATTTTTGGGCATAAGCTGCAGCTAATTGGATTTGACAAAATATGAGATTTTTATGACATGCCAATTAAAGAAAAATCAATATGAAAATTGTGTGTTTCGTGGTTTCTCTACCCCATGGTTTGCGCAAATGTAACCTCGGCCTATTACACATACATAAAATACAGATATTTTATTCACGTTACCAGAAAATGAAAACTTTCAGTAATCCAGGTTTATTCAAATTTTTAAAATATCAGAACTCATTACAGAGTTGTTAACTTTACCGTATGCCTCAAACTGAACTTCGTAAATTATACTTTTTAACAGTATAGAAAAACCTTAAAAAGTTCAAGACATTAGGTTTCACTGAAAATTAAAAAACAAACCTGAAAATGAATGCAAACAATGTATAAGAGATACAATTGATATGCTTGGGAGACGTATAAACGATTATACTTACCCGACATACGAAATTCTTGGAGTAAGTGTAGCCGCGAGTGAAAAACCAAAAAGAATAAGAAATAGAACACATATGACGTTATATTCAAAATCTACATAGAAAACTTAGTTTCATTACCAAATACTGTGAAGTTATAATTAAGATTAAAAACTATTAAAAGTTTAAAATTATAAAACATTTCACGTGTATAAATAATATAAAAGGTAACAAAACCACTTTAAAACACGTATATACAATATTTTTATTAAAAACTACACAAAGCTTTTCGCTATCATAATAATAGCATCATCAGGTGTAATTACGTTACATAGAAACTAGCAATATATAAATAAAGAAGTTCAAATGGTTTAAAGTTACGGTTACAATAAAAATTTTAATTTACAGTTACAATAAAAATTATTATTTTCAGTATTTTTTTTTCCTCTATGAGCACAACGCGTGCCAAATTTTATGAAGTGATGCAGCGTCCTTGGAGTTAATAACTTTATTGTATTTGATAATATTTACGGCTTCTGTTATTAGCAGGTCTCGAAAGTCTCGAGGGGCTGACATAACTTTGGACTGCGTCCACATAGGAATAGCATCAGGGTGTTCGTATAGAAAGTCTACTAGAATTGAACTTTTATTCTCTTTAACATTACGAATGTGTTCAGTAATTCTTGCTTTAAGTGTGCGACGTGTTTGCCCAATGTAGTAAAACCAGTTCATCATTATATTTGATAGGGATTTTATAAACCCCTCCAGAAGGTCTGTTGATATCTCTGTCATTAACAACTAAGTTTTTAATGGTACAGGGGGAGGAGAAAGGAATGCATAGATTAAATTTACGTAAAATAAAATGCTTAAAATTTTTAAATTCAATACAGAAAGGTAGACTATTGGTATATTTAATTTTAGGATTATGGTTAATACTAGTATTATTATAGATTTTATTTTTGACCCCATTGATTATTTTTAAAACAGTGTTTTTACTATACCCAGCGTTAATACCTAAGTGAATAATTTTATTAATTTCTTTATTTTCGTTAAACTGGAAGGAGGTATACTTGATGGCACGAAAAATATACGAGCGAAAAAAAGCTATTTTAAATTCAATAGGATGCGCGGATGAAACAGGTATGGGGGAAGGGATAAAAGAGTCTTTGTAATAAACGTCAAACCAAATAGTAGAGTTATCTTCATTACGATGAATTATCTTCATTCACCGTAATGAAGATAACTCTACTATTTGGTTTGACGTTTATTACAAAGACTCTTTTATCCCTTCCCCCATACCTGTTTCATCCGCGCATCCTATTGAATTTAAAATAGCTTTTTTTCGCTCGTATATTTTTCGTGCCATCAAGTATACCTCCTTCCAGTTTAACGAAAATAAAGAAATTAATAAAATTATTCACTTAGGTATTAACGCTGGGTATAGTAAAAACACTGTTTTAAAAATAATCAATGGGGTCAAAAATAAAATCTATAATAATACTAGTATTAACCATAATCCTAAAATTAAATATACCAATAGTCTACCTTTCTGTATTGAATTTAAAAATTTTAAGCATTTTATTTTACGTAAATTTAATCTATGCATTCCTTTCTCCTCCCCCTGTACCATTAAAAACTTAGTTGTTAATGACAGAGATATCAACAGACCTTCTGGAGGGGTTTATAAAATCCCTATCAAATATAATGGTGAACTGTTTTACTACATTGGGCAAACACGTCGCACACTTAAAACAAGAATTACTGAACACATTCGTAATGTTAAAGAGGAAAATAGTTCAATTCTAGTAGACTTTCTGTACGAACACCCTGATGCTATTCCTATGTGGACCCAGTCCGAAATTATTTCAGCCCCTCGAGACTTTCAAGACCTGCTAATAACAGAAGCAATAAATATTATCAAATACAATAATGTTATTAACTCCAAGGACGCTGCATCACTTCCTAAAATTTGGCACGCGTTGTGCTCATAGAGAGAAAAAAAAATACTGAAAATAATAATTTTTATTGTAACTGTAAATTAAAATTTTTATTGTAACCGTAACTTTAAACCATTTGAACTTCTTTATTTATATATTGCTAGTTTCTATGTAACGTAATTACACCTGATGATGCTATTATTATGATAGCGAAAAGCTTTGTGTAGTTTTTAATAAAAATATTGTATATACGTGTTTTAAAGTGGTTTTGTTACCTTTTATACTGTGAAGTTAATTTCACAGATTCATCAGCCTTAAAGCTTCGAATAGTGAAAGGGACATTCTGTCGGTGAGGGGAATATAAGCAAATTTTTAAAATTTCTAAAACTTTTACTGTTTTACATTTGATTTGGTTTCCAAAAGCTGAATATAAGAATAAATTGTTTAAACAAGCAGATATGATATTTATGAGGTACAATATTATCTTATCAGTTGAGTTATAAGGCGATTGTTATACTTACCCTCCTTCCCCCTAAGCAAAATAGACTTACAATGCGTTTGAAGTAAAATCATCATTTTGTATTTTCATCTTTTTTTTATAATAATCTCTGATGCAACCTTGTTAGCTAAGCTATAAAAGAAAAAGACTGACAAGAAGATTTAGAAAGTCCACCAGACAAGGCATGGTTTTTATGTTTCAGCAAGTGCTATAGCATCAGATGTTTAGTTTTCCACAACTTTGTTTTTCTCAATACACCACAAACTCTCCTTGGAATTCAATGTGTGATTTGAACTAGCCTATAAAGCGTTCTGCCATCAGATAATCCTTAACATTCATTTACCTGTGAGACGGAGTTCTTTCATGCATGAATGTTGAACATCTACGAATATTCATTGGAGCTTCAACCTATTACATAACAAGTTACTATGGCAGTTTCCGTCAATAGTTGTTTTAAGTGACAGGAAAAATATAGGGGAGACCTGGGATACTTTGCATAAGGGACTAGTTGGCATTCAGCTTTTACTTTTTGCCACTGTGAAAAGAAAGCGATGTATTTTTACTAGAGGAAAGTGTATATAGAGGTGCAATATCCACTGTAAATTCAGTTTGTTTGTATCATGAAGTAAAAATCTCTGTTTCGACATTTTTCTGACTGGTGAGTAAATTTTTTCAGCGTAAATTTGTTTTGGCTGGTGAATCTATCGATCAGATTGAGACGCTGCTAATGGCGGTTTTTGACAGAGTGGTTTGACAGAGTATAGACTTTTATTTCTGATGTTTGGGATTCTGTGGTATCCATCTTATGTTGAGTTTTCATGTGGGGCTAGTTGGCATAGTTAGGTATAGGGGCAGTTGAAAAAACTGAAACATAGCTATGGCTTTGCATAAATTACCTTAATGATGTTCAAAGGCTGAGGAAAGTCTCCAAGATGAAGAATTATCATTCACAGTCTCCTGCCAAGACGATGGTGCGACTTTTCATTCGATAGAAAGGTCACATAAAACAAGATCAACAACAAATCCTTCATAAAATCAAGAGCCGCCTGACCACCCTGAATAAAATAAATCATTCTGGACAAATACCACTCTCGTTAGTACCTTAGGAAAATTGATGAAACCAATGACAATGAGATTCGCATGTCCACTATAGTCAAAAAGAGGAAAAAACTGGAGATGGTCAGGCCAGAATGATTCAGTTTTGTGCGACCAAAGTAAAATTGTGCAAAAATGAATCCCATCATTTCATATAAACTAGAACGCTACTCCTACATTCGTAACTGGTTTAACATTGAGCTTATTCTATTTGAATAACTGTTGGTAGCAGTATTAATAACAATAACTATAATTTATTTTTCTTTTTGAATTCTTTATTTGTTTGCACATTTACGCGGAATTTTTTGGCCAAATATTATTAAAATAGGATGTTTGAAAGAAATAGAATGTTTTCTCTCGAAAACTGCTGTGTTCGAAAGTTTGTTGCTGTCAACATTTAATACATAAATTAGAAATATTATTTTAATAATTATAATTGACCGCTACAGTTTTCATTAAAAAAGAAATAAAATGAAATAAAATAAAATATTATACAAATATTGTTAGATTTCAATGCATGTTTCCTCATATCTGTTAACTAGCGAACACCTGTCATGACGTCAGATGTGACGTAACTGTATTACGTAATCTACGGCGCATCTTCGCTTCTCTGAGAGAGAGAGAGGTTTATATGATTCTGTTCTGTACGAGAAAGCTTTGCTAAGCGTGCGGCAAGAAATGCCAGCTTATGTTATTCTACTTTTCTATGTTATTAAATGTTGTGATTGTTCAAAAGACTCTGCTTTTCACTCTGCGGACCCATTTAAACCAACAATGGTTATGGGCCCAGAGACACGCATCTTACTGCGGACTTTTTAAAAATTTAAATTAACATTCGCTAAAACGAAAGTGCGACTTACTGTTAAGCCTAAGGGCTGAAATCGAAAGTATTTTTGATTCTATTTTTATAAAGAAGCTACTATAGCTGATTAAATATGTCGCAAATATTAAATATAGAAAAGTTATCCAAAAACAATTTTGACATAAATCCGATATATATATATATATATACCGATATATATATATATATATATATATATAAATAATTCTTTTGTTAAAAATATTATTGTAAAGAAAGCATCTTTTTATTCGATGTTATTTCAACAGATATAATTTTTGTTTTGCTTGAATCATTTATAATGAAAATTAATATATACATATATTTCTTTCTTTCTTTCTTTATATATATATAAAACTCTTTGCGGAAAATTCAGAACTTTAAAGTTTTATTCAATTAACGTCTTGTTATCTCCTTTTGTTAGTTTCAATGTTGATTGTTTTAATGAGTACTCAAAAATTATATTTTCCCTTTTATTCCATGATTCTTTCAATATTGTTTTTGATCATAGAAGAGAATAAAGAGCTATTCAGAGCAAATATTGTTCTTAGTAAGAGAAACATATAGGGTAGAAAATTCCATATTCAAGTATCAGTTGGGAGTCTGGCCACCGTGGATTACGTGTAAAACCTCATGGGGGAAGATAATCACAGTTCATCCATCATCGGGGAGAAGCTCCTGGTTGGAAGGATGAGTATCTCCTTTTTCTTTATGAAAAAAACATTCTGTGGTATTTTATGAGATATCTTATCTACGAAAAGTAACAGACCTACATAAAATGAAGAAATACATCAACATACTATAACATAAATTGTTTAATTTCCATGACGTTATATTATTGTTTATTGCATTTTGGTTCTTAAAAAGTGAATTTTTTTTTTTTTCAAAAATTAAAATTTACGGAAGAGTTTTACTTATTTAAAACATAACAACATCCATTTGTACATGCTAATATACAGGGTTAGTCAAAAAGAGTAGGACAATAAGAAAACTATTTTTAGACGAATGTATGTTTATTGTAACCAAACTACAGCTACGTATGGACAGATAAACTATCGAAGTTTTTTCTCATGGAACTTCCAATTCCATGGCTGCACGATTTGTCGACTTCTGGGGATTTCGTTGAAAGGATGCACGAATGGATTCCACAGTTTCTTCGGAGACACGTGGTCGTCCTGTGCTTGCATAAGCAGCCCGTCTCCTCAAATTGCTTTACCCACCTCGCAATGGAATGTCGATGAGGTGGTTCCTTGTCATACTTGGCTCGAAATTGTCGCTGGACCGTAATTACTGACATTGTTTTAGCAAATATCACACAAAACGCCTTCTCCTTGCCTGATTGCGCCATTTTGAAAACAGCGTCTCCTAGCGGCATTAACGTACATGTGTGTTGCCAAATAAAACTTTGATAGTTTATCTGTCCATACGTAGCTGTAGTTTGGTTACAATAAACATACATTCGTCTAAAAATAGTTTTCTTATTGTCCTATTCATTTTGACTAACCCTGTATATCATATCAGACTATTATATAAAAGCGTAAATTCGTTTAATTTTCGTTACGTATCATGCTAAAACTAGTAAATTAATTTAATCAGAAACTTCATCAAATGGACTTTAATGCTCAACTTATGAGTAAGTATTTTTATGTGTTATGGTACAGATTTAAAAAAAGAAAGAAAGAAAAAAAAAAAAAAGAGAGAGAATTTTAAAAAAATACTATGTCAGTTTTCTATAAAATAAAATAAAATAAATCACAAAGTTTAGTCTTTTTTTTTTTTTTTTTTTTTTTTTTAATTAGAAACAAAAAATAAATAAATAAATAAATAAAAGATTAAAGCAACAAAAACGATTTTTTCTCTCTTTCTTTCTTTTTTTTTTCTTTTAAAGAAAATTAGAGTTTATTTCAAAAATATTTATGTGCACTTTAACATTTAGCGTAATCTTTCTATGATTTTAAATGGAATTAGGAAAAACACATATGCAGTAAGTTAATATTTTGATTGTTTATCTAATGAATTAAAGTCATAGATTTTAGTTTAAAAGCAACTTACAAAGAATTAAAAACATCTCCTTTTGATACAATAGGAATAAAATATTTGAGTATAAATTCGTGATAAATACATGATTTATCGTCGATGTAATAGCGTAAATAAAGACCTATTTCAAGGGCTTTTTTTTTTTTTTTTTTTTTTTTTTTAATTTCTAAACAAAATGTCAAAAATAAGAAATGAATCTTGATTCAGCAACATTTCTGATTTTATTGCTGATTTATTAAAAAATTTAAAAAATGAACTGTGCAAAAAATTACGTATTTTTTTTTTCTTTTCTAAGTTAAAGTAAAATGTTTCAGTGCATATAATAAAAACAAAAATGTTCCAGTGATTGTTACATCATTTTATACAGGATGTTCCAGTACCAAGCTTTAGAAATTCTAGGAGAGGTAGAGTGCATATTGACGATTCAGAACCATACATCAATGACGGGTCAAAAAGATTTACTAACGTCGTGGTACACAAAAATTAATCAGAAATAAAAAGATGCCACGTAAGTGATTATTTATCTTAATAATCAATGTAAATTATTTTTATAATCAATGAGTAGCGCATTAAAGGTCGATGGCTGAAATTTCGAACATTGACTGGTATACAGATGTTTTTGTGTACACCAGTGCCTCAGGAACGCATATCCTACCCTGAATTGCTATATGATTCTAAATCAAGAGGATGAAATCTACCTCTCCAAGTAGTTCGTAAACATGATACTGAATAACCTTGAATTTCAATTTTCGGAAAATTGAATTTATACTGGTGCCATTATAAAAGAATCTATAATAAATTTTATGAAAATTCTGTAAAATAAAAAATCTATTTAAAACAAATTGCAATATTTTTTTTTTTACTACTGAGTGAGTGAAATATATATTTATATTCCGATAGTATCTAGATCGATGTCTAAATGCCTGAAATTTACTGCACTGCTCTATGTCTTTTGATAATAATTGAGCAATACAATGTTAATGTTAAATGTTTACTACTTAATAATTTGTTTTGCTACATAATAAATTTTCAAAAATATGTTTTCTTTTTTCTTTATATATATATAGTCTATATAGTTTTCAACATTTACAAAACAAATTTCCTGATTTTTATATTTATGATAATTTACAAAATTTAGTATAAAAATATCCTGATTATGTAGTTGGATCGAATAATGTCTCATTTTATATAAATTTATTTAGTTTAGATACATACGCAAAAATGTGCAGGAAAATCTTGGTTATCACGGGAATTGTGTAGCTAAGGAAATTACGGATAAGCAAATTCCACAAACAGTCAGCAAAAAGGCTACAAATAAACATGAAAAAGGTTTCGAATGATATTTTTTATGGGAATAGTATATAATTACCACTTAGGAAGAAAATATTATTCCTTTTATTTAGATATTTGTTGCTTTAATTATTCAAAAGGTAATATGTTAATATTTTTTTCTATGTCAAGGCCCCCTTTCTAAAATTTTTAATACAGATTTTTTAAAATTATTTTGACAGAAAGTACGGCATTCTCTTCTACCCCAAATGTTGAATGAGCCTATCAGTGTGTGTTAAATCTGTAATATGTCTAAATAGTTTCTACTATTTATATTTTTCGTCTTCGTCATTTTCACCAATTACGTCTTCGTCTTCACCAATTACGTTTTGTCCAACATTAAGATGATCATTGACGCCACAATAGACTACTCAATAAAATTTTGCCGCCATTGACATTGTCATTTCTAACACATTTTTTTAAGCAGCTTTGTTTTTATATATCACTAAATTAGTCAAATAATAAGAAAGTTTTCCTTTTTAAATACATACTATAACAAAGCATTTTTCACACTAATTTTACTACAGTAGTTTCTTAGAGGATTCCCAGGCATGTCCCGAACATGAGTGCTTCCATTTTCTAAGATTATTTTCTTTCTTTTTTTTTCTTCCTTTCTTTATTCACTGTAGCGTTTAATTTCAAACCCAACTGAATAAGTTATTACATCGTTGTTTATTTTCTTAAATGTAAGCAGTAATTTATTTTTACAAAAGAAGTGACCAAGGAAGATCGTGAATAATCGATAAAAAAGATAACCTATCTGTTGGTCATCGAGAGTTTTCTGTGCTTAAAAAATAATATGAACAGCTAGAAATGCGCAACATTATCTAGAATCTGTGTACATAACTCTTGTGTGTGTGTGTGTGTGTATGTTTATTATATAAATGAAATTTCTGTTTTGAATTTAAGCAACAGTAATGCAGTACTAATTATTTTTTATTTACAAGCTAAAACATTGTTTTAAATTAATCAAGACTTGATTTTAAAAAAAAATGTAAAGTCGACAGCAAGATTATTGATGCCCACATCCACAATTTCATATATTTTTTTGTAGTTTCATCGCTAACTTTTATTATCAACTTACTTTTTCATAAACACCATAAGACTAAGATCATGACTCGGCAAATATTTACTTAAAAAAACAGTATTAGGTGCTCACCTTTCAGACAGGAACTATTGCTAGTGCTTCAATAGTTTTGCTGCCGACTGTATTATAAGACAAACTTTCACATTAGAATCAATTAAAAAAATCATACTAACTGACATATTAGAATTTTCAATAGATGCTATACAATATCCAATAAATTAATTTTAGATTTTAAACAATTGCTTAAAGCATTTATGAAGTAAATTGGGGAAAGCATTTAAATTTTTTCTTGTATTCAGGAAAAACTAAATAACATTTTATTGAAATGCATTACATATGATAACCTAGTAAAATATAACATATTTTTAGTATAAAATCAACAAAAAAAACGGTTAAAATTTCAAATTATATGGTATATTCGTTTATGAATGCAAGTTTTGTTTCTTGAATATTCTCACTAACAGAGAAATAAACAGTTATATAGATCCTAGTTTTCCCAGAATCCACAGTTATATGTGTTGGAAAATGTATTTTGGGATAATAACTTTTTCATGAAAGAAATAGCAGAAATTTGAAGCAATAACCGCAAATGTAATAATATTGATGAATATGGTGTTGATGAGAACAAGGTTTAGATAAAATAACGCAAAAATATATTTGTCGATGAGAAGAAAAAGAATCATTAACATTCAGCTGAAACACAATGACTTTTATATTACTTCTTCTATAAATTATAAATAATCTCAACAAATAAATTTATAAAACAGAAAACCGTAGTGCTAGAAGAATAGTGGCATATAAAGAAAAGAGAAAATATATATTTCAACAACGAAAATTTTATTTTTGATGATTACAAAGGTTTGACCTTTCATCGCTCTTAAAAAGGTAGAATAGGAAAAAGTTAAATTATATTTCTTGGAACATGTTCCGTATAGATCCTAGTTTTTTACGACTTGAATTTTACCTATTTTTGAAAAGAAAATTTTCCGTATCCGAATACTTTTAGCATGCAATACTTAGCAGAACATTGTAGCAATAATTGACAATGTAACAATATTAGTGAATGGAACATTTCGTAGACATAACCATGGGTTATATAGATATAAAAAATTCAAAAAATTTTTGTTAAAAAAAAAAAAAAAAAAAAAAAAGTATTACTGTTGAAATACAAAAATCAATCCTTTTAACTTTGATATAATGCAAATTAGTGTTCTATATAATTTTATAAAAACAAGAATTGTAATCAAGACCTGCGTATTTTTATATCAGAAAAAGTTTAATTATACTAAGATATGTTTATGTTACATAATAAATATTTTAAACATTAATTCAAAACAGTTTTTAACTTTGATATTTAGTATTTATAATAATCTAAAGTCCTCAATATTTTTTTTATTAGGTCATTCAAACTATGACAATAAATGGCGTCATAATTATCCATTTTCAGTTGCAGGAAAGGAAGATGGATCGAATTTGTTTAGAACCGAGTTGGTATTAGAACATTCACTTTGACAGAAAGTGGATTTTACTAAAGATTCTGATTAGACTGATTTTACTAAAATTTGATCTTTTCCGAGAAATTCTTCTCAAATTATGGCTAAAAATATTGCTTCAGTTTTCGAGTAAAGAATTCCAATCACATATTTTAAGATAGAATGAAAGCGGTTTGCTTAGGTATAAATGCAGTATAAGATGTCTAGTAGCCATTGAGAGTTTTAGATTTGCGTACATGCGCGCACATAAATAGGTATGATATATAATATACATATGAGTGTATGTGTACTAAATAAACGTTTGCGTTTTTTAAATATATGTTTAGTATTTTGCGTTGAAGGCACTGAAATCATTTTGTTATAGACTAACATTCATTGGATTTTTTTTAAAGGAAAAATACTGAAAAAATGAAAAACATTGATTTTTGTAACAATAGAGAATTATTTATGTTTTTGTTTTGTTTTGTTTTTTTTCAATTCTGATACAAATATAATTTGAAAATTACCATTTTTAGTTACCCATCATACTATAGGTATGGGGAACTTAGGTAATCGTGAAAATTTTCGATCTCGGTTTTTTGACTTTTCTACACGTTTTCAGGTGTGAGGAATCCGAAAATGACAAAATTTCTATGGTGTCTGTCTGTAGGGTGTCTGTTAGTGTGTCAGTGTGTCAGTGTGTCAGTCCGTTAGTGTGTTAGTCCGTTAGTTTGTTAGTCTGTTAACACGATATCTCACGAACAAATAATCGCAGAGAGGTCAGATCAGTTTTAAAGTATTACTTTCGACACTGGCAAGAACCCTAATCATTTGTAACATTCGAATTTAAAAACTTCGTAAGTTATTAGAAATTTACGATTTTCTTAACATGGGAGAATAGGACAAAAATTCACTTAAACGTGCATTTAATGGAAATATTTTACTGTAAAAATGTCAGACCAGTTTTAAAATATCAGTTTTGATGCCGGAATGAACATCAGTAACTATAAATATGCTACTTTGGAAATTTCGTAAGTTATTGGAAATTTACGAATTTTTTAACATGGCAGTATAGAGCAAAATTTCAGATAAACGTCAATTTTGAGAGATATTTTCATCGTAAAGATGTCAGACTACTTTTGAAATATTATTTAGGACACTGGCATGATTATTAATGACTATGAATTTTCCAATATAAAGATTTCGTAAGTTATTGGAAATTTACGAATTTCTTAACATGGCTGAATAGAGCAAAATTTCACATAAACGTCAATCTTGAGGGATATTTTCATCGTAAAGATGTCAAACCACTTTCGAAATATTATTTAGGATACTGGCATGAATATCATAGACTACGATTTTTCCAATTTAAAAAATTCGTAAGTTATTGGGAATTTACGATTTACTTAACATGTCAGAATAAGGCAAAATTGAGCATAAATTTCCATTTTGAGGATCGTAAATACATTAGACAAATTCAAAATTACATTTATGATATTTGTTTGAACATGATTGAATACAAATATTCTAATAGGAAAATTTCGTAAATCATTCGTAATTTACGATTTTATCAACATAGCGAAATTGTAAATTTTTCATATAAATATGAATTTTGAGGATTATTGCATTGGAAATAGTAGGATGAAAACTAAACAACGGAATTGACCCTGATAAAATAAATTAATAGATTAGAATAAGATATATATATCGAAGTGAACGGTGGATAGCCTATTAGGCGGGGATTTCATTCTGTCATAATATCAAGCTTTGGTCAAATTCATTTCTTTTAACATGATTATAATATGTCTCGCACTAGAAATTTACGAGAACATAAATATGATGGGGAACTGAGCAGAGTCCACCTATGCCAACTAGTTTAAAACATAATTTCACTTTTTGTGATGTTATTAAAAATAATACCTAAGATATTATATTTTTGTGTTGGTTTGGAAAAAAAAAAAAATATATATATATATATATATATGTGTGTGTGTGTAATTTTAGAAACACTTGTAAAGAAATCACGATCATGATATTACACTAAACATTATCTTAATTTTATTATTATTATTATTTTAATCATTTGATAAAGATCCACCCTATCTGCTTTTGAAATAGATTTTTCAAAGCGTGTGATTTTTCACTGTCAGGAAATTAAATTAGGAAGTTTTTAACTTCTAGTAATAAATCATGTAAGAGCTAATAAAAAGCTTTGAGAGTTCCTGTCACGTGCTTTCCTTTATGTGTCCCGTGGTGACTTCATAAGGGAACACTTCCGATGAAAGACATATATCTATACTTTATATCATTTATCATGACCATAAATATAAATACAGTGTTGTATATTTTCCAAAGTGATGCTTTAGATAGATTTTTCTCAAAAGAAATGTCAATGTTTTTCTTCTGTGTTTATATATTTTAATTTAGAATAAAGCCTTCTATATTTATTTTATAACAATAAAAGTTTAGAAAACACTGAAATAAAATAAATCGCTAAATATAAATTATTATTTCGAATATATATATATATATATATATATATATATATTATTGTTCTTTATAGATTTCAGACAAGCAGTTGCAGACCTGATTAAATATGTACTTTTAAGAATAAAAGAAAAATGTGTGAAGATTTCTTTTTTTTTTTTTTTTCTTT
The DNA here is from genome assembly GCA_963930645.1 of Salticus scenicus. NCBI lineage: Eukaryota > Metazoa > Arthropoda > Arachnida > Araneae > Salticidae > Salticus > Salticus scenicus. The sequence continues at coordinate 327,775,861 of OZ005652.1, forward strand.
TTTTTTTAATGACGAAATTGCATGTTGATCTATTATGTTGTACATTTGACTTTATATTTTTCTCGTAGACAAGTAGTCATATTTTTGATTTATGTATATTGAAATCTCATAGGTTATCAAATAACTTCTAATACAGTGTGGGAGCTCCTTTGTACAAAGAATTGCAGAAATTCGATGTAATAAGAAGTTGTCAGATCTTCCGTGGAGGAATATTAAACCCTGCTGTCGCTGCAGTTATTCAAAATTTAGAAAGTTTTGATGGTGCAAGATTTTGTGCATGAATAAATATTTCAATCATTTTTCCTATATGTAAGATAGGATAAGTGTCTGGGGTTAGCGTCTGATGATGAAATTAGAGTGATTCAGAATGTTCATAAATCATTCGTGAATGATTTTGGATCTGTGTAATTTCGCATTGCAGATTTTCAAAATTTCCACTGTTATTTGGTTAAGTTAGGAAAGATTGCGCGCATAGGGGATCGGAGGGAAAGAGTAGAGTGGGTGAATTGAAATTTTAGGTGGTTGTACAATACCAATAATGAAGTGCCGATTTGAATTTGCATATTGATTGTTTCGAGTGTTTAAGATAAAACGTGATTAATTTGTCTCGTTCTCAAAAATTGGTGCTTGAATTTTCTTAACCCTTCCTAAGAATTTCAATTCAATAGCAGTAGTACAAAATATTTTTTAAATTAAACAATTTCTCAAAACCTATTGACCTAGACTAACGGTACAAGCAACACGAATTTCTCTAAAGGTGAGTAATTATTTAATAAAACAATGCACAATCTCTCCTACCAAAATGGGAGAGTTTGTGCTTTTGCTGTTTAGTAGAGATTGCGCACTTAAAATTCTATACTAACAAAGATTTCGCAGCTTATTGGCGATTACAAGACAATGATGATGAGTTTGTTCAATGCCTGGGACTGTACCAAAACCTAACTTTCATAAGCCATTGGACTAGTTCAAACCATTCCAGTTGGCGTACCATCTTTAAGGAGACTATCCACAGAATGTGAAATTGGACATTATTCAGGAGTGGCACAATCGACAAAAGCCACCCCTCTGATGGGATTTACCTCTAGACTGCTGTTAGCCTATGAGAAATTTTTAGCAAAGAATTTAAATGTTATTGTATATCTATTTAGTTTTGCAATACTTTCAAGTATGATGCTCAAGTTTTGTGCCGCTGTCGACTACTTAAATAGAAGAGATAAAACTAAATGCAAACAAAACATATCAGCCTATTCAATCTTCTTTTTAAGGAATGTAACTAGCCACATATCATTGCACGCACGTTGTTATTTTTTTTTTCTTTTTGCTCGGAAATGCCTGTTCAAGACGGATACACCGTCCCGAACAGGTTCATCTGTTCAGGTGATTGCACAATAACTTCACATGTACAATAATATGTGCAGTGATTGTGGACAACGAGAGATTCGGTCAGCAAACAAGAAACCATCTTAGCTGTAAAAGTAATGTACTAATTTTAAGTTAAACGTGTTAACTAGTAACTTAATATTATTTTCTGGTGTTGTTCTTTATCTAATTTTGTTCTTTTTTCTATTTCTTTAGTATTTTTTCTTTAAATAAATTTTTGTAGTTATTTTTAGTTATCTTTTATTTTTCTGATATTTTTTAATTATTGAATTGAAATTTCCTCTCCCAATGCAAAAATATTTGTTTACAAATACCTTGTAACAATGTCATTTAAGTAGATTATTATTATTGATAAAGTAATTGTATTTAAAATTGTGCGCAATCACTCCTACCCAATAAGAAGAGATTGCGCAAAATAGCTCTCTTGGTTTTATTACTACTGTTGTTTTAAATTCCAACAGAGCAACAAAATAGCAATGAAAATGCATAGAAGAAGGATCAAAGTTATGCACCAAAATTTTAGCAAAAAATTAATATTTGGGATTTTTATATCATTTTGTTCAATTGTGCGCAAACTCTCCTAGCTTTACTTTATATAAAGTATATGAATTGCCAAAAATAGTCTATAATTAGCCGAACATTACCATTTACTAGTCAACAATTGTTCCACGTTTACCAGATAATCAATTCCATGCCATGTAAAAATTACTATATCAACATGAAATCACGACGAGCTTGCACAGTGTTTTGTAACGAGCTTGGATATATGGTTTTATAGGCTTGAACGCTGTCTTCATATCGCACTCGGCAACAAAATTAACTTTATTCAAAAATTTAGAACTTGAGGAAAGTCAATTTAAAGACAATGATAAAGGACTCACAAATATTGGCATAAAACTGACACAACTGGTTAATTTTCCAGACAGAGAACAGAAAGCGATTGGTTATATATATATATATATATATATAATAAGGTCACTCGAATAAATTTTTAGCTATCATGAGTAATAAACACCGAGTTATGTTGTGTTGTAAATACAGATACATCTGTCGTACGCCCCAGATTGGTTGTGGTTTATTGGCACAGTGGTATTTATCTCGTTACGTTCACTACTCTACGCAGATGTCACTGGTGTAAGCCTTGAAATAGACTTTTTTGGCCACAGTGTTGTCCATGCTGAAACATAATTCCTTAAATTACCCTGTATGCACATTATTTTTGTACTATGAGTCAAATAATATAAAATCATAACAATTTATGAAACAGAATGTCTTACGCGTTTAGTTCCACAGATAATTCCGCGTTAAAAGTCTCTTAATTCTAGCCATGGTGATAGTAATCTTTTAGAAAACTTTCTCGGGAGCTACTTGAGTGCTAATGGAACGACATATCATTATAATACTCCTTTACGTATTTTCTACACGATGTTACTGCTAGTTGGATATTTTCTTATTGTTATACAATGACTTTCGGTACTAGTTCCAACTTAAATAATTGAAGTTAAATATCTTTATTATGGACATATGTCTTAACCTTGTTAATTTGTATCATAGAATTAAGTATTAAAATGTGGATAGATTTCACCTTAACCACCTGACGGCCACAAACGGATAGATCTGGTCACTGAGCTGTTATTTTTTCCACAATACACTAATAATTCAAAATTAGATAATTAGGAATTTTTAGTTCCCTTTTTAAGTTTGAAGGTCTTAAATAATAGGCATAAGGTTTATAATCATGTGCATAGTTATATTTTTAATCTCAGGTTGAATTAAGCATTATTTTCTTACATAAGAGAAACTGTGCAGTGAAAATAACATTACAATCTTGCCCTTTTCGAAAGCAGTCAGAAGGTAACGTTGGAATGACTTAACTTTGAATAACCATTGAAACTTTAAGGTAAGAAAAAAAATAAAATAAAAAATGTTTAGTGTTAAATTTGCATGAATTGTGAATGAGAATTTCAGAGTACCAAAATCAATAAATTGTATTTATTATAAACTCTATACTCATTTCTCTGTATAGTTTCTACGTCTTTCTACATAGTATATTCAGATTAATTAAAAATACTTCATTTCCAAAGCAATCAAAAACCGAATTTTCTCATTCATAACTCATCATGACATAAAACATTAAAAATTCACTTTAATTAAGAACCCGCCCGAAATTTACATTTGGAAAAAAAAAAAAAAAAAAAAAAATACGCATATAGAAATATTAAAACAAAAATAAAAATAAATAGTTCCTTGATTAATATTGCATAATATTTTAATTCAGAAATTTCTAGCAAATTTCGTTGATGAAGCTTTAATACAGCTTTGTGAGTATTTCATGTGTTTTGGTATGAAGAGTTTTGTGATATCATGCTCGGTCCCGCTCATCCCCTTGGATGAAGAATTTTATATAATTGCTTTTTACTGGGTATCTTTGTCGCAGAAAGAATATTTTAACCAAATCTCATGCTTCTAAGAAAAGGTATTTGTAATGGGCGACGACGAATTAGTCACTTGCTCATTCAGTTAAGACAAACGATTTCATATATAGGGATTTATATATATACAATAACCGCCGCTTAATAAATTCACTGGTAAATAAAATCTGCCGCTTAATATCATTAAATTGCCAGGACCGGAATCAAATCATTAAAAACTATTTTAAAACCGACGCTTAATAAAATCAGCATCGCCGGTTAATAAACTCAAAAGTGTCTTTTAGCAGCCAATAAAAGAAAATAAAACAACAATCCCCGTTATCTCTGTTTGTGGAAAATTTTACACTTGCAGCATAGTTACAAATTTAACACGCTCCATCACTTATCTCAGTAACAATTTCAAAGAATGTATTCTTCAAAGCGGGGTAATGAGTTAAAAATTTGATTTTATTCAGAAGTGTTTTATTATTATTGTTATTATTTAAAAAAATCTAATTTTTGTTTTTGAAATTACTAAAAAGCAAGAAGTTTAAGCATAGGGATTTTAAATTTATATGTAAACGTAATCTTTCGGCAAACTAATAAGGATTTTCCCCAAAGAAAAGCGTATCGGAACTTGGGATATCTTTAATTTATTGTATCGAAGGAACAATTAATCAAATTAACTTTCAAAAAATAAGTAATATTGTTTATTAATTCCATTATTGGTTACTTTTTGAAATTTATTTCTAAATTCAGGAAAGTAATACTTTTTTTTGAGTGCAGAAACGTTCGCCGGCTACAAAAATCAGCCGCTTAATAAAATCACTTTGACTCAGGACGAATGTGATTTTAATAAGCGGCGGGTACTGCATATATATATATATATATATATACAGTACCCGCTGCACCACAGCACCATATATATATATATATATATATATATATATATATATATAACATAAACAGTTATATTCTATAATTACAATAAAATAATTTAATCATTTAAAATAAAATTAAGAAAAAAAAATCTGCCTTGCAAAATATACATAAATTTCATTTATAGTTGTTAAGAATCGATTTTTCATTTCAAGTAACTTCAAATTGATTCCAATTACAATAAATTTCTTAAATTAAAAAAAAAATAATAATAATTTCTTTGTTTTATCAAATTCTCATATCACATTGCTACTGTATAAAGAAAATAGTTAAAAAAAGAAAAAAAAAAACTAAATTTGATAATTATTCGTTCATATACACTTGAATATAAAAAAAAAGAAAAATTGCAAAACAGTTTAATATTATTACTGCTTACTTCTGCTCTCCAGCATATAATGATTCAGTCTGAGAAAAACATTTTGGTATGAAGATATTTCGAAATGCTCTCCAAATAGGAGATAAAAGTGATTAAATTTGAAGGGGAACATTTAATTTCGTTCTCGTTGGTAATAACGTAATATCTTCTCCTTTTCTTTCAATTATTTTCAGTCGAAAGATATTACTTAGAAGTAAGATTGTATTGAATATTAATGAGAGAAATTGAAAAACCATAAATTGGGCAAATTAAATCGAAATAGTATTTGAAATGTTATCGTTATCCATATGTTTTGGACTTTATGTATACAAGGAGGCCACAATTAAACTGATAATGTTCACGGTGTTTTACAGCGTGACCTAATTTCAAAAAAAGCGCCGAATTTTGTAGGAAGATTAAACAAGAGGGAACATGAAGGATTCAGTGAAAATTAAAATTGTTCCAAAACTTCCAGGATTATGTGGTGCTGTGGTAAGTAGAATTAAAAAAAAAAATGAAAGAAAGAAAGAAAAATGGAAAAATTTAAACAAATTAGCGCAGTGTCTCCAATTTCAAGAAAGGAAATGTGGACTAATGCAGTACAAAAAAAAAAAAAAAAAAAAAAAAAAAAGTGCACAAATATAAGTTTTAAATTAGAAATTACGACAAAAGTTTTGCTTAGAAAACGGCGCGAATATTCCCTAGCATTGATTTTTTGAACTATTTTTCTTTTTCGCGGGATCCTTCGTCCCCCCATCTCGTTTAGTTTCCCCGCGAAAAGGCCCTGTGAGGCAGCCAGTTTTATTATGCCCACCTTGAAAAACATATGTTTTTTCAAATTTTTATACTGTTTAAAAAATTAAAGATAAGTTTCGTCTTTAGAAAAAATTTCACATTATCTTTCTTTAAACGTAACGTAACCAACATGTAAACCAGACTACAAAGAATTATATTGAATAATATTCACAATTAAAACCGTATATATTACTGGAATTGGATACATGTGGTTTTAATATAAATGTACTAAGATTTTAATAATCAAATTAAATAATCACGTATCAATTAATTTTCTCGCATGTTGATGAAATATATAGCGTTTTATTCTTCATAAATAAGCTACATAAATAAGAATAGTTAGCACTTTCTTCATAAATAAGAATAGTTAGCACTCCGCCCTTTACTCTACATGAAGAAGGTTTAAAATCCAGTTCAGACATAAATATTTGATGTAGAATATTAAGCTGACAGTTTCCGTCTAATATTTAAAAATATCTGAAGTGACACCACTCGGCTTCCTGAACATTAAGTAATTAACGACTGTATAAATAAATTAAAGTAACATAAGCCGTTAAATCAACAAAAGTGAAAATTATAATTAAGATGTTTGAGTACTTTTCTGAATTATTTAATTTTTCGCTATTGCACTTTAAATAATTCGAGTCCATAGATCATAAAGATAAAGATTTTTTTCATTATGCCCCTGTAAAAATCTATAAAGGCTTGTCTCATCAAAAGTTATACAATTCGTGCAACGGTGACCTATAACATGTGTATAAATTTTCATCTCAGTCGAATAAGACGTTTAGACGCTATCGCACTTTACAAAATTTGGGCTCATAGGCCATAATGATAGAGAATATTTCTTTGTGTCCCTGTTAAGAAAAAAAACTGGGGCTAGATTCACCAAAATTTGTACAGTTCGTGTCACATACGTACTAACTGTCAGCGCAATCGAAAAAAGCGTTTAGGCTCTATTGTGTTCACTCACACACATACATATATCATCGTAAAAATAGTAAAAATGGACTCGGGAGACTTCAACACCTACGGAAACACCAAAGTCTCGTTATCGGATTTTTGACACAATTACAATTTTTCCTTATATATGTTCGGAAAATAATATTGACTGTAGGAAGAAGCTAACTCTGACAGCCCTCATTTAATGCTTTGAGTAAACTAACTCTTTGATTTAATTGGTTTTAATGCATTTGGTTAATTGCATGTGAAAGTTAACAGAGAACGTATTTTTATGTTTGAACTATCTACAGAAAATAAGAAGATAAACATTATATGTGAAAAAAAAGTAAATTTTTACAAAATTTAAATTTGTAAAGAAGTAAAAGAAATATTTTTAAATTTTTACACATGTGTGTGTGTCATATGTCTGTTACGAAATCCATAGTTTTTCATATATTTACATACCTCAGTTTTATAATATTTACTTTCCGAACACAATATTGATGAAAGTATTGCAATCATGCCAAAAATCCGAATTTGAGATTTTGGTGTTTCTGCACGTTTTGAGGTGACCTGAATTCAAATTTATTATTTTTAGAATGATGTATGTGTGTATGTATGTGAGTGAACACGATTGTGTCTAAACTCTTTATTCAAATTGGCTGAAATTTGGTACGTATATTATAGGTTCCCACAGCACGAACCCTATAGGTTTTCTTGAATCTAGCACTTATGATTGTTTTACAGGGACACAAAGAAAAATTATTTAGCATTATGGTCTGTGGGCCCAAATTTTCTAAAGTGCGATTTTAGAAAGTTGGAAAATTGAGATGAAAATTTATACACACCGTCACATGAATTGTATAAAGATTTGTGAATCTAGCCTTTATAGTTTTTTTTACAAGGACACAAAAATTTTTAAACGGCGATAGCGTCTAAACGCTTTTCTCAATTAAACTGAAAATTTACGCACATACTGTAGGTCATTGTTGCACGAAGCGCATAAATTTTGGTAAATCTAACACGCATAGGTTTTTAACAGGGACACAACGAACAATTCTTTATTATTATGGCCTACGGGCTGAAATCATTCGAAGTGCGATGGCGTCTAAATGTGTTATCAGAATGAGCTGAATATTTATATGCCTTTTAAAGGTCACCGTTGCTAGAACTGTACAGATCTTGGTTAATCTAGTACTTTTATTTTTTTATGTAGAAACACAACAAAACAATCTTTATCATTATGGCTTAAGGGCTGAAATCGTTAATGTCTAAATTCCTTATCCGATTGAATTGAAAATTTATATACGTACTGTAAGTCACCGTCGCATGAAGCATAAAGATTCTGGGGAATCTAGCCCTTATAGGTTTTTACAAGGACACAAAGAAATTTTTTTTATCATTATGCCCTATGGGCTAAAATTAATTAAAGTGCAATTGCGTCTAAACCCCTTATTTAAATAAACTGAAAATTCATACAAATGCTACAGGTCACAATAGCGGACACAGATAGATTTTGGTGAATCTAATTCTTATAGATTTTTTACAGGGACACAAAGTAAAATATTTTATCAATGTGACTTATGGGCTAAAATTATTTAAAATGCAATAGCGTCTAATTGTTTCACTTGATTGATCTGAAAATTTATATGCATGCTTTACGTAGCCATCGTACGAACTTTATAGATTTTAGTGTACTTATAGATTTTTACAGGGACGCAACGAAAATTCATCATTATGATCTATGGGCTCAAATTATTTAAAAAGCGATAGAGTTAAACTGAACAACATACTATATGAAGAAAAGTACTCCTACACCCTATTATAATTTTCTCTTTTGCATATTTAACGATTTCTCTTACTTTAATTTATTTTTGCAACCGTTAATTACTTAATGTCGGGAAAGTCGAGTGGAGTCACTCCAGATTTCTATTAATTGCATATCAGATGAAAATCTTGTTTGTGTAAATTAAAACTTTTGAACTTCAAATGTGTCTCAGTTTAGAGCAATTAAATGACAGATATGAGTCACTGAATTTTATATCCTTTTTTTGTCATGTCTGTTCCTCTATTATATAACTTTACTTTATTAAGATTAAAATAGTTTTTCTTAGGTTAAAAGTTTTATATTATTTATAAGCAAGACTTGAAAACATATCGGCACACAAAAATTCACTAAGATAAATTAATATTTAGTACATAAAAATGGGCAAAAAAGCTGCTTGATGTCATGTATGTCACAAATGAAATTAATTACAGAAATACTAATTAAGGGGTGGTTTTTAATCACTGAAATACTATTGGCAAATGATTATTCAAATGAAAAAGTTTCGTAAATCCTCTTAAACATAAAAAATCATAATCTGATGTTATGTTCTATTATAATAACCAAATGTAAAATACAGAAAAGATCACTACCAGGGTTTAGTAATGATAATGATCATAACTTCAAAAAATTCGACAGTACAAATTAATTTCATCGTACAATATAGGGTTAGAAAGAAAATTGCGAGAGACGGTATCAAATAAAATGCTGAGTATTGTACAGAGGGTAACCACGAATATGTATATATATATATATATATATATATATATATATATATATACATATATACATAAGATATTATAAAAAAAAAAAAAAAAATACAGATAATGCCCAAATGAGTGAGCACCAGCTATAATAAAGGCTTTACATCGTCAAAAGCATAAATATGTATGTATAGTAATATTTCAAACTTTTGACAGGGATCTGCATATATGATGCTTGTTGGAACTAAAAGAAAACTTTAATATTAATTTAATTTTTACCCGCGTTAAAAATCAGAATTTTATTATTCCAACAAGTAAAACTCGGTCGCCTATCAGACGACTATAGCAGGCTCTTTGAAAACTTGAAACTTATTTATATTTCAAAGAATATATACATTTCATTTTACTTTTATTTTTCTAGTGGAGAAATTATTCCAGTAAACCAAAATATCCATACCTTGACCATAGATGTGGACGGCAGCGGAGAAAATATCACTTTTCAAACACAAAGAAATTCACTATCTTGACATTTCACATTTTTTAATCCGTTCAGACACACAAAAAACTATTTACACTTTATACATAATTTAAACATAAATTGGTTTAGGACCTATTTTTTGGCCCGTTATTACTTCTGAAAATCTACATCATAAAAAAATTGCAAGTGACATTCAAATCAAAAAACTCACTACTCATTTTTTACATCTTACATCTCCTATTTTTGAAGCAAAAGCGCCCTCTATTGTGGACTTTCTCAAATAATTTTACCTTTTTCGCAACACTCCCACCTTGATTCATCGGCAGGTGAATCAACTAAAATGAAAAAAATAGTTATACATGAAACATATATATGGAAAAAAGAACACAAATGCAGTTAATTAAAATATAAAAAGTTTGACAGAAGTGAATGTTCAAAGTTTTTTAGTCTTATCGGATAGGAGTTCTAACTATCCGACCACTCCTGGTCATTTTTGACACACTCTCAAGATGTTGTTGTGTCTTGGGCAAAACTTTATTCAATGTCTCTGGATCATTAGGTACAACTTCAGTGTCCTGTAACTTAATTTTCATGATAGGATCACATTTTGAGCACACTTCCAGTGGGAACACCTTTTATACTGGCCGTACCAAGGTTCCACTCTTGACTCTCAGCTTGACAACTCTTATACGGCCATCTTTTCCAGGATAGACTTCTTGTATTACGGCTAGTGGCCAATTTAGTCGTTTCTGATTGTCACTTTGGATGATCACCACATCACCTACTTTCAAGTCTTTATTATCTTTACCAGCCTTCTGGATCAACTGGCTTAGGTATTCTTTACGGAATCTATTCCTGAATTGCTGTCTCACTTCTTGACAATAGGCATGTCTTGAGAGCAGCTTTTTTCGGTCCAAATAGTCCAAATCTGGAGTACCCGATTCCTTCAAGTCAGAAAGAAAATCGGATGGTCTTAAAGGTTTGAAATCACCCACATCATTGGATATATAAGTAAGTGGGCGATTGTTTAAAACAGCCTCGACATTACACAGAACAGTAAGTAACTCTTCATATGTCAATACAGACCTTCCCATTACACGAAGAAGCAAATCTTTAGTGGAGCGAATTAAGCGCTCCCACCAACCGCCCCACCACGCAGCGGTGGGCGGAATGAATTTCCACTCTATTGGATGTAGTGGATCGTGACATATCTTTTCCCATTCAATTGTTCTTAAAGCTGCAGCAGTACCAGTAAAGTTAGTACCGTTATCCGAGTATATTACGGAAGGACGACCTCTACGGGCGATGAACCGCCGTAATGCTTGTATAAAAGATTGCGAACTCATGGATGACAACAGTTCCAGGTGCACTGCACGATATACGGCGCAGGTAAAAAGTATTACCCACGATTTTGTCCTATTTCTTAAAAACAGGGGACCACAGACATCAATTCCCGTAACTTCAAATACGGATGCATCTTTAACTCTGTCTTCTGGCAGATGGGTAGGGGCTGTTGCTGTGGCTTTACTCATAAAGCGTCTGCACACAGCGCATTTTCTTATTATTGATTTTACAGTTCTTCGCGCAGATATTATCCAGAACACCTCTCTGAGCATACTCAACAGTGTCTGAACACCAGCATGTGAATTGTGGGTATGTAATTCCCGTATCAGGCACTCTACGACATGGTGCTTAGGTGGTAGTAAAATCGGAAACCTGAATGCATAAGTGTCTTTTCTTTCAATTACTTTGGTTTTGACTCTAACAAGTTTATTTTCATCCATGACTGTAATAAGACCCCTAATGGACTCTCCAGTCACTGGAAAACTCTCCACTTGAATAATAGAAAAAAGTTTCAATTTTGATTTTTGGAACTCTGAAGCTGATAGGAATGGCTGGACATTCAGTGCTCCCCCTCGACAACTCTGAATAAATCTCATTACCCAACCTAAAACTCGCACCATTTTAGAGAATTTAGAAAATTTCTTATACCATTTATCACCGACCTCTGTTGTGACATTAGTATTTACACTTAAGTCGATAACTCTCTTTCTTTTAATTTCTGCTGCAACTGACTCCTCGTCTGGCAAAACTTCAGAGTCAGGCCATGATTCAGGAGGAAGTCTCAGAAATTCGGGTCCCTCCCACCAATCACATTGCAACAAATGTTTAGGCGTACAGCCACGGGAGGCCAAGTCAGCGGGATTCAATTTGCCCGGTATATGTCGCCAGCATTCTCCTTTCGACAAACTTAAGATCTCTTTTACTCTGTTATTCACGAATACACCCCAACTCTCATCTCGTTGTATCCAACAAAGTGCCACAGTGGCATCTGTCCAGTAAAAGGTTGGAACGTCAGTTAAGAACAGGGCTGCACATACATATTTTGCCAAACGTGCACCCAAAACATAAGCTAATAATTCTAATCGTGGTATTGTTATCCTTTTCAATGGCGACACGCGTGTTTTTGCAGCAACAAATTTCACAGATACATTTTTGTCACTTTTACTTCGCAAATAAATAACCGTGGCATATGCCCTTTGGCTGGCATCGCAAAAAACGTGCATTGCCCACGAATCTTTGTTCCCATAACCTATTCTACGAGGTAATTTAAGCTGAGAAATACCAGACAGTTCTCTATACCATTTTAAGAATCGATTTTTCAGGTCATCTGGTAGAGGTAAATCCCAATTTGTTTTAGTTGCCCAGGCCTCTTGAAGTATTAATTTCCCAGGTAACATTACTGGTGCAATAAAACCTAGCGGATCAAAAACAGAGTGAATTAAGGAAAGTAATTTTCTTTTTGACAAATCTTCTACGCTAATATCATTTTTGACTGGAATGAAAAGTTTGTCCTCTCTGCGGTCCCATTGTAGACCTAAAACCGGTGAGACCGTATCGCAAGGGTTATCTAAAAACTCATTTCCACTTGTTGGACCAAATGTCCAAAGACGCAGTTCCATTTTGGCCTCTGCCATAATCTCAGTTGATTGACTCATAAATAATTCTAATTCTTCTTTATTATCAACTGAGGTCACACAGTTGTCGACATAAAATGAATCAGCTAACTTTTTCGCCACACTTTCATATTTTGGTGCGACGTTTGACAAATGATGTGAAATGACTGATGCCAATAGGTATGGGCTACTAGTTACCCCAAAAACCACTCTTTTATGCCGAAATTCTTTAATTTTGTCATTTACCCACCAAAGAAATTTCAAATAATTTTGATCTTCCCTCTGTATGCCAATCTGCAAAAATGCTCGTCTTATATCGGAAGTTACGCCAATCGATTTTTCTCTAAAACGCATTAAAATAGCTGGGATTTCTTCTACTAGGTTAGGGCCTTTCATCAAATAATCATTTAGAGAAAATGAACTAGCCGATTTACATGAGGCATCGAAAACTGGTCTAATTTTGGTGGTTAGACTATCTACTTTGATAACTGGATGATGTGGCAGATAATGTCCTACTTTACTATTTTCAGATTCTGGAATTATCTCCACAACATCTTCAGAAAGCCACTCACTAAATACCTTATCATACTCATTAAAACTATTTAATTTTCTCAATTTTCGCGTGGTGGAAAATAATCTCTTTTCTGCAATATGCCTGTTAGAGGGAAGGTCAACTGGGAAATTTTGGACCCAAGGTAGACTCACGCAATATCTACCATCTTCGGTTCGGTGAAGATTCTTCAAAAATTGTTCCTGTGCTAACTGACCCAACAAACACAAGACTTCTGGCCACAAGCTGTAAACGTTCTGGCCAAACAGACTTGTGGCCATTGGTATCATGCCAGTGCTACATTTTAAATAGAGCGCCTGAACTTCCGGCAGTCGGTGATTAACTAATCACGGGCCAGTGCGGGGAAGCTGATGCCTTTTCCTTGCTGAGTAGCCACTGCAGGTCGGATTCCGGGAAAACTGTTGTGGCCTTGCATCATTTAAAGAGAAGCGGGCCTGTTACATCTACCGTAACCTAGCCGTAACTATGCCTGAATCTGCTAATCTCGCGCACGCGCAGACCGTTTTGTATCACGTCAAAATGCCTAGTAAGTAAACATACATGGCGTCTTGTCTTCGTTCGTGGAGTGGAGCAACCTAATGTGAAATGGTGAAAACGAAGCAAATGTAAGTAAGATCTTCCTGACATTTCTCATGCAAGTATGTATGCATCGCTTTGCTTTCTGTTTTTACTTTATACTGTGACAGTAGTAGAATTAAGAAAATGACAGTAAAAAATTTAATATCTAAATATAGGAAAATGTTGAAATAATTCTAATCGCAAAAGATTCTACAACCGGTGTGGTAAAAACTTATTCAATTAGATGAGATATAACACAATTTCATGTCTGAAAGTACAAGCTTTGATTTAGAAAGTACAAGATTTGTTTCTTGTACATTGTTACAGAAAGAAAATCACAACCTACAAAAAAGGCTTAAAAAATCTCGTACCTGTTTATTGTTAATTTAAATTATTTTTAAATGAAGTAATAATTAATATTAGAGTATCAACTACTTCTGAAAGTGGTAATTTAATTTACAAATATGTATAATATGACTGAGAAACATTTACTAATAAAAACATGGTTAAAACGAAAAAAAACCTGTTTTTTTACCAACCCTGTATATTAACTTTAAAACACAAATTAATTCAAGTCTAGAAAACTTAATACAGTAGAGAATCTTTATAATGCACACCTTAGGCCCAGAAGTAGTGCATATTATAGAATCTTGCATTATCTATATAGTTTTACAAATTAATAAAACTTATCAAGTAATCATGGTCATATATTGCCTTGAATAAATTATGATATTTACATTTGAGAACCATTTAAAAATTTAAGATTTTTCATTGCATGAAATAAAATTTAAAATTTACATAAATGATTATTTAAATAAATTAGCAGCAAATACATTAACACTATACTTAATATTGTCTTACGAATCATTTACCAGTATTTTATTTTCTGCAGTTTTGTTGATTTTTTTGGATTATGAAATTTAGTTTTCTTTTTTTAATAAATTTAAAATATTTTATTCATTTAAAAAAAAAAAAAAAAAAAAATTCTCCCCCCACCCCTTATTTATAGTTTTTTTACAGGGAAATAATGAAAAATTCTGTAATATTATGGCCTACAGTCTGAAATTATTTAAAATGTGATGGTGTCTGAATTCCTCATTTGATTGAGCTTTAAAATTCATATACAAGTTATAAGTATATGTCACACAAACTGTATAAATTTTGGTGAATGTAACACTAATAGTTATTCTACAGAGATACCCAAACAATTTGAATACATTCTGTTTTATTTAACAATGTACTATTTGAGAGTAAATAATCAAACACTTATTGTTAATTTTCTCGTTTTGTTTATTTAATGACTTCTCTTACTTTATTTTATTTAAACAACAGTGAATTACTTAAAATTCAGAAATTTGACTGGAGTCACTCAACATTTTTATTATTTCTCTTAATGTTTTTGCATATTTATCAAATTGGTTATATATATATATATATATAGTTATATACATTATTTTTGTGAAAAATAAAAAAATAACTTTTCTATGTAGAAGTAAAATTTAATTTTGTATATTTTTCATATGGAATTTCTATTACCAAGTAATATTTTTTTTTAGAAAATTAAAATAAGAATATAAAATTATGAAATGATTAAGTATGTAAATTTGATTTTTTTCAGTTCTTGGATAAAAAAAATGACATGTTGGTATTGCACATAAAATGTTATATAAAAATGAAAACTTTGCTTTGAAAAGGCTTGTGGACATAAATTGATAAAAACATTCTACCTACATTTATAAGATTTTTTTTTTTACCTAGTATAGAAATGTTAAATAAGATATTTCCATATTAAGTACAAAATAACAAAGAAACAACTTAAATCATTTTTAAGATTATAATCGTCTATGACGTATGTAATTATCAATCATGCCGTTTGTGAAAAACTTTAATATTGAAAAGTCCATTTGGGGAGGGGGGGGGGATTAAGTTATTCTTTAATCGTCAACATTTTGTACTGGAGATGACTCAACATTATGCAAGAAATCTTTTTCTGGCTAAAAAGCCGTGTCTATTTCTTTTGTTTTTAAAGATTTAGATATAGCATTAAATAACTTTTTTTTTTAAATATTAATATCCAGTATGATTAATATTACAGTCCACCACAGCAGATTTACTTTGCTACATCTACAAACTGTACATAACTAATGTAATTAGCATTTTCTTCATGATTTTTTTTTTTGTTTGTTTGTTTATCGTGATTAAAATGAAATTACTTTTCATTAATCAAATTATTAATTTTTAATAAAATATTTCTATTGTTAAAATTGCTAATTTGAAGTTAAAACTGCAATTTATTGTTTTAACAGAATAATTTTATGCATTGAACATGTTCAGTTTAGAGGATTTTATTTTGTCCAGTTTCGTGTGTTTTTTTCCCTTTTTGTCCAGCGTCCCGGACTTTTGACAAAAAGTGGACAAAATAACAACCCTGAATAATAGCATGTTTAATTAATTTAGTTTATTTTTTTCCTTTTTTAGAATTTTTACCTATAATTGCAGGATTAATCATGGCTAAAGATTTTGATGTTGAGGCTATGCTCAAGGCACCTTTTAAGAAAGAGGTAAGAAGAACTATAGTGGTCTTGTTATTTATTTTTTTATATTTTGTTATGTAAACATTCCAGAAATTTCAAAAATCTTAAAAATAATCTTGCTCTGTCTTGTAGAATGAACCATTGGCCGCTGTTCCTTTAAATTACTAAACAAGGTAGTATGCATTGCCACGGGGTATAAATTAAGCTTTTGGTAGAATATTTTTTTTTTTTTATAATTAAAATAAAATTGAGAAATATCGTGCTAGAGAAATCAGAATAGCTTCAATGTGTGTATGTGCAGCGCTCGTGAAATACAGTCAGCTGGTCAGCATTGGCGACCAATATCTTTTAACTAGCAATGTTCGTTTTCAATTTTAAGGAAACTGTTTTTTTTAATGTATGTTTTGGTGAAAGAATTGGTCCTAGAATCGGGCTCCAATTCTACTTTTGATGCTGGCTAACTTTCCCTGTCTTGATTCCTGCTTCTCTCACCACTTTTTCACATAATGTGTTGAATTAGGGGATTGATTAGGTGCATGTTTCACAACTCAGTATTAAATTATTGTGCTGTTTTAGGGAGTTGGTTTACACTGCTCCTTGTCAGCGTATGCTATCGACCTGGTGTTTAGTCGTCGTACCTGGGTAATGATGTATCAATGCCGATGGTGTATTGGTTTAATGAAAATAATTGGTTTAATGTTAAATAAGATATTTCCATATTAAGTACAAAATAACAAAGAAACAACTTAAATTATTTTTAAGATTATAATCGTGTATGACCTATGTATTAATCAATCATGCTGGTTGTGAAAAACTTTAATATTGAAAATAGTCTCTTTTGGGGGGGGGGGGATTAAGTTATTCTTTAATTGTCAACATTTTGTACTGGAGAAAATCTTTTTCTGGCTAAACAGACGTGTCTATTTCTTTTGTTTTTAAAGATTTAGATATAGCATTAAATAACTTTTTTTTTTTTTTTTTTTTAAATCTTAATATCCAGTATGATTAATAATATTACAATCCACCACAGCAGATTTACTTTGTTACATCTACAAACTGTACATAACTAATGTAATTAGCATTTTCTTCATGATTTTGTTGTTGTTGTTGTTGTTGTTGTTTGTTTGTTTATTGTGATTAAAATGAAATTACACTTTTCATTAATCAAATTAATAATTTTTAATAAAGTATTTCTATTGCTAAAATTGCTAATTTGAAATTAAAATTGCAATTTATTGTTTTAACAGAATAGCTTTATGCATTGAACATGTACAGTTTAGATGATTTTATTTTGTCCAGTTTCGTGTGGTTTTTTTCCACTTTTGTCCAGCGTTCCGGACTTTTGACAAAAAAGTGGACAAAATAACCCTGATTAATACAGGACTGCCACTGATGACTAAAAAGGCAACTAAAGAGACTATTTTGAAGGAAAGGCAACTATGGTGACTATTTTAGCCAAAATATAGGCAAAAGCAACTATTTTGGTACCAGTTGAAAAATTTAAACAACTATTTTAAACATTTAGCAACTAAAAAGAACAACTTCTGATGTTATATTTAAAAACAAATCCTGCTCCAAAATTACCCCTTCTCAAAGTTTTATCTTAAAAGGAATTTTTACAGAAAATGTTTACTTAAGTAATCATATGCAAATCATGATGTATTTCCTCAATCAAGCGCTATAAAAGAATTTTTTTTTTTCTTTATTTGGGGCTAAATGATATTTTGGGAATGAGCTATGAAAACAAATGCAAAGTAGTATGCTGTGGCTACCACAAGACATTCTTATATATTTTTCTGTTCAAAATCACCATGTAAAAATAATTTATAAAAAAAAATAAATAATACATAAGCAATGTTTAAGCACATGGACTCAGTTCAGTGATCTAATTAAACAAATGGCAATTGTCTGATGACATTTTATAGAAAAATCTATTTTTAAAGTTGCATCTTTAAAATCTTTGCAAGCATCATTTTAAACCTAGCAATACTTTTTAAATATATGAACAATAATTATAAGAAAAAAAAACATTTTATATACCATGTTTTTAAATTTTCTGTTGAGTTATAGCTATAAAACTACACGAGCACTTTATCAATTTGTATAAGATTTTTAAAGTGATAATGACGTCAATTTTTGTGAGATGCATAATTTAACTTTTTACAATTTTTTAACGTTCACGTTTAATTAGATGTATTTATTTTTATATCAAAAGAAAATGAACTTGTAAATTTTTTTGGCAACAATTAAATTATAGCTAATATTTTAATGTCTATTTTTAAAGCTATTAGGAGGTTATTATTTTCATATTTATTTTAATTAAAAGAAAACTAACAAAAATTCTAAAATCGGGCTTCGAAGTATTGTGTTGTCATTGGGTTCTGAGCTATTCTGAAAGTTTCAGATGTCTAGCTAGTAGGGAAGTTAGTTAAAAATCGATTGCAAGATTTGTACTTAACAAACAAACAATAATTGAAGTTAATAAAAACATGGTAAAATAGGAACTTTTGTCATAACTTGACTAAAAAACGCAATAATTAAAAGCATAATCAAAATAGGTGCTAAAATATATATATATATATATATATATTACAAAAACTTATGCCAGAATGAATAAATAAAAAAAAATTAATTAAAAGGCATCACCAACATGGCAGCAAAAGTTTAAAAATCATCAAAAGGGTTCTGTACTAAAGGTGTCCTGCCTGGGAAAATATGAAAACTGGGTTGTCAAACATGAATTTTATTTTGAAACTTTTCTTTGGATGATTTGTTTTAACTATCATTAGCGTTTCATCCTACAAAAACTAATAATAATTTGGCCTCTGATGGATTAAAATTTAAATTGGGTGATGAAATTGGTATAAGACTTATTAGTTTCAAATTTTAAAGGTAAATAAAAAGAAATTGTGAAAAATTCGCTAGGATTTGTTAGTAATAATACATTTTGGGAATCAGCTTTCATGAAAATTGCAATTAAATATAAATTTTGTTAATTAGCAGTGAGTTTTTTCTGTTTCGACAACTTGCGACAAAAATATAAATTTTCATCAAGCATTTTCTTTTCTTTTTTTTTTAAGCTAATTTCATAAATTATATAGGCCTTTACCTTAAGAAGGTTTTTCATTTTAGTGTTTGGTCAAAGAAAATATTTTTTTTTTTCACCTATTAACTTCTTTACCCACTTGCTGTATATCATGAAAGGGTGAAACTTTTGTCATTGCAATGTTATTTTTCATAACATGTCTCCTTGTTGATGTTTGCATGTTTCTAAGCAGCAAAATACCTTGCTTAAGGGTAAAACCATTTCTCTATGTAAAAATAAAGTGACTTACTTTCATAGAAAAGAAAGAAGAAAAAAACTACATTTGTTCCAGATAAAAATAGTACCATAACCCTTCATCAGGCTATAAGTAAAGTGTAGCAAATAAAGCAACAATGCACAAAACAAAATACTGAAAGACTGAAAATCACAAAGACTGAAACAAGACTGAAAATCAGTATAAATACTGGTGTGACAAGATTAAAAAAAAAAAAAAAAGTATTATAAATAAACAAATAGATGTGACCAAAGGGGGGAAAAAATTACAAAAAAAAAAAAAAAAAAAAAAAAAAAGGGGGTGTGGGGAGGAAACAAAAGAAACTTAGCAAGAGAAAGTTATGTGAGTGTTGAAGAAAGATTAACAGATTTTTATTTATTTAATTTTTAAAGATCTGAAAAGCTTCGTAAAAACAGCAACAGATCATCAATGGGAAGCAATAGATGATTTAGAAATCTCTTCATTAAGAACATTCCGTTGGTGCTCATTACTTCTAAATTTCAAATACCTTTTAGAATTAATGATCTGAAAGAATTAAAGTTTTAATCTCCAACCTAGCAGAAATCGCATGGAAAATGTGAATTGTCTTTTAAAACTCAGAAAAATTTGATTGTAAATATCTGGAAAATTGAAATTTCTTTCTCACACCTTGTTTAGCTCAATTCAAAGGATTCACATGCATTCTAATTCTGTCACAATCAGTAGAAACATAACCTATTATGGTCTCTAATTTTTGAAATATTATATTAGAAAAGTACTAAAATTCAACCCATTGTGTGTTATTTGAAAGAAAACAAAGGATTGAAAGTGAATATCAGGCTAAACCAATTTTAGGTTGCAAGAGCAGCTGGCATCACCTGGTTATATTATGTGTTGCTGATATATATATGTATATATATTTCAGTAATCTAAAATACTCAGGATTTTTTTTTTTTTTTTTTTTTTTTTAACATTAGTGAAAATTACTGCTTAATTATTCAGATTATTTTATATAATCATAAAATTAATATTGGATAAAAGAAGAAATTGGGGAGGAGGTAGGGGGGGGGGGGGTTGTGAAACGAAAACTATTTTCTGCTTCAGAAAACTTATTTAGGAGACTATCTTTCCTATGAAAGGCTACTAAAGCGACTATTTTTGTAGTCTTCATTGAGTGGAAGCCCTGTTATTAGCATATTTAATTAATTTAGTTTATTTTTTTCCTTTTTTAGAATTTTTGCCTATAATTGCAGGATTTATCATGGCTGAAGATTTTGATGTTGAGGCTATGCACAAGGCACCTTATAAGAAAGAGGTAAGAAGAACTATGGTGGTCTTGTTATTTATTTTTTTACATTTTGTTATGTAAAGATTCCAGAAATTTCAAAAATCCTAAAAATAATCTTGCACTGTGTTGTAGAATGAACCATTGGCCCCTGTTCCTTTGGATTACTAAACAAGGTAGTATGCATTGCCATGGGGTATAAATTAAGCTTTTGGTTGTATAAATTACAAATGGCTTTTTAAGTAGTATAAAATAGAATTTAAGTAGAATATATATATATATATATATATATATATATAGTTGAGAAAAATCATGCTAGAGAGATCAGAATAGCTTTAGTATAGAACCCTTTTGCGGAATTTTAAATTTGACATCAAATTAGCTCAGACATTTCCTGCTAAGGTCTTTACTTACGGAATTGCAATAGTCATTTCACTTCATCATCAAAATTATAAAGATTTAAAAGCCGCCAAGGGGCTCCTAAGTTAAAGCTCTACCTATACTATACCAAAGTAATTTTAATGAATAAATATAGTAAATGATGCTAGGGAATAAAATACAGTTACTGCATTATAAGAAATCACTGCAGAACTGATTTTAAAGTAATAAGTACAACACTTTGAATAAACACCATAAAATGCAATAAACTCGCAGAATTTAACAGAGGGGAGTCTATTGTATTTTATGGTGTTTATTCAAAGTTTTGTACTTATTACAGTTACAGCATGCCTTTATATGGAAGAATATATTAAAATAAAGCCTATCATGCTAAATTAAATTCTGTTTGCAAAGAATGTAAGCAGTACTTTTTTTTTTTTTTTTTTTTTTAAATACATTTTTGTGTAGTAATCTTTTCCTCTTGCTTTTTCAAACTGTAAATTAAACTTCAAATATGAATCCCAAATTCAGAAATAACTTTGTGGCCTAATTCGGAAATACGGTATCATTTCACTACTAACTGTTAAAAAGTTATGCTTAAACGTATCTAATTCCTAAAATATGATATTATTTATATTATTTCGGTACTAATTGTTAAAATTTGCCATTTTTTTAAAGGTGATTTCCGAAAATCTGGATGTTTTGTGGCTTATTGTTGAAACCATCAATCCTTTCGCCGCTAATTATTAAAGTTACTTTAATCGCCCAATTATTTTCTGAAATAGGCTTTATTTCACGGTGTTCAGTGAAATCTGCACTTTTCCTCAAAGATAATTCCCGATGTATGCAATAAATTAGCCAAAATATGGAATCATTTTACTGCTAATTTTTAAAATTTATGTAATAGCATTAATTGCCAATAAAGGTTATTATTTTACTGTTAATTGTTAAATTTTGTATATTTTTCAAAAATAAATACCGAAATATGCAATTGTTTCACAAAAAATAATAGAATTGCTTTTTTATGCGTGATTGCCATAATACACAATACGAAAGTCTATCGAAATATGAGATCGATTTGTCGATAAAATTTACATTTAATCGTTTAAATTATATGCTGAAATAAGCCATTATTTCACTACAAAACAACGTTATTTTCTTGCAGTGGGTCGTCAAAATATATCGCTTTATGGCTTGTTAACAAAATTTACCTTTATCATGGCTAATTTCTCAATTAAACGATTGTCTGCGAGAGGGAATCTGCAAAAGCTATCATGTCATAACATCGCCAAAAAAAAAAACATAAAATGAAGTCAAATTTCATATTTTTATAATTTTTATAACTGTAATAAAAAAAAAAATTCGAAAATCAAGCAACGAGGTACATCATGAAAGGTCAAAACGTACCTGAATATGTGTGTTTTTATTTTTTATTTTGCTGGCATCCGTTTGCCAACAAAGCAACCAGCATACACAAAACAAAATAGACATTTTTATTATATGTAGAAATAAAACTTATTCTTTGGCGATGTTTAGATGCATGGCGTTTTTTCCGGCTATGTAATGATGCAATGCCGTTTGTCATTTAAAATAAACATATTTATTTTCCTTCTTAGAACTTTAATTACATAACGCTGCACTCTGTTAAAGTGTTTATGTGATCTGTGTGAGGATTATTGTGGCACTTTAGTTAGATAACAAAAATAATTTGAAATTTGGTAATTTCTTTAGCTTGGATTAATCATGAAATATTTATGTATCCACTTAATATATGTATATATTTTATTCTTTATTTTGCTTTACCTAATTTATTCATTTATTTTGCATATTTTCGTACTACATCTCCAAAATCGCATTTGAGTAATAAATAATTAAAATGCACTGAATGGCTTTCAGTTTCAGCTCTAATTCTTTTTATTTTCATTTATTTTTTTAATTTATTTACATTAATATTAGCACTTTATTGATTGTTTTCAAATAATGATAAAATAAATAAGAAAATATAAAAAAGACTTATCTTTTTTCAATTATAGAAGTCAGCCTTATCCTGAAGCCTGTGGTCATTATGCTGTTCCACTTGAAAGCACTTTTAATATTGAAATACTTATAGAAAAAAATCAAATCTTGGCAAAAACTGCTATATTGGATTAGTTTTAGGTGTTCAAAATAAAAAAGAATGCAAGTTGACAAATTTAAATTAACATTTTCTAATGGATAGAACGAAATTAGATACAAAAACAATGATGTAATGCTAACCTATCAGGTGATTCTTTTTTTTTTTGGCTTCCACATATAAAAGAGGTTTCCAGTGTATATATATATATTATATTAGCTATATAAGCAGACTATTTTTATTAATTAAATCAACAGACAATTTTCATAAAAATTTGTTTCTGAAATCAATATTTCCTTCAAATCGTTCGTCGGTTTTACTCTGAAATTTTAATTTTTCGATCATTTCTTGCATTTTCAAATTTCGGGTTGCACAATCAAGTTCAAAGGGTATCGGGGCAGAATTATTTTATCTGAAGGGCAAACAGGGTGCAGCGCTTCGTTAATTCTGCCTAGAATGGACACTGTGTGTATATATATATATATATAGAGAGAGAGAGAGAGGGAGGAAGTATTTGTTTTATGAAAATTTTGAACTCTAAAATGTCTGTCTGTGTATGTCATAAATTTTGTGGATGCTGTATCTCAAGAACTAATCAAGGAAATTTAACCAATCTTGGTATTTAGTTAAACCCTGACCTACACAGATGCTGATTAGATTGGGAGATCAATCGCTCAACAGATGGCACTGTGATCTCAATTAAAAAAATTTTAACATGGCATTATAGGACAAAATTTCACAAATGTACGTTATACAAGTTATTTTTAATGTGTAATTGTAAAGTTAATATGGATTATTGATGTAATAGTACTAGTAAATTAGCATTGCTTCTCCCCCCCATCCTTTCAGGATGTAAATTTTCAATATGGATGTCTTTCGAAAAACTTTTAAATACTTTAAGACAAATGGTTCAACAATAGATCTGTGATAATTTAAAACTAAGTTATCATTTTTTTTTCTATTCTTTAACAAAAAGTTAGAAAAAAAAAATCACATTTCTTCTTATGTTGGCACAAAACTTTCTTTTCGGCATTTAGTGTTATAATTCTGTGAGATAAAAACTCGTCTGTACTTATTATGGAAAAAAAAATTCCATAAATATTAATTTAATAAATAACTTGTAGTGCATGAATTTGTGTAAAATTATATAGAAAAAAGTAATGTGGTGGTCACAACCTTCTGATTTTTTTTTTTTTTTTTAATTACAAGTTAAGTAAAATTTTTAAATATCAATTTAGTATTAATTTTTATGCTGTTATGTATATATATGTGTGTGTAAGTAATATTGAGAGTAAATTTGTAAAATGTGTATGTGTCCTGTCAAAAATGTTTGACCACCGGGAAATCTTGTTGCAGAACATTCAAAAGTATTCTGCTATGGGGGATAGATAAGATCAAAGCATTGTAATTATGAAATTTTAATAATACATAAAGTAAGCTAAAGAGTTTTATGCAATATTCTTGGTATCACACAAGATAAAAATTTTTGTTCATAATTTTGTTTGACTAGTTAAATGTTTGTAGTAAGAAACCACATTTACAAAAATACTGGTGCTCAAACTAAAGTGGGACAAGATCATCAAACGTTGAAATGGATGCAAAATCTTGTATATATTAAAAGAAACAACAAAAATTAAATGAATGGATGATATTGAACGCTTTTACTTTTTATAGGTTTTAAAACTTAATAAAGCAAGCTTCCAAAAATTATTGATATTTATGCTGCATATGGAGAAAGATTGGAAATCATAAGGTTTCTGCAGAGCATTTAATCAGATTTTTAGGAGGGGGGGGGGGTTGGAAATCACAAAATTATAAGTGAGAGATATTGAACAATTCTATTTCTTTATAGGTTCTGGAATCTATTTACATAAGGTAAAAATATTTTACATCTCCCTCTTTAAATTCTAGAATTTAATAAAGCATGTTTAAAAGGACATTTATGCTATGGAGGGAGAAAAATTAGAAATTGCAATCTTTCTATTAAAAATCAGGAGACTTGGAATTTTTAAACAATACTATTTTGAAAAGAAACAGAAATATACAGTGCTGTAAATATAATATGCGTTGCATGAAAATAAACGCACCTTAGCTTTAAGAATTAGAATGATATAGAAGTGTAATAAAAAAAAATATGAATAGGTGACGCTTGATGCAAACGGTATGTGTATTATTCAAGAAATGAAAATACGAGTCAAAACGATGAAAGAACAATATGATTTTTTAAAACATAACTTTATTGAATTTATGTCAAAAGTACATGTTGCATGAATTTAAACGCACATGTAAAAAATAAATAACTGAGAAACAAATATTGTATATAATACTTTGTAAAGCCACCATGGACTTCTATAACAGCCAGTAAACGCCTTGGCATTGACTGATACAGTGGCATGAGGTCATCCAAGCTGATTGTCTTCCAAGCTAATAGAATGGCTGATTTTAGTTCATCTTTCGTGTTAAACAGCCTTCCGTTTACGTAAACACGGCAAGCCAGAATACCCTATACGTTCTCCACTATGTTTAAATCGGGGCTTTTTGAGGGCCAATGCAGAACTTTAATTTTACTGCCTCGGAACCATTTTTTCACGATATGTGCTGTAGGTACAGATGCACAATCTTGCTGAAAAATATAATTTCTTACAGCTTTCTTGACTGCTTGACGGCGGAGATTCCTTGTGAGCATCTGGACATAATCTACAGAGTTCATAGTGTTATCCACGAACTCTAATTCGAAAGTCCCTTTAAAACCTATGGCTGCCGACACCATGGCAGACCCACCTCCTGATTGACGTTTTGAACAGTACATTTCTTCGGTTCTCAAATCGTGCCAGTAGCTATGAAATCCATCCGGCCATCGAGATTAAACTTATTTCATCGGAGAAGATGAATTTTTCCCATTTTGTCGATCTAGAATCCATTTTCTTGCTCATTCCAACCGCATATCATTGTGCTTTTGAGCGAGGGGTGGTTTCGCCTTCATTTTCTTAAATTTAATGAATGTTGCAGCTTTGATAGTTCTCCATATGGTTTTCCGATAAACACCCAGCTTGTATTGAGCCTTTATCTTCGCACAGGAAATATTCTTATTCTTTGCAACGTTGCATATTCGACGTTTGTCGTAACTGGTAAGCTTTCCTGTTCGCTTCTTATACGCTTTTTTCCTATAATTTTGTACTTTCTTTATATAATTTCGCACAACACTCTCGCTTCTTCCGATTTGGTGCCCAATTTCACGATTGCCTTTATCACGCATAAAGTCGATTTTTATCATCTCGTCTACTGTCAAAGTTTCCCCTCTTACCATCCTGAACAAACTCCGTAAATTTTGCACTCAAGCATTAAAACTGTTTTTAGAGAACTTTAGCAACATGACTGTCAGTGTTTTAGTTTAATTCCGGTGGCTCTGATAAATTTTAAACACAAAATACAGAGTGCGTTTAATTTCGCGCAACAAACGAAAAACAGAAAAAATAAGAAAATGCTTAAACACTCATTTACATAAGCTTGCATGAGCCTAAACATACGTGCTCAAAGCAACTTATTCAGTTGTTAGTAATATGCAATAACTGTAAGTCACATTCCTTCTTTAAAAATTACTATTTCTGGTTATTGGAAAAGGTGCGTTTACATTCATGCAACGCACTGTATGTCTCATGTCTCACGTTTTCTGTCATAGCGGTGGCAC
Source organism: Salticus scenicus (assembly GCA_963930645.1). Lineage (NCBI taxonomy): Eukaryota > Metazoa > Arthropoda > Arachnida > Araneae > Salticidae > Salticus > Salticus scenicus. The sequence goes on from OZ005652.1 coordinate 327,803,073, forward strand.
TGTAATAAGCTTCCTAAAATAGCGGCAATTTTTTAAAAACAATTTATTGGAAGTGAGGAAAGTTTAGCTATCTATTCCAGATTGTTGAATGTAGGTTAAACATATTTAATTTCAGCTGGAAAATACTTGTTAATTTCTATACTTTTGCCAATTTTTTTGTTTACCCGTCCTCTCTCTGAACATATCCTGACTTCCAAAGAAAGATTGAGGGGGTGCTTGAGCAGTATTTTACAGTATGTTTATATATATATATAATTTTCTTGAATCCCATAGTTTTCTTTATATTGACAAACTTTTTTTTTTAATGATTATGTGAAGAATATATGAGTAAAAAAAGAAATAAATTAGGGGAACAATCTGAGCTATCATTTAAAGCTCATAAAAGCATTGTATTTTAATTACAGATTGTATGCTTCACATGTCAAGATTTTTTAATGTAAATAAGTATTTATTTTATTCTTTCTTTTTCTAGCTGCTGTGAGGAGGATCAGATCTGGAAAAAGTAACTTAAAAAAGGAAAAAGTGTCTTATTAACTGGAAAAAGTATTTCTGGAAAAAGTATCTTATTAACTAGGTGGAAAAAAATAAATGAAATTTTTTGAAGTTACTGGTTTTTGTTTGTTACAAAGCAAAGTTTACACACACACACACACACAGAAAAAGCTTAAGTTAGTTTTTTTTTTTTTTTTTTACTTAGAAAATGACAGGGTTGCTACAGAACCTGTAATTTTAATGAAAACTTGGAAAGATCAGTTAGTTTCACAGTTTATTGTAAAAACAGGAAAAACTCAGTCAATTGTTTGGGAGACTTTAAAATCATTTAAAGTCTCAAGTTATTGAGTCTTTTAGTTTAAATTTTTAAATTGTTTGTTAATGCTTAATATGAAAAAAAAAGTTAATTATGTTTCTTTCTAACTGCACTAAGCTAATAAAATTAATATATCCTATTGCCAATTGACTCATAAATGTGTTAGATTCTACTGTTGCATGATGACATTTCATCTATTTTACTTTTAAAAGAACAGATGAAAATATCCTTTTTAAGTATTAAATTGTTCGACTTAAGAACTTTCTCTTTAATTTGTTATTAATAGTAAGTTAAAAAAAAAAAAAAAAAAAGACTTTTCCAGCATAGTTCTATCAGAATAAAATATTTAAAAGAGAAAAAAGTGATTTTAAATATTAAAAAACTAATAAAATATAATATTTGTTGTTTTTTTTTTTTTTTTTTTTTAAAAAGGTCTACAAACATTTTTCATGAGAATCTGGCTATAGCTCCTTGGATTTTTTGCATTATTTATAAAAAATGTTGTAGTCTTACATTTATTTCAGTTAGATTTAGTATTTACGAGCCTAGTTTCAGTTCACTCTTGCTTATTAAAAATGAGAAAAGTATTTGCATATATATAATGTAACATGATTAAATTGTGGTAAATATTTCATTTCTTAATGCAGTGTTAAAATTTTACATTTTATTAGAACATGTAAAGCTTCTTCCTTTTTCTTTTTTTTTTTTTATAATAAAGATTTGATGCTTAGATTCTCTACTGTGAGCTACAATCAACACTGGATTTTAACTGAGATTTATGCAAGTGCTATATATTGCATTTGAAAATATTTTTTCATTGTTAATTTATTAAAAGAGCCCTTTCTCTCTTCCCATGTTATCCAATGGGATTTTTGTTGCTTCGTTTCAAAAGGATATCTCATTCAAAAATAAAGTTTTTCGATATCTGTTTTTTTTTTTTTTTAATATTAAATATTACTTTTTGAACAGGTCATCATTTAGCTTAGTGAGTAATTTTTCGAAAAAATCAATTTAAATATTTTATTTCAATAAGTAAACTTAGAAGTAAGTTTAGATCTCTAAGTGATTTTTTTTTTCTTTTTTTTAATTACCCACTAAGCTTAAATACAACATGTTCAAAGAGTAATATTCAAGAAACAGAATTCGAAAAATTTAATTTTTTGAATGAGATTTTTATAAAACGGAGCAACAAAAATCCCATTGAATAAAATGAGAAGAAAGAGAGAGGGAATCTGACTGATGTACAGCCTTAAGGGTGGGTATCGCAGATATTGTAATCAGTTTTTATAAATTACTGTGTTTGAAATGTTAATTTTGCACACATATGCATTGAAATGCAGCAAAATTAAATATTTTTATTTTGAAAAGTAAAAAGAATTCCAAAACCTGCTTTTTTACAACCGAATTCATAAAAAAAAAAAAAAAATCAATAATATTCTGATAAAAGTAACTTTTGGTGTCATTAACAGATGAAATAAAAATGAATTTAAATAAATATGTCTATTTATTTTATTTTTAAAGCTATACTTTAGATTTTTTAACTGCATACAGGTGAGCCATAATGACGGGCAATTTCGAAGTTCTGCTTTTGATCGATTTTAAATTGAAAAAATTCAAAAACTGCTTTTTTTTTATTTCCAGTACTTTGTCACGTGGGCGAAAAACAAAAGCAATTTTTCCCGACCGGAAGAATAGTCAGTCAGCATGTCTAGCACCTGGCACTGCAGAATCCTTGATAAATGAAATAACTGCCTGTTGGCAACTAAATTTCATACTTTAGTTCATTTTAAAAAATCTAATTGCTGTAGAGATAAGCCACTTGCACTCTTAGATTAGGAAAAAAATCCCCTTTCATTTTGTGCCAAATTCGTAACAATCGAACTAATATTTCTAATTTATTTTCCACTTTTCCTGATTTTAACTCCATTAAAATATCTATTTTTATGCAATCGCGGTGAATTCTCAGTCATTGAGATCGCCTTTTCATTTGACATGGGTCGACATTTTAATTAATATCTCCGGAACCAATTAAAATTTTTAAATTATTTTTTCACTATGCACTCAGGCAGGCTTCTGAGCACCCGTATGACAAATATTGTAGTTCTGCGTTCAATAGGGGCTGAACGTTTAGATGCTCAGACAGAGAGACAAACATCTTTTATTATTATAGATTAAATTTTTGCTTTCTGAAAATATTCTCAGTAGTTGAGTGAAACATTGAAAATTTCTATATGTTACAGAAGTGCTTCTCTCATTTTCTGAGCATATTTTTGACAGATACGCCACTAATAGTTCTCCTCATTGAAAATTGACCAGAAATGCAGACTTTGCTCTTCTGAAAACAATTTTATGACTGTAACAAATCCATATATAACTTTAAGATCATAATACTTATGTTCACTGACAGAGAAAAACAAAGCTATTTTATTGGAAAATTTGTTACCACAATGACTTCACATAATGCATTTCATTGAATTCTGTTTTCTCATTCAGAAAATTCACATCCATACAATTAGTACTCTGTTTTGTAAGTTCATTTTTTTTTATATTTTGTTTCACAGTTAAAACAAACAGTTAAATTTTCACATTTTTAAATATAAAATATGAAAAATTTATAAATTTTTCAGAAAATTAGTACTAATTTAATGGATGTGAATTTTCTGAATGTGAAAATGGAATTTCAAAAAAATTAAGTGATGAATAATTCTGGTAACAAATTTTCCAGTGGAATAATTTGAGCTTTGGCCATTGCTAGTAACACTGTGGGAAACTTTTGGCCAATTTTTATTAATATTAACCATTTGTGGCTTGATGGTTGGCAACTTTCGGTTAGTTTTTATGTATAATGGCTGTTAATGATATGATGGCGGGCCACTTTCAGCTAATTTTCATTGATGTTAACTGTTAACGGCATGATAGAGGGCAACTTTCGGCCAATTTTCATATTTGACAGCCATTAGTGGCTTGATAACGGGTAACTTGCGGCCAATTTTCATATTTGTCAACCATTAATGGCTTGATAACGGGCAACTTACGGTCAATTTTCATGTTTGCCAGCCAGTAGAGGCCTGGTAACGGGTAACTTGTGGCCAATTTTCATAATTGTCAACCATTAGTGGCTTGATAACGGGTAACTTGCGGCCAATTTTCATATTTGTCAACCATTAGTGGCTTGATAACGGGCAACTTGCGGTCAATTTTCATGTTTGCCAGCCAGTAGAGGCCTGGTAACGGGTAACTTGTGGCCAATTTTCATAATTGTCAACCATTAGTGGCTTGATAACGGGTAACTTTCGGCCAATTTTCATGTTTATCAACCATTAGTGGCTTGATAATGGGTAACTTGCGGCCAATTTTCATATTTGTCAACCATTAGTGGCTTGATAACGGATAACTTACGGCCAATTTTCATATTTATCAACCACTAGTGGCTGGTTGGTGGCTATCTTTCAGTTAATTTTCTTTAATATTAATTGTTAATGGCATGATGGTGGGCAACTTTTGGCCAATTTTTCAATTTGTCAACCATTAGTGGCTTGTTGGTGGGCATCTTTCGGCTAATTTTCAGTTATTGTGACCATTAATGACATGATGGTGGGCAAATTCTGGCTAGCTTTCATTTATGTTAAGCATTAATGGCATGATAATGGGCATGTTTTGGCTAATTTTCATTTATGTTAGCCATTAGTGGCATGATGGCGGGCAGCTTACTGTACTTACGGCCAAACTCAATTTGGCCGTATTGAGGCCGGCGTGACACTTTTTTTACGTTGCCGTTACGGCCACCGATAGCGGGCCGCTACAAGTTGCTTATGGCCAAAGGTAACATAGCCACAAGTGGGCCATTACCTCCGTGTTTGTTGGGGATCTTCTATATCCTTAGAAAAGGTCTGCGCCTCATCCCTAATACCGATGGATTCTAAATCCCACATATCAGAAACTTTCATATTTTGAACAAGGAGGTTGGTCACTAGCATGGACTGGGTACCCTCAAAACTTTGGACACGAAAATTATTCTGTTCCCCACACAAAGTCCACCCCAATTTGGTATTAATAGCTGTCAGACCTCCCTTTAATTGAACTACTTCACCAGTGAGAATTTGTCCATAAATATCACTTCCTATTAGAATCTCAATTTCAGGATAATCATCGCCTATATCTGAAATCCAAATTTTATGCCTTTTTAATTCCCCCAATAACGGACCTTTAGATATGCGTGGTATTGTACCGCAAATAGTATCTTGTTCGAGAAAATTGAACTGATGCTCATTACTTCTCCCAACGGGTCTAAGTCTCATACTATATCTATTATGACTTTTTGATTCAGTTCTAGCTCCCCCAAACAGCGTATGAGTTAAATTCTCAGTGGAAATAATTTTCAAATTTAAAGCTTCGGCTGTGGATCTTAAAACATACGATCTCTGCGATCCACAATCTAAGAGACACCTAACCTTTTTTCTCAGACCACCTGAGACTACTTCAACTATTAATGTCATGAGAATGACCTCTTTCATACATGAAGGAGTAGACACAGTACTCTGTACAGCAATTGACCCTTTTTCACTAACTATTGTCTCGTCCTTATTCTCTGGAGCCTCCGGGCATAAAATTATGGGATGAGAGCGCTTACAAAGACGACACTGAATAAATTGTTTACATTGCTTCGCAAAATGACCAGATTTAAGGCAACGTAGGCAGCATTTTAACTCTTTTAATTTATTAAATTTCTCTTTTAAAGATAAAGACCGAGCTTTGAAACATTCTTTACTTTCATGATTTTTTCCGCAAAAGACACATAACTCCTTAGTCGCTACCAAACCAGCAGCACTCGCAATAGGTTTTTTATTTTTGAATTTAATCTCTTTAGGCCGCTCTTCACGCGAGGGTGTCGTAACCTCGAACCCAGAACGTGCGAGTTTAACTCTTTGTTCCCCTTCGACTTCTTTACGCAAAAACTGCAAGAGATTTGAGAGACGGGATCCCTCATTACTAAATAGAATGCTCCTCTGCCATACCCTAATCATCTCAGCGGATAAACAAGACTCAACCATGGGATATAGCCAAGCACCATTGGAGTCTGGGCTTATGCCCAATGACTCGAGAGCTCGGAGGTGGGACTCAATTTTGTCAAACAGTGACACCAGAGATAGCTTATCTTTGCCCTGTGAGCGTACATTTTGAATAATTAATTTCAGTAACTCTCTCACATAAATTTCAGTTAAAATTTCCTTATTTCCGAAACGCTCCTCGAATGCCGCAATAGCTTTCGGATAATTTTCCTCTGTTAATGGGTAACTTTCAATTAACTCACACGCCCTAGTTCCGGGTAACATAGATTGCGTTAAATAATGGAATTTATCTACGGCATCAAGATCCTTATCTTCGTGAATTTTTTTGAACTGACCCCAAAACGAAAGATAATTTATTAACTGACCATCAAATTTTTTGATCTCGATTTTTGGTAACTTATACCTCTTTTCATTGAGATTAATACTACTATCTGGTGATACAGCAAAAACATTAACTTTTGAATCCATAAGATTAATTTTTTCCTTTACTCGTCGGCTAAGCGAAATAAATTCATCAGAATATTCCTCACAAGCTATAACTTCCGTTTCCAAATCCTCATAGGAAGTTTTCCCTTTTATCAATAAATCCAGTAATTCCGAATCGTGAACCTTTAATTCGCTTACTGCTGTTTGTAACTTTACAAATTTATCTTCTAAAACTGACCTATCGGGTTGTTCCCTCTCTAACTCTTCTTTTATCACATTAGCCGTTCTAGTAAAAGCAGTACGTGCAATGGCACGTTTCTTCTTCAATAACTCAACACTCATTTTTTATTTACTGAATGTCCTAAAATGCCTAACACAAATTTTTAATTTAAACTAAAATGTTCTTAAAACTCTAATATTTTTTAACTCAAACTTCAAATAGTTTAAACTGTAACTCAAATTTAAACCATAACTAAATTATTCAAGAACAAAACTCAGTTTAATTTAAAACAAAACTCAAATTTTAAAACCATAACTAAATTATTTGAGAACAAAACTCAAATTTTAAAACCATAACTAAATTATTTAAGAACAGAACTCAATTTAATTCAAAACCAAACTCAAATTTTAAAACCATAACTAACTTATTTGAGAACAAACTCAAATTTTAAAACCATAACTAAATTATTTGAGAACAAAACTCAAATTTTAAAACCATAACTAAATTACTTGAGAACAAAACTCAAATTTTAAAACCATAACTAAATTATTTAAGAATAAAACTCAAATTTTAAAACCATAACTAAATTACTTGAGAACAAAACTCAAATTTTAAAACCATAACTAAATTATTTAAGAATAAAACTCAAATTTTAAAACCATAACTAAATTATTTGAGAACAAAACTCAATTTTTAAAACCATAACAAAATGATTTAAACCAGAATTCAATTAATGCAAAACCGAAACTGATTTTTAAAACCAAAACTCAAACAGCAATCGAATGATTTAAAATTAAAACTCAATATTAAATCATAACTGAAATAATGTAAAACCAAAACTCAAATTAAATGCAATAACCTTTTTGCTCTCAAATAATCACAAAAACATTAACTCAATTTAATAAATAAATAAAATGATATAACCTTCAAAAATATCAAAACAGAAAATATTAAAAGCATAACCTTTAATTGAGCCGTTCAGTGCACACATCGACTAACTCCACTTTTTGAAAAATCTTAAATTTTATGTCAAAGCACTTGGTATAATCATAACTTTTTGTATTTATAATAACTTTCCGGAATAATAAAGATTAGCACCGTTAAATGGCAAATTTTTTTTGGCCATTGAATAATAAGTAATTTATTTCAGAAGCCATTTCGATTAACTCCATACTCTAATGTAAATCGTTTCGGTAACGCTGTATCTGTTCTGGCCGTGCATCGACGCTTATTTGTTTTTAAACAGCGGAAGATGCTCTCTCCCTCTCAATAATATTCGTAACAAAATCGCATCGGTAAACAGATAAAAAGAACAACGTTTACAGTAGACTTTACCTGTAGTAAAAGTAATATATTTTTTTCTTTTAAATTATACTGCTAAAATATTAAATTATACTGCTAAAATATTAGTTAATGCGCTGGATAAAGTTAGAAAGGTCCAAACCCTATCTCATACAATTCAAATGTGACTATAATGAAGATACAGAATTTCAAACCATTAATATAAGAAAATCTTTAGTGGGTAGACCGCAAAGTTTGAAAAATATAGATCAGCCTCTATTATATCCTAAAGGTAGAACTGTGACAAGGGAAAAATGGAGAGACATGATGGACCTGCTAAAATTCATTCCTCCTGTTAAACACGATTACTATAAGAACTTGTCAACAAATCGAAATGACGAATCCTCGCATACAGCTGATGAAGAAGACATTATTTATAATATTGCTGAATCATCCCAAAGAATAATGCCGCTGACATAAAACTGCTATGAATTAATTACAAAAATTATAATATAACAGAACTGACAACATACATTCTTATGGAAAAGCTGTGATAAAAATGTATAATAACTAACTTTTTCTGTAATAAAAAACTTAAAAATGTAAAGACTTAATTTAACTTTATTACTTTTTTCAGTTGCCAAATCGATTAACTCCACCAGTCACATAAAAACTGTAACATTACTGACGATTGTTTGTTGGCTATTCTTTCTTATTAATTTTATACACCGTTAGATGAAAGCTATATCTGCAATTATGCATTCTACATTATATATTTGAATTCATATTATCAGAGGAATTTTAAAAAACAATATACATTACATCATCGCGTTTCTCAACTTTTTGTTTTATGGAGTTAATCGATGTGTGCACTGAGCGGCTCAATTATATAACTCAACTGACTCAGTAAATAAGAATATAAAATGTCACAAGGAAAGAACTGAAACAGCCACCATTCCCATCTCTGCTTATTCATTCGCATATTCAATAAAAATTAAATAGTTTAACCATTAATCTTAACCTTTAATAATATTATGAACACTCTAATTATTTATATTAATCATTAAATTATATTACTATTTCATAGTGTTCTTAAAAACGAAAACGAAACTTTTAAAACCAGAACAAAAACAAAAATAATCATTACTGTTAACTTTCAAAGATCCTGATCGCAGACGCCAGAACTTGTTGGAACTAAAAGAAAACTTTAATATTAATTTAATTTTTACCCGCGTTAAAAATCAGAATTTTATTATTCCAACAAGTAAAACTCGGTCGCCTATCAGACGACTATAGCAGGCTCTTTGAAAACTTGAAACTTATTTATATTTCAAAGAATATATACATTTCATTTTACTTTTATTTTTCTAGTGGAGAAATTATTCCAGTAAACCAAAATATCCATACCTTGACCATAGATGTGGACGGCAGCGGAGAAAATATCACTTTTCAAACACAAAGAAATTCACTATCTTGACATTTCACATTTTTTAATCCGTTCAGACACACAAAAAACTATTTACACTTTATACATAATTTAAACATAAATTGGTTTAGGACCTATTTTTTGGCCCGTTATTACTTCTGAAAATCTACATCATAAAAAAATTGCAAGTGACATTCAAATCAAAAAACTCACTACTCATTTTTTACATCTTACATCTCCTATTTTTGAAGCCAAAGCGCCCTCTATTGTGGACTTTCTCAAATAATTTTACCTTTTTCGCAACAATGCTAATTAAAGCGATAAAATCCTCTAATGGCTCAATGGACGAGTCCATTATATACTGTTCGCCTGTTCGGAATGGATATAGTGAGATAGTTCCGCATATTCCTGCAAAAATGTAGAAATATTTCTTAGAACTTGAAAAAAGGTACTTAACTCTGGATTGTGAAAGTAAGAAAAGTAAAGAAAATTACACATACACACGCACAAAAAAAAAAAAAAAAAAGGAAAAATGTTTTTAAGTGCCTTTTACTGTTCTCATAAACATGACGTTTTTCTGTTCAAACTCTATCATTCCAATTAAAATTTCAGTATGAATCAAATTTTGAACAGACAAAAGCACATTTTTAAACATGGTACAGTTTATTTTATTTTTTATTAAAACTATTTATGTGTACACAGTTTTATAGACATACCATTCTCTGATATCTCCTTTTTTTTGTATACAGTTGTTTGCAAGACAACAATTACACAAATAGGTTTTCTTAAATCATTCAGAAAAACTATCGAATTTAACAAGATTTTTTTTGGAGTTATATATATCAAATTTATAAGGACTAATAAAATAAATCAAGAATGGAAATGCTTTCGGTACGCACTGATTATTAACACTTTCCAACTAAAATCAGTAGTCGCATTGCGTAATCTTCGTCGGTCTTTGCCTACATCATCACTCATCGGCAGACAGATAGACTAATGGAATTCATAACACCTCTTAAATATTGTTGTAAAGTGTTAGATATGCTTAACACAAACGGCGATGCAAGTAGTGCAGTTTACAATTGTAGCCCTTAATGCATTTGAATATTTTAGTATAGCCCTGTAAATCTGAACGATAAGCATATCATATTCTATATAAAACATTTTTTAGTATATTACTAAATGCCAATTCCATTAAGATTTCGCAATAGAAAGTTATTTAAACGGGATTTTTAAAAATGTGTCTCCTAAAGCGCAATACATTTGCTTTTTTTTTTTTTTTTTTTTTTTTTTTGGGTGTACCTCTACACAAACTAGTTGTAAAAAATCTAATAAAGCCACTTTAAATAGGAAACATTTCATAGAGAACTTGAATAACACATTTCCCTTTTAAGAATATGTACGGATGCTGCTGGCGGGCAGGTGGGCAGATGGACAGATAGACAGACGGATAGTCAGAGAGAAAGTTAAACTAATTCAAATAATTTTTTCTGTTAAAAATCATCAGAAAGTGTTAAAAACGCTTAATGTCATCGGAAATGAAATTTGAGCAAAATTCCAATAATAGACTTTAATGTAATTTAATATTTCTACGTGGCACTGTTAATCATAATGCTAATAACACTGCTTTACATTTTTTGTACATATGAATAACATATTTGAATTTCATTAAGATTTCAGCAAAGTAATTTTTTTTAAATAGGGTTTAGGGAAATACCTCTCATTGTATACTTTTAGGTATACTTTTAGGTGTCCCTGTGTACATACAGTGGTGTAGTATTTACTCCATTTTCACTAGAAAACATCTGATGATAAAGTCGAATATCATAATTCAATTTCACTAAGATTTGTGCAAAGTAAAGGCATTAAAATATAATTTATAGAAATATCTCTTATAGAATGCAATGCTTTGGAATACGTATATTGCTATACATAAAGGAGTAGTGGTGTTTACTCTATTTTATATTGGGAACATCCGATGATAAACTTGAATAACATATATCAGTTTTTAGAAATGCCATTAATATTTACTGGATTTAGAGTGTGGACTGACAGACTGACAGATGGAGAGACAGACAAACTGAAGTCATAAACATTTTTCAGCTTTGTTGGAAAATGTTAAAAAAGGACAGATTCTGAATGTAGTAAATAGTGAATATTAACAGAAGTTTACTAAATATGTTTAATAATCATTTTTATTTTGTAAATATAAGTGGTTGTTACATTTTGAATATTATGTTACTTTCGTTTGCCAAAATATATAATGTGCCCTTAATAATATTTAAAATTAGCTGAATATAATTAAAATATTATTATTTAAAATACACATTATTTACTTGAATTTGTTTTTACAATTTTGGGGATGAGTGAACGAGATAATTACCTTTTGGAAATTCTATTAGAAAATTTGACAGATTTTACACTAAGGTATCCTTTAAATAACATTAAAAAATCTTTGATTTCACACCAAAAGGTAAGAAGACAAATGTTACCTTGTCTTCTTCAATTCGAGTTCTAAACTTACAGTGGTTAGAAACTTACAGAACGTTTAAGAATGTTAACAATTTATAATGATCCAAATTTAGTATTTTTATTTTAGTATAATTTTAGAACACATTTACCATTAATCAAGTAACCAAACACCAGTTTTAAAATTTCTATAGATATTACACTTTTATTTTACGTAATTATTTCAAAATTCTAACTAAAATCAGGTTGATTGTCAAGGAAATCGTATAAAAACGTTTTTAAATAATGTATATAATTTATTACCATGTATAAAACAATAACATTAACTATTACATGATTCAGTTACTGTCATTGAAGATTTCCTTATGCATAATTTCTATCCGAATAAAAACTGTTCGAAAAATCTGAGGAGTTACTCTTTCAACTCCTTTTTCATAGTTATACTCCTGTTCAAAAATTTAAGAACATTTAAGCACTAAAAAAAAAAAAAAAAATCGCAAATTTCCCAATGGAGGAGATTTTCTTAAATTTATAAGAAGTAAAGAGAGGGATTATTCTCAATTGTTTCAACAAAGATCTGGTTTCGACAATAATTCACAAGAGGGAGGCAATAAATTCAGTAAATTAGCATGTTGTCGCCACCACAAGACTTTCTTCAATATTTTCCTGTTCAAATTCACTCAGTAACAATATTTAAAAAAAAAAAAATTACGATTTTTTTTCTAAGTTTTTTTTCGTTAAAAGTAAAAAAAAAAAAAAAAAAAAAAAATCGATAATATTATTTAAAGTATCGTAGATTTATAGTTCAGCCATTCGTTTTAAAGGTATTGACAAGACCTTTCGAAAGATACCCATCTTGAAAATTTACCCCCCCCCCCCCCACGGGGGATATTTCCCCCCAGGGAGGCAAGCAATGCCCCCACATGCACATAATTTTTTTCCTAGTTAACTACTACTATTATCAATAATTCATATTAATTTTACAATCACAAGTTAAAGATAACTCTCATTATGTACATGTATACGAAATTTTGTCCTATACTGCCATGTTAAAAATTTAGAAAAAATGCGCTCACAGCGCCACCTGTTGAGCGATTGATCCCCAAATGTAATCAGCACCAGTTTATGTCAGGGACCAACTAAATATTAAGTTTGGTTAAATTTTATTCATTGGTTCGTAAGATACAGTGGACACAAATTTCGTGCTACACACACACAGACACACAGACAGACAGACATTTTCTAAAAACTATCAATTCGTGTTCAGGATATCCTAAAACGTGTAAATCCATCAAAAAACGGAGGTCGAAAATTTTCACTGATCTAGTACTTTCTCTATATTACATATAGAAGAAAGAAAAAATAAGTAATGGAGATCTCTCTATTGTAACTGCATAATATAAGCGTGCTGTACAATTTTTTGGTGCATTTATGCAAGAATAGCAGGCCTAGTTAAAATATTTAATAATAATAATAATAAAATTCTATTTTTATTATTATTATTTTTTACATTGGTAAGTATACCATAGTACTATGATGGTAATAAAAAAATTGTGAAAAGTTATTGAAACTAATCCTTTAATTTAAGAATGAGATTTCATACACGTCTCTTATAATACTTTGTATACATAACATTTATATCATTGTATTTATATCAATAATTCGATAGATTTGCGAAAATAAATAGAAACCGCTTCTATTTCAGAGCCGTTATTGTTTTTTTATTAGATATAATAAACCAGCGAAAAAAAAAATAAAGATCATAATGAATAAATAAATATTACCAATTATACAGATTAGAAGAAACAATGAAGAACAGGCAAAAAGATGTGTGAGTCATCTTATTAAAAAATGCTTTTTTCCTTTCCTCTTAGTTTATTAAATCAGGAAAAAGCAATCTGGCACAATTTCAAAAGGAGTTTAGAAACAGAAATTACAGAGATTAATTACTTGAATGTTGAGGGGTGTGCATGTGTATGTGAGGGGGGAGGGGGGTGTTCACTCTTTAAATTAAGAAAATACTGATGTCTGCTCTTTCTTTTCTTATTGAACAGATGGTTGATGAAAGCTCGCATAGCTCAGCTAATTTGCAAAATATGCCTGTAAGCAACTAACATTTTTTTTCTATTAAAATGATACAGAGTTATTATTCAATTAGTATGTTATGGACATCACAAAACTTTTTCTATATTTTCTTTTACAAATTCAAACAGTTTAAATGGTTAGAATTATTAATTATCAAATTCACCTCAGAAAATTATAGCCCCAAATTTGTAAAGAAAATCAAGCTTGTGGCATACAGATGACACATTAGAAAAGGCATTTTTTCAAGACTTTTTTTTTTTTTTTTTTTTTCTTAAACTTAGTTTTATTTTGAGTATTTTAGCGATTTCCACATAATGATTTAACTTTTGTGATATAGTTTCTCTTTTAATTGCCTCATAAAATGAATTTCATTTTCTCATGCCCTTATGTGTACGAGAAGTGTCATTTTTTATCGTATTTTTAAAATTGGGTTTTTGTTATATTTCTTATGTTTAGGATCCCCTAGTTCCGAAAAACAACATTTAAATGTTTGCTCTGTCTGCATGTCTGTCTGTCTACGTCTTCTGTTAAGAGCATATCTTAGGAGAATATTTTAGCAGAATATCAAATTCGGTATTATAAATTTGTGTAATACTATAAGTAAATAAACAAATAAAACAAAAACAATTAAATATAAATAAAATACATATACTGACTATTTCACGAAACGTTTTTAATTAATGACAAAATACAGCATAATCTACAAAAAAAAAAAAATACTCTCCAAAATACTCTTTTAAATTTATTTAACATATAAAGCAAATTCTTCTTTGGGTATTTTGTTTTGCTATAATAAACACATAAATATATATATATATATTAAAAAGCCCCAAAACTGATTAACAGTCTTCTACGGATATTATCGATTGATGCGATAACAAACCGAGGAACTGCGTGTCAATTTGTTAAAGCCTACTTGTGCTTCTCACCCCAAACGTTTCAATCATGGAAAAGCATTCTGATGAAAAGATATTCAGAAGTGCTTTCGAAACAGGGGATAAAAGTATTAAGTATTTCAGCAATGAGGGGAGTTGTTTTACTGCCTGATATTTTCTTTTTCTTGGATGAGATCGATTTATTTTTATCCTTTTCTTTAGAGTTTTTCTTTTAATATATATTAGTTATATTTTAATATATATTAGTTAGAATACGTTATTTTAATAAATATTAATTAATTTATGAAAAAAAAAAGTCAAAATATACAAAATTCTGCAACGTTTCATTGCAATATATTAATATATATATATATATATATATATATATATATATATGTACAGTAAAATAAAATACTCTAACAAAATAAAAATACTACAGAACTGTTCTTTATTAAAATTATTTTTCTTGTATGCATATAACATGGTAATAGCTTTTTTGAATACAATTTGTAAGAATTTGATGGAAAGAGAGTTATTTTGTTTGGTAATGGCCAGTTTTGGCTGTTTTGCTCAAAATAGTTCAAGTCAGAAGCTTACTATACACGAAAATAGGTATTGCAAAAAGGAATATATATATATAATAGCGAGCTTCGCCCGCTAGCGGGTCAGTATTTTCAAATTAATCACTAAAATTAATGAATCACTAACAGTAACTTTTAGTGTTAAGAAAAGAAAAAAAAATCATTTCTGATTGGGTAAAAGTCCCCACTGTCTTCGGCAGCGCTGCCCCGTGCGCGCTGCGCGGGCGTATTCCTTCCCTGACCCTTCGTGCCCCCCCCCCTTCAAAAAAAAAAAAAATTCTGATCGGGTAAAGCTCACACCGGGTCCCCACTGCCTTCGGAAGCGCAGACCCATGCGCGCTGCGCGCGCTCAAGTGAAGGAATACACGCGCGGCACGCGCGTACTCCTTCCCTGACCCTTCGTGCCCCCTAAAAAAATCATTTCTGATCGAGTAAAAACTCACACCGTGTCCCCACTGCCTTCGGCAGCGTAGACCCATGCGCTTTGCGCGCGTACGTGTGAAGGTATACGCGCGCTACGCGCACATATTCCTTCTCAAATCAAATTTTTATTCTTAAGAAAATGAAGGTTATTTGACATTTCTAATCGGTTGACATTTCTCATCGGTTAAAAAGTCGGGCCGGGTCCCCACTGCCTTCGTTAGCGCTGTCCCGTGCGCGCGTTGCACGCCTATATCTTCCCCACCCTTTCAGCCCTTCCTAATTAACCTACATATACCAGTTTTGAACGGTCTAACTGAATTAGCTGAGATGCAAAAGAAAACCTAATCAGGGCACCTCAAAACGTGCAAATCTGGTTAAAACTTTCGATAATATAAAAGAACTTTAAAATATCTTTCGAATGATGTATTAAAAATAATTTAATTATAATTAGAAATTGAAATATTGAAATTTTAAAGTATTACAGCGCCATCTGGCGGTAGAAATTTCTGTAATCTACTGTTCGATTCCAAATCAACAAAGCTATCTAATGATGCATTACTTATGAAATTATTTTAATTAGTAGATGAGATACAAAAGAAAACCGATTCAGGAGACCTCAAAACGTATAAATGAAGCGAAATCTTGAATCCCACTTTCGATAATATAAAAGTACTTTAAAATATCTTTCGAATGATGTATTAAAAATAATTTAATCATAGTTAGAATTTGAAATATGCGTATTAGAATAAATTTTAATTTGCAATTAAATTGTACATTTTTTATTTATTCTCGAAACCCCATGAAATTTGAACTGCAACTTCGTTTTGTGATGTTAAAAGTGTGTAGCATTTTGAAATTTGCAACTTTTATTTCCAGTACAAAATCAGTAAAGCAGGAAGTAAAATCTATTTATTCTTTCGCCCGGCGCCATGGTAACCGAAATACGTCTAGTCTGCGAAATTAATAAAACTCTTGTGATTTGTTGCCACCTTTTTTTCATACTTAATTTTAAAAAATCTATTTGTCCTATCGATAAGCTATTTAAACCGTCGGATTCAGAAAAATCGGACCTTTCATTTGATACCTTATTTGTAACGATACGACTGATATTTCTAATTTATTTTCCTCTTTTTCGGTAAAAATGTCGCTTTTTAAGCATTTAATCATGAATTCTGGGTCATTTTTTGGTAGACATGGGTCTACGTTTTAATTAATATCTCCGCTAATTAGGGTCGCATCGCTTAGCAAATTATTGCGATGTCGAGATGAAGAAATTCTGCGTCTGTCGACACCGGTTTCGAGGCGCTGCGACCATTAGCGCCGGAGCTTTAGCGGTCACAAGGCATTTCTCACAGACAGACAGATGCGCACAGATTATAATTTTATAAGGAGATATATATATATATTCTTTTCAGTAGCATAAAAACAGTTTAATTAGCAATTGGTTTTTCACCAAAGCTATTGAAATATTTTTAAAAAGTATGTTTAAAATATACTTCGCACTATATCCTATACATGCTATTGTAATATAATTATATTCTCCCTCAATGGTCTAATCACAAAGTATATTATAAAATCTTCTTTAATAACATTTTTCATAATCACTATAATAAAAAGATTCAATGACAATTCTTTCTTGTGGAAAACGGTTCTTTTCTTCCTGTTACGTGTCATATTAGCTTAAAATATCAGCGTACTCCCATAAAGAGAGCATTTCATATTGAAAAGATTGTTAAATTCAGAATAGAAAATATTTTATTTTTGCAGAAAAGATGTTGCCAACAGTTACAGTAGGTGAATTCTGATGTTATGGTATATTTTAATTGGAAAATTTATGTTAACGATAAATTCCTTGCAATTGAAGTTTTTAGTTTAAAAAGCATTGTTCATTTAATGCAGAAAGAATACATTTGCTATATAATACATTCATTAAATGTTGTTTTATTTCTTAACATGCAATAATGCATGTAAGACGTATCTGCGTACTTAAGATTCATATACAATGTCACATGTATATTTGTAAGTTATCACTTTAAATTAAATTAAGCAATAATATATATATATATATATATATATATATATATATATATATATTACGATTACAGGAAACAGAGACAAAATATAAAATGCAAAGCATGTATTTGCAAAATTAATCTAGAAACAGTGTTCCGCCCCGCCTAGCTAAAACGAAAATTAAGAAAAACAAACGAAATTTACAAAGTAGGAAAATAAATGGCGAAGCGCTACTAGTGTATATTATGTCGACACAGCATCTTACACTTTTCGACTACCTGTATCTCAGCTCCCTGATCTGCAAGACCTATGAATTTTTGCACAATCCTTGAGCATACCCTTAAAACAAAACATACAAATTTTCAAGTCTATCCGAATTAAGGGCTCGAGTACTGTAACTTTGAAAACCTAAAATTTGCCGGTGGCTTTCGTCTTCTTCTTCTCTTTGTTCAGTTTGATATGTGTAGAGACTAGAGTTCTGCACCTGTTGTACTGAAAGTTTGCATGAACATTCCTTCTGGCATGTATGCCTTTTGCAATTTAAAAAAAAAAAATGCTCAAAATACAGTGCAGTTACTTAGAAGTTTCTAATATTTAACGCAAAAATTTCATAAAAACATCAAGAGATGGCGCTCGTTTCCAATGAATTTGATTTTGACATTTAATAAGACATTAAATAGTAATAAATACTGTTATTTATTTATTTATTTATTTTTTCAAAAATGAATTGAAATTAATTAATTAAAGACAATTTTGTTATAAAATTTTTAAAATATTTTTAAGAAACTTGTTTATTAATAAGAAAAATAATTTATAAAATATTGGATTAAAATTCGCAGAGTGATTTCATCGCCAAAATTCGTAATAAATAAATGCTTAAAGATGCGCAAAATAGGTTTTTAACAAACGGAATGTGGAGGATTAAATAAAAGACCGATTCGTTAACTTTATAAAATTACGGATGATTGAAGAAAACATAGACTTAAATTTAGATCATAAGTAAACAAAATATTGTTATCAGGGAAAAATTCAAATATGATATTTTAGTGTTTCTATGAGTTTTGAGGTCTCTTGAATTCATTTTTCCTTTTTTTTTATAGAGATGACGGTATGCATGCATGTGTATGAGTGAATACGATAGCGTCTAAATGATGCATTTGATTCAGCTCAAATTCGATAGGTATGCTAGAGGTGACACACAACTACATATATTTTAATGATGTAGAGCTTAGCGTTTTTTTTTTTTTTTTTCCCTTTCTCTTTACACGGATACAAAGTAAAATTCCTATTCAGAACGATTTATGGTCTGAAATTATTAAAAGTTCGTTTAATAAGTTTAAGAGTTCTTTTGAATTCAATTTTGCTTTTTTTTTTTTACGGTGATGTCTGCATTTATATCTGTCTGTATGTACGTGAGTGAACACGCGATAAATTCTAAACACTAAATTCGATTGCATTCGAATATGGTATGTATATTATAGGTCACCATCGCATGAAATAGCTTAATGAGTACAGAAATAATGTGTATAAGCATGGGAGTGAATGATCAAACGATGCATTCATTCAATTGAACTCAAATTTAGTATGCATATTTTAGGTCACCATAACAGGAAATACATGAAGTTGAAGGAATATAGGACTAACGTGTGTATGTAATTGAGTGAAAGAACACACTAGCGTTTAAATGCTGCATTGCATTCGATTGAACACAAATTTGATTTGTATATTACATGTCATTATCATGCGAAATATTCAGAGTTTAATGATTGTAGAATTAATGTGGATATGTATGTAAGCGAGTATACACGATAGCATACAAATACTGAATTTTCTATTGAGCTTGAACTTAGTAGGTACGTTTAAACTCATCGTTGCAAGAACTATTCATAGAATTTTATAAATTGGGAGCGTATGGTAGTATTTCAAATGATACGAATTAGATAACCTTTGTATTACTATGAACGCGCATTATTTGAAATTTCTTTTGTTAATGCTAAACTGTTAAAAACAGAAAAACTACTGGAAAAAAAAAATCAGCTAAATAATCGGCTAAATAATAATCATTAGGGAAAATTATGTGTGTATTAGCCTTTTTTACAACGAAGCATGAATGAATTTTTACGTATCATGTCCTATACAAGCTAAAAACTAAAGTCATTTAATTCACTTAAAAGAGAATAAAACTTATTTTGAAACTAATTTTTTTTTGGTCGTTACTAAAGATTGCGTGCTTACCACTCATAGTCCTTTTATAGGGACACTCAAAAAATTCGAATAAATTGTGTTCCCTTATATTTACACACGAACTTTGGTAGAGGTACTCAAATTTTCCCTTTCCCTTTTAGGTACTTTTATATTAGACGACTTTCACTGGACACTCTTTCATGGCCCATACTATAAACTGCCAAATTAAGTTAGTAACGTTTAGCTATACTGAAGGCTGTAGGTAAGGGGAGGGTGTTTGGGGATTCAAACAACCACCGAAATTTTATAGACTTGTCGAAATGTTTTTGATTATATTTCATTTTAAACACGCAGTATTATGTACTAAATATTGAACCCTCTCTGAAATTTTTATCTGGCTACGACCTTGGTTATATTAAAGGTAAAACTTTAAAAAAAATTATGAATTACACTAGTGAAAAGCATCTCAAGTGATTTGTTCCTCAGACTGAACTATGGTTGGGTCTCGTTGTGTGCACGAATGTAGAGTTGAAAGGAATAAATACATTACAAATTCATTCGAATGTGAATATGAAACAAACGCATCATGTAAATACGCATTCATAAACATGGGTTACCGACGTATTACACACTCGTATAATTATGTACGCATTAAACAAACATATTACTGCGTACTTGAATTGTCTGTGAATGAAAGGCGAATCTTGTAGAGGCCTAAATGTTTATTTACAGAATATTCCGGAAGATTACAGGTCTGTAAATCAAGAATCAACTTCAGTTTCACCAGATAACACATAAAATTCTCAGCACAAACTGTACCATAGCATTAACACATAGCAACAGGCGGTAATTCAATGGCAGAAACTTAGTCAAGCAGAGCTTTCTATTATGCAATGTCGTGACGAGAATTTCACCAGATAACACATAAAATTCTCAGCACAAACTGTACCATAGCATTAACACATAGCAACAGGCGGTAATTCAATGGCAGAAACTTAGTCAAGCAGAGATTTCTATTATGCAATGTCGTGACGAGAATTTGACCTTAATGGTCGGAAGGGAACACGTTTTATGGCCTCGTTTTAATCCAGAATTTTCCAATAACTTACGTAATAATTGAGTAAGAACTTAGACAATCGATATATCGATAATAAAGATTTTCTCTTCAAGGTCGCAAAAAAAATTCGTCTAGGAGCGATAAAGTCGCCAAATTCGTCGCCAAGGCCATAACCTATCTTGATGAAGCGGGTTTTTAAAGAAAAACCAGCTTTTTAACGCGGAAACAAGCTAGAAATGCAGAAAATTAACACTTTATAATCTGACAAAGCCTCTTAGAATGAAATTGCATAAAAATAAGTAATATTATTTACAAATTCGTAACAATATATTTACATGCATGTATGCATGCACATGTTATGCATGTTACATGCATATATTTATATGCATGTATGTAATTTACATACATGCATAATACACAAAAAGTTTGCAGATGTATTACACAAATATACCCATTATGTTATATTTATAAAAGCACATACATAACCTTCAAAAAGAAGTGATATCTCATAAAAACAATATAATTGTAAAAGTATTCTTTCCTTTAAGTTCCTTTCTTAACCAGTAAAAAAAAAAAAAAAAAAGGATTGATATCAAAATTCTCCGCCAATATTAATTCCCGTGAACTCAATACCTTGCTTAATGAAGTTCTGCCAATAACTTTGCATATAACTTTCTAATAAATCGTAATGGCTTTCAAAATTCCTTGTTAACAGTGTTAGTTTTTTGGCTTCATTTTAGAGCTATAATTTAAAGTATTTTTACGGTGGGTGCATGTTCTGTGTAGAAGTTTGAATTAATAAAAATGCAGTTAGTAAACAGTAAAATATTATTTTCGCACTCCACCGTAAAAATACTTTAAATTATAGCTTTATAATGCAGCCAAAACTCTAACACAGGTAACAAGGAATGTTGAAAGAGATTATGATTTATTAGAAAGATATATGCAGAATTTTTGGCAGATCTTCATTAAGCAAGATATTGAGTTTCAGGAAATTAATCGGGCGGAGAATTTTGATATCAATCCCTTTTTTGGCTGCGTAAGAAGGGCAAGAGTTTTTGCTGGGCGGGGTGACTTTTACGGTGTAGTATTGTTTTTTTTAATGAGATATAACTATATATTGTATAACTATTTAAAACTTTTAAAGTAATTTAAAACATTTTAATTAAAATTATTGTTTTCTGTCGTTCACATGTCTAACTTCTATTTCAAATGTTAAGCTTACCGAACTTTACAGAAAATCACCAACAGGGTGGAAAACACAAATTATAACTAAAGCTACAAGAATAATAAACAGTATATATATATATATATATATATATATATATATATATATATATATATATATATTATATACTTGTGTGCGTATGCGCGCGTAAATTGAAGAAGACATATTTTAAATTGTTTTATTTCAAAATTTAAGATTTATTATTTCCACACACTCTACACCAAACTTCCAAAGTTATGCAGAATCGTGGGAAAAAGAAAAAAGAGGGGAGATAGTGTTACTTTTGAATTTACTACGCATGAAATAAAATGAATTCAGGATCATTCAATATTTTATAGTGTTACTATTTGAAAATAATTCTGGACAAGTAAATGGGCAGTGGCGGCTCATGTATCGAAAATAGGTGAAGAGGCACACTGTATTTTACACTGTATTCATTTATAGAATATACATTTACATTTAAATAAGTATTTTTAGTTAATTTTAGTTACGACCATGCTTAATAAAACTTATGCATTAAAAATATTTAAATATTATTTTTGAGCTCTTCACCAATTTTCGGTTCTCGAGCCGCCACTGAAATGGAGGTATCTAAACCAAATGTGCAAAAATCACAAGTTTCAAATCGAAACGCTGATTCTCAGAAGAAAGAAGTATTGAAAGAAGTATGCTCTTCATATACAGAAATAAATAAAAGTTCAGAATACGTCCGGACCGAAAAGTTTTGATTAAGTGAATTCGAAAATTTTGGACTCGTAAAGATTTAGTAATACATTAACCGGAAAAGCAATAATCCAAATTCAAACCGAAACTGATCCACATACAGCAGTGTGGATTGAGATGAGTGGAGTTGAGGGCTTTTTAATTTGAACTAGTGCTACACTATCCGCATACAACAGAGTGGACCTTGTAAGGAGTTTTGGGCTTTATAGAATTTTCGTAAGAAATTCGCAAATCGGGAGTTAAGAAGAAGTCGAGTTGGGATAGAAATCTTAACTGTGATTTAAATAGGTAGTCTATGAATGATAGCCAGTAGTTACGAGTTTCAAAGGAAATCTTAGTTTTTTTCGTAAAATTTAGCAGTTAATTAGTTTTGAATAAGTTTTTTGGAAACTAGGTTTCGTATGAATGCAAATGAATTCCCCAGTATATAAAAGGCATGATAAAACCTTACGCCGGTTCCGTCAGTTCAGATCAGTACGGCGGTTTTAGATCGAGGTTTTTAGTTCAGTGCAGCATCGTTTAAAATACTCTTGGAGTTATTAAAGAGAATTAAAGAGTACAGACGAATTTGACGTCAATTATGTTGCCGGCAAGTTTATGGTAATGTGAGTACATTAATTATTTTAGAGTTAAGTGGAAATTGAGGTAACTTATTTTTATTATGCTGCTAAAGAATAGTCTCTTTTGTACCTCCTATTTAAGAGCTCTTATTAAAGTATTTTGTTAAGTTAAATTAATATCTACACTTCATTTCTTGCATATACAGCATCAATGGAGAGATATAAAGAGGTCGTACAAGACCATTCGTCACAACCTAAGCGTAATTTTGACTGTAGATATAAAAAAACAAACAAAAAATATGAAAACATTCTGTCCTAAACTGCTCCTCTGTTTGAATTAAACTTGAGTGATGTCAGGTTTCACCATTCAGTATAGAATTTGTTAATGTAGCTAAAACTTTCATCAAGTTATAATATCTGTATCATACGTAATCGTTTTTAAAAAGTTAAAATCAGTACACAAATCGCTAAAAAAAAATTTAAACAAAAATTATTAACTCATAAAAATAAAGAAAAGAAAATGACAAGTACAAAAATATCACATAGCAAACTAAAGTAGAGTAGCTGTATTTTATTATACATAAAAAAAAAAAAAGTCGCATAAAATTTATTACTGAAACAAGCAAATGCTTCAATAGCTCTGAAATTTCAAATTAATTCCTTTTCTACCTAGAAGAAATATTGCGATTTCAAAAGATTTATTTATTTAATTTCACACAGATAAATTCGAAAGAATTTTATTTAAAAGTCTTGTAATTCACTTGAGGATGTGATTCTAAATATGACTTTTAATGTTTTATTCTTTTCAAATAAGTGCTTTTTCACTGTGATTCCGAAGAAAAATTTTATCCTTCCGAAAGTAAAATAATGAAAACAATCTGGTGTGTCACCCACACGACTTTCTCTTACCCTGAAATTTAATACTATAAATACAGGTTGCAGATTAAAAGGTAAGATAACGAGTACTGTTATGTAAACCTGTGTTAAACAGTTCATATTAGGCTTCTGAAGAGTTTTATATGATAATTAGTTCTGTGTGAGGGGGGCTACCACCCCCTCAACCCCCCGTTTCATTAATGCACCTACATTTACATAGAATTTAATTCGGTTATTAAAAAATAATTCTGTTTTTTAAAAAAAATTTATTAAAATTATTATTTAAAAAAATTATCTCTTATGATAATGCAGACGATTTCCATATTAGAGAAGTGGTATAACACCAAATATCCAAGAAAAGTCCAATTTATTCTGATCATTAAAAAGAAGGAAAAAAAAAAAAAAAAAAAAAAAAACGATTTTTTTCTAAGTTTTTTTTTTTCTTAAAAGTAAAAAAAATCGATAACTTTGTTTTAAATTATCGCAGATCGATGGTTTAACCATTCGTTTTAAAGGTATTGGCAAGCTCTTTTGAAAGATACCCATCATGAAAATTTACTCCCCTCGAGGGGGGAGGCGAGGCTCCTACATATACAAAATTTTTTCCCCAGTTAATTATCTCTATTACAAAAAATATATATTCGTTTCATTTGGTTTAGTGCAGTCTATAGACGTTAAACTCTACTTTCCTGCAATTTCCCCCATAGACGTAATGTATTAGAATTCTCTTGATTGTCCCTGTACACGAACCATTTGCTTGATCTTAACGAAAAGCTTACTGTAGCATCTCTATATGATACACATTTAGAATACCAAGTTTGAAGTTTCTGCCATAATTTGTTTTTGAGATATGCTGATAACAGACAGACACACAGACCATTTGCTAAAAACATGATTTTCGTATTCAGGTGACTTCAAAACATGTAAATATAACAAAATCTCGCGTTCGGAAATTTGACCCAAAAACAATACTTTCTCTACCTTATGGGTAAGAGAAAGTAAAAACGTGAATCGGAAATTATGTATGAAAATAAAGATATAGAGTTAAATACCTTTGGAAAATCTGTAAATCACAATTAGAAAATACATTTGAAATTACAGAAAGTGGGTTTTCAACGCTTAAGTACAAATTTTGTAGAAGCACAAATTTATATTTTGAATATAAAAATATCTTACAGGATTATTTAAGAGAGGGAATTTAGAGCCTGTTACGAATCTGAATGATAATCATACAACCTTTTATTTACCACAAAGAGCAGTAATAATAAAAATAAATCGTTTGACAAGTAAACTACGTATTGTGTTTGGCTCTTCCTTCTACGATTCCAATAATCTTTCTCTTATTAATTGCCTGCATACTGGACTTAATCTTTATGAAGATATTTTTGACATTATGTCTAGATTTAGGTTCCATCCCATCCGGTAGACTCTACTGCAGACATGAAACAAGCATTTTTACAAACTTTGATAGACGAGGAAAGTAGGGATGTAACACTGCTTTTGTTTACGGAAAGCCCTAACGAGAAGGCACCTCACCCCTTCCGGTTTTCAGATTTACTAGAATTTTGTTTGGACTTAATTGCAGATCATTCTTGTTGGCTGAAACGATAAATAATATTTGAAAAAAAATCTAGCGACATATAATGAGACTGTCGAATTCTTGAACGAAAATATTTATGTACACGACATAATAGGATGTCAACCTATTATGTCGGTTGGGCTTTAACTACAAACCACAAAATATAAAAAAGAAACAAACAAAAATTGTGAAAACATTATGTCCGAAACTTATCCTTCATTTGGATAAAACTTGAATGATGTCATAGATTTCCCCATTCAGTTACAGAAATTCTACTGTAGCCAAAATTTCGTCAAAATAAAATTACCTGTATCATACGTAATCGTTTTTATAAAGTTAAAATCGGCAAACAAATCTTTGAAAAAAATTGAAGAAAAATTATTAACTAATATAAATAAAGAAAAGAAAATGATAAGGACAAGAATCTCTCATAATTAATTGAGGTAGAGTAGGTGTATTTTATTATATATTTAAAAATATTTCGTCTATAAAATTTATTAATAAAACAAGGAAATGCTTTAGTAACTCTAAAATTTAAAATTAATTTTTTTTTTTTTTTTTTTTTTTTTTGCCTAGAAGAAATATTGCGATTTCAAAGGATTTATTTAATTAATTACACACAGATAAATTCCAAAGAATTTTGTTCAAAAATCTTGTAATTCACTTGAGGATGTGATTCTAAATGTCTTTTAATGTCCTCATTCTCTTCAAATAACTTTTCCACTGTGAGTTGATATTTCATATGCTTTGAAGAGCGCTAGAAATAGCACTTGATTCTCAGCTTGAAAAGAACTAGTTAAGTAATAAAATATGATTGATATTTTCTGAAATACTTTTAGAAACTTATATTTTTATTAAGGAATTTTTATAGTGTATATTGTTTTCTGCATTCATATGTGCCTTAATTACTTAATTTTGATAAGCTATATGTAGAAATAGCAATATTTTATTCATTAAAGTATTTAATTATTCAGTTATATAAGTATATATATTATTCGGTTGGTTAATTTGTTAATAAGTTAATTGAATGCAACACTAATCATAGTTCAAAGGCATGACAGTATTTTATCCCCGATAAAGAGAATGGGTAACCTTCTTTTGCATGTTCTTTAATAGCAAAATATTTATATTTCTGGTATAACGTTTTAAAATTTTCTTAGATCTTTTGTAAAATCCTTCAAAGTTACAGGCAATTATTCTTTTGAATTTGAAAATCTTTGTGTATAAAATAAATATATCATTCAATACCACTTTTAATCTAATAATTATGCACAATTTTTTGTTACATGTGTACCGTTAGTCCTAGATTTAATGGTACACAAATTGTAGTGCGAATTGCAGTATCACGTAGAGTGCATTCTTCAAACTGCACATTTTTTCATCGTTTCTTCTCCTGTTATATTAGAGAAATATATAAATAAAACCCACTTTTGTGCTTACAAAATTCCATTTTACAATATTTTTAACACGCTTTTATTAGCTTCACCTGTATGTATGTTTGTATGTATGTTTGTAACCGCTCTGGGAGCAAACAAAAAAATCTATATTGCAAAAAAAAAAAAAAAAAGACTTTCCCTACGTGAACGCTGTGGCTGTGAGGTAAAGCTCCGCGCTACGAATCTAAAGGTCTAGCGTTCGAGCCCAGTCAGGGAAGATTTTTTTAAAAAGGGTTTTGTTTAATTCTAAATTATTTTAATTAAAGATTTAAATGTATGTAAATATTATGGTGTGTCACTCACACGATTTTCTCTTACCCTGCATTTTAATACTAAGATAGATATTTTGTGCTTTTTAGTTCACATTTCTATAAAAGCGTGTTCAGTAATTTTTTAAAACTATAATATTATTATTTATCTATAGCTTAATCATGATACACTTAAAAGAACAATTTGCAGAATATTGAGATAAACTATTGAATGTATTTAATGAAAATTTGTGTTCCCGTTTACCTATTTAAATTTTATAGATAATTTTTAGAATATCATTTTTTATTAGTTCATAACTATGTAATTTTTTCGCCCTGTTATACGAATATGACGGATGGTAGTATGCTTATGCCGATAAGATATTTAGTGTATGAAATTAATTTAGAAGCAAGCTGTGTTTATACATTAAAATTTATTGTTATTATTATTATTATTTTAACAGCAGATTACATTAATTACGTGTATCATCTGACATAGTATTCAAAATATTTTAATTTGGCAATGTTTTCAATATAAATATAATTTGGTTTTATTCTATAAGTATCCAATTGAGACTTATGCTTTCTAAAAAAGATTTTGATGAGGATTAATTTAACTTTATTGATTTACTATGGATGTAATTTTTTTTTTTAATTGCTTATCATTTAATATTTTATATGCACAAGAGCCATCTACTGAAAGCATTTTTTATTAGTTATTTAAAATGTAAGTAAATTTTAAATACAATAATTATTTATTTTGAATATTTAGTGTATACACATACATATATATATACACTGATTTTTGACAAAACTTGATTTGAGGTTAAAGTACATTTCCAAAGGAAAGATTATACCTAATTATAATAGTAGCTTTGATCATATATAACATATTTGTTATGTAAAGGCGAAGTTAATTTTTAGAAGAATGAAAAGTCCCCAGCCTAGAATTCGAGTATACGCCTTTGTAACTTCAGATGCTGACGTTTCATCAACTTATATAAACTGGTCCATATCGGACTGATATTGTTCTTAGGAGATTTCTTACAACATTGGCACATTGATGTAAAAGAATCAATGTTTGAATTTCAGCCTGGTACTCTTAAGCTCTTGAAAACTTTTGTATTTATTAAATTGTTCATCATTAACATCAAATAAAGTAATTATTTATTAATATTATTTTTTATGGATTTTATTCGCGCATGCATGGATTATCCTAAAAGGTGGTTCGATACCTATTTGGAAATTTTTGTATTTCTGTTTTTATTTTAGTTCTCAAAAAATTACTGGATTATTAATTATTTTTCTTTAAATTCTCTTTTTTTTTCCAGATCATTCCAATCAGATCAAATTTTATGATCAAAAATTTCCTAGCTTTAAATTCTTGAATTTTATTAAAATTTATTTGAGTCGTTTCGTTATACTAAGTATATATATATATATATTATGGTTATATTTGTGTACAACATGGTGTTTTAACAGTTGTTACAATTTTTTTGTGTCAGGTTTGGAGGATTAGCTCTCAGTAATGGCAATCAGTTTTGCCACCTGCCACCTATTACTACCATGTTTTTATTAACTTCGATTCTTGTTTGTTTGTTTGTCCAGTACAAACCTTGCAATCGATTTTTAACTAACTTCCCGACTAGCTAGACATTTGAAACTTTGCTCAAAACACGATGGCAATGAATTTTTTTTATTGTTTTATCCTATTGTTCCGGATTACCTCTGCCTTCGGTAACGTTTATATGATTCAATAGAAAATTTAAAAACATGGTATATAAAAAGTTCTTTTTATCTTGTAATTATTTTGTTGAGAAATACATTTGCAGTTAAATGTTCAGTTTCTTGTAAGTTTGTGCTACATTATTCCACTCAGTTAATTAGTTAATTTTGTATACCGTTTAATTTATGTTGTATATAGTTTTTCTTCAGTTTAATCAGTAATGAGTGTTTCAATATATATGTATATCTCCATATTTCTATATCTATATCTATCTATCTGTCTATCTATATGTATGTATATATATATATATATATATATACATATATGTATTTGTACACTGTAAAAAATATGTCCTATGAACAGATTAACTACCAGAAATTCTTTGTAATTTGAGAAAATACGTTCTGACAACGTAATTTTTTTGTAAATTACATATATTTTCTCAAATTACAGAAATTTTCTTGCATAGGACATATTTTTTACAGTGAATGGATTTTATTTCCAATAAGTTACTGATCCATATGGAACTTAAATAATAAAGGCAGGGTTTAAGATAAAAAATGTACTGCTTGCTGCATTGTTTTAGGAAAGCAATACAATAATATATATATATATATATATTGTTAAAAATAGTTAAAAATCTTACGGCAAAATGGTACTGTCGGCTGAAAATCTAAACAATTCACTTTTTACTGAAATTTTAATTTTGCACGTTAAATCACATTTTTTACAGCAAACTTCCTTGTTACCACAGTATGAGCTCATTCAAAAACGATTAATTGTATCCTAGATATTCTTTCTCTTTTACTACGGGAGGTTGCCTGTGCAGTGTTCTCGCCCAGTAAAAGTTGTTACAAATTTTAACACATTTACTTTTTAAAAAACTTTTGCTTTTCTATTAAATTCATGCGGTGCATTTTTATCTTAAACCATGATTTATTATTAAAGTTCAAAATGGTTCAGTCATTTGTAGGACGCCCTGTATACACACGCATATTTAAATATATTATTTAATAACAGCTTTAAGCATGTATAGTAATTTGTAGAGTTTATCAAATTCTTCCGTATTACCTATTAATATTTTAATATAATTATGAATGAAATAATATTCAGTTATAAAATTGAATATAATGGTAATATAATTATTTAGTTCTTTATAAGTCCTTTCTTTGTCTAGTTGGAGCCACAATCGAATAAAATTTTTGAGACAATATTCAATTCCTTCGTTTAGCTGTGTAAAATAAATTTCAGCATTTTCTGCATATAAATTTAACTAGTTCATCAATTTTGCTGCGTATCATATATACCATAATTCTTTAAGTGCCTTTACACTTTTCTATAAATAATAACTTACGGTATTGGTTGTACCAATAGCGATTAAAAAATTTTGAATTTAAAAGTTAAATAACTTTATACAGAAAGAAAAATGTCTTGGACAGGAATCTAACTTGGACTTGTAGCTACCGATTGCTGAAATCCTAATCTTGGCCAGGACATTTTTCATTCCGTATAAAATTAAAATTGGTCAAGTTTAAATTTTTATATTAAATTACTAAAGTTAAAGTAAAAAAAAAAAAAAAAAAAAAAAAAACGATTTCCTGAACAACAAAGTTTAGTTTTATATTTATTCGCGTGTGTTATATAATGCAGCATTTATAATGTATATCTTCAGTATGCTAATATATGAATGAATATACTATCATACAAATCAGAGCCTGATTATTGTTATCCAGATTTCCGTCAAATTTATCAGATGGGGACAATAGCTAATTCAGTGAGATTAGAACTCTGTTGAGAATATTGAAAATTCAAATGTACAGTAATTCAAATCATTCTTGTAAATAGGATCGATAAAGCCTTCAAATGCCCGTGAAGCAATCAAGCAAAATGCTATTTATTTTATACATAATACTTGATGTTAAAATGCTAAATTACTTAAATTCTTCGTACATTTAAAAACGTACAAATGACATTTTTTTCAGTTAATTTATAATATTTTAATTACAGCATATTGAGCCAAAATTATTTCTTAATCTTAACTCTAACTCTTAACCTTAAAGATACAGTATTTTCTGCCTAAGTTCCTTGATTTCGCTTGATACCAACATACTCTGTAAAAAAAAATTGTAAAATCACGGTATTTGACCGTATAATTTTAGGGGAAATGACCGTTTTGCTACATAAACGGTCATAATCCGTAAATTAATGTTTTGGAAGCATAATTTAGGAAGTAACCGTATAATTTTACGGGAAATGACCGTTTTGCTAACTAAACGGTCGTAGCCCGTAAATTGATGTTTCGAAAGTATAATTTTTTCAATTTTTACGAGAAAAAGCCGTTAATCTACGCAAATTGTCCTTATCTTCCACCAAACCATTTTCTTATGAAAAAATCTCTTCATATGCTATCATTTCAGTGACATCAAGAGAGAATTCCATTTTCTTCCGTTTTCAAACTGAAACTATGATTGTTATTTATACTAATTGAATGTGATTAATTATGCACGCATGACACATAGAAACACCCACTGGTTTTAATAAGCTATTGTTTTCTTAATTTAATTCAAAAAATTTCCATCTGACTGAAACTGAGCAATTCATATTGATGAAATTGATTTTCTTTGTCTATTAACACGAAAACATTGAAAAAGAGAGCTAAAATGGTTTCTTGATTTGAAACCAGATTTCTAAAACACAAACTACAATCTAATAATTGTTTTATCCACTAAACGCATTTTTTTTTTTTTTTTTTTAAGCATACAGCATTCTAATTGCTCTTAACCTTTTAGTTAAGCCTTAGAAAACGGAAAATTTTAATGTTGTTTCCACAATGCATTTTTTACAATATGCTAAAATAAAGTTTATTTCAATATGAGATGAATATGTAATTAACCATTTGAAGGTAAGTCTTATGATTATTATGTATGATCTTCACTGTTAAAAAACAAAACTGTTTTATCTGAATATGACCATCAGATACATACAGCACATCATATATAGCAGGTTCTGCTCTCGAAATACTTCAGTCATTTCTTTATTCAATGGATTTGGATTTTGGGAATAAGGAGTGCCCTCCATGGGGGTCTTTCTAAAGGGTCCTAGCCCGTATTTACTCAAGTTACGAAGAAAACCACGGAAAACTCCGAACGGCTAGGCCGACGAGCGCGACCTGGGATCGAACCCGGCACCTTATGTCTACCAGCTTTGAGTGCAGAACAGCTCGGCCGCTGGTGGGCTCCCTTCAATGGGATACAGCTTTAAAAAGAAAAAAAAAAAACTCTTTTTCTATTCTAAAAAGTGCAAATACGCCTAACACTTCATAATCACAGTTTGAAATCGGCCTTATAATGAAAACCTGTTTGGATGAATAAGAATTAGGCTCTAGTTATTTCTTCTTTACACCCACTATTGAAACCATAATGATCGAAAACCATGAAAAAAATCGTATTAATTGGAGATATAAATTCTCTGTATTTATGTAAAAGATTTATTATTATTATTCAATGTTTATTCTGCATCTCGGTTAATTTTCAGAGATCTCACATAGTTTTCAAAAGTTTCATTTTGTTTTTGAAAAAGGGTGAGAAATTCTCACCCATTATTTATCTCTAATGAGAATCTTGAAATAAGACTACCTCTTTAGTGCTAGTGTTAACGAATAAAAAAGGCCCACCAGCGGCCTAGAGGTTCTGCGCTCAAAGCTGGTAGACGGGAGGTGCCAGGCTAGATCACAGGTCACGCTTGTCGGCGTTCGGAGTGTTCCGTGGTTTCCTCCGAAACTTGTGTAAATACGGGCTAGGACCCCTCAGAAAGACCCCTCGGAGGGCACTCCCCCTCAGGCCTAGGACCTACAGCAGTCAATCGGCCTTATTCCCAATTCCAATCCAGTCCGTTTACAAATAAAAATTATTTCGAAAAATAGTTAGATTTTCTTTCACAAAATTCAGTATCGTAGTATTTATAAAAGGGAAAAAAAAAAAAAAAAGCTTTTGTTTTTTCAATATGAGAATTGACTGACTTCTTAATTTTGTCAAAAATAGCAAATTTAGATTTTAAAATAGTCCTAAAATAAAATAATTTTTATGCATAGTTTGAAAGTTAATAATTTAATCACTGTAAAAAAATTCTGTAAAAATAAAGCACTTTTTTTAACATAAATACAGCATAGGTTGCTGTAAATTTGTATAGTAAATTTCTGTAAAAATAATTGAAGATTTGCTACTTCACATTGTGCTGTAAATCGGTTTAAAATATTTTCCAGAAGTCTTTTTTTTTGCGTATGACAAGATTTATCAACTAGTCAGGTCTGATGTTGACTTTATCTGTTTTTGTAAAGAATTGTGCCTGTGATCCCAACGGCGCGGTTGGCAAAGCGCTGGCCTCTGACACAGGCGATTGTGAGTTCGAATCCCGAGCTACCGCACATGGTTTGCTTCCCATGAAAATTAATAAATTAGCTTTTGCGTGTAAAAAAATAAATAAGTTTTTTTAGTGTTGTGGATTTCTCCCTGCACGCATGTGTAATAATTGCAAGAAACTTTTTTAAAGCATTCGAGAAACTCAAACTTTAACTTTTAATTTTACGGTCAATGCTACTTTTTTTGCAGGTTGGTTGTATGTTTCATCACAACGTAAAATTACTGGCGATACATCATTCATCGTCTAAATGTATTTTTACGGGCTTTGACTGGCATCTCTGCTGCCGGGCTTTGCCCGTAATTTTACTGCAGCATTTTTTACAGTGTACATTTAATGCATAATGGGTCGGCTGGAAAGAAATTTTCATTTTTTAGTGTACAATATATATATATATATATATATATATATATTTAACCTGAACAATGAACCGTAATCAGTCACACGTCTCTCGTTTAATGACCTTTTGCCATCTTTCTAATAATTTAAAGAATCCGCGCTCATAGAATTTCTGGTCCTTATCAGCAAAATATTCAACCAAGTGCGATTTGAGGTTGTCGTGATTATCGAACATTTTGTCACTTAAAAATTTTTGTAAACTGTGAAATAAAATATAATCCGACAATGCAATCTGGATGGGAATACGGGATCGTACAGGGGATGCGAATTAACTTCCCAACTACAGTCGGTAACAAAAGTGTCCGAACACTAGCAAAAATTCCTATGTAAAAAAAGTACACTTCACACGGTTTTGTTAAATAAATCCTTGTCGAATCCTGTTCTTAGTCAGTCTAAGAACATGATTGAATAAGGATTTATTTAACAAAACCGTATTAAGTGTACTTTTTTACATAGGAGTTTTTGCTAGTGTTCGGACACTTTTATTACCGACTCTACGTGTCAATAATTGTTTAAATATTTCTGAAGATGTCATGTTGCCCTTGAGGAAACACGGTTCCTTTGTGATCTGTCAATTGTATCACTTTCTTTTTGATTGCTTCCTTAAATTTAATAAATTGTGAGCAGTATACATCTGAGTTGATAATTTGCTTACTT
This sequence comes from Salticus scenicus, assembly GCA_963930645.1. Lineage (NCBI taxonomy): Eukaryota > Metazoa > Arthropoda > Arachnida > Araneae > Salticidae > Salticus > Salticus scenicus. The sequence goes on from OZ005652.1 coordinate 327,837,838, forward strand.
ATAAGAAGTTAAAAATGCAGACCATTTTTGCAATCCATCCATATTCACAGTATAATCTTTTTATGAGGTAATTCAGTTTTCAATATGGTTTTGTGCTGGTTCGTCATGTATGGACAATGACCTTTTCAATTAATGTTATTGTAGAAAATTATAAAATTAACAGAAAAATTACAAAACATACATAATACTATTTGTGCAAACCGAAGGTTTCTTTTGCTAACCCAATATATAGGACTTTAGATTTAATATACACAAACACCATACCGTCTAATTAATATACATTAAAATTAAAAAACGTAGATGCGTTGATGATGTGTTTTTATTAATCGAAAAAAAAAACATATAAATGAAGTCGTTCTTTTTTCTAATTTATTATGTTCAGAAATTAAATTTACTTTTGAAATTGAACAGAATAATATTTTACCCTTTCTTGATGATCTTGTTGAATGTATCTCTAAACTACTTAATAGTTTTCCTTTTACGAATCAATATCTAAATTTTTAACCTTCTAATTGTAATTCTACCAAAGTTACCGTTTTCCAGACTTTGGTTCGTAGGGCTGTTCAGTTATGTAGTAATGAAACACTTTTTAAGCTGGAAATTAAAAAAAAATTATATATTTCAAGATTTAATAAATAATGAGTATCCCCTCAGCTGATTAAAACGCATTTATCGTGAAAAGATAATCTGCTTCCCCGCTTTTTGTTCCATTCTACAATTTCCTCCCCCTTTTTTTTCTTTATAGGTGATAAGCTTTCTAACTATAAAAATCTTATAATTTTGTGCCATATTTTGGTTTTCCCTCAGAATGTATTGATAAATTATTTAAACCTCATAATATTTATACTGCTTTCCGTCTTATGGTCAATTAAAAAACATTCTTTTTAATTTGAAACCTAGAATTCCCTTAATAGATCTAATTGGTATAGTATATTTAATTCCCTGCAGAAATTCGAATCATATCTATATTAGAGAAACTTTTCGTACGGCTAGAATGAGATTGCTAGAACACAGATGATCGTTTGAAGATTGTGACTAACATTCTAGAATTGTCATTCATTCAATTTAAATCGATCATATTCCTGATTTTGAAAATATAAAAATTGTAAACTCTGGATGTAACAATATAATTCTTTTATTTTCCTTGAAAGTTGCGATACTGCCAGCCAACTAGATACAATCAATGGGGCATGCGCTTTGCTACCATAATATTCCGTTTTACTGTAATAAACTCTTTGAGAGTATGTGTAAGTTTATAAAAATGTTGTTTTAATACTGATGATGAAATTCAAATGACTTTTGAAACGTCCATTTATATTTTTAATTGTTTTTATATGTATATTTTAATTTTATTATTTGTCTCATAATAAAAAAGTTTTCATTTTTAGGGCTTTCAGATTGATTTTTCCAAACTATGTTTATTTACTTTATACATAGTTGTTAAAAATATCTAAAAAAAAATTAAGCACTCAAACATAAAATTTGTACTAAGCATTTCTTAAAAATACTGCTGGTCACGCAATACACTCTATCGGAAGAACTCGCTGTTTTTCTCCAAGTGTACATGTAATCATGCATAATTTGAAAAAATGAAGCAATATCATAACATTTTGTGAAGATATACAGTGGACATTAAAAATATCTGACCAAAATGTAAAAGTTAATAAAGAGAACCGAAATAAGTGTATTTCATTTAAGAATTTCGATGCAGAAATACCATATAAAGGAAACTGATATGGTTGATTAGCCTTTCTCCAACCATAATCGTCATTCCCTACGTGGATTGGGATTAGCATGCACTGTTATACCAATTCGGAGTTTTGCTGAAGTGTATTTGGCACAGAATATCCTAATTTGGACTCTGCACCATTAAAAGCCACCAACCTACCGAAGTGCATAAGTGCATTTCATGTATGCCGAATCGTGAGACATTTGAACGAATTCACTGGAAAATAGTTGGGAGTGAATCGTGTTATGTTTTCAAAACTAATGTTGGCAGATTAAGATATATCAGAATTTCTGCAACGTTAGAAACAGTATGACGTAAGTAGACGATAAGCAAACTATATGCACGAGAGTTTTTTAGACGCGCGTTATGTGTAGCAGTCTAATCGTTTAGATGACTATAAATAGAAGAGAAATGCTCTCATATCGTTTTGTAAAGGGAATGAAAACGTTTAACCTTAAAATTTTCTGAGAAGTAGGAAAGAAATGTTGAAACTCAATTCAACGCAGTGAGAAGATAGTGAAATAATGTTTTTATAGGTAGCACAAACACACTTATTGACATCAGAAAAACTTAAAGTAATTGCTGAAAGTGGTGGCCAAGAGAGGCTTTGGAAATATCTGCGGGTGAACGTTTGATGTTTAGCTAATCACTACAACAACGATTTTTGCTACGCTTTTAACATATGACTCGTATATCGCACACAAACAATTTCCTGGGACATCACAAAAAAATATTGCCTGCTTTTAGACAGGGCCGGACTACTGCACGGCCACTTGGGGCTGTGCCCTGGACTAATGCCAACCTTTAAGGCATGATATTTCACATGGTACATGGTTTCTCATACCTTTCAACAGTTATTTCAACCCAAAACATTTGTTGAGTTTTTTACTTATTACTTACAAACGCCAATTCTGTTGTATATTTTTTAAATCATTAACTAGTGTAACTTTAGCACAGCAAAAAAAAAAAAAAAAAGGCACAAATTTGAAATCACTTCCAAACGCAGCGTTAATGTATCATAATATCTGGGCAGGGTCCTATAAATAAAGTATAAATACTTTTAATATCACATTCCATGTAGTACATACTTGTGTGAATATAAAAGAATAAGTAAATTTCATTATGTTTAGTACTGTCTAAAGATATTTAGTTGTCTCAATAGAACTTTTCGCCCGTACATTAATATATTTAAATAATTTTGTATGTCCCTGTACTCTAACCATTTGTCCGATTTCAATAAAAAATAGCATTTCCACATGACAGTAAATTAGAAATCGAGTTTCAACTTTCTGCTGACATTTTTCTTGAGTTAGACTGATAATAACCTCACACACAGACTATATAATATAATCACTAAAATCTTATTTGTGAATTTAGAAAACCTCAAAATGTGTGAATGCAGCAAAAACTCAGATTGAAAAATTCGTCTCAAAATGAGTATTTTTTCTACAATGTTCTATAGAAAAAAAAAAAAAAAAAAAAAAAAAAAAAAGTCACCCTCCGACTAATTTTGCCCTAAACTATCGTAGAAACACGTGGCTGGTTGCCGATCGTTTTGTAATAACATCTACTTTTAATGTAGGACAGGCCAGGGCACCATCCATAGCCGAAATGGAATGCCTTATAGGTTGAATTCCTTGGTCCGTTATTGAATATCCATGTGTCAACTAACCCCGCTTACGTGAACGGGCCAGCAAGTTGTGGGAGGGCCATCATTTATATATAAATCAAAAATTGTTTATATTTTTACATTGTCTAATAGTATTGATTGTTACAATATTTTCAATTCTATTACCATTACCATTATTATTTTCTTGTTTTTAGAATTATTTTTGTGGGTAGTTCCATCATCTGATACAAAATGCACTTTTACTTTTGTTAAATATAAGAATAATAGTAATATTTTGTTTAGATGGCCATCTACGTATTAAAATGTATTCTTCGACCACATTTTATAAATCCATCGAAGCATCTGCGTAAGTGTTCAACGAGTCCAATGCTAAAATAGGGATAACAGTCATCTGACTCAGAGAAAATGAGCAATAACACAGAGCGCGTAATTACTGGATGTTTTCCAAATTTCAAACTGTCGGTCAAGCTGGCATCCATTCAACATATTGGATGCATCCTCACTGCTAGTTTTAGGATATGTGGCTGCTCTGTACCTCAACTTCACATTTTCAAAAAGTGAAATGCATTTTTGACACCATATTCGAATTTCTGAGGCCAAGATGGTGCGGTAATATTTTGGTAATTTACAATAGTAATAGCCATAATTTACAACAGTAATAACGATACATTTTTAAATGTGGTTTATATAGTTTAAATTATTTCTTGATAGGGTTAGAAAGAAAAACATAATACGGATTCTTCCCAATGTTATATAATGTTAATTAAAAATAATTAAAATAATTAATAAACAATTTAATAAACAATTAATTAAGATATTAAGATATTACACAGAAAAGTGTTATATCCATTCATATAATAACCAAACAGAGTATGTTAATTCTAAATGTAAAATAAACTAAAATAATGCTATTTCCTCTACCGTAAGGGTAAGAGAAAGTAAAAATGGAATATCATTGTAACTCGATAAATAACGATAAGAACAAGCTGTAAACTTGGAAACCCATTTTTTTATGATGCCCGTTCTATTCATGCAAAAAATAATATGGGTCATAATTTGTAATTTGTTCGAATATGAATTTATTAATGATTTTCGTAAGTTAAAAATTGTTTTTTAATGAAAAATATGTGTGGAATATGTTTAGGACATTTCATTTTAAGGCATTGAAAAAAAAAAAAAATATATATATATATATATAAGAATTTTTCGGCAAGATATGAATTATTGTTTGTCACATTCATTTAACATTAACAACCCCAGGTTTTGACAGCTTATAACTCTATGAAAAAAAATAGAAAAATATATAAACTGTACGTTTTTACGGGCTGATTTGGTCCAAATAATCCCAAAAAATTGTCCAAAATGAAGTCTGCTACGTCACCCTAAGAAAACTTTACGCATTGTAAACTAGACATTCTTATTAATCGATTGACACCAGTCACATATTTATTGGACGATTTGCGACAAAATTAGTTGGGATGGCTGTATTTTTCTTTTTCTTTTTCTTTTTCTGATTATACATATAAAAAAAGTTTTGTTGGAACAGCAAAAATTTTGTTAAATCAACCGAAATATTTCATTGATATAGTCTCAACAAATTTTGTTACCAGAATCGAAAACAATACGTCACTCACTGATTGGTTGCTTACCAAGGGACCTATGACACAGTTAATCGGACTACCCAGTAACCGTGAGTCCTCTTTCAGCTTTCTATTAGTCAAGCGGAACAACCTAGTTTAATTAACTGTACACAATTATTGTTAAAATGATAAAATAAATTTATGAAATTGGTTTCTTCCCAACCCCAATTTATTTCTTTTATTAGGTAAGAGAGGTAAAAAAAAATTAATATTGCGGCATAAGTTTATGCAACTGTCTTGTGAGCCTTATGCACTTCAGACTATTAGAAAAGACGATACAACATTTTAAAATTTTTTTCTTACAATAAAATTATCGTTAACCTATATAAATTTATAATAAATATTATGAAATTATACATATATTGTATAACAAAAAATTTTCGTCCTAGATATCTGAACGATTGAATGTGCAAATGGCGTAATAAAATATTTGTGATTTGAAATCGAAAATATAACATCGATTCTACATTTTTTAAAGACAATAATAGAAACATTAGATTTATTTAACTTGAAACTTCACCTAAATTATTTGTTTTGCTTCATATTAAAGGTAGATTTTCTATAGCAGAAGACAAAATTCACAGATAAATAAAATATAAAAAGCTCATGAATGCTTTTTCAAGAAGAAAATCAATACTGCTCATTATAAACCCTTTATTTTTTATTGATATGTCAAAGGTTTTTATTCAAGATTTGATTAATGATGTTTTGCGACAGATGTGGCCTAAATCCCCCTAACTTTTGTCACTCGATAGGAAGATCAATAATCAAAGGTAAGGTAAGTGTTTCCTGTCTTTGTTTCCAAAGAAAAAGGATTTGTTTTTCCTCTGAAAATGCCTTGATATATTGAGAAAGGAAAGGATATTTTTGAACTCTTTATAACGATAAAAGTATAACGCATAAAATATTTTTATATGAACAATTCAGAGAAAATGGTTCCTGTTTTGAAAATAATGCTCAGTTCTCGAGAAATTTCATGAGAAAATATTTGATCCTGAAATATGGAAAAGGCTACATTGTTTCAAAAACATCATATCGATAAAAATGAAAATATACATTAAGTTTTCAGCACTAGCAAATTTCTCGTATTCACAAAATTTTTATGTCTCTTTTTATCGTTTCTAGTATTCAGTCTACTGTAGGAAATTGCACATATTTCTTTATACATATTAACCATGTGAAAAAAAAAATCAATTTTATTACTGAAAATTCGAATAAATATCGATGAGACTTTATATCAAGACATCAAATGAATTCAAATTAAACAACACAAGGAATGAATTGAAGAAATGCCTATTCTGCAATCAGTATGACACAACTAAACTTAAATTAACAAATTTCATTAAAAATACTAAATATAACTAATTTAATTAAAAATAATATTTAAGTTTTAAGTTTTTTTGGCTCAATTCTTTTACAGTCTTCACTATATGTATATATGTATGTTACATTATGATAGCTTTACTTGTTATGTTAATGATGCTGAAGAACACATTATTTTATTTGTTTATGACTACTTTTGTACCATCTAAGTTAGTAAGTAATTTTCGAGTTTTATTTTACCTTTAATTTAGTTTCTGTATTAATTTATCGTCCATTCATGTTTAATTGGTTTCGTTCTGTATAGATGAATTGGGAAGTGATAGCTATAAATATGTTTGACTTTAGGCTTTCACAAATATATAAATTCACTTATAATTTCCGTACATTAATTATCACAGCCCCTGAAAAAGTGTTGTTTTAATGTATACTTTCCTTTTTGGATTTTCAATCTATTTTTTCAAATTTAATCTTCCAATTCTTCATATGATATTTCCTTTTCGTCCTGGGAATTTTTTGTAAAAGGTTTTCGTACACAAACACATACACACACATATATATATAGAGATATAGATAGGTAGATAGATACATATATTGATGATTGATGATAGATGGATAGATAGATACAGAATTAGGGTCTCTTATTCTAACATCTAAAGCAATTTACGATTTGAAATTACCACACACACACGCACAATATTATTAAGAGAGCACATATATATGCACGAAATAGCGTACCCGAAAGAAGTACATTTTCAAAGTGGCTCTCGCAGCCTTTTGGATTGAACAGGCCTTTATTAGAACTTTTGCTAGGAACATGGGCAAATGAAGTGGTTTAATGATAATCAAGAATTGAAGTTCCTTGAAGATAGGACAAATTGTAGTTTTTCCAGTTCTTTTTCTGAAACAAAAGATTTTTGTTAAATTATTATAGTCAATAACTTGCGCTCATGTTAAAAACTTGTATATATTTTCTAATGTTTCGTTTTCGTTTGGCACAGAATGTTTTTCCATAAACTGAAGTTAAATACTAGATTGCAATCTTTACCAGAAAGCCTGATTAGTAGAGATATAAATAAGGTTCTATCCGATATTCCTCGTAAAATTACTTTAAAACACAGTTTTAATTTTGCTAAAAGAACAAAACAGTGTATTGTTTTTCTAAGTAGAAAAGCATATACCACGCTTTGTTAAATTAATGCTAGGATTCGTTAGTTTTCTATGCATTTCTATCACTATTTTATTGTTATGCTACAATTTAATAAAACCAACAGCACAATCTGTCCTCACAAGTAGGTGTGACTGTGTACATGGGTAGCAGAGACTGCTATTAATAATAACTACAGTTAAATTGTTAATCATAATTGCAATAAATGGCAGTGTTGTAATGTTTTTAAAAGTAAATATTTTTGCATTAGGAGTGAATATTTCAACCTAATAATTAAAGAATAAAACTAAAAAATTCTATTTAATCAAAAAATATTAAAGAATCAGAACAAAATGACCAGATAAGATTTTAAAATAACATTAAGTTACTTGATAACACGTTTTAAATAAAATTAATACATTTTCTTTTAAATTTGAATGTCTTCTTGTTTTCTTACCTGATCTGTCGTTGACCATCATTGCACTTATTGTTGTAAGTTTTGCTGCTGCCGTGCAAATCTTTGCCACAAATAATACATTTAAACTAGTTCAGTCACTAGCCGAAGTTGTCTTGTGGCATGCATTGAGTGCACTCATTTTTCTTGTCTTATTTGTACCAAAAAAAACTGCTCGATATCTCTTAGTATAAAATTTAATGGAATCAGAGCGAAATTTCTCCTACATAGCAAAAGCGAAGACTCTCTTATTTCGGTAAGAGACTTTTCGCAGTCTTTAATTCTATAATTATTCGCTTTGAAAGAGAATCACTGTTGCGCGTACCGTTAGTCTAGTTTAGTAGCTTGATGAAAAATCGTTTAATTAAAAAATATGTTGTACTATCGCATTTCTATAGAAAATCCTAGGAAGATATTTGAAAATTCAAGCATTTATTTTTGAAAACGAAATAAAATAAGGATATTTTATCTTAGACGCTCTCCACTATTACTATCTTAACCGATCTTCACTTAGACATTCTCCACAGGAAGTCGACACTCAACAATTGATGTTGTACAACTCCCTGGAGTCGCAGTCTGCCCACCTTTCCGCCGATACGTTGTGTGCGCAATATCTCCTACCGCGCAATCTATCTTAGTTTTACCTCATTACTCCATGAAATAGCAGCAAAAATGAGTACTATAATTTCAATCATTTTTACTTTTCTCTAGTCTAAAAAATGTTTTGGGTCTAATTTTCTCAGTTTCTGTAAATAAATTTAATGTTTCTGTTTTTAAATGTTCAAATTAATTCTAAAAATTGTTACGGTTTTTCACTTGCTTTGCCAGTATACAATACTACGATGCTGTCAGTAAAGTCAATACCGTACTGTAAAGTCAATATAGTCTACTACAATAGTGTTCTTTCTGGATTCTGAATTTTGTTTTTGATAAATATAGAATGTTTTTGAAAAGTAATCGATTTATGTAATTTAAATGTATATGGATAACATTATTATTATTATTATTTTCTTTTTTTTCCGTGATAGAGAATTATTTTTCCTTGCAACGTAGTTGACACTCTACAGTTCGTTATCCAGAACTTTTGCTTTATTTGTTTTCATTTTAGATTTGAAAAATATAATTTCTAATTTTCGATACTGGCTGTAAGTTGTGTTAGTTTGGATTTGGTCAATTTACTGTTCTCTCACTGAAAATATATGCATATATCTAGCTATTTATATGTTAAAAATTTTTAGTATAAAAGAGTCTTATAATTCAAAGCATACATATACATAGCAATATGAATTTAAATGTGTGCATAATTTGTGTATATTTGAAATTGTGCATATTTGCATGTATGAGTTTAATTAAACAATATTAAATGTTTTTGTCAAAGAATTTTTTATCAAAAACAATACACTAGACACGTTTTTTACCCAAATGCTTCATTAACTTTGAATGAGCTTTTTAAAGACGACAAATTGAAGGGGAAAAGAAAGAATCACAATTAATGGTAACTACTATAACATTAATTTATTTTAGCTATTTTTATTTACTTAAAACAAACTGTAAAAGAACATATGATTATTTATATATAACAAAAAACAATCGAAAATATTAAGTGTTCAAAATTGACATTTTCTTAGCAGTAGTTTAATATCCTGTGTAAAATTCAAAAATCCTTATTAAACATTACAAAATTACATAAAAATGATAACATTGGTGTTGTCTAACTTTAATAATGTAACCTATACTATACAAATGGTTCATTTTTAAAATGAGGTACATCAAACATTTCTTGTTGAAATACGTAGCTGAATTGTTTACCATTTCATGTCCACCTTTTGTACAAACGAAATTGATTGCTAGCTCCTGTAAATCAATACAGTTATTTAAAGACTGATCCCTACATTGATTAAGACTGTATTTTTGTTTGTACAGAAAGAAAGAGCTTTTGATAAGATTATTGAGCAAGATACAAATAGAACTTTCTTTTATTCGGTGATTTATAGAGAAATAGTAGACAAGACTTTGATTAATATCTTCGCTCTGTAAAACTTTGTAGATTTGTTATTTGCTAGTTAAGAAGAAATAAAAGCTTTTTCTATAATTGCCAAATTTAATATATAACATAAGCAATTAAATTATTATTATTATTACAATCTATTTAAACTGCATATTACAAGATTTTTAATTGTTTATACGTATTAAAAAATTATTATAAAATAATTTTTTCAATTTATTTTTTTTTTCTTTTACAAAGTCTAACTGCAATTTATCATTTTAAAAAATAACTGTTTAGATAAAGGGTACTACTTAATATTTAAATTTTTTATAATCATTGTCAAGTATGAGCCCTCTGTAATTTCCATCATAAAAGTAATTTTAAATTAAGTAATTTTAAAATAATTAAATTAAAATTTGCTGATAAATTAGTATATATTTATCTTGATACGTTTCTTTATTATTAGTATCTCATAGACATTGAGAAGTAAAGAATATTAGTCTAAAATGAAATGTAAGAAAATGTAAACTGTATTAATCATATGATGTACATTCTCGCGATTTGTTTCTTATGATATCAGCTATAATTTTTTTTTATTAAAGTCCACTTAATATAACCTTAAGTAGTTCCGTTCAGTATTAAGGGGTAATTTTTTATGCAAATATTCTGTTAAGTCTATACCAAAATTATAATGTATATTTTATTATTCTTATAATGTCTGGTTTTAGTGTTTAAAAAGAATCGAATAATTTTAATTTGAGACTTAAATTAATACTAAAACCCCATGTTATCTACAAGACTCAAACCCATCAGAATTTGAGAGGTTTTGCTCATAATTTTAGTAGAAGGCTGGTGCTGGTTCGATCGCAGGCCACTTAACTGTTAGTGGCTTTCTGTGTATTATTCCAAACTAGCGAGAATACGGGTAATTAACCCTAAAAATGACTTCTATGAAGGACATTTTCTTAGCGCAGACAATTGGTTTTAACCTTCACCCCACACCACACCCGAATTTACATATCCATTTCACTCTCCTTTTCTAAAAATTATTTTCTTTTCAGAGACAATACGCAATGAATATTTTACTCTCTTCTACGGGGTATTTTTGAACACCACGTACAAACTTGAACAGGGTCTCAGATGGTTAGGTCGGGTTGCAATCGCGCTCTCGAGGTCAGCACGCGCAGTTTGCTCGTTGTAGGCTGCGCCGATGGATGTGGCCCTCATATTACCTTAAAAATCACTTGATAATTTGCCTTTTGATTTTTATTTTCGGAGTACTATGAAAACGGCTATGAAAGCTCCTATGAAAACTATATGTCTACGAAACGCCTTTAACTTCTGAAATGGACTTTTTTTTCAAGAATTGCCGTGTATTGCTAATATCCGCGAAACGTTCGGTATTTTTAAAAATGTTCGATAATCCATTCAGCATTGATATCAATTGTGCATGAATGACGATGGGCGGAATTTCAAACAACTCCTGTGATTACGTCTAACTGTTATATTATTATTATTATTATTATTATTATTATTATTTATTTATTTATTTATTTATTTATCGTGCCTGTGTCTATTAAAGCGCTTAATACTGTATTCTATATTGAGCCCTTTCTTTTTGTGTTTATTTCTCTTTATCATATGAAGGCGGCGTTTGGTACCATGTTTTCCCATGTGATTATGATTCCAAAGGATGGTTTGTTTTTCTACCTCATCCCCTCCAGGCTTCTACGTGGAGTTCAGAAACACTATGTATACACGTAGAAAAAATCTTTGGGAAAAAGTAAATTATGCATGTAAATAAATATTTTGACTACTGGTTTCCGAAGGAATTAGACATTTTCAGACATCCTGGACGTGATTTACCCATATTTTTCTTTTATAAAACTTCATTTTGTGTATGTTTCATTAATATTTTGAGGCTTTGTATGTCTCAAAACTTGTGGGTGAATTTCTATAAAGATTTATATTCGGTCAGAATTTATCACAGTTTAGTGGCAATTGTGGCACATATTGTCTTACAGATGGCATTGTTATACTGCAATTTTCTCCGCTTATTTGTAGGCTGTACCTCAGCTTCTATAGTGAATACTTGTACTAAACGTAGTCGTCCTTTATAAAAACCCATATTCGTTCTATTTGGGTGCATATCGGGCAACATGTGGCGTTGTTTGTTACAACTTACTAAGCGTTTAAGAAGGCTGCATCTCAGCTCCTTTTATATATAAATGCTCTTGTTTGATCTATGACAATGAGTTTGAAAACAATACGTTGACTTAATTTAGACACATATCGATCGACACATGGCGCTGTTATAATTAATTTTCTGCAATTTTCTGATGGCTATATCTCAGCATCTAATGGTTAAACTTTGAACTTATATCACCAGTTTTTGCCTATTCGCGTACTGTAAAATGTCTAATTGTGCAAACACCCGACTGCGGGTTGCCTTATACTTAAGTGTTGCTTTAAATGGCAAGCTCAATTTTATTACCTAACTTAGTACCTGGAATAAAAATATAATTTATCACCATTAAACATTCAGTTTTTATATAATTTAAGAATAAAAAAAAAAAAACGCAAACAAATGAAGGTTTGCATATTATTTCGCCAATTTCAATAAATATTTTATTGCGTACATTTGTAAATATATTTCGGTTTTTAACCATGGCGTAATTTTTGCAGAGACTTGACAAAAATCTGAAATCAAATATAATGCTAATTTGATAAAATGTTTGTTTGCGCTTACTTTTTACATGAAGATATATATTGCTTCTTGTGTACAAAGCATGTTTCAATTAAGAAAAAAAAATCCAAAAAAAAAAAAAAAAAAATGGAAGCTGGGTTTCATACATGATTGGAATTTGCAAACATTAATCTGTGTGTAAAATTTGGTGAATCTAGATGATCTCTTTTCACTTCAAAGCGTGATAATAAACAGTTTAACATACAGTGACAGTGAAAGTGACACCAGGCCATACCCGAAGCTGACGCCTTTTCTGGTTTTTGCCATGGCCCGTCGATGGCTGTCCCCTTTTATAATGTTAGTTTAACTTGTTGAATTCTTTTCATATGTTCACTTAATTGCATTGGTCTAGTAATGTTGAACATCTAAATTGCAATGCACTATTTCGTATTGTAAAATCTTGTTTGGTCCAATTGCCTTATACAACTTCTTTACTTTCATAAATATAATAGAAAAATGCAAGACAGAAATAGAAAATTAAAAGGAAAAAAAAAAAAAAAAAGGAAAAATAAATATAGAAGACATTAAACTGAGAGAGTGACCATAGAAGTAGAGGCCTATCATTGTGTTAAATAATGGGAGGGATTTTGATTGAAATTGAAATTTGTCACGTTCCACGTAACTCATTGAATTATTTTGTTCCTCAGACTACTACGCTGCATCACATGTTTCAACCAACTTTTCAGCGTATGTTGATTATTTTTTTTGAGGCGATAACTTGAGGTAAGAGGATATAGAGAAGTGAGGTTTAAAGTTCTCCACAGACCACAGAATTATTACCGAAGCCCTAAAATATTAGGATTTCTCAAATATAGTTTACATTGAAAGAATAGATTAAAATATGAAAGATGCGCTCTCTCTCTCTCTCTCTATATATATATATATATATATATATATATATATACATATATATATATATATATATATATATATATATATATATATATATATTAATTTTTGTAAGGTCCTCTGCTGTTATATTTTTTATTTATTGATCTTTTGTGAATATGATCTATTTTAATATGTAGTACTTTTGAGTACATATTAAAATATTTTTTATTTTAAGAATACCATAAAATATTTGAAACAAAAGTTTTCTATAACTCTTTCTATTCGGAATATCATCCCAATCTTAGTGTGAGATAGCTCATTGGACTTCATTGTAAAATGCACATTTTTATGAAACATTATACACATATTTAAAATATATAAGTGGCATAGACAAAACAAAAAAAATTTATTATCTATTATCTTCTTTAATACTTTGTTAAAAATAATGCTCACATATAACCTAAAACAACAAAGGAGACATACAGACATTTTTCTTAAATGTAAAACTACCAGTATCTTACTCCCAAATTTTTTCATCATCTTAATCTAAAGCGTTGAACAAGACGTAAAAGTTCATTTATTTACATATAAAAGGAAGAACGGCCTCTTGTATAGGTTTGGCGTAAAGGACAGACATTGTACTTTTAAAAACTATCCGAATTATTATTATTATATTTTTTTTTCATGTTTAAACGATGGTTTACATACTTAACTATATAAGGGATAAGTCAACGTTTTTATCTCTTACCAGATGAAGAGAGATGAATTATCGATAAAATATAATCTGAGAAATTTCTAAAATTTCACAAAGATGCCACAGGCATCTCATTACTGATGTACCTCTGCTATGAATGGCTGGAATTCCCCTAAGACCCCTGCGTATAACAGAACCACGTAACACGTAAACTTGTTCAACGCGGCATCTTACCCAAACTTACCGTACCACTGCATAAAGGAAATCTTTGCTTAAAATTTTCTAAAAAACATTTTCTCTGTCATAAAATCAGAAAAGGTAACGATTTGAAAACTTTTCTTTCATGCTTCCGTCAAACAAAATAAATACTTGATCAGATTAATTCATGTTTTATTGATATAATATTAAATGCAACAAGCTAAAGTATGTAGAAAATATACCTTTCTACGATTATTTGTATAAAACATTATAATATACATTGAAGTTTTCTTTTATTTATTCAAGCCAGGTTCAGAATTAAAATGTTTACTTTTCTGATCACAAAGTGAGGATAAAAAAGGCAATGTTAAAATTAATGACTTTAAACTTTAATGTTATTAATTACAGAAAGATGATGTCTTCACCTTAGTTTATCAGTGTATTTTCACCATTACTTTTTAAAACTTATTTGTGAAATAATTTAGGAATTAATTGGAAAAACAATTTTTATTAGAGTTTTGAACATTTTCTATCAAGAATCTTATCAACGAAAAACACACTAATTATATCGATTTTTTTACAACTTGAGAAGAACAAAAACATTACATTTGCAAATAATAAAAAAATATATTCAGGCATTCGATTTTATTACATTAAAAAATATTTGAAAATGACAATTTTAATTTACTTATAAAACAAAAGAGTGAACTGCAAAGCTGTTTTTTGTTGTAGCCTTTATCTACCTTACTCATTTTTATATAATTATAATATAATAAATAGTTTTATATTATAAAACCTTTTTTTGTATCCATTTAACAAAATATTAAAACGACTAGAATATACTTTGTCATATTACGCAATATAACTTTAGATTATTACAAAATATTATTGGTGATGAGATATTGTTAAGTCGGTTTACCAACAAATCTTCCACTTTTTCTATTTTTCCTATAGCTCGAAAGTCAATTATTTTAAGTTATTTTGCTTAAATTTAAAGCTTAGTACATTTTCAAACGCTCACCAGGGCACTTTGCGTTTTTTCTTGTTATATATAGAATTTTTTTTTTTTTTTTTTTACATTGTGATTCCGGATGGTGAATAAAAAATATTAGTTCAAATGAATGTCTTGTTCTCAGACTCTCCTGTAAATTACTATCAAAACTAAAAATTACCAAATGTGTTTTTGGCAACAGAAAGAATACAGTTCTGTATAAATTCTAGAATTAACCGTGAAATATTATTATATATTTTTTTTAAATAGCGGGTTTTTTTTTAATACAAGTAACGCAATTTTATTGTTGTAACAATTATCACGTGTAAAATATTCATGTGGAGTAACAAATCGATGTCATCTTATGAAAAGAAAAAATAACATATGAAAATATTTCTATGCATAGCTTTTTTTTCTGGGCAACTAATCTTAATATAAGTATTACGAAATAGAAGCACAATAAATAAACTATTAGACGAATATTGTTTTACATAGGAAGGTACATCAAAACCAGACATACTCAAAAACAAAAACTGGCAGCAAAATTGACAACTAAATGCGAATAAAATATTCGTTTAAAATGTATTGATTTTCAGTATTTATTGATAATAAATTTGAAAGATTAAATTACGTATTCAGTTTTTGATTTGTTTTTAATAAACCAGCTTAGGCTGCCTGAGTCACCTTTAAACATAAATGACTTTTTTTAATATTACATTTAACAAGAATGAAGATATCATTAAAAATTTTATTGAAACACATTTTTCAAACAACGATCTGTAAAATACTCGAATTAAAAAATATTAAGCAGTTTTTGTTTAGATTTGGTTTTATACCGAAAAGACATACTTTACACTTAATCATTTAGATATTGCACATTTATATACTATATGTGTGTGTGTATGTGTGTGCTTTAAAAATATCTGAGAAAATTACATAACTCAACACTTTATTATAATATAGTAATATATGTTCTAAGATTCTAAGATTCTAAGATTCTAAGACGGAAGGAAGCCGCTCACCACTATGCAGCGGTTTTGAGCGTTTTTAACCTTTAGAGAGGGGCTCCAAAGCCACTGTGGAGATTCAGAAGAGCCCGTCTCCAAAGGTTAAGCCTCCCCCGTTACAAAGGTCGCCAGAGCAGAGCTCTCCCGCGACAAAAGGCGACAAAGTTGCATGAAAGTGAAGAGGACCGGAGCCAAGTGGAAGTCTATTTACAAAGTTCATTCAGGTAATGTACAAATTTCACAGTCTTTATACAATGTTCTCGCAGTCTTTATATCAAGCTCAAACACCCTATGAACAATGTTGGTTAATAGCAACATCATGCGCAGGATGATTGCTTTCCGAGAGCACTTCTGTGGAATACTGTAGCATCAGACATGACCAGTATTCGCCATGTAGGTGAGGAGGAAAAATAAAGGAAAGATAGAGAAGGAATTTAGTTTATTGAATTTGATAAATCTTGAAGGAAGGCATAGATGCGTTTTAATTTGAGCCGTAGGGGCTTTCTAGTTATTATATTGTTCAGCCAAGTTGCTGGTCTAGGGTTAGGGTTCCTTAAATGGTAAGGTATTGTAAGTTGACAGTGAAAGTAGTAATGTTGTGCAGTCCCCTTCTCACCGCATGAGCATAAGGATGATTGTCGGCAATGAAATCTGTGAAGGTATTTGGGAAGGGGACAGAAAGGCAGAGATTTCCGGGGAGAGGTCCCAAATATTGAGTGAGACATTTGGTATTAGCTCGTGAGTGTATCTCCCTTTTGGAGACACACTCCAGAGACTCTGCCAGTCATTAATTAGTTTTTGATTTAGGTGATATTTTATGTAGGAAGGGGGAGCTGGGAGTGAATAGGCTATGTCACTAGATTCTGTTGCTGATTTTGCAAGAGAGTCCGTTAGTTCATTTCCAACGACCCCCTTATGGGCAGAAACGTGTGCCAGGGAGATTTTAGTTTTTAATTTTGAGAGCTTTATTTTAATTTCAAGTACTTGTGGGTGTCTGCTCTTGTTGCGAGCTATGGCCTGCAGGCTCGAGAGGCTGTCACTGAAGATTGAAATTTGATTGTAGTCTGGAGAGTTTTTTTCTGACCACTCAACTGCCTTCAGGATGGCAAAGAGTGGTCTGTGAGCCTGACTGCCCACTGATGGAGAACTTTGTTATTGTTTAAAACGCAGAGTGCAGCTGCCACTCCATGATCGGTTTTGGAGCCATCAGTGTAGATCGCCAGTTGAGCAGACGGGGAGAAGCTGTTTTTTGCACAATTTATGAAAAGGGAAGCAGCATTCTGTGCTGGGTGTATTTGCCAGCTGTTAGAAAGCTGTTGGACATGAATATTAGGGAGGAGAGTGTCTGTGAGAATGGAATTATTTAATTGCAGGACGTTAGTTTTGTTAAAGTTGTATTTTAATTGGAGGTGAGCATGTGGAATACCAGTGATGACGGTGAGGGCATCAGTAGAGATTGTTTTGTAACCTCTAGAAATTTGGACCAAAAACATTCTCTGTATTGAGTTAAGTTTATTCGACGCTGCTTTGGTGAGGTTGCCCCCCCCCAAATTCCAGCGCCGTAGGTTAGGATCTTTTCTACTACTATTTTATACCAGGTTTTTAGGAAGAAGGTGGATATACCCCACCTCTTCCCTGCCATTTTTGCTGAATTGTGGAAGATTTTAGAAGTTTTTATCTTTAGCTCTTGTATATGTGCCAGCCAGTTTAGGTTTTTATCTATTGTGATTCCCAATATTTTTAGTTGTGAAACATGACGGACACTGACGCCATCTATCCTCATCACTGGGTTCCGTTTAAGGAGTCTTGGGAAGGAGAAGGTTAGTGCTTGCGTTTTCGAGGGTGAGAGTGTTAGATCTGATTCTATTAATAGGGAGCTGAAGAGGGGGAGGGCAGCCTGGGCCTGTTCCTCCAGAACATTTCTCGTTCAACCCGAGAGAATCATAGAGAAGTCATCAGAATATGCGAGGGTTTTAAAACCCTCTGAGTTCATTTTTAGAAGAATTTTGTTGGCCACCAAGTTCTAGAGGATCGGGCCTAGGCACTATCCCTGGGGGCAGCCCTTAGATTGTGGAAAAACACTGTAGTTAGGGCCCCAGTTAATCAATATTTTCCTGTTGGAGAGCTAGGAGCTGATGACTCCCGCAAGATTTCCCGGGCAGTTGAGTGTTTGTAGAGTGTGTAGGATGTATGGCCATTCGATGTTGTCGAAAGCCCCTTTAATGTCAAGTGAAATAAGAGTGGTGTACTTTCCAGACTGAAAGTTAAGAACGCAGGAGTTGAAAATTTTCTGCAAAGCGAGTTCACATGATCTGCCCTCTCTGAACCCGAATTGGTTGGGGTGTAGAAGATTATTGGATTCTAGGTAGGAATTTAGTCTATTGACAATGAGCTTTTCTAATAATTTGCCTATTGTTGGGAGCAGGCAGATCGGTCGATAGGAGGAGGGTTCAGAGGGAAGCTTCCCTTGCTTCAGAAAGTACACCACTTCACCCCTTCTGAGAATTTCTGGAAAATATTGTAGTTTGAGGCATAAGTCTGTCCATGTGTGAAAAATATATGTGAGTGTATTGAAGGAGTGTCTAAGGATTCTGAAGTCTATGCTGTCAGGGCCAGGGGCCTTATTTACGTTAACGCTGTAAAGAGCAGCCCGGATTTCTGCCTTCGTGAAGGCTTCGTCCATGGGACCTGAAAATTTTGGAATATGGGGGCTGGTGAATTTACTCGGAGGGAAGAGAACTGAGGTGATATATTCTAAGTTGTTGTGTTTAGAGGAAAGAGCTGGAGGACGTTCAAGTTTGAGTTCTGTTGGTGTGAAAAATTTATTGCTATAGAATTTCTGTGCAGTGCCATGGATGTTTGTTTGTGTTGTGCAAAAATGTTTCCATGCATTATGTTTTGCAATGTTAATTTGTTTTTTGAATGTTGCCGAGAGTTGGCGGATTTTAAGTTTGTGTTGCATTAGATCTGAGGGGTTGATATATTTTTGTTGTCTCCGGAGTGCTGTCAGGCGGTTAAGCATGGATCTGAGTTGAGAAGATCAGAAATTGAAGGTGAATTTCCGTCCCGATTGTTTCAGCCTGAAGGCTGAAGAGGCAGCAGCGTGTATTGTGGAGATAATAGAAGAGGTTGCATTTTCTAAGTCTTGGGTGTTCCTTACTGTATTAATGGTGCCAGTTAGTTTATTAGTGGATAGTTTAAGTATTTTATTAAATTTTGAGAAGTTGCCACGTTTTGTAGCAAACCTTCGAAGAGTTGATTTAGTTGGTGAGGATTTTATGGTATATGTTATGTATTTGTGATCTGAGCAGTTGGCTATATCCAGGACCGACCAGTCGTTCATTTTGGCGTATGTTTTCGGGTTTACTAGTGTGAAATCAGGCCAGCCTTTGGCATCGCATTTTTGGAAGGTCGGTTGGGAATTTTCAATGTTCGTGAGACAGAGGTTATTTATTGTGATGTATTCTATGAGGCTGCTTCCTCTTGCATCCTCACGGGGAGAACACCACAGAGGTGAATTTGCATTGAGGTCGCAGCCACATAGAAAGAGTGTTTTGTGATTGATTAAGTGCTGCCACTCCTGCATGCAGTCCTCGAAATCTGCAGACGTATGGCTGCGTATGCGCTGCCAAGGTACAATTCACCTTCATTGGTGGTCATAGTTATAAAAACACAATGCTTCCCAGTGAAGAGGTGAGTGTAGGTGAGGTCTTGTGCTGCGATGACAATGTGTGCTGAGTGTTGGACGGACTCAAACCTGGACCAGGAGGAGGGAAAACCATACAGATCACCCTCTTTAGTGCAGTAGGCATCTTGCAGCAGCCCGACATCAATAGAGTTCTTCTCCATGAATTCTCGTGCTGCCGAATTTGCCGCCCATCAGTTATTGAGGTTGATCTGCAGGATTTTCAGGTTAGTGAACGAGGTGAGAGGAATTGAGGGTGCTGCTACTGGGGAGGAGAGGAGGAGACTGATGATGAGGACATTGGGAATAGGACAGAAGGTAAAGTTTAGAAAGGTTGAAGGAGCTTACCTACTGGCTGAGACTGGTTGATGTCTGGGTGGAG
Organism: Salticus scenicus; assembly: GCA_963930645.1. Taxonomy (NCBI): domain Eukaryota; kingdom Metazoa; phylum Arthropoda; class Arachnida; order Araneae; family Salticidae; genus Salticus; species Salticus scenicus. The sequence continues at coordinate 327,858,279 of OZ005652.1, forward strand.
AGTTGACCGCCTGGTTGTATCCGTAGGCAGGGTCGTAGAAGGATGGGAATTCTCCATATTGTGGAAAGGTGTGGTCTTAATATCTCCAGTAGTGCATGTGGAATTTAGAATCCCTTGCTTGTTTCTGAGAGTTTGGGTAGATTGGTTCTCTTAAGAGTTATTGTTGTTGGTAGCTTTAGTCGTTGAATTGTTGGTAAGGCTGGGGTCTTGGCAGTTGTGATGGAGCTGGTGGTGGAGAGTATTTGTCTTCTAGTCTGGTTCTTAGTTCTTTGTAGATTCTATTATAGGTTGGACATTCTTTTGAGTAGGATGGATGTTTAACGTTGTGTTTTGTACCATTGGTGGAGTTCTCCATCATGCAGGTGATGCAGGCTGGAGGGTTGGAGCAACTGTTAGTTGGTTCATGTTGCTGACCGCAGTGGGCACATATAAGCATAGAGCTGTAGGTACCAGCAGAGTGCCAGAGCTCTTGACATCTTGAGCATCTCTGTATACTAGTGAGGGGTCTCACCCGACATCTAAAGAGACCCAGCTGGAGGAAGCCGTCTCGTAAAAGGTCTTCCGCCATGGGTTCCGATATCGAAATTATGTGATTGATTTTGTAGTTGTTTTTTGATTTTCTCTTGGCTATGTACTTTATTGAGCTTGTGTGATCCATTGGTAGGTTTAATTGTTCTAAGGTGGTAACTTTAATTCTGGATTCCTCAACACCCTCTGGAACGTTTAGTATGATGATTTTGATGTTTTTGATGATCTTTTGTTGCACTCTTAGGTTGTGTAAAATAAAACGGTTGCTGTTTAACTCTTCCTGCAGTCGTTTGGCTTCACTAGGGCAGTTGCTGGTAATATCAATATGTTTTTGCTTGACTCTTATTTTTAGGTTGTTGGATGTGGTTGTGAAATTTTTCTCTTTGATGGCTTTTAATATGTCTGACTCTGTATGAAAACTCTTGGTAGAGGTTACCGCCAGGGTGCTCCTGTACCAGTGTAGAATTCGTTCCAGGTCGGAGTGGGGTGTGGGGCTGGTAGAAGATGTGGTGCTGTTGGCTGTAAATGTAGGAGTAGTAGGGGATGGTGAGGATGTTCACGCTGACACGGAGTCCTTCGCTGCATTTGTTGTTAATATTTTGTATGCTGTGGGAGGTTTTGAGGCTGTGTCTGTGCGTTGTTCTTCATTTTCAGAGTTGCCCACTGGGTCAGGATTACTTTCCAGAAGAGACAGGATAACTCCTTGAGATGATTGTATATCTTGCAGGATTGATTTTGTTCTTTTAAATTGGTCATTAATGTTGTCTTTCAGTTTCTTTAAGTCTTCTGTGTTTTTTGAGACTTCTGCTGGGGATTGGGCACTCTTTGAGGTTGGGGTGGAAGCTTCTGTTTGAGAAAGGGATTGAATTCGGAGGAATGCGCTTTTTAATGACACAAGAGGTGCCTTGCCACTTCTTAGCCTGGTTACTTTAATTAAGTCTATTGCTGCTGCTGCGATTTCAGAGATGGATGTGTAGCTTCTGAAGTTTATATTCCGCTTGAGCCGTACTTGTGGTGTGCTGGGCACATGAGATGTTCGTGTATTTCTTCGGAAAGGGTTTGCATTTTTGACGGGTCTTTGTGATCTTAAAGAGTGCGAAGATTTTATTGAACTCAGTGACTGAGCAAATTCGTCACTCGAGGGGTTAGGAGGATCTTGTTCCGCAATCTACGAGGAGTTTTTGGATCGTGGCATTCAGTGTTTTTTTTTTTTTTTTTCTTTTTTTTTTTTTTTTTTTTAATAGATGGTCACAAATAAGTACTAGTGCAAGATTAGCACTTTGTAAATTTTTATGTTTCAAATGTTTAGCTTTAATGAAAATAGAGAAATTGAAAGAAAGACTCTATCATGCTTTCTTTATCACAAAGCCTTCTTGCATGTTGCCCTTTATAACAGACCCACCTATCAATTAACATACACAAAAATTTAATCAACAAAGATTCTTACAATGAAGATTTGATAACTGAAGATGGTGTAATTTTAACAAATAGATGCTGAGATGTAGTATCAGAAAAATCTCAGAAAATGATTAAAATCAGCACTACATATTATTTTGAATTTCAGATGCGAATGAAAACGCATCAGCGAGTAATAAAATTTTATATGTCTGTTTATGTTGAAGTTGAAAATATTATGTTTGGACTGTGAATATAAATAGAAGAAGAAAGCAAATGAAAACATAAGAAATTTTATATATATTTTATATAATAGCAAAGCGCCACTCAAAATTTGATATAATTTTTTAAGACCCATATTTCAATTTCTTATAGCACAAAAAGTAGCTGCGTCACAAACTTCTAACCCGTTAAGGCTTTTTTGTATTGATCTAATAATTAATCAAATTCCATCAGCCAAAATTTTCAAAATATCTGTATAAAATATTAAATTTGGTACGATTATATATAAAAAAAAAAACTGAAACTATTTTTTTTTGTTTAAATGAGAAATATTACAGAATAACAGCACCTTCTATTTACCAATTACGAAAACAACACAATTTTTTATAATAGTTATCTCACATATAAAGTTTGGTGCACTTACTGTACAGAAATTCAGGCATAGCCTTTCCGTAAACGCAGTAAATTGTAGCATAGCAGGGCCACCTGTTGACATGTTCATTTAAATTGGTCAGCGAACTTTTTCATAACTTTTATTCATATCATGTTTTATGCACATATATACATAGAAGATTGGCAACAGCATGCCCGTAAATAGCGGAAATTGAAGTATAATACATATGGGCGATGTGTGCCAAAAACTAACCAGTACCAATCACGCACAGCACTAAAGATTCAACCATTTATAAAATTTTCTAAGCTACCGTACTTTGATCAATTAGATGAACTGCCTAGAAAAATTTGGTAACACATACTTGCGCTCAAATGTTTTCCAAAGGTGATTAAATCGTATTGCGGTATCTTAGAAGGTATAAATTCTATCGAAAAACGGCAGTCGAAATTTTCAGCAATCCAATACTTTATCTTTCGTACATAGAAAAAAGTAAAAAAAAAGTAAAATTTTGCGATAGTTTTTCTCAGAACTACACATTTTTTATATAATTTAAACATAACATCTCGGACAAAACTACATGCTTCGTGTATGTGTTTTCTGTTGAAAATATTCTTAAAAATTTTCATGAATTGCAATATCGTTAAATCAAGAAAAGAAAAAAATACTTTAAAAATTTAATTTCAAAACTAACAAGTAAATTACACGCGTTTTGTCTGTCTTCAATCCGCTGAAATAAAGGTTCAAAGAAAACTGAATTATATTTGAATGTTTAATAATAAAATATTGATTTAAAAATGCGTCAAATATGTCGTAGACATACTTGTTTGAATAATTTAATCAAATGAAATATTGTCTGAATATTTCTTTCCAAATATGTAAATCTCAAAAGCTAACTTAATTTCTCGGGCACATTTTTCTGAAGAAAACTGTAATAGCCTGAAATGTTTACTTTCGTTCTCTCTTTCTAAGTTAGTTTGCGTAGAAAATCAAAGGTAGTTTTCCAAAGTTATTCACAAAAAAATCAATAACATTTGTCCCTTTCTTCTACATTACCTTAATTTCTTACGGCGTTTTAAATCTTGTTTGCGACAAGCAAAGTTTTCGTGTTCACATAATTTACCTAGTTCTACGCAATTTATTCAAACGATAGAATAAATTCTATTGTTTCATCTTTTTATATAACAGAATTTATAATTAAAATGTTCGTTTCGAATGCGTTTAAAATGTATCTGGAATAATATTGGGAATAAATTTCAGAAGTATACATATTTATATAAATAAGGTAGCTGCATATGTTTTCATTAATTTTATATTAATCGAGCAAACTAAACGCAAAAGTAATTTAAATAATAAAAATTATTTGTCATTGCTCAGATATAAAAATTTATTTAGATATTCTGTAATTACGGTTATCTTTTATTAATACAGTAATTGGTATGGAGAATGACATTTCCTTTATAATTGAGAAATTATTACAAAATACTAAAATTAAATATGAAAGATTCTGCTGATATTATTTTAGATTTTTGTGTAAGAACGCCGTCAACATGAGAGTTATCAGACTGCATTATCAAAATTATCTTGTATAACTTGGATTTAGGTAATTTCTTGAATTTTAAAATTCTTCGTAATTAAAATAACATTGTTTAATCTCATGTATAGCTTGATATATTAACCATAATAATAATGTGCTTTATAAAATAATTAGGATAAAATAAAGGTAATGTACAGGGAAAAATATATGAGCTCTGACATGAAAATTTACCTTACTACATGAATAAAAATGTTCTGAACGCTCTTAAGTTCAAACCTAGCAAGAGTTTTAAATTATAACGTCACATAACTACAGCGCCTAGAATACACAGTGGGGAAAGCGAATAGCAAATCAGTGCCTTAAAAATTAAGCTTCTTACTAGAGGTCAATGCGATCGAGTTTATTGCTTGAAAAACTCCCTATTGGTTAATAATGTGCTTATATCCCGTGATTGAGCAGGCGAAACTGGGAAAATCCAATCAGCTCTGCGATTTGAGCAAAAACATTTATCGCACCACCATCTGGGAGGCTTAATTTTTTTTTAGCAGAATTTTAAACATTCGATAAATAGCTCTTTCCACGCTGTATTCTATTCTCTGTACCATAACATCACATAAAGCCTATATGACATTGATAGGTCACATAAATTGTGACTTATCAAACAAGCGAAAATCCTTATGACCTCTTCCTAATACTATGGTAAATTGCACTTTTCAATTTAACCAATAGGATTCAGTTTTTGTATAAACTCTGCAAATATTTAAATTGTGGTTCATTTGAACTTTGCAAAAGTACAAGTCACGAATTTTCTATTAAATGCGAGAGAAATGGTTTTGAGCAGGGAAATAAGTCACACACATTAGAAGTTTACTACGTATCACATTAGAAGTTTACTACGTAGGAGTCGGAAAACTGCAAAATCAACTTAAATTTATATTATAAAACCAAACTAATATTTCAAAATTTTTGTAGTACAATTCTTGCTTTTTGACATGAAAACATGTTGTGTTGTTTGAAGCTTCCAGGTCCATTGTGAAAAATAACGCTTTATCATATGTAGTTGATTATTAAAAAAACTGAGGTTGTTTACGAATTTCACGGTGTGCTCTAAAACGTCAGCCCATTCCTGAAATGCTTATGCAAATATTTACCAAAGTATATCTTACATTGCAAGCGTGAAAGACCTTTCATTTAGATAATGACATGTCTTTTAAGCTTCTCTCTCTCTCTAGGTTTTGATGTGATATGCAGACAACCCTTTATTTGCCTAATCAGAAGATCGTCTTCCACTATTTTTTACTTCCAACTGGAAGTGTAAAAGAATTGACGCTCATTGAACAGCGACTCCTACTTGCAAAGTTTATGGTAAATGGCGTACCGGATAATATTTGTAGCTTGATATGGATTGTATTTAGCTGTAAGTTGAAACAAAAGAAAATTTTTTGTTAACCCAAATTGCCTCTCTCCGTAAGTGAAATGAAGGTACTGTGAAATGAAAGTTCGGAACGAGACCGAGTACCGATGAAATCGAGTAAGTGATTATCACTTTTTAACTGTGTATTTGAGAAAATAAACTTAATTAGAGATGTACTTTATTTAATAAATTATGTTTAAAAACTGTAAAAAAGATGATCTGAGGCTAATAGCCTCCGAATTAGGAGGAACAGTAACAGATAATTTACTAGTTGCTGACTTAATTGAGCTAATTAAAAATAATAAACATTACAAAACTGATATAGATTTTGTAAAAGAGTTTATAAATACTACGATTGAAGATCGTAAAAATAAAGAACTCAGTTCTGCTAATTCAATTAACATAGAACAAATTAAATTAGAGCGAGTGAAAGCAGAACTAGAGTTAGTACGGTTACGTGCTGAAACACAAACTGAAAACCAAAGTGAGAATGATCATGAAATTAATAATTCTTTAGATTCATTAGTGAAAAGTGTAAGAATTCTGACTGTGAAAGTGTCTACTAGGCCGGAAGGCTGGGCCTTCTTCTTTGCTTCATTAGAAAGAGCATTTGTAGCTAAAACTGTTCCAGAAAAGTACAAGTCAGAAGTTCTTCTACATTTGTTAGGAGAAAAAGCAAGTAATGTTATTACATTCATAAAAGAAGATGAATTAAATAATTACGAAAAAGTTAAATCGATCATTTTGAAAGAATGCAAACCTACGCCTCAAGCTTGCTTAGAACAGTTTAAAAATGCAACACGCCAGGAAAACGAAACATATGTGCAATTTACTTCTCGTTAAATCACGAATTGGGAATATTATTTGAATTTGAGAAAAGTATCAGATTTTAAATCATTAAATGATTTAATTATATCCGATAAAATAATCAGTACCCTTGAAAAAGAAGTAGCTGCTCACATTTCAGCTCGGCAGGCTGAGAATTGGTTTAATCCCTGTGAATTAGCAAAAGAAATTTATCTATATAACACATCACGAGGAAAAACTCTTAAAAATAACTATAGTTTTAAACAAAAACATCCTGTGTCAAACGAATTCTTAACAGATGCTAAACGATTAAAATGTGTCTTGTGTAATACAAATCACCCCTTGCACTTATGCGCTGTGTATAAGAATTTATCTGTAGCTTACAGAATAGAAATAATTAAAAAGAATAATTATTGTTTTAATTGTCTGTCATCTAAACATGTAGTTAAACACTGTACTTCTAAATTATCCTGCTCAATATGTAACAAAGGACATCATTTGTCAATTCATTATCAGTCAAAAAAAGAAAACCATGGAATAGATGCGAATCAGTCGCTTACTGGCGTCATTTCTCCCCTCCCCCCCTGTCTGCAATGGCGCAAGAATTCTTCCCACTGACAGAAAGTAATTTATTAGTAGCATCGAGCATAAATAAAGCAAAAACGGTCCTATTAAGCACAGCTGTTTGTTATATTGATGATCTTTTTGGAATATCACACCCGATCAAAACATTATTAGATGTAGGAAGTACTTCGTGTTTCTTAACCAAAGAGTTTGATGAAATGCTAAAATTAAAAAAAAAGAAAAAGTGACTATCGTAATTTCAGGATTAAACGATGCGTTATTTACAATTCGATCAAAAGTGTCTGCATGGATTTCGAATGAAGATAAAAGCTATATAAAAAACTTAGACTTGTTTATTGTGTCAAAAATAACACAAGACTTAGTCCCTGCGCAAAAAAATCGAAATAGATATGAATAAAATTTGTAATTTAAAACTAGCTGATGTAAACTTTAATTATCCACAAAAATTGCAAATGCTTCTCTCAGCAGAAGTTTTTTACGAGTTATTAAAACCAGGACAATTGAAAATTGAAAATTCAGGTTTAATTTTACAGAATTCTGTATTTGGGTTTATAGTGTCAGGAAGTATAATAAGTGAGAGAGAAAGATTTGAAAACTGTGGGTTAATAAACAATACAAATGATTTAGAAGTACCAATGCGTAAATTCTGGAAAATTGAATCAACTGAAAAAGAAACAGTAAAACGTAAAGAAACTACTTTACGTGATGAACATTTTCAAAATACGCATAGAAGAGACGAATCCGGAAAATACATTGTCAGTATGCCCTTAAAACAAGATCCGTTATGTTTAGGAGAATCAAAAGATATAGCCCTAAGAAAATTAAATGCCTTGTGGAGAAGGTTGAGTTTAGATTCCAATTATTTAAATTTATACAAAGATTTTTTAAAGGAGTATGAGGAAATGGGACACATGTACGAAGCGTCGGAGAAAGAAAATGAGAAAGGATCTTACTTTATACTGAACTTAGGAGTATATAAACCGGAAAGAAATTCAACAAAAACCTAGAGTTGTTTTTAATGCATCTAGTCCCACAACAAAAGGGAATTCGCTAAATTCATTACAATACAATGGCGGTATAATTCAAGATGATATTTTTACCTTAATGACCAGATTTAGAAAACACATATTTGCTTTTACTGCCGATGTACAAAAAAAATTTTCGGATGATCTTGATAACATCAGAGCAGAGAAAGCTTCAACGAATACTTTGGAAAACAGAAATTGATGAACCAGTAAAAATATATGAGTTAGCTACTGTCACACACGGGACAGTAAGTACTCCATATTTAGCTATGCGTACACTACACCAATTAGCATCAGACGAATTAAAAAATTTTCCATTAGCTGCTCCAATAGTAATGTCCGATATGTACATGGACGATATGTTGTCGGGTTCTGACACATTAAGTAATATTAAAGAGTTACAACATGAATTATGCGAGATCTTCAAAAGGGGAGGTATGCACCTTCATAAATGGTGTAGTAATTCAAATGAATTAAAAAATAATGAGGATTCAAGTTATGCATTTTTGAAAAGTGAAGTTACAAAAACATTAGGAGTTCGTTGGAATTCCAAAGAAGACCACTTTGAGTTTAAGGTAACACTCGAGCCACTAACTGTACAAACGAAGAGAAGCGTACTATCTACAATAGCAAACATTTTTGACCCACTGGGTTTATTAGGCCCCATCATTTCCAATTTAAAAAATTTTATGCAAAAATTGTGGTTATTAAGGATCGAATGGAATGACCCTTTACCAGTTGAAACTCAAAAAGAGTGGAATCATTTAACTGAAAGTCTACATGTAATAAATGATATAAAGATAGACAGATGCATAGTTATAGAAGATTCGGTAGCTGTAGAATTGCATGGATTTGCTGATAGCTCAGAATTAGTCTATGGAGCAGTTGTTTATGCCAAATCAACTAATAGGAAAGCAGAATTTAAAATAAAAATGATTGCCAGTAAATCCAGAGTTGCGCCCATAAAAAAGGTTACTATTGCGTGCTTAGAATTGTAAGCTGCAGTTCTTCTAGTGAAACTAATGAAAAAAGTGCAAATCGCACTAAAGCTGAGCATAACATCCCTTTATTTCTGGAGTGATTCTATGATAGTTTTATGTTGGAAACGGAAAGAGGCTCACCAGCTTAAAACTTTCGTAGCAAATAGAGTAACAACTATTCAAGAGATGTCAGATGTGCATCAATGGAGACATGTGCAATCCCAGAGCAACCCAGCTGATTTGTTATCCAGAGGTATAGACCCAAATAAATTAGTACAGTGTGATTTATGGTTCAACGGCCCAAAATTCTTGACTATGCCAGAATATCACAAAAGAGACATTCCAGTGTCTGTGATTGTAAATGACTTTGAGAAAGAACTTAAATCTAAAGTAGAACATTTAAATGAAAGAACATTTATCAGTACAAACAGTATTTTATTATCTGACTTTCTTACTATTAGTAACAATTATCCTAAACTTGTCCGTGTTCTTAGTTTTATTTACAGGTTCATAAGCAATTGTAAAAATGAGATTAAACAAAAAGGTCCTTTGAATATTAAAGAGATAGAGACCGCCGAAAAAGTCTTGATAAAAATGTTACAAGAAGAAGAGTTTAGAAAAGAAATAGCGTCTCTGAAAAATTCAGGTACATAAAGTCCTAGAGGTCAGGTAAGCAATTTGCATCCTTTTATTGACAGAGAAGGTCTGCTAAGAGTAGGAGGAAGACTTGGAAATAGTGATTTAAATAATGATAAGAAATTTCCAATTTATCTTCCATCTAAACATAAATTGACTGAGTTAATTGTTGTCTCTTATCATAAAAAAGTTTTGCATGCTGGGCCTAATTCTCTTTTGTACTATTTGAGGAAAAAGTTTTGGATTACAAATGGTAGAAATTTATGTAGAAAAGTTGTGCATAAATGTGTTAAATATTTTAGGGTTAATCCAAATTCAGCACAACAAATATTAGGTAATTTACCAAAAGACAGAATTTTTCAGAACTATCCATTTAATATTACTGGGGTAGATTTCACTGGTCCTTTCTATATTAAGTATAAAAATCAAAGGAAAGGAATTTATAATAAAATATATGTTGCAATTTTTATTTGCTTTGTGACCAAGTCTATACATTTAGAGTTAGTCACGGATTTAACGTCCGCAGCCTTTATAGCTGCTTTTAAGAGATTCATATCAAGGAGAGGAAAATGCAGTAAGCTGTATACAGATAATGCTAAGAACTTTGTGGGAGCAAATGCAGAGCTCAAAAAATTGTATAAAATGGTAAATTGGCCAGATGAACAAATTTCGGGGTATATGAGTTCAGAAAACTTTGATTGGCAGTACTCACCTCCTAGAGCGCCAAACTTTGGAGGATTGTGAGAAGCAGGAGCCAAATCCTTTAAATATTTCTTGAAAAGAGTTGCGGGAAATTTAAAATTAACTTATGAGGAATTTTTAACTTTAATTATACAAATTGAAGGGATGCTAAATTCTAGGCCATTAGTCCCCTTAACTGCTAACGTAGAGGATTTAAATGTGTTGACCCCTGCCCATTTCCTCTTAGGAAGATCAATTACGTCTATAACTGAGCCAGATTTATTAGAAATTACAGAAAACAGGCTTAGCCAATGGCAAAAAATAACTAAGTTATTTCAAAGCATTTGGCGTAAGTGGCACTTAGATTATCTATGCCACTTGCAACAGAGATCGCGATGGAAAATTGAGAAACAAAATATTTGTGTTGGAGACATGGTTATTATAAAAGAGGATGATTTACCTCCATTTGAGTGTCCACTGGCCAGAATAAGCAAAAATTTTCCCGGAGCGGACAAAAAAGTAAGGGTAGTGGAGGTTAGTACTACCTCTAGAAAATATAAAAAGGCTATTTCTAAGGTTTGCCCGCTTCCAATAAATGATTAACATTATTATTAACTGTGAATGTTGTTAATTATGTGATATTTTGATAAAATTTTTGCATTACTTTTTATTTAACATATGTAATATTTACTGCATGGTATTGTGTAATATTAATTGTATCAGTATTTTTATATTAAAAAAAATTGACTGTTAGAGATTTCTTGAATGTTTAAAAACATTGCAAGGCCCGGGGTAATGTACGGGCATCTGTTACATTATGATGGAATAAGGTGCGCACGCACCTGTGTAGAACAGCTGCGCCCTCTGTGTTCGAGTCAGTGTATGAGTAGACACGAGAGTGTTGGCAGGGAACCTCGAGCGCGATCCCACTTTGAGTTTGTGTTTTAAAATAAATTAAGTGTACAGTCCACCTGAGTTTAATTTGCATCTCCACACACAACATCAGTGCCTAACAATATTTATATTATAAAAAAATATATTTATATAATATAAAAATATAATATAAAAATATTTAAATAGTATGCATTTTATATATAGTATATATATATATATATATAACAGATCTATTTGTAATAGTTTTTGTTTTAAAATGCAATTCAATGGTATATTATTTGTAGACCGGAAAATTATACGTATTTTGTTCTCATACGTATTTTGTTAAGAGGGTTCCGTAGTGAATCATCATAGATTACAATTTCGTGACAATTGAAGCATAATCAGAATTACCAATACCAGTACATTTTCCAATGTCTTTTTTTTAAACAAGAAAGAAAAATCATGCAGTACGCATTAATTAGTAACACTTTCCAACTGTACGTAATTGTGTATCGAATATATTTTAATTTTCTTCGCCTACATTATCACACAACAGACAGAAGGGCTGAAAAATATACAGATAGACCAATTGATTTTAAAATTACTCTTAGGCATTTTGAAAAGTGTTAAAAAGGCTTAACGCAAAATAAAATGCGGCCATTAGATTAAAATTACAGCTTTTGATCTCTCTGAATATTTTAGTGTAGCCCTGTAAATCAGAAAGTTAATCATATATTCTATACAAAACATTATTTTAGAATATTAACAATACATTTCAATATTTTTCTGATTTTTACAGGAGAAAGACTTTTAAATATAACTTTCAAAAAATTCTGTCCTAAAACGTAATGCATCGGCTTTTTTTTTTTTTTTCTTTTCTGTGTGTTCCTGTAAACAAACTAGTTGTACAGGACCTATAAATGTCATTTTAAATGGGGAACATTCTATAGGGAAAATATTTATAAAAATAACACGGATAGAACACAATGCTTTCGAATGCTTTTGGGTGTCCCTGTACACAAACCAGATGAGATATTCACTCCATTTTCAATATGGAACGTCCGATAGCGAACATCAATAAAATATATCAGTTTCGAGAAATTCCATAAATATTCACAGGAGTTAGAGCGCGGGCAGACAGACACACAGAAAGGTGGACAGATACACAAACTGAAATCATATTCACACTTAAAAATGTTAGAAAGTGTTAAAAACGCTTAACGTAAAAGGAAATACAATTCTAGCAATTTTTTATTAATAGCTCTTAATATAAATGGGTATTTTTGTGTCACCCTGTAAATCTAATGCTAATCATGCTATATTCTATACGAAGCATTTTTTTGTGCATATAAATAACACATTTGAATTTCCTAAAATTTCGTAGAAAGTAAAGTTATTATAATTTGATTTATAGAAATATCTCTCATAGAACGCAATGCTTTGGAATACTTTTGAGTGTCCCTGTATACAAATCGGTGGTGGTATTTCCTCCATTTTATACAGGAAACATCCAATAGGGAATTTGAATAACATATATCAATTTCATTAAGATATGTCTGCAGTAAAGGTATGAAAATATGGTTTATAGAAATACCTCTCATAGAACACAATGCTTTGAAGTACTTTCGGGTGTCCCTGTACACAAACCAGTGGAGGGATAAACTTCATTTTCAATAGGGAACGTTCGATAGTGAATTTGAATAACATATTTAAATTTCATCATGATATGTCTACAGTAAACGTATGAAAATATGGTTTATAGAAATACATCTCATAGAACACAATTATTTTCCGTCAACACATGCAAGTTCTGGGCACTTGAAACACGTGAACAACCAACATATAATTGACCGTGTGAGAAGCATGGAGTTCCTAAATGAATGCCTGCCACTTTTAAGGTTTGGCCCTGGGATTTGTTGATCGTCATTGTAAAAGCCAATTTCAATGGAAATTGCAATCTCTTGAAATGAAATGGCAAGTTGTTGGGAATAATAGGTATGCGGGGAATCAAAACGCTGTCTCCTTTAGCAGTTCCTGTAATAATGGTACATTTTATAATATTAATACCCAGCTCTGTGATGCGAAGCCTAGTGCCGTTGCACAGTCTAGGTGCATCAAGGTTACGCATCAGCATAGCTGGAACGCCAACTTTAAGCTCCAACATATGGGACGGTACTCCCGTTAATTCCAGAGAGTTGAGAAATTCAACGGGGTAGGCAGTACTATCGTCATCAGCCATCACAGTGTCTATGGATGTGTATAACTTTGAATTGCCGGCGGTGAGGTCTAAAATTCTTTTGTTTATTTTATTGACCCACTCGTTCTTAGGCGATAGTACTGCCCTCTCACACAACCATTCATCATTACTTATATTAACATCCAAATCGGGAAAGACTTGCATGATAAGTTCGTCTTCTGTAGCTACTGGATGGGAAAATTCTTCGGAAAATTGAATTTTCCCATCTGCGTCCGTTTCTAGACGACCCTCACCAATTTTCAAAAGTTTATTTGCAAAGACACCTGATTCTTGGTCGTTGTACAGTCGGACGCGCATGTTGCATGTAAGATTGAGCTTTTCAATCCTATACCAGAGTGGCGACGCCTTGAGACATGCGTTTATTTTATCCGCCGGTGTGCCCTTCTCAATAACTGGTAGTGTCTGTTTAAAGTCGCCTGCGAGCAAAACGACAACGCCGCCAATCAACGTATGGTTGCCGCGGATGTCCTGCAGGCTGCGGTTCAACGCCTCTATTGCATGCTTGTGCGACATTGTGCACTCGTCCCATACTATCAACTTGCACTGTTGCAAAAGGACTCCCCGTCCGCTGTTTTTGGTGATGTTGCATGTTGGGGTGTCTTCGCTTGCAAGATTAAGCGGCAATTTGAAAATGGAATGTGCAGTCCGGCCACCGTTAAGCAAAGTTGCAGTAATGCCCGAGGAAGCTACAGCCAGAGCTATATTGCGGTCGTTGCGGATTTGGGCAAGCAGAAGATTCAGCACAAATGTCTTCCCCGTACCCCCTGGTGCATCAAGAAAGAATATTCCCTCCTCTCCACTATTTACTCGGCACAAAATCGTTTCATAGACTTGACGCTGTTCAGGAAGTAATCGTGGTACCATTTCATTGACCTGCGCTTCTAAAACCGCGATATCGTAGTTTAACTCCTTTACAACATCGCTTGACAATTCTCCTCTTCTCTGAGGTGTGGGTAGGCCGAAATCAGCAAGGCATTTTCCAGATATGCAAATCATTTTATCTTCAATCAATACTAAAGCTTCGTTAATGATTAGATCATTGTGAGTGCCATCCAGCCTATATGCAATATCTTCTGATAAAGCGTCCTTATATTTATCCCACAGCTGGAGCGGGTTTGATAGTCCGCAGGTGCTCACTAAAATCGCAAACAGGTCCCTAACTTTGGCTGCTGAGCGACAAAGGACGGCTTCCGCCATAGTTGCGTCCCACTGGTTGTCATTTTCTAATAGTCCGCGAGCCTCACATGCTTCCCTAAACGTTACTCGCTCTTGACTGTCTACGGTTTTAAGCCTCTGGAAACTTGTCGGGCCCCGCACCTGATTCAGCAACATTCGCAAGCAAAAACATTCAAAGTTGCTGACGTGCACAGTATATATCCGACCCAATGCGTCTCCTGCCTTCACACCTGGCCAGTTTTCAACCGGTGTTCCCTGTACACGACGCTTCCATTCCTTCCTAGATGCATTCCACGTATAGTACCGTGGTACATCAGAGTAGAGTAGGGTTTTGGCAAAGTTGTCATTTTCGCACAGTTCGAAGAATGCAGTCAGTGTTGTTTTCGGAGGTGTACCCACTCTGTCTAGGAAAATCTGCTCAGTGAAGTATATTCGCTCACCATTGGGTAAGTGAATTGCCAGGTGGGTGACAGCGGGGTGTCTCTCGTGCAGCGGTAATCCCAAGATCCTCCATGCTGCTTCGTTGCTGCTGACGTATCTACCTGCCCTAAATGTTTGCACTTCATCTCTGAGGGTGATACCGGCGTTATATTATTGGACACTAAAAACAGCTTGGTCATTTCCTTTGCAAATATATTTGCAAATGTATTTAATCGCTTGTACAGAACTGCAATATTCAACATTTAAATGTGCATTAAATATTTTAGACAACAGGGGTGAATGGCACAATCCAACTATTGTCCACTTCAACTTCCACAGGACCGCCACGAATTTTAATTTTAGTTGTCCTACCACCATGATCGGGTGCTCTCCGCCTGTATAGGGGATATCCATTGTTATTTGTCTGCGTATCCTTCAATAGTGCCCGGGGATACCTTTTTGTGCACTTTCCGTCCTTCATGCAAGGAGACAATTGGTTTTCTACGCCGCAGGGTCCGTGAATCATGTTTTTTACAATAATTTCATGTAACTTTTTATCCGTACTCGGGTCAGAGATCTCGGCACTAATAATGTCGTCAATTTGGGTGGGACATACTTTTTCTTTAAGCCACAGCAACAAATGTACGTGGGGCAATCCACGTTTTTGCCACTCAATCGAGTACAAAAAGCATTGAGCCTCTCCATATATTTGGCCTTTAGTAAGTAGAGCTACTAATTTATGGACCTTTATATTGAACACTCGAGCTATGAGATCATGTCTGTCGTTTGCCGTCTGGCCAGGCATGAGCGCTTCAGTTATTTCTGTCCAGGCAGGGTTGCACGTGAACATAATAAATAGGTCTGGTCGCCCGTAGTTGCGAACGTACGCAAATGCGTCCTGTGTGTACTCGTGAATGTATCTCGGGCTGTTTACAAAAGATGAGGGAAGGATTACTATTTTCCCTAAATTGTTGGGGTCGACATTACCATCGGTTCTTATGGCGTCCTGTAAATGTACGTAGCTCTCTGCTCGCAGTCTTGTCTGATTAAGCGTTATGTATCTCAAGCGCTCGCTTTTTTTTTGACATACATATCCACCAGAAATTGGTTCAAAAGTTGCCTACATCGCAGTAGTAAATTAAAATCATTTCGCCGGAACATCATATGGAACGCGTAAAAGTCCATGTAGGATACCTTTTTGTTTGATATTGGACGGCTAGTAGCTGGATTAATTAATTGGATGTCAAAGTGATATCCCTCCTGCCCTTTCCAAAATATGAGTGGGTACTCTAAAGCATCGTAGAACCGGTGCGTGTCGGCGATTCTAGAAAGCGTGCCGTCACGTGCTCGTAGAACAATGTCTCTTGCTGTGGTCTGCTCGCTGCCTGCAATCACGACTGCTATTTCGTTGCTAGTTGGAGCATTGTAGCGTCGCTCGTGTTGTCCGCGCGGCACTCTGTCGGGGTGGACTACTAACTTACAGTTTTCATCGGGCATGTTGTCAAGTGCCTTTTTAAATTCCCTGACTAAGGCGTTATTGTCGTGCAGTACTCGTTGTATTTTACGGACCGTCTCTTTATGAACTCCTGTAATTAGCCTTGACCGTCGCTCAATTTCGGCTTCCTCGTCGCCCATGAAATAGACCTGTAAGAACTCTGGCTGCGTGTTCGAAGTAGGCAGTAGAGACCCAATTCTATGATACACTTGAATCTAAAGTAGAAACAGTCATTTTTAATTTTAATTCAAAAATTCAAAAATAAATATAGGTAAAAATACAGAATAAAGATTGAGAAACTCGATTATTCACTTTTAACTAAGAATTACTGTAAATTTACAGAGACTCTGGATAAATATTTACAACAAATTTATAGAAATTTTTAAAAGTGTATAAGTTTTCACCAAACTTCTCAAACCAGCATTTCATTAAACATTGATACAAAATTAACAATATTTCAATACCGCATTCTTTTTTGATGCAAAATTTATCTCGTTGTAAATAGTAACTTGTAAATTAATGATTATTTTTTACACAGTAAAAGGAATCACAAATTCTATTCATATTGCATAATATCTCGTTTACCCTCGGTTTTTATATTCCTTGGCGTTTTCATTACTATAAATTACGACGCACTTAATATATATATATATATATATATATATATATATATATATTTTTTTTTTGTGTCAGTCTTTCCTCTTAGTTAAATTCAGTTCTATAATTTTGTGTGTTGGTATTGTTTTAGATCTATTAATTGCTAAATTTTAAAATTAAATTTTATTATGTTATCTATCATATATATATATATATATATATATATACTAGCTGTTACCCGCGACTTCGTTCACGTAGAAATTTTGATGTGTATGTGTGGGAACTGACGGTTTGATCATAATATGTAATGTAATGAAACCTTATCATTGTGGTGCTGTGCAAAATAGAGTCTGATAAAGTATACTCAAAAAAATTTGTAACTCATTGAAAGATCTACGGGAAAAATATACAATTTATTTTTATTTTAATACCGATCTGTATACAACATTAAATGACTTATTATTTTCCGTCAACACATGCAAGTTCTGGGCACTTGAAACACGTGAACAACCAACATATAATTGACCGTGTGAGAAGCATGGAGTTCCTAAATGAATGCCTGCCACTTTTAAGGTTTGCCCCTGGGATTTGTTGATCGTCATTGTAAAAGCCAATTTCAATGGAAATTGCAATCTCTTGAAATGAAATGGCAAGTTGTTGGGAATAATAGGTATGCGGGGAATCAAAACGCTGTCTCTTTTAGCAGTTCCTGTAATAATGGTACATTTTATAATATTAATACCCAGCTCTGTGATACAACTCGTCTCTTGACTTCTAGCTACTTTCATAGCCCGAGCTTTATTATTTCTGTTGGAAAGATTAGATTTGCGTTTCCCGGGCATTTCGAAAAACTATCAAATAATAATAATAATAATAAAACCCTTAAAAGGGAACTAAAAACAAAGTACTACTATGAAATAATAACAAATCAAAAGAATTAAAACTACTAACAAATAAAAAGTAAATTATAATTCAAAAAAGTAAGAAAACGCACGTTAAATGACAAAGTGAAATAAAAAGTTAAAAATGAGAATAGTAATTAACCAAAAATATTGAACGTGTGATGCTTTCTACTTATCTATATAATATTTCTTTAACGTGGTCCAATTACGATATACATGGGGATAAAAAATAATATTTTTAAAGGGACAATATTTACACACGTGGAATAAGCTCAATAATTTAATAAGAAAAAATGACGACATTTGTCTGGTAAGAGTATTTTATACACTTCATGCTTAGTTAATAGTAGTTTGTATATAGAAAAATAAATAAATTAATTAATATGTAAACTTGATCATGGTACAGCCTTAATGCCCTTGGCGACTTTTGAATTTTTGTTGCCGTTTTAGACCAAAATATAATTTATGCGATTATTGTTCCTATACGCAAGAGAAGTGTGACGTCACTGACCGTCCGTGGATGCAAGAAATTGATTTCCTATGTTAATCGCCCATTGGATTTTTTGTAAAATATTATTAAAAATCGAGGAAAATTATTTCCCGATTTCAATCCCCATATTTGGGTATATATATGCATTAGTTATCATGTGCATGTGCTAGATTGAGTTATTTTGCTGTAAAATTGACAACATTTTAATTTTAAATTTCAAAACTTTGTCGTTCTTGGCGCTTATTGTATTTGGTGATCAAAAACGTAATACGAAAATATACACGCCAGATGCATATTTTTTCGTAATATGCACAGTACGAAATATTGTTTCATATTATTCATTACTATCTTAATATAAGTTGTTAAAATAACTATGATTTTTGAAAGGAATTAAAATATGTTTGCCAGATAATTTGGCGATATTTTTTTTTTTCTGCAAAGGATGACCGATATCAAATCTATTCCGCTGCAACATATTAGTATCTTTATCAGACACTTTATTTAGACATTTGAAAACAAATTTGACATCAAATTATGATAGAATATTTATCACTTTCCTTTTAATTAGTATATTAGTTGGATATTTATTGTGAAAATATCATCCTTTGAAATGAAATGTTTGTGTTTTCAATCGAATATGGAAGTTTGCCATTTTTTTTTCTAGAGTTTTGAAATTAAAAATTCAAATTTTGTCAATTTTACAACAAAAATAACTTAATCTAACGCATAGCCATGATAACTAATACATATCTATACCCAAATATGGGGATTAAAATCGGGAAATAATTTTCCTCGATTTTTAATAATTTTTTACAAAAAATCCAATGGGCGTTTAACATAGGAAATATTTTTCTTGCATCCACGAACCGCCAGTGACGTCATCACTTCGCTTGCGTATTTCTTTCTATCTTTTCCTTGGCGAAAAATGTCCGATCTACTTCAGCATCAAAATTAAAAAAAATGTCCAGAATTATCAATAAGAAAATACCTTTAATATAATGATGAATTAGCTTTTATGCCAAGCGTGTTTCATCCGTCGTACTTAAAAAAAAAAAAAAAAAAAAAAATCTGAAGTTGAGGTATATAAAAAAATGCTATGAAATAAAATTCAGAAGAAATATCTTAGATTTGTAATATTGCTATTTTATTTTAAAATTATAAAGTGTCATTTTCTCATCGACCAATGTAACATTTAGTATTTTTTTTTATTTTTCGCGTGAAAATCTATTTCATTTTATGTTGAAAAATAAATAAATAAAGATACCTCGTCAACTTTTTTGGCAACAATTAAAAATTTAAATGGCTTATATTAAGTCAATTACCAGTTTATTATTTTCAAAATTACCGGTTTATTTTTTAAAAATCTAATCAAATTTTCGGTATAAATAGTAGCCTATGTTCTATTCCAGACTGTTCTTCATCTCTGTACCAAATTTCATCCAGATCCGTTTAGCCGTTGTGGCGTGATTGAGTAACAAACATCCATCCATACATCCATCCAAACTTTCGCATTTAATGTTGAAAAATAAGTAAATAAAAATACCTCGTAAACTTTTTTGGCAACAATTAAAAATTTAAATGGCTTATATTAAGTCAATTACCGGTTTATTATTTTCAAAATTACCGGTTTATTTTTTAAAAATCTAATCAAATTTTCGGTATAAATAGTAGCCTATGTTCTATTCCAGACTATTCTACATCTCTGTACCAAATTTCATCCAGATCCGTTTAGCCGTTGTGACGTGATTGAGTAACAAACATCCATCCATACATCCATCCAAACTTTCGCATTTATATATTAGTATAGATATAAAGACAGAAGGAATTTATGAGAATGAGTCGTCTTCCGAAACATTTTCAGAGGGGCACGTGCAATCAGTGCACCCCGTATTTGGTGTCTATGGTTGTTCTACTACTTGTTTTCAAAGGTAATAACCGTGCTTTTAGATCATCAGAATATGTGGCTTTTAACAAGATTACTCATATGAGGATCATTTCACACGCATATTATAACATTATTACATAAATATTTCACAAAATCCCTGGATAATGTATGTTTCATTCAAATATGTCTCATGAATTGTACATAAGCTAGGATTCTTAATTTGACAAACATAGAATACGTCAGAATATTTTGAATGTCCAATGTATACATAGAATATAAAAAGGTAATCCAGGTAAATCGCAGTGTAAGTCAAACACGGAGATATTTACGCATCCACCTTTTTTTTTTTTTTTTTTTTTTTGTTATAGTAATTGCTATCCAATTTTGTTACAAAAATTGCTTTAAACTTAAGATAAAGATTTCAGTATTGTAATACTGGTAGAAAATATTATCCGTATGAATGATACTACCTTCTATAATGGAACTACATAAAAATTTGCTTCCTGTTGTATATTTTACAGCGTTGGTAAAACAGACATGCAAATACACCGATAATTACGTTTTATAAATATATTTGATTAGAATTTAAATAACCTAAAAAAAAATTAATTCATAAAAAATTTAAATAATTACGTATTTCGTTAAATTAACAACATTATTAAAAAATAAACTAGAAATAGCATTTCATTAAATGCAATTGAAAGCTCCTAAAAATTTTTTAACACAATTTTCTTTTTTCTGTACCTCGAATATTTTTTTGAAATATATTATTTATTTCTGAAATAGTTTTTTATCAGTCATGAATTAAGAAAAAAATAACGGTTCAGATGTTTTGTAATAATGTAACGTTATATAATAAATTCATGTACATCATTTTACTTAAAAGAAAGATTAAGTTTATAGAGTTTTATCGAAATCCTTTTTTCATTAAATATTGATCAAATGTTCATTAAAAAGATTTTCCAAAACATGTACATAACATTTTGTACTTTTTAAAAAGGAATGTTTACATTATCTTTGACAGATTTTGTATCACCTATTTAGATAAAACAGTTTTTGTTAAACATAAAATAAAAACGTACAACATTATAAAAGTTCCAGCTTTTTATTATTATCATTATTTGATAAGATGTTTTCGCAGGCCAGATGTTTCGACACTGTAATTATTAAAAACTAATAAATCTGTTTAAGAAAATACAGAGTATATTTAATTTTTTAAACCTTTGGACAAATTAAAGATAAAAAGGAGAAAGGTCAGTTAGATATTTTAGGAATTTATGAACTGTTATGTACTAGTATTAATTAATTACTTTGTTAGAAATATATCAGAATACAATTAGAATCCTTTTCTTTTTTTCTTTCTTTTTTTTTTTTTTTTTTGGCAATCTGTGAAATACTTAAATGTTGCAATGTATTGACACATTTGCTCAAATATTTTGTATAATTTTTAATATAAAATATTTACCTTTTAAATTAATCTTTATTAAAATTTTCATTTTTTTTAATTTAATGTAATTTTTAGAAATTAAGTTTTTTACATTAGTATTGTATAGAGAATTTTAATTGATCTTAGAATTTTCCTCTTTCTAGTAAAAGACTGAATTTTATTACAAGGGTGAATCAAATATTAACCGTAATGTTTTTTCGTATGGCCGCTAATGCACAGAAAAGAATCGCGCATTGCTGGGCGTGGTAGGTAGTGATATCACGTGATTACCTACACTACAATAAGTTCATTTATCACAAATTAAAAATAAAACAACCTTACGTTACTTCTTGAATATTGCCTTAATATTTGCGGGAAGGGGCCCCTCCCATCGTCAGAGGCAGTTCTGTGGCGGCTTGCTTAGTTGCTCTGTGGTGACTAGTTCTCTTGCAGTCTTCCAGATTCTGCACCAGTTACGGTTAATTTCTTGCGCTGGGTCGTTGCCATTACAGGTAAGAGGATTGAATAAGATTCCGACAGTTTCGCGATTTGCGGCGTAAGTTGCGTTATTGTAATCAGCTAGTTTGTGAATATCGTTAAAATTGATATTAAGAGGTTCGCTAGCGTTAACCTTGGTGAGTGCGGTGTTTATTTTCCCAAATTTAATATCTGCAGAGTGTTCTTTAATACGATTTTTAGTTATGCGTTTTGTCATACCTTTGTAGTAGCCTGTGTCTTTATTTTCTTTGGAAAACGAAATACTATAAATACTGGAGGTTTCAAGGGGATCGATTTTGTCTTTTTCATTCCTTATGGTTTGATAGATATTTTTATTTGGTTTTATGGGGATTTTCATGTTAATTTTATTGGCGGCATTTTTAATTTTCTATGAGATTCCGCGATCATACATGATGGTTGAAGTGAATTTTTGTTTAGGATTTTAAAAATTTTTAATAACATTAAGTTTTTTAATTCTTTTGCCGTATAATTTGCCGATTAGATGTTTTTTATAACCTGCTTTAATTGTAATTTTTCTGATAAAATTAAGTTCTTTATTGAGTAATTTTTTATTAGAACAAACGGTGATGGGGCAATTAATATATGATTAGATCGTGTTTATCTTATATTGGTAGGGTGTTTTACTGTTGTAATTAATGATTTCTGTACTGCAATTTAGTTTACGGTAGACGGTAGTTTCTAAGG
Organism: Salticus scenicus; assembly: GCA_963930645.1. NCBI lineage: Eukaryota > Metazoa > Arthropoda > Arachnida > Araneae > Salticidae > Salticus > Salticus scenicus. The sequence goes on from OZ005652.1 coordinate 327,881,207, forward strand.
TACGATTATCAGTTTTAATTGTGAAAACGTCAAGGCAATTAAGAATACTGTTATTTTCCGTTTTGTGGGTGAATTGAATCTTTTATCAAGTTTATTTAATTTGTCAAGGACGGTCGAAATGTCATGTTTATTGTTAACGATCACGAACATTGATGTCTGATGTAACGGGCATATTTTGCACAAATCATATGGATGTGCATGCGAGGTACACCAGTATGTTTAGTACTAATGTTTCTGATATCGGTGATGTATGTGTTTGTCGTTGCCACTCTGAAAATGGTCAGCTAATTGTAATGGTTACCGTTTATATTTCACCGGATAAGTCTGTAAGTGCAATACGAGAATTTTTGTATGAAAATTTATTTATTTATACCAAAGACGCTTCTTTATTACTTCAAGATAAAATTGGGAAGAGATTTGATGATTTGCCAATGATTTTGAGTGGGGATTTCAACATCAACTTTGCAGATGATAAAAATCTTCCATTAATTGTATTTTTAAATAGAGAATTTGATTTAACGATTACCAATGATCGCAATCTTAGAACAAGGAGATATAAAACTACAATTGATGCAGTCTTTACAAGATATTTACAAAATTGTTTGTTTCCTATTTTAGCTACCATAAACCTATAGTATCAGTTTTGGAATATAATAATAATAATGATGATGGTGGAAGAGTTGTTGAAATTGTGGATGAAAATTCAAAGGTTTCATTGGTATTCATTTCAAAGAATACCAACTTATTAAATTTCATATTTCATGTATTTGTAAATATACGTTTTAAGCAATAGATTGCAATTTTTGTATGTAAAATAATATGCATTATTTTTCATATACAATAGCGCATTAAATAAAAACTGTAATATAATTTTTGTAGTAGTAGTTTATGTTAATGAATAAAAAAAACACTTCATTTAAAAGTATTTCCTGCACAATAAAATATTTCCTGACGATTTGAAGAAATACATACGTAATTGTTCAAGTTTTCACTTCTGTCGGCACTCCCGGAGTGCAACTTTTTTTTATTTTATTATTTTTTTTTTATAACGTCTTTTTGATATTTCTGGTGGTCACGTAAAATGTTCGCACGGTTACGGATTTATTTAGAATTACCTCCATTCTTTATTACAAAAGATTACAGAAAATTGAATTGCATTACTCTATTGAGATTACGACAGAGTCCAATATAGTACCGAAACCCAATAATAATCTAATTTAACAGCTCAATATTATTCTCAAGAGGACGATTTTTCTGGAATTGTTAATTCTATTCATCTCATTCGAACACACGTTCTCTGAATGTTTTGTTAGAGAATAGGAAGTTTCGAAACAATCCTTAACTGAAGCTGAAGAGGTGTATAACATAGAAACAATCGATATTGAAGTTTTTTTTTTTTTTTTTTTTTTTTTTTTTTTTTGATAGAACAAGAAATGTGATATAAATAATAACTTACATTGAATCAATCCAGTAAAATATAATATTTTTCTTACCATTTTTGGCATATATTTTAATACAAAAGATTTTTATTTTTATTTTTATTTTTATTCTTAATTAGAGAGATAAAGAATCAATTGCAAAAATGTTAAAAAAAATTTTTTTTCTTTTTTTTTTAAAGAGAGATTTAAAAGTTAATTTGCTTATAATATATATTTGTATAATTATTGAAATTTCATTTTTTTTTTTCTTTAAGAGAGATTTAAAAGTTAATTTGCTTATAATATATATTTGTATAATTATTATTGTTTCAATGTAATGTTACTAATTGCTATTATTATTAAATGCAATACAAAAACGATGAAAAACGTGACATTTAAATAACCAACATGTCTGACTTATCGACAAATTAAAATTATCAAATTACAAATCTTTCTGTTAACGTTTTAAAGTATTTAAATAAGATTTTAATTAAAAACTAGTTTGTTTCGCCATCACAAACATTCCTCTATATCATTCGATCATACAATATCATTCTTTCTTCAATATCTTTCTTATTGTTTAACATGCACAAAAGTTCAATCATAGCTTCTCTGTATAAAAAATTTGACGTATGGAGTTTAGTGTAGTGTTAATCAAGACAAACTGATATGTAGTGAGTTGAAAATCATAGAAGGTGAGTACTAACAGCGTCACCTGCGGGTAAATATACACCCAAATTGAATTCGTATAGTGTTTCGTAATGACCTTCTTAAATACGAAGTTTTATATAATAATATAGTATCTGATATATATTCTACCTATTCAAGTGATAATTTACAGCGCCTTCTGTTGGTCGATATGTACACAAACTGAATTATCATTGTGTTTGACAATGACACTGTCATATACAAAATTTTGTGGAATTATATACAACACCTAGGACATAACCTTCTCTTTCATAGAGAAAGTCGCAGCATAGCGGCACCACCTACCGAACTATATAAACCGAACTTTATAAGAAAGCACCACAGCGCTGGTGTTTTAAAGTAATTGGTATTAACTTTGAATAAGCACCATAAAACATAAGAACTCACAGCAATTATTTCTCGTCGAAAGAAAACACAATCCTTCTGCAGGCGAATAAAGTAGGCACGAGTGCTGCAAACAAAAAAGCAGCGCACGTTGCCGCTTTGTTTGCAGCACTGCGCTATGTTTGCAGCTTTAAACTGAAATTAAATCAAAATTATGTTTCATAATGGCATTTATAAATGTCAAGGTTTTTTTTATTACATATAATAGAACCTAGGATATAACCCTCACTTTAATGAAGGAAATCGCAATATAGAAGCGCCACGAACAATTTTTACCAAAAAATATTGTCTCTAATTTATGTGAAGGTGCACCTACATATAAATATATAAGAAATTTTGTGCAATAGTTCCTGAGATACAGTTGCCACAGAATTTTGTCACACACACACACATACAGACAGAGATTTTCTAAATGTGGTCAAAGGATGTTCAGACCTCTCAAATGTGTAAAATCGTTGTAGACCGAAAGTCGAAAATTTTTATGAACCCAATACTTTCTTCTATTGAATATAGAAGAAAGTAAAAAATAATAGTTAGAAAACTCTGTAGTGTAAATTAGCTGGTTTTTTAAATGTAACTTCAAGGGTCGTATTTGTTTTACTTAAAAGTTGTATGGTTAAAAAAACTTTTATATTTCTGATTTAAATCTAGGAATAAATTTAGTTTATTATCTTATACGCTTTTTAATCCTTTAAAAAAAGTTTTGATTTCGTTTAGCTCGTACAACGTAGTTAAAACGCAGTTAGTTATCGCTATAACGTATACCGAAAAAAAATTTCTATTACTCGTGAGATTACTATCTTCGTAAAAATCACATTCAACTTTTGACATGCCTCAAAACGTAGTATAGAACTAAAGTTTGTTCTACGTAAAGATGCAGGAATACCAAAGATTATTTTTCATAGTTTTTCTTTTTCTTTGAGTGACCAGTCATTGTCTTCAGGGAAATACTTAAAGTTCTGATTTCGATTATTTTTAAAGAAATGTTTTATCTTTGTATGCATGAATAAAGCTATGTAAAGGAATTTTTGCTCAGTTCAGGGTTCTTTAAAGTAAACCAAGATTTACAAATTCAAGGTTGATTATTTAAACATAGACATTGTTTTACATATAAAAGAGATATACAAAAAATTAAAATTAAAATCATAATTAAGTATGTAAAATTTTAATGTATTGTTCTATTTAAAAATATTATAATAAAAAGAAATATCTATTATATAAAAACGCAAAGCACTTTCTTCAAGACCAAAATCGAACGATCTGAGCATGCGCTGAAGGCTATTCCTTTCTTTAGACATAACCATGGTAATACAATCCTCAGGTACGATAACGGCGTAGTGTAAAATCCGGTCCCAAAACGAACTATTCGGGACGCATATATCAGTGCTGCTGCCATCTGTTATCGCAAATAGAAAGTCTTATTTATTTATTTATGTGATTCAGGCATGCGCACGAACGTACATGAATGTAAATATTTCGATTTTCGTTTTCATAATTTAAAATAGCAATATTGAATATTATTTTATTTTCTTTGAACTCATGTTGTTATGAGGAGAAGAAATTTTGTTGGAATTATTTACCTCCTCCTATTAATTATTCTGCTTATTATATTTGTTAAATAAAATTAAAATATTCATATCTTGCTTTTAATACAGAATACAAATTAAAATATCTTCTTTTCACGTAAAATTAATTTAGCAAAAATTATAGTTTATAAGTAACAAAAATTTTTATGCTATATTATTCAAGAAGTTTTTATTATAAATTTATTTAACAAAAACATCAGTTATAAAAGAAATAAAGTTTTATTTTTTTATTTTTTTATGTATTTATCTGTTATGTAAATGTGAAAATATTTTGTTAAAAACTACAAACTGTAGCTTTAAATTTTGGACGGTTACATAGGTGGACATTAAATTGAGGTTCAAAAAATCATAAATGCAAAAAACCAATTCTAAAAGACTTTAGCTCTATAAATAATTTGTCTGTATAGCTTTCTGATAATCATTAATATTATTTTAATCTTGAAAGCTTTTAGGGATTTTTTTTAAATTATTATTATTATTATTATTATTATACCAAACATAACAAAATTGCTTAGCTTTGTATTATTTCTCTCCTAAGTTATTTATAATGTAAGGTTTTTTGGATTCCTTTTTGAAGTACTTATGTTCTACTTAAATGTGAAAATATTTCAATAAAAGTTATAGGTAGGCATGTTATTCGGATTACTACATATTGTGTATAGTAGGGAATTCTTTTTAAGAAGATGTCCTATGTGGGGGTGTACATGGGTTTCGGAGGAAACCGTGGCAAAATTCGAATGGCTATAGGGATAAGCGCAACCTGGAATTGAACCCGGCACTTCCAGTTTTCCAGCTTCAAGAAAAGAACCTCTAAACCACTGGTGGAATGCAAAAATTATTGATTAAAAATGAAATACAGTAAAACCTCTGTAAAAAGGCCGACCCACTGTACCTTTAAATATTAGACCTTTATAGTGGTGGACTTCTACATTAATAAAAATCTTAATTTAGGAAATAAATTCTAAATGATTTTAACTATAATTAATTTGATTCAAATTTACATAATTTGTCAATATAGCTTCCTGTTAATCATTAATATTCTTTTAATCTTGAAATCTTTTCAGGAATACTTTTGTTTTTCAAAAAATATTTTATATACCAGAACAACAGTTCAGCTGAGTATTATTTCTATCATAAGATATTGATAACGTAGATTTCTGAATTCATTTTTGAAATGCTAATGTTTTGTTTAAATTTGAAAATACTCTGATAAAAATTACAAGCATGATATGGTATTGGAATTAAGGAAGACTGTCTATAGTAGGGACCTGGACCTAAGAAAAAATGGCCTCAGTAGGGATCTTTCTAAAGAATTCTAGCTCATATTCATGCAAATTAAAGGGGGGGGGGAAATGCAGAAAACTTCGAATCACTAGGTCAACAAGCATGATCTGGGATCAAACCTGGTACTTCTCGTCTTCCAGCTCAAAGAACAGAATCACTGGATCAGCCACTGGTGGGGGCTAAAAAATTATAATTATCTGTAGGAAATAGAAGAGAGTGAAATCTCCCTGCAAAGGCTATTCACGTAACTCCAAGTTTTATTAGAATTTAAAAAAAAAATTGTATGTTATTTAAATTTTACAACTTTATTGTAAAATGTTGCCTGTTGAAAGTCGTAGTAAAATTGGTTTCTACATCTAGACAGATAAAATAATTCAAATACATTATGGACTGAGAAAGATATTTCTCTTGATCACATTTCAACACTTTGTTAGTTTCAGAAAACTATCAGAAGGAAAGTATTTTAATCATTTCAAAAATACGAGTTTGAGATTTTAGTGTTTCTACACTTTTGAGGTCTCCTGAATTCATGTTTACTATTTTGAAAATGATGTGGTGAACACAATAGCGTCTAAACGCTCTGTTCAAATGGCTGAAAATTGGTACACATGTTACAGTTCCCCATAGCACAAAACATTTTGATTTTGGTGAATCTAGTACATAGTTTTTTTACAGGGACACAAAGAAGTATTCTTTGTGATTATAGTCTGAGTGCCCAAATTTTGAAAAGTGTGATAATGTCTAAATGCCTTATTTGTTTGAGATGAACATTTATACACATATTATGAGTCACATATATTATGTTATTTAAAATTTTCAGCTTTATTGCAAAATGTTGCTTGTTGAAAGTTGTAGAAAAATTGGTTTCTATACCCAGACAGACAAAATAATTCAAATACATTATGGACTGAAAAGGGTATTTCTCTTGATCATATTTCAACACTTTTGTAATTTCTAAACGCTATAGTGAGAAATGCATTGTAATCATGTAAAAAAAAAAAAAAAAAAAAAAAAAAAAAAGAAAAAAAAAAAAAAAACGAGTTTGAGATATTGGTGTGATCTACACTTTTTGAGGTCTCCTGAATTCATATTTTTTTTTATGATGTATGTGAGTGAAGACGATAGCGTGTAAAGGCTTTGTTTGAATGAGCTGAAAATTGGTACATATGTTATAGGTTCCCGTAGCATAAACCCTATTGATTTTGATGAATTTAGCACTTATAGTTTTTTTTTTTTAATAGGGACACAAAAGAAAAAAAAAAAATCTTTATCTTTATGGTTTATGGGCCCAAATTTTGTAAAGTGTGATAGTGTCTAAACATCTTATTAATTTGAGATGAAAATTTATACACGTATTACGAGTCACCGTCACACGAACTCTATAAATTTTGGTGAATCTAGAGTTTATAGTTTTTTTTACAGGGACACAAAGAATAATTCTTTATGATTATGGTCTATATAAGCCACATTTTTTTTTAACTGCGATAGCATCTAAACAGGGGTCGAAATTAAAATCAGCAAGTTGAATGACAAATGGCAACTAACATTGTTTTTTTAGTTATGCATAAGTTGCAATTATGTTTACTAAGATGTCATTTTTAACTTATTTACGCATATAACATATACGTAAATGTTGTACATAAACTGCAATTACTTAAAATGCTGATAGTTTATCTAGTTAGTTTTTTCAATTAGTTAGTTTTCTAAGTTTCACGTATTTATGTGAGTTTCAGAGAAAACCGCGACAAAAACCGAACGGCTAAATGGATGAGCACTATTTGCGATCGAACCCGGCACTTTCTGTCTTTCATCTTCGAGAGCAGAACCTCTCGACCACTGGTGGGGTGAAAGAATTACAGTTATCACAAAAATTATTGATTAGAAATGGAATACAATAAAATGTCTCAAAAAGGCCATTCATTATACCTTTAAATATTGTACCTATACAGAGGCCTTTTAATATAGGTTCAAAAAATCTTAATTTATAAAACAAATTCTAAATGATTTTAACTATTGAAGTTTGCATAATTTTTCTATATATTTTTCTAACAATCATTAATATTAATTTGTTTTAATCATAAAAGCTTTTCAAGAATAATTTTGTTTTCAAAAAACATTTTTCGTACTAGAACAAATTGTTCAACTTTCAATATTATTTGTATCATATTCAGTTTTATTTTCATTTCAGTATTATTTCTATGATAAGTTATTGATAATATATATATATATATATATATATATATACATTCTTTATATTCCTTTTTGAAGTACTTATGTTTTATTCAAATGTAAAAGCATTTTGATAAAAAATACAGGTATGGTATTCGGGTTAAGGCCAGTTGTCTGCATTAGGGACCTGGGCATAAGGGAAGATGCTTTCTGATTGGGGTCTTTTTGTATGGTTCTAGCTCGCATTAATGCGAATTTCTAAGAAAACCACGGAAAATTCACAAAGGCTAGGTTGACATATGCTACATGGAATCGAACCCAGTACTTCCCGTTTTCCAGCTTCGATAGCAGAACCTCTCGTGTAAAATTATCACAAAAATTATTGGCAGGCAATAAAATACATCGAAACCTTCCTAAGAAGGCCACCAGCAGAACTTTGAAATATTGTACCTTTACAAAGATTATCTCTTAATAGACAAAATAGGAATTCTGGAAACAAATTCTAAATGATTTTAATTGTTCAAATTCACATTGTTTATGAATATAGCATTCTGATAATTATTATTATTAGTGTATGATAATTTTGAAAGCTTTTTAAGTTTTTTAAAAAAAAATTTTAAATATGAGAATAAATCATTTTTTTATGTTCAATTTAAATATGAAAATATTTTGATAAAAATTACAAGTATGGTATGGTATATAGGTTAAGACCTATTGTCTGCACTAGGGACTTGTGCATAAGGGAAAATGGATTCTGGTGGTGGTCTTTCTAGGTGGTTATCATCCGTGAATTTAGGAGAAAACCACGGAAAACTCCGAACGGCTAGATTGGCAAGTGCTACATGGGATCGCACCCGGCACTTCCCGTCTTCTAGCTTCGAGAGCAAAACTCCTCGGCTATTGGAGGGGACTAAAAACTTTCTTTTTTTTTTTTTACTATATCACTGGCAACAAAATACAGCGAAACCTTTCTAAAAAGGATACAACTATACTTTCAAGTATTGGACTTTTACAAAGTGGCCTTTTAATAGAAAAAATCGTAGTTCTGGAAAACAATTCTAAATTATTTTAATTATTCAAATTTACATTGTTTATTCATATCATTCTGATAGTAATTATTATTAGTTTGTGGTAATTTAAAAAGCATTTTAACTTTTTTTTTTTTTTTTAAATATATTTTAAATAAGAGAATAAATCGCTTACTTATGTTTAATATAAATTAAACATGTTTTAAATTAATTTAAATCAAATTAAATTAAAATAATTATGTTCAAAATTAAATAATGTATTAAAATTAAATAATTATTAAAACGTATGTCCACACACATGCACACAAGCAAAAAAAAAAAAAAAAAAAAAAAAAAAAGTTAATAAAAAATCAGTTAAACAATATTTTATACAATTTTTCCCCCCTTAATAAAACTTTTTTTTTTTTTTTTTTCTAACGGAATTGAAAGTGTTTATGACTTGCCTGTCTGCACTTAACTTCTGTGAATAATTTTTTAGCATTTGTGAGCTGATATTACTTTAAAATATTAATTTAATAAACAAAATAATAAAGATTTCGTATTCCAACAATGTTAAATGGACGCAGGTACCGATACTAGCGTCACGATGCGGCGAAAAGAATTTTAGGACCGGTTTTGATTCTGAAACGCCATAGGAGATATTCCTCCTTCTCTTTCTACCTTCATGGACATAACCAGTGACCAATCTCTGTGAGGCTAATCGGACACCGAAATGTGAGCAAGCTCTGAAACCTGAACCAACCAGAATACGAATTTCGCCCATGTCTTTCGATCTTCCTTGTGATCGTGGTTTACGGTGATGCAATTTTGTAAATATTGGATTAAAAGTTTATAATTTTCTATTTTTAAAAACAGCAAGGTGTATATGCATTTTTTTTTAAATCTTTTTTCTTTTACTTAATTAAAGTTTATACGTTGTCATAAATTCTAGAATATTGTAGTAGCATTGATGGATATTTTGTTTAGTGTTCCTGTTAATATTTTAATCTTTTTACTACTTTGTATATGTTTATACGAAATATTACTGTTAGCATTTCTGAATGTTTTGTGTGCGTTTAGTATATTCTAAAGTTTAGATTATTACAATTTTCACGAGATTGCTCCTGACGAAAATTGCGTCGAACTTTATCAATTATTAGTTACTCCCATTATTTATTTAGTTTAGTTTTGAATTTTTATTATAATAGAACGAATAAATTTAATCTAAAGTGATTATTTTATGTTTATATGCATGATCGATTATTTTTAACGTATGAATTTCTTTTTGCATTCCTTGACGCCCTAAGAGTAATATTATAATACTCAAAAGTGAGAGGGGGGGGGGGGGAATTGTTATTACTGCATTTGAAAAGCCAAAAGCTGACGTAAGAAAATAAGATTTTATTATCAAAATCAGGTTTTATATCAAAACATTATTTGTGAAATTATTACTGAGTGGGAATTCCACAAAGATTTTGTTGGTATTTTATCCATTTAAATTATACAAATTTTCTTTCAATAAGCAAGAAATATCGTGGGAATATGAAATTAACATAACATGTATAAGCCATATAATTGTAAATTGTATGTTTCCGGTGCATTATACAAACTCCTGAGTTTTTTTTTTTTTTTTAAATAAATAAATAAATAAATAAATAAATGAAAAAAAGTGTTTTACTTTACATACCTTAAAATGCTATGCTCTGAGTAAATAAATGCTCTCATTCTATATAGTTTGTTGATTATTTTCGGTGCCATATAGAAATAATGATAATGCAGAAAATAATTTCGACCAGGTACAATCTCGCGAATATTGTAAGCATATATAACATCTTGCATATACTAAATAATAGAGGAAAAATAAGGCAAAAGAATGTATATGTACCTTATTGTGTTTGCAAATAGGAAATTATAAACTTTTTGAGGTCTTGATGTTATGGATTGCATTTCTTCAACTTTTGTAATTAACTGCGCTTATATAGTTCCTTATTCGTTTAAGAGGATGTGGCTGCTTGAGGATTACATCCACCAGTTATGTGATGCGTTGAGCCATTGTAGCACTAAGCCTGAATTGAGTCGCCACAAGCCACTCAAGCACTGAGCCTAGCATACTCCACAGATGGATTTGCTGTTAGCTGTATGGGCATCTTTCAGTTTTAGTTTTCCTGTTACCTGCTTATGGGAGCACAGATTTTTCCTTGGGCGAGAGTTTTGCAATTTTTTTCAAATTAGCGATTAACAAATTCAAATTAGCGATTTTTCATTTTTTTTATTTTCCTACTTCAATGTTTTAGAGAGAAACTCGTGAAGCGTGCTGGATTCATTTGCGAAATATGATTCTTTGAAAACAACTCGCATGTGGGGGAAGGATGTGTGTGTGTGTGGATTTTTTGTTTATCACATCTTAAAAACGAAAAAAGTAAAAACAAAAGAACTTCATAATGACGAAAACTTAGGTGTACAGATGTGTTTACCAAATTCTGGTAAAAAATTGGAAAGTTGTAAATCAGGTCACATTTTATTTAAGTTCGTATCTCAAAAAATATTTTAACGATTTTCTTTAAATTCACCATATATACCATCTTGAAGATGTTTCGTAGTCTAGTTTTAAGTCTGTTTTCGATTTCTAAAAAAAAAAAAAAAAAAAAAAAAAAAAAAAAATGATTCTAAAGGTTTTTTGCTAAATCACCATTTTACCTACCTTTTAAATATCCTTTCATATGTATTAGTTGATTTCCAGTGTACAGATGTGTTTGCGAAGTTTTGATAAAATTGGATGGGGTGGTGCCATCATCGGCATCTAAGAAAGGTTGATTTTCATTAATTTTGACGCGTAAGCCTCTAAATATCTTTTTGTCTAAATTAATTGGTTAGCGGAGGAAAATTTGTCTTATAATGTATTAAGAACTCCCTAAATATAATTTATTATTGGTATGAATAAACAGATTTTTTAAATTTTTAATTGAAGCAGAATATAACTAAATTAATGTTCAAACCTTACTTTATAGCTTCATATTTAGAGTTGACAAAGCCGCTTTTGCGAGGGGAATCCCTCCATTCTCAGCACTGGCATCAGTGATCAGTGGCAGTCGAACAAATTGATGTTTTTTCCTATCTCTAGTAAGTGGCGTGACAGCTTCCAAGTAATTGCCATTATAAGAATCGCTATTATTAACTATTTTTTACCATTTCTGGAAAGAATGTGTAGTAAAGGTTATTGAAATTTGCGATTTTTGTAGTTTCATTAAATTTAACATCAATATTACTGTCTTGGTATGTTATAGTTAGGGCAATGATAATTTTTCCATATCTTATATCATTTTTGTGCTTCTTATGTCTGATGTTAATCTTTCGCCTTGACATGATGTAGCAACCATCTTAATTGTTAGGGTATGTAAATGGGATTTTGTATATACCTGTGGTCTCGAGAGGGGGAAGGATATTTGTCATTACAAATTATTGGATAGAAACTTCAATTAAAATCAGAAATACAGCTAGACAATACAATGTAACTATACCTGTTAAGCCCAACCCCAATATCTATCAAATAATTCGAAGCGATAAAGATCCCTTTCCCTCCTCAAAGACCTCAGGTATCTACAAAATCCCGTTTACGTATTCTAATAATTAAGAAAGTTGCTACATCCGAATGTCCAAGTGAAAAATGAACACCAGATTTAAGAAGCATAAAAACGATATAAGATACTGAAAAATCACCAACTCCCTTGATAAAACATACCAAGATAATAATAATATTAATGTTAAACTTAATTAAACTATAAAAATTGCAAATTACAATAACCCTGATTACGCATTCTTTTGTAAAATGGTAGAAATAGTTAATAATAGCAATTTCTGTAATAGCAACAAGTCAAAAGCTTGCTTAGACTGACTGTAATACTACCTACTGAAGGAAAAATTAAAAAATAGAGGAAAACCTCACTTGGCACCAGCATCACCGACCACTAAGGAGGGTGCAGATTAGAGGGAGGCAGCATTATTTTTTATGAACTTGGATAAATTAAAATATTTAATAATAACTATATCATATACCATTATAAAGTCTCCGCTTGCTATTAAATCTGCATGCGAGTAGCAGTTGTCAGGGTTTTTACATATTTGTTAGTTTCATCCCTGGTTTACAGTGTGCTTAAGAGAGCGTAATGGAATTTATATGGTTGTTACATATCAGATTTTTTTAAATAAATATTTCCTTAATGTTCAACTTATTTTTCTTCGATTGAATAATACAAAGTATGCTATACTTATGTTCAAAAGAGTGACTGTGTCAAATTCTGTCATAGAGCGAGAATTCCATAAAAAAACCAACACACCCACTTTACGTTTCATTTAAAGAAGTTGGTTTAAAACAGTGATTCTCAGCTGGTGTGCTGTAAGAGGATCTCAGTTAAATGTTATTAAGCCATCAAATTTTGACTGGTACCAACTAATATAATTTTATACTTTTTTTAATTTGTTCATTTTTCATATTTTTGTTTAATATTTCAGTGAAATGTTCTTATGTTCATTTCCAACAAAAACTAAATCAATTGAAATGCAAATTAACAATTAGGCTTATATTTTAATTACTTATTTATTTTTTATAACAATTGCAACAATTAATACGGTATTTGTTTATATTTTGGTCTAAATAATAAATTTTTCAAAAACTTGCAAACCATCTTATCAAAGGGGCTCCTCATATCGGTTCTGGGGGCATGCCATCGTTTATTCCTTTGGTATTTAAAGCATTACATTCATAAGTGCCAAGTATCCCTTGTTTTCATAGGAGACTTCATATCGAAAGTTTTTAGAGATGTGTTTCTCTTTATTTACTTTTTCGTCGAAAATATATGACAGATTCCTTTTTGAAAATATTGGGAGCTATGTATGTACATACGTTATCACAGAGATAATTATATTAATGTTCTTCAAATTTTTCTAATAACTTTCACCTCTGTTTATAAGAAGAAAGAATTTAATTTATAAAAAATATTCGGCATTGTGATTTCGAGGGATTTGTATGTTTTGAGATGAAGATAACAGTTTGACAACTTTTTGAATTATGTCAGTCTGTTTATCTGTGTGTCGATCAGAGAAAGTTTGTGTCAAATTCATACCAATATCTTATGCATACAATTTCATGAAATCTGTTAAAGAAAAAAATGGTTGCATCTTTACATAAATAAATATCTAATAATTTTGGCGCGCATTTCTCAACAGGATTATTAAAAAAAAAAAAAAAAAAAAAAAAAAAAAATCATAATTTTTATTAAGGCAGCATAGGATATCATTTCGTATAATTGTGTACAATGGAGGAGTATATTTAACCAATCAATGCGAGAGTAAAACAAAATATCTATATGCATGATTGTCATTGAAGAAAGGGAATCAATAGGAATGACATCTGTTGGGCTGAAACAAGCAGAATCAAACTACCCTTACTTCCGTGGCTCTAAGGTGACATCTTAGTGGTAGTACACTTTGAATATCAATTCGATATTCGGGCATGCTCTGTGAAATGCCCTAAAATTAACCTAATTAAGAATATAAACATTTGATCTGAAAGAGAATATGGTTATTAATAAGTGAATTCAGTCTCATTAAATAATACTAGACTCATATATTTTTAATTACTTTCTTTATTAAATTTCCATTTTTAAATATTAATTAAAATGATAATTTTTATGATTTTAAAACACAACATAATGGGATCACAATGATCTCCCTTTTAAGCATTGTTATGTTGATTGCATCGAAATGGGATAAGATGAGTACTTAGAAACAGATGTGCTTGACATGCATTTGCAAAGTTTAAAAAAATTACTGACCAATGAATAAAATAATTTCTCACCAGATCACTAGATGGATGAATCATGACAGTGAACACTTCTTTAATAATCTGCACTTAATTCATAGCTTTCTTCTACTATTTGGGCCAACGGCGAGCACATCTTAACGTAGCCGAGATGAATCGTGCCGATGAGGCAGGAAAACAAACTCACACATGTTGTCCGACAGCAAGGCAATTGACAGAGTCTTACATGTTGTCAGTCAGAAAGCAATGGACAGAATCTCTTCTTTTAAATTTTTTTTTCATTTTCCTTCAAGTCTCTCATTATCATTTTTTTTTAGGGGAAGAAATTTTTTTAGAAATTTCTAATACAAAACTTTTTAATCTTTTTTTTTTTTTTTTTTTGGCATTTTTGAATATTTTCTCCCGTGTTTAAAATAAAAACTGTGATGGTGAACTGTGTTTTTGTTTAAATGACATGAATATAAGGCAATATAAAAGAAAGTTTTGTGATGGATACAACATATCAGTTTCTTAATTCATTTAAGAAAATTCACTCATCGCAGATGTTTTTCACCAATCTCACACATTATCACTTTTACTCAAACAAGTCAAGAATACAAAAAAAAATTTTTTTTTTTCATTATTTTATTTTATTTTATTATTTTTTTTTTAATATAAATGATATTTTTTTTCTCATGGGAAAAAATTTAAGGTACTTATTTTGTGTATATTTAAAGAAATGTTTTATGTAGGGTAAAATTTCTCTTAATTGGTTCAGTAGCCGAGAGATGTACATGTTATATGCTTGTCGTACCTCAACGAATGTGACTTGCAGAGATGTTATCGTACAATTAATTATTTTCCACAGCAATAGTTTTTTTTTTTTTTTTTCCCAGATTGTAGGGTCGTTGTGTTTGTCATGATAAAAGAGTTTTGCCTTTGTTGCTACCAGTATTTTTCTACAAAAATTTGTAACCTGAAAAATCAAAAGAAAAAAAAAAAAAACTGTAAAAAAATTATGAAAATTTCTCCATAGATTTACTAGTGCAAAAAAAAAAAAAAAAAAAAAAAAAAACTGTTAACACACATGAAAAAAGATCTGTGAATGAATATTTGCACTGTTTTTTTCTTGAAAACAAATGAAAATTAAGAAAATTGATATAATAAACATAAATATTTTTTAACGTATTTTGTGTCAAAAATACTTAAAAATGTGAACAGGAATTCTGGTATATATTCATATTGTCTTGAGACTGGTTTTTGTTACTTTTTTCATTCATATTTTGATGAAATATTTTTACTTTAGTTCAGAACAAGAACGGATTCTATTGGTAAGCAGATTGACAAACGATCTAAAGATCTTTTTTGACAACAGCTGACAAGATTTAAATTTCTAATTTAAACAAAAGAATCTTGAAAGAATCTTTCTGACTACTTCATTTTGGATCATTTCCACTATGGCTCTTGGAGACACATTATTGAACATGTTATTATTTAAATATAAACGGTAAACCATCAGCAGCATCTCAGTGATAAATATATTTGGGTTGTTTTCTCTGTTGCTATTAGAAAATTGTTCTCTAGATTAATTTTTAAATGAAAATGAAATCTCTTTTAATATGATCCTGTATTGTTAGATAAAGGGATACGTTATTGAAATATTTCTTTTCTCTATATATTAAAAAAAAAGTTATTGTCATTGGCGTCAAAATTTTGTGCCTGCGACCGCATCTTATCTCGGGGACCACGTCATGAGATGTGCCAATGTGTGCCAAAAACTCCAAGAAAGACATTTCAGTTAGTTAAAATTTTTATCATATTAATTAACGAAGTTATTAATTAAAAATATTGAGTTTATAAAGGTACTATATTTGTCATCTTGCAAACCCTTTCAGCTACTGCGTCATTCAATTATTACAAAAAATAATTACGCTATGTATTTCACATTTCTAATTATGGCAAGAAAAAAATACATTACCTAAAATTTTTATAAACAAGATTTTAATCTTAGATAGATAGATTTTATCCAGTAGATTTTATCCTTCGTTATTTTAAGAAGTATGTAAGAGATAATTAAAAATTGAAGCTGTAGGAGATTTTTCCAAAATAAAATAATAATAAAAATCATAAAAGTTTTTCTTTTTAGATATTTTCGAACGTGTAAATTATTGTCTAGTTGTACATTAAAAATGTATAGAGATTATTATATACTGCTCTAAATTAACTAAGCATTTCAACAATAAAAACATAGGTTATATGAAAAATAGGTACTAGATTTTTTAAAACAATCAATTATATATATATATAAACATCGTCAACTAGTGGCAAAAATTTAAAAGTCGTCAAGGGGGCCATATACTAAAGCTGCAACTCAAAATGCTCTAGATATTACAAATTTATTTCTCTTCGGAATAAATAAATAAATAAATAAAATAAAATACTGATTTTTAGCATAATATATAATTAAAAAAAAAGTATTAAATATTATGTATTTAAGTTTCACATTAAATATGGCCATTTCTATATTTTTCTTATTGGCGGGCAGAGCGCCGCAGGGATTAATAAGTAAAGCGAGTAGAGTGGGGGTCGAAGCCTCCATCGGGGGTTGGTGAGCAGAGCGAGCTGGGGCCAAAGCCCCCTAGTTATGTCCCCTCCAAAGAAAATAATAGTTTCATTTATTTATTTAGTTTATTTATTTATTTATATTTATATTTTATTTTATTATATTTTATTTTTTACAATTTCTTGTGTATTGAATTTAGCTAAAATAAAAGTTATTTCTTTCATATCATTAAAAATCTAAAGGAAATCAGTTAAAATATAATAAATAAATAAATAAACAAATAAATAAAATAAAATAAAAGTAAGAGAGAATTGAATAATAAAAAGTTAAAGAAAGAAAAAAAAAAAAAAAAAAAAAAAAAAAAAAGGTTGAGAATATATTTATTTATTTATTTAAAAAATGAAAGAATTAATAAAAAGAAAAGAAAAAGAAAGAAAATATTAAAATAATACTCTCTATGTATATATATATATATATATATATATATATATGTATATATTACAGACTATTTTCATAAAACACATTATGTCATGATAATGTATTTTCTTAACATTTCTGCTCACAAGCGATAGCAATTCCTTGCCTTGATGAATAACATGATTTTTATAGAAATTTCTCACTTTTGATAGAAATGAGCAGTGTTTTAGACTATTTTTTTTTTTTTTTTTATGAGAGTTACTGCATGCTGTAACTCCAATATTTATTTAATTTACTACTAACTTTAATCAATAAAAAAGTTTTAGTAGAAATTTTACTTTTGTTTTATCTTTTAATATTTTTAAGAGAAAAGTTATACATTTTTATTATATGAGTTTTGAAAAATATATAACTTTTAATTTATAAAATGGACTAAACATTACCATACTGAAAATTCAGATTAAAATAAATTTTAAGAAGGAATTACAGCTTTGTCATTGAATTTGTAGTTAGAATTATGAGTTTTTTGTGAAATAGCGAATTCCAATGAAGTTATGGTTTTCGGTAAGATTTTAGTGTTATATTTTAATTCAATAGTATTTTAGATAATGTTTTGTTGCGAGGGTTATTAGAAGTTTTTCAAAATATTTTTGAAAGAGTTATTTAAAATATGACATATTAAATTAATGTAAAAACATTATTTTTCTATAACTTTCTGTAGCACATCATAAGAGTCTACGTGCGAGTTTTTGAAGAAGTTTCACATTGAAGTTATTTCAATACAGAAAAGTATATGCGTTTAATAGAGTAAGATCGTATTTTCACCAGTGAGTTTGGAAAATATACACTCCACATTACACGGTATAGCTTCTTTTACATAGTGTAAATCAACACCTTATATATTGGGTAGCGGTATCCTCCCATGCTTAAGTTCAAATGAATTGTGATTGTGTTGCTAGCTTGATAGAGCACGTAAAGTAAACATAAGGTTTACTATTTTATTTTCAAATAAAATCAATTTGAAATCTAAACGACGATAGGAAAGAATAGAACACAATAATTCTCCAACGACTGTAGGACTTGACATAAGTTAATGACGACAACAAACACAATATGTAGAGGGTAGATGGATCACATTTTAAATAATAGCCTGAACAGCGCTGTCAAAGCGGCCCTGCATTTTATAATTTAGAACATTACGAGTAATGAACACGCAGACGAAACTCTGAGATCCTTTCTGAAAGAAAGACTGCTACATACTGACAAAGTTTATTACTAAATCTCATTGGGTGCGAGATCACGTGTTTTTAAACGATGAACGCCTCTACGTAAGCGTTTCGTCATTGGTCTTCGCTGGGAAAACAACCTCACATGGTAATCGGAGCAAGGAGATGTAGTTTTGGGTATCTTATGTTTTAATATCCTAAACCTTTCTCGTCTTTTTTTTTTTTTTTTAATCTTTTACACATAATATCTGCAAGACTGTCAATTCAGGAGATTTCTAATAATAACGTAACCTCATAAAGCTCTTTTTTAAAATTCAATTATGTATTAAAGGATTTATTTAAAAAATAATTCAAATAAAGATTTAATGGATTAATCTGTGACAAGATTACCTAGACTAATAAACTATTGTGAAAAAAGGCTTCCATATAAGGAAAAAAGATATTCAAATGAAATTTGTACATTGTCTTTATTGAAAGGAAATCTTCAGAAAAAGATGTTACGATTTTTATTAATGGAACTTGGTCATAGCTATGCATTGCACTTAGAAATTTTCATTACTGTCTTGTTCTGTAATTCCCAGTTTATTAACTATAACTATTCCCATTTGTTTCTCTTGAATGAATAAAATAAAAAATTGATATTATAATGTTTTTCACATTTCCAATTTGTTACTTTTTATTAACTATGTATAAGCAAAAATATATCACGTAATTTTAAATTACATTCATGTAAAAATACGAAACATGCAGATTAATTTTTTATTTATTTTGCATAATATTATTATAAAAATTATTTTTTAAATAGTTAATTGCGTTATTTTATTGCAGGGCTCGAAAAAACCCAGTTTTTTTTTTTTTTTTTTTTTTTTTTGAAAAAATCCAGCCCACCTGGGCCCAATGCCAAAAACCGGGGTTTTTTCGGGGTTTTCATTAAAAACCCGGGTTCTTTCGGGTTTTACATGAGAAATCTGGGTTCCCAAGATTTTCAAATTTACATCTTTTACTCCTTTACATCTTTCAACTTTTACATCTTAATCTAACCATATAACACAACATGTAAATCTAAACTGATCATTTTTCAATGAAATCACATGAAGGAAAACTGGAAAACACAATTTAATTTAAAAGTTAAATATTTCATACCTACTTATTAGTAATGTTGAATAGTCTATACAACTGCAGTTAAACTTCTTTCATTTCATATATTATTTTTTTAAGATGTTAAAATATATAAATAATAATATTAATTATATCCATATTCAATTATAATTTATCTATATACAAAATTCCGGTTTGAAAAAAATAAAACTTAAGCATTACACCCATGTGTTTTATTATATATAAATTGTAAAAAATTACAGCAGATTTGGTATTTTCACTGTGAACGTAAACGTCTTAAATTCAGTTAAAAAAGTGCCTTAAACGTATGGTCATTTTTTAAGCGGAAAAAAAAGTCTTACTTTTTAAGACACTTTTTTGCAACTGAAAATCTAGAATTGGTCTTCTTCTTCTGGGGAAAATTGGAGTTTAGCTCGAAGATGACGATAAACTTTTACGAGTTTCGTAGCTGTATTAAGTCCTAGACGATTACGTAGTTTGTTCCAAACTAATCCAAATGTAGAGAAATATCTCTCAATTGATGCAGATGAAGCTGGTCCTGAGTGTAAACCGAAAAAAAACTTTCCAAATCCAGGAGGATATTTTGAATTTTGCTCACACTTTTTTGCCATGATCTGCCACCATTTTTGAGAAGAAAATTTTTCTACAACGTTCTCGAGCATCGTGGAAGCAGGAAAATAATCAGGGTCATTTATTTTGAAAGCTAAAATGCATGGTAAAAATTCAGGGTGGTGATCAGCTAACCACATTTCTGCCGAATCTTCTTGCTCTTTACTCAAGTGCTTTCCTTTAAATTTGGGATCTGTGAGGTTGGCTAAAATGTGTGGTGGTTGAATTGCCTGTGCAAATCTTTTCTTGAAAGAATCACGATAAGGCTCCAGAAGTTTGGAAGATAATAGTTCTAGCCATATTTCAACAGCCTCTGAAATACATGTCGTTATGAATGAATATAATATATAGTAAATTATGAAAAAACCCACTTTCTGGGTTTTTGAGTGGGTTTTTTCAACTGGGTCCGCCCGAAAAAACCCACCCGGGGTTTTTCGGGCTGGGCCCACTTTGGCGAACCCTGTTTTATTGTAATATATTTTAACACATACTATGCTTTACCAAGTTAAACAGGCTATATTTTTCTGAGCACTTTCCATAGAATATATCACAAGGATTACACATAATATCAACTATGTATATAAATATTATGATTTTAATTTCATTTTAAATAATCTACTATACAGGTACTATAATTCCTATTTCATTAAAAGAATTTAATTATTTATTATTTATTACTGTCATATATACACTTGTGAGAAGAAAAAACAACGTGCACAAGCTAAAAAAGTAATGTAATTTGGTTTTTACTCAATTTACACCAAACTAATCTTAATTTTTTTTCAAAGATATTTTTATATCTTTCAAAATGATTCAATAATGGAGATATGATATTTATTTTTGCTATTTTGTGCATCCAAGCAAAGAATTAGAGATTTTTGAAGTACATCAATATCTTTTAACTTGCAGTGAATAATAATATTGTTTATCAAATAATTACCAATGATGATGGGAATTTTTAAGAGTAAAATTTTCGGGAGTTTGTTAAATATTATTTTATTATTATTTTAATATTACATAGAATATATTTCTTTTTAAAGAAAAAAAAAAAAAAAAAAGAAACTATTTTTCTATTTTTATGTTTCCAAAACATACTAAACTTTATTTATAATATGTACATTTGAGCAAGAAAGAAAAATAATAATTAAAAAAAAATAAAAAGTAAATAAATAATAAAAACTGGAGTGACTTTCCTCGGCATTCCGAACCTTTAGTAAGTAACTCTCGTTTAAATAGTATTTCTCCTCCAGTTGTGTGTTTTTTAACTTATCGTAATGTATCAAAATTCTTTTCTACGTCCCTGTGAAAACAATGTAAATGGTAAATCCACAATATTAAATACGTGTTTGTTCTTATATTTTAAACAATTTACCACTACTAAAACGAACTTTAAATAGTTTGAAACCATAGACTGCGACGTACAACCCTGGAAAAAAATGTTAAGGCTAAGCGAAAAACTTAATTTATTTCACAATCTGATATGAGTTTTATGCTAATTTAAATATAACACAAGATAAAGCAATTTTAATTATATCTATAAAAATTTTGAAGAAAAAAAAATTCTTATTTTAAAATTTATTTTCTTTTTTCATATACGTAAAAAGCTGGAAAAAATATTAAGACCACATAAAATATTATTAAAAAACAGCTAATAATCTAAAATATTCGCCTTATTTAATCATTTTTGAGATTATAAAATTTAAAAAACTTTAAAATCTGGGGAAAAAAAAATATTTACAAATACATATTTAAATTTTATGCATTTCAAACATTATGTAATGAATGACAGTTTCAAATAAATCTAGGAAAATATTTCAAAAATTAAAATTAATTTTTATTTCACAATTAATTTTTTTCTTTAATACATATAGAAAACAGGAAGAAATGATACACATAAGATAGTATTAAAAGAATTGCCAAAAATCTAAAAATTTGCCCTTCTTTTCAATTAACTGAATCTTTATCGAGGTCATAGATTTAGAAAGTTTCTGTAAAGTGTCTTTTGGTATGTTTTCCCAGCTCTTTTAAATGGCTATTTTCAGCTCAATATACGGTGTTGTAAGTTTCCCCATTTCCATAAATGTCACCAACCAGAATGTCACATAAATTTTTTATTGGATTCAAATCAGAGCTTCTTGATGGCCATTCAAGCACTTGGCCATGATTAGCTTGAAGCCAGGATTTTGTGGAACTTGATGAGTGTATTGGTGCATTATCTTGCTGAAATATATATATATTTCAACAAGATAATACTCCACAAAATTCTGGCTTCAAGCTAATCTTGTCCAAGTGTTTGAATGGTCACCAAGAAGCCCTGACCTGAACCCAATAGAAAATTTATGGGGCTTCATGGTTGGTGACATTCATGGAAGTGGGAAAAGTTACTTGATTAATAAAAATTACCTGCAAATAACCATTGAAAAGAACTGGAAAAGCATACCAAGAGATACTTTGATGAAACTTTCTAAATCTATGACTTCGAGAATGATTCATTTGATTCAAAACAAGGACAAATTTTTGGATTATTAGCAGTTCTTTTAATACTATCTTATGTGTATCATTTATTCCAGTTTTCTACATGTATTAAAGAAAAAAAAATGAATTGTAAAATAAAAAGTAATTTTAATTTTTGAAATATTTTTATAGATTTATTTAAAACTGTCATTCATTACATTGTGTTTGAAAATACATATTTCAATATGTATGTGTAAATATTTTGAACTTTTTTGCCCAGACTATAAAGTTGTTTAGATTTTATAATCCCAAACTATTTGGCATAGGTGGACTCTGCTGAGCTCCCCATCATATACAGTCGAACCTCGTTAACGGGAATCTCAGGGGAGATAAAAAATCAGTTCATGTTATCCGTAGTTTTTGCTATCAGTAACTAATCTTCGTATAACTAAACTAATCTTCATTTTGATGGGAACTGTGGAAACAGCTCATGTTAAAAGTAATTCACGTTAACAGTGTTTATGTTAACGAGGCTCGAATGTATATGTTCTCATAAATTTCTAGTCCAGAACATTCTCTTAACATGATTATCATGCAAAAAGAGAAATGAATTTGACCAGACCCTTGAAACAGTAATAGAATAAATCTACGTCTAATATGCTATCCACCGTTCACTTCGAAACATTTATTTTATTCTAATCTATTAATTTATTTTATTAGGGTCAATTTCGTAATTTAATTTCCATGCTACTATTTCCAAAGCAACAATCCTCCAAATGCATATTTATACGGAAAATTTTCAATTTTGCTATATTGACAAAATCTTAAATTACGAATAACTTACGAAATTTTCCTATTAGGATATTTGTAGTCAATCATGTTCAAACAAGTATCATAAATGTTATTTTGAAGTTGTTGGATATATTTATGTACTGATAAGTATAAAGGATTTAAGTCCAAAAATGTCGATTTTGAGTTAAGTACATAGTTAGACCCAGAAAAAAATTCTCTATCGATTGGTATAAAGGATTTAAATTCATGTCATTTAGTCTTTGAGAAAATCCATTGGTAAAAAAAGATTCAAGTCAGAAATTTAGCATTAATCTTTGTATAAAATATTTAATTAATTTTTTTCCCTTTATTAACTGAAGGTTGACAATCACTGAACGGTATAGAGGGTATAAAACAACATAATCCCTTTTTCCTAATCGATTCTTCTGATTAGTTTTTTGTTAGTTTAACTTTATTTTTCGTCTCCTGAAAAATCAAGAATATGGACTTAAATCCTTTATACTTATCAGTACAGATTTATGCTTCTCAAAATGAAAGTTTATGCTCAATTTTGCCCTATTCTGCCATTTTAAGTAAATCGTAAATTCCAAATAACTTACGAATTTCTTAAATTGGAAAATTCATTTTATATGATATTCATGCTAGTGTTCTACATAATACTTCAAAAGTGGTCTGACATCTTTACGATGAAAATATCCCTCAAAATTGACGGTAATGTGAAATTTTGCTCTATTCTGCCATGTTAAGAAATTCGTAAATTTCCAATAAATTACGAAGTTTTTTAATTCGAATGTGGCAAATAAATACGGTTCTTGCCAGTGTCCGAAAGTAATATTTAAAAACTCATCTGACTTCTCTGCGACAATTTGTTCTTGAGATATCGTGTACAAAGACTAACATACTAACACACTAACGGACTAACACACTCCTCACACCTGAAAACGTGTAAAAGAAGTCAAAACACCGATTCCGAAAATTTTCACGATTACCTAAGTTCCCCATACATATAGTATGGTGGTGAACTAAAATGATTAAATTAACTGAAAATAAGGCGAAGTTTTTAGATTAATAGCTGTTTTTAGATCCCCATCATACTATAGGTATGGAGATCTTAAGTAATCGTGAAAATTTTCGACCTCGGTTTTTTTAATTTTTACACGTTTTCAGGTGTGAGGAATCCGAAAATAACAAAATTTGTGTGTTGTCCGTCTGTAGGGAGTCTGTTCGTTTGTTAGTTCGTTAGTGAGTTTGTTAGTCTGTCTACACGACATCTCAAGAACAAATAGTCGCAGAGAAGTCAGATCAGTTTTAAAATATTACTTTTGACACTGGCAAGAAACCTATTCATTTGCAACATTCAAATTAAAAAACTTCGTAAGTTATTATAAATTTACGACTTTCTTAACATGGGAGAATTAAGCAAAATTTTACTTAAACATCCATTAAGTAGAAAATTTTTACTGTAAAGATGTCAGGACAGTTTTAAAATATCAATTTTGAATTCGGAATGAACATCATTAGCTCTAAACATGCTACTTTGAAAGTTTCGCAAGTTCTTTGGAATTTACGAATTTCTTAACATGGAAGAATAGGGCAAAATTTCACATAAACGCCAATTTTGAGGGATATTTTCTTCGTAAAGATGTCAGACTACTTTTTACATATTATTTAGGAGACTGGCATGAATATTATTGAAGATAAATTTTTCAATATAAAAATTCCGTAAGTTATTGGAAACTTACGAATTTCTTAACACGGCAGAATAGGGCAAAATTTCACATAAACGTCAATTTTGAGGGATTTTTTCATCGTAAAGATGTCAAACCACTTTTGAAATATTATTTAGGATACTGGCATGAATATCATAGACTATGATTTTTCCAATTTAAAAAATTCATAAGTTATTTGGAATTTACGATTTACTTAATATGGCAGAATAAAATTGAGCATAAACGTCCATTTTGAGGATCATAAATTTATCACACAACTTCAAAATAACATTTATGATACTTGTTTGAACATGAATGACTACAAATATTCTAATAGAAAAATTTCGTAAGTTATTCGTAATTTAAGATTTTATCAACCTAGCGAAATTGAAAATCTTTCATATAAATAGGAATTTTGAGAATTATTGCATTGGAAATAGTAGCACGAAAACTAAACAACGGAATCGACCCTGATAAAATAAATTAATAGATTAGAATAAGATAAATATATCGAAGTGCACGGTGGATAGCCTATTAGGCGGGAATTTCATTCTATCACTATGTCAAGCTTTGGTCAAATTAATTTCTCTTAACATGATTATAATATGTCTCGCACTAGAAATGTATGAGAACATAAATATGATAGGGAACTGAGCAGAGTCCACCTATGCCAACTAGTTTAAAAAATATCTTATGTGGCTTTAATATTTTCCGCAGCTTTTTACATATATGATAAAGAAAATAAATTTTAAAATAAGAAATAATTTAATTTTTTGCAAAATTTTTATAGCTATAACTAAAATTGCCTTTTCTTGTGATATATTTAAAATTGCATAAAACACATATAAGCGGTTGTGAAATAAATTAAGTTTTTCTCTTGGTTTTAACGTTTTTTCCATGGCTGTATAAAAATTCTACTACGTATAGTGGTATTTATATATACATATATAAGTCGTACAGTCATATAAATCTAAGTATGTTACAGGTACTAGAGTATTATCACAAGAATTGTTCTTGTGATAATAACTGCAACATACTTGTTGAATTTAGATGCGTCGTTACAGTATAGATGCGAAGTAGAGTTTAGATGCGAATTTAGTTCGTAAAAAAAAAAAAAATGTGTTCCTGTCAATGACCTATAAGTCTTACACCCATAAAAATCGATACAAATTATCGACGGTATCCTGTAAGATACCTACCAATTTTTATTTCAATAAAGTAAGATGTTTTGAAGCAATTGCATTTCAAATAGTTTGAGTTTGTTGGCCATAATAATAAAGAATCTTTCTTTGTGTCCCGGTAAATGAACTATATGTCCTACATTCATAAATATTAATACAGTTGGTACGATGGTGAGTTATAACATACCTATGAAATTTCAGCTTATTCAAAAAAGGCGTTTCGACGCTATCACACTTTATATAATTGAAGTCTGTAGGCCGTAATGATAAAGAATTATTTTGTGTCTCTGAAAAAAAAATGTTAAGTTGCGGTGGTGATATATAACATAACTACGCTTGTTAGCTCAATCTATGAAAGTGTTTAGAGGCAACCGTGTACATTCACATACATACATACACACACAGAAACGTACGCACTTACACAACTACGTACATTATCGCAATTATTGCAAACATGAACTCAGGAGACCTGAAACGTATGGTATAAATGCACTAAAAAAATCTCTCTCTCTCTCTTTTTTTTTTTTTTTTTTTAATGATTACAATACATAATGTATCTTCGGAGAGAAAAAAATGTCAAACAATCAAATTTTTAAGTCAGTTTCCACGTCTCAAAGTATTATGAAATAAGAAAATATTGATTTTCAATGATGAAAGATTAAAATTTCTGTGCATTATCTTTTGAATAAAGCTTTTCCACATAATAAATATTTATTGTAAGAGCCGATATTCATCTTTATTCTAAATTTAAATGTTTCTTAAAATTCGATCTTTTCTGAGCGTTTTCTCTCGAAAAAGCTTTTAAGCTGAAATTTATGATGAAATATGTTTTTCATAGAATGACACATAACAATATTACATTGGTAACAATAATATCTCAGACAATTTCCAAGAGAATGTTAAATTATGTATTTTTATCTTTTTGAATATTAAACAAAATAATTAGAAAATTATTAAAGACCATTAATTAATAATTAATATTAAAATATCTATTAAAATTACTAATATATATATATACATATCTTAATATATATAAATCTCGTGTCACAATGTTTGTCCTCAATGGACTCCTAAACCACTTAACCGATTATAATAAAATTCGCACACCATGTGCAGTTCGATCCAACTTGAGAGATAGGATAGTTTAAATCTCAAATTATAGTCGCAATTTTAATTTATTGCTAATTATTTGTCTGTTATTATTTGACAGTCACAATTATCTGTTAACTCCAAATGATTCTAACAGATGTCGATACCTTTCGACTGGGTTGAAATGAAAGCTGAAATATATTTGGTGCTGCCATCTACACAAAGAATCTTCAACTTTTTAACCTATTAATAAATTTCGTATAATTCAATTATTTCCACTTTTTAAATTTTTGGTGTTAGCATAGCCGGCCACGTGTTACTTAGACTGAAGTGTAAATTGAATTCATATTATAATGAAGATAATACAGTGAAATTAATCCTGTTTTTTACTTATTTGTGCTTCATTGATCAAAACTTTATAATTTAATCTGTATATATATATAAATTACGTGTCACGATGTTTGTCCGGGGTAAACTCCTAAACTAAGGAACTGATTTTGATGAAATTTTGCACACTGTGTGCAGTTTGATCCAACTTGAGAGATAGGATAGTTTTTATCTCAATTTATTGTCACAATATTGTTTTATTGCAATTATTTGTTAATTATAGACCTTTATTAAAGTTGCTCCAAAATATCTGTGAGTTCCATTAATTTAATTGTTGCCAAAAAAAATAAAAAATAAAAAATAAAAAAAAAATACGAGTTCATTTTCTTTCGACATAAAAATAAATATATTTAATCAAACGTGAACGTTAAAAAATTATAAAAAGTTAAATTATGCATCTCACGAAAATTGACGTCATAATCAATTTAAAGATTTTATACACATTGATAAAGTGCTAATGTAGTTCTATCATAGATATAGTAATATATATAGATCTCTCATCCCCATGTTATCGTAGAAAGATTTTTGATGCCGAAAAAAGATAAAAAATAAAAGCTTTGGAAACAGCCATTAAGTGGTATTGAAAAAAAAAAAAAAAAAAAAAAAAGAAAAAGAAAAGAAAGAAAGAAATATGAATTTGAAACTGTATCTGGAGTCTTCCATTCCCCTTTAGCAAATAAATTATTCATAAATTTTATTTGCTAAAATATTAGTATGTATTCCCGTGTGTATTCACTCGGGGAAAGACGGCCATATTTTGGTAAAAACGTCGTCTTTTCCCAAATGAAAAGGAATAACTTTTTTCTCCCCAATGATCACTCTATTCTATATATGCTATACTATATCTATGAGTTCTATACGCAAGCGAAGTGTGACTCACTGACCGTCTGTGCAGCCAAGAAAAAGATTTCCTATGTTAATTGCCCACTGGATTTTTTGTAAGAAATTATTAAAAATCGAGGAAATTTATTTCCCGATTTTAATCCTTATATTTGGGTATAGATATGTATTAGTTATCGCGGGTGTTAGATTGAATTATTTTGCTGTCAAATTGACAAAATTTTAATTTTAAATTTTTAAACTCTGTCGCCCTTGGCTTTTTTTATTATTATTATTATTATTTGGCGATCAAAAGCGTAACACGAAAATATACATGCCAGATGTATGCATTGTACGAAATGTAATATGTATTATTCATTGTACGTATGTATGACATGTAATATGTATTGTACGAAATATTGTTTCATATTATTCATTACTCTTTTAATATAAGTTGTTAAAATAACCATGATTTTTGAAAGGAATTAAATATTTTCGCCAGATAATTTGGCGATATTCTTTTTTTTTCGCCAAGGATGACAGAAATGAAATCTATTCCGCTGCAAAATATTAGTATCTTACATCAGATATTTTATTTAGACATTTGAAAACAAATTTGACTTCAAACTATGATAGAATATTTATCATTTTCCTTTTAATTTGTATATTATTAGTATATTAAAATTTAAAAGCATGGTATATAAAAAGTTTTTTTTTTTTTTTTTTAAATCTTATAACTATTCTTATCTTAATCCTCAATGTTTCCCATCTTTATTGACTTGAATTTACTATTAAAATTTTAACATACTCAAAAACTTCTCATCACTTCGTTAAAATACACTAAACTTTTCCAAAATCTTTTTGTATTTAAAATGATACATGTATTTACTTTAAATGTCCAATATTTCATAAGATTTCCAATTTTAAAGTTTTAAAATATTTATCAAATTTACTTATTTTTCTGGTTTAGCCTTATTGTTTTCCCTTTTATAACTACAGCTGTTGCCCTCTTTAAAATATTTAAAATGATGAGGTCATTTAATAGTAAAATTATCCATTATAGCATATATTATATTTCACTCCTCCATAAAAATTGATTTTAAAATCGTCTGTTTCTTTTATACTTTTATTTTAATAGAATTTTAATAGAATTTAATTTATATATTAGTCATTTTAGCAATTTTATCCAAAGTAGCATTAGAAATAATATATATCACTTCTCCATTAAAATTTATAGGACCCTACAATAAAATTAATTTGTGCTTAATATCAACACTACGAAAATTTTTATCAATCGCTTCCAAATTTTGACCTAAGTTTCAAATCTCAACCCTGTGGGTTTTTACATCGGCTACAACGTTTTCGTCTTTGTTCGTAAATAATAATTTAACTGTACTAAATAGTTTACAGCCGTATAATTCAACGTATAACTTAGTCACAGCAACGCGTGGCCGGGTCTGCTAGTATATATATATATATATATAGAAAATTAATGTTTTAATGTTATGTTTTAATATGTAAAAATCGTAAATGAAATAATATTAAGAAATTCTTAAATAACACATGAAACTTGCTCATTTTAATAAAATGAGATTTAGTACAAATGTATTAAAATGTCTTTTTTTTTCTGAAAAGTTTTTGATTTTTTTTTTTTTTTTTTTTTTTTTTTTTTTTTAATTATTATTATTATTAACTTCAATCAAAATAAATTTTTCTATAATATTTTCTCAGACATTTTTTCTCTTTATTAAAAAAATAATACCACATATGGTTCATTAAACGTATTTACGTTGACATGCGTAGGTATCTGTAATATTGTTTAACAATATTATTGAAAATGATTTGATTTATCAAATTATATTTTCTTAGTTAAAATTTATGACTAAATTTTAAGCAAAATTAGTTTTTTAAATGCTTTTCTTAATTTTCAGCTCTCAAAAAATTAAATAATATACATGTATATATGTGCAAATGTATGAACATTTTAATATACATACGAATTTTTTATTTTTAAGTTTCTCTTACGCATATACATGGTAGAGAAAGTATTGTCTTACGGTCAAATTTCCGAAATTGAGTTTTAAATATATCTACACGTTTTGAGGTGTCCTGAATAATAATAATAATAATAATAATAATAAAAATCGTATTATTAGCGGTTGTTCTGTGTGTGTGTGCCTCTAATCAGCATATTTCGCGAATAAATAGTAGCAAAAGAATGAAGCTCAATATTCGAAATCTGTGTCATATAGTAATGCAACACTAAATGTTTCGTCGTGATTAACCAAATGGTTCGTGTGCAGTGTCATCTAAGAGATTTTAATTATATTACGTCTATGGGCGAAATTCCTACTCAGTACAGTGTAACATACACGAGCTACCCTAAACAAAATTAAATTAACGTATTTTTTATATGCAAAAAAACATGCTTTGTGTCGATTGTGGTTTGAAAATATTATTCATTTCTCATATTATTCATACTCAGAGCAGTTGGATTCATTGGGGCTATAACTGAAAATTTCTGAAACTCTATTTCAAGTTGTGTTATGTGTCTCTCATATCGGAATAAATTTAAGTGCATAGTGTGATGTATATATAGTTTAGAGACAATATACATAGCTACCCAAAATTAAAGTAACGTTCCTTTCTACTAAATATGTCTGGTGTTCTTTGCTTCATTTTACTATGTGGACGCGCACTGCTCAGAAAGAAAATTTCATTCGTCTTCTTTAAAATATTTTCAAAACATGTTTTTGATTTTTGTGATCTGCTAATTTTTCGGGGGTGAGAGGGGAGTATGTGTTACATAGAGCAAATTCGAGACACCCCTTTTATCGCTAAATTTGCCCTGAGAAATTTATGAGATCTGCTGTCACAATGTTTGGAGCTTGGATTGTTTATATGTATCCGACCCCTAAAATAACGGGATTTATCGAAATTTCTTCCCTTTCTTCCTGCTGGGCAGGAAGCAAAAAAAAAAAAAAAAAAGTTTGTAAGCATAACTCGGCCCCAAATTACTTCACGATGAAGAAACTGCACATGGGGAGAGTAGACTTCAGTATAAATAAAACATTATGTACGCTGTAAAAATGGTTTCTCAAAAATGAGCAAAATTGGCACAAAATAGCTCCGAAACAATATGTACTTAAATTTGAAAATCCCATGTACTCATTTATGAGTATATTGACATGCTCAAAAATGGAATTTACCACTAAGAATCCCAATATCCCCATTTTTGAACATGTCAATATACTCAAAAATGAGTACACGGGTGTTCAAATTTAATTATATATTGTTTCGGAGCTATTTTGAGACAATTTTGCTCATTTTTGAGAAACCAGTTTTAACAGTGTATATGATTTTGGAATTCCAGATTTATATAGGAGGGAGGGAAAAATCGTTTTTTGGGAAGAAATATGATAAATTCCGGATTCCTTACTAGAGTTATACTAAAAATGGTACAAAGGTGTTGAAAACAGCCATGTGTTTTCTTTAGAAAATTTACAAAAATACTTTTTTTTTTCTTTTTTGGCGGGGAGGGGGCCGTTACGAAGGAGCAAATTCGAGACATCCCACTCTTAGCGCTAAATTTGTGTTTGGAAATCTATGGAATTAGCGGTCACGAAATTTTGTGCGTAAATTATTAATATGTATCCGATCCTTTTTATAACGAAATTTTACGAAATTCTCTCTTTGCCCCTTCCCCACTCACCCACCGTGGTCGGAGGGCCATAAACACGTGTAAAATAACGTTTTCCCGTTTGGATTCGCTTTAAATTATCTTAGAGTAGCGAATTTTGATGTGTAGATGTGGGTTAATTGTACGCACTACGTAGATATTAGAAAACTTAGAACGTACCCGTTGGGGAAGGGGAAGTAAAAAGCGGGTAAGTTGCTACCGAAGGTAGTGTGGACTCGGATTTCTCACGTTGCGAGCGGGAAAAACCTCTACCGTACACATCGGGAACTTTAACTTAGGTTATTAATAATGATATTGAATTTTCAAAACTCATTTAAGTATAGTTCCTAGCAAAGCGGGCAAAGCCTGCTAGTATATCAAATAAAACTGTTCCTAAACCTACTTTAGATTACTTTTAAAGCAGATGTTATTTTATTATCTTACCTCATTGATCTTATACCTTAATCTGCAATATGTCTTTATAGTATTGAAATGTTGAGTAAGAGAAATTCGTGTGAATCGCACAGCAGATTATTTTTAGTACATGCAATAATTTAAAAAAAATAGTTTGGAAATGAATTAAAGATTAAAAGTGTTTATGAAGTTTGTTTTCCTGTTGACAATTCGCGTTTTAGTTTCCATAACTATTTTCAAAGTTACAATAAGCACTCTTGAACTGTATTTACCCATTACATTATAAATAATAAAACACAAATACTTTTCAAGATCACAGGGAAGTGTAAAAAATACATAACACAATTAAATATCCACCTCCAGCAGCGTTATTATCGTGAAGCGTTATTATCGTGAAGTTGACTAAGCTGTCTAGTGGACGTGAGCTTCTTCTTATTAACGGGGTTGAGAATCAATTACCTCCTGAGAGCTAAACATTTTACAAGTTTATCACAAGTGGTGAGCTGTATTTTTTCTATTACTTTAATTTATTTATCTGATTAAGTACTGAGATTTCCACGAGTCATTCCTCTCAATATTTCAAATAGAAATAAAGTATTAATTTTATTTTAATCTAATGAGTTTCTTCAACTTATTCTTTAATTTAAGAGAGAAGATGGGGTCTGAAATAGCCGAGGAAAGCGCTCAAACCTCACAGATTCCCTACACACATGTACCTATGCACACTGACCAATTGCCAAAAACTACAATTTTGAACTCGAGATAACTTAAGATATGTAAATAAGGAGAAAAATAGATAACGAAATATTTAACCAAATACAATACTTCCATTATATATGGTCATAGTTTGATGAAATTGAAAAATCATGAAAAAAAAAAAAAACTGACAAGATATCTTTGCTCGAATTTGAAACGCTTTCATTGCTACTATAACATAACACTGAACTCAACTATTACAAAATGTCTCCTTTCTACAGATGTATACAAAAATATATGTAAGATTCTACGCAAAAAATATTCATCTAAACTATTGCATTTTATGATTTATAAAATCTATTATTTTTTATCAATGAGTCTTTTATCACCATATTATAGTCTCAATTCCAAAAATATAATTTAATTCCTTGATACTTTAACGATTAATTAATGAGTCATCCATGTGTTAATCATCCATGTTTTTTTTTTTTTTTGTTGTTGTTGTTTGATTTTTTGTTTGTTTGTTTTTTCCGATCCGTTTTGCTTGAAAAATAAAATTGAATTGAAAAGAAAATATTTAAGAGAAAAAAAATCCGGAGTGACTCCACTCGACTTTCCGAACATTGAGTAATTAACAGTTTTGTAAATAAAGTAAAGAAAGAGGAAATGTTAAACAAACAAAAGAGAGAAAACCATAATAGAGTGTTTGAGTATTTTTCTCCATATATTACACGACGCTTTATTTAACGCTACTGAACTTTGAGCCCATAGATCATAATGATAAAGGATTTTTCGTTGTGTCCCTGTAAAATACTATAAATGCTAGATTCACCAAAATGCTTATAGTTAGTGGAACAGTGATTTATAATATTCACATAAATTTTCAGCTCAATTGAATAAAGCATTTTGATGCTATCGCACATTTAAAAATTTGGTCCCATAGGCCATAATGATAAAGAATTTTTCTCTGTGTCCCTGCAAAAAAACTGTAAGTGCTAAATTCACCAAAACCTATACAGTTGGTGCAACTGTGACCTATAACATGTGTACAATTTTTTTTTCTCAGATTAAAAAGGCATTTAGACGCCATCACATTTTTTTAAATTTGGCCCCATAGGCCATAATGATAAAGCATTTTTCTTTGTGTCCCTGTAAAACAACTATAAGTGCTAGATTCTCCAAAATCTGTACAGATTACGTAACTGTGACCTATAATATGTGCATAAATATTTTGCTCAATTGAATAAGGCGTTTAGATGCTATCGCACTTTTAAGATTTTGGTCCCATAGGCCATAATGATAAAGAATTTTTTTGTGTCCCTGTAAAAAAACTGTAAGTGCTAGATTCATCAAAATCAATAGGGTTCGTGTTACGGTGACTTGCAACATGCGTACCAACTTACAGCTCATTAGAGCAAAGCGTTAGACGCTAGCGTGTTCACTCACACACATACATACACACATACATACACACATACATACATACATCATCGTAAAAATAGTGAAAACGGACTCAGGGGACCTTGAAACGTATAGAAACATCAAAATCTCAAATTCGGATTTTTGACATGATTACAATACTTTCCTCACTATAGTGTTCCGAAAGTAAAAAAAAATAATAATTAAAAACCTTTTCTATTTGCTTCATTCGCACTAAAAAGTGTGAAAAGTTTAAAATAAAGTGTTGCCAGAGAAATTTCATACTTTAATTAATTTTGAAAAATATAATTGTCGTGTCGAAAAACTGTTTGCATTCATAGATTCAGATAAATTGCCTCTTTCATTTGGTTCTGAATTTGTAACGATAGGACTGATTTTTCTAATTTTTCCCCCCTTTATTTCCGTTTTTAACCCGAATTCGGCAAAAGGTTTATGACAGAAGAAAAAAAAAAGTATTTAATTAAGATAAAATATTTAAAAATAAATTAAATTAAAGACTTTTTCTATTAGCTTGGTTCGCACTAAAAAGTGTGAAAAGTTTAAATTGAAATGATGCCACCAAAATTTCAAAGTTTAGTTAATTTTAAAAAATCTAATTGCCGTGTCTAGAAACTGTTTACACCCCTAGATTCAGAAAAATCACCCCTTTAAATTGGTAACTAATTTGTAACGATATGATTAATATTTCTTATTTATTTTTCCCGTTTTCCGTTTATAACCCGGATTCGTCAGGAGGTTTATGACAGAGAATGTAAGTTTAAAAAAAATCTTTAAAAATCATTGTTTATGAAATTTCAAATAGATTTTATAGCTTTAGCTTTTAAATCATATCAAACGTTTCAAATTTAAACTCTTTAATTTTCTAAAGAAAGATAATTAATCATCCTTTGTATAAACAGTGATATTCCATATATGCCATTTTTTAATCTACTTTGTTTTTGTTTTAAACAAGAGTCTTAAATTTCCTTTTCTATACATTAAAGAATTATTAAAGAAATGTGAAGATCTTTCATTAAATCACTTTATAGCAAGAGATTAATTCCAGAATGCCAAGTATTAGTAGCTTAACTCATATTTCTGAAAATGCAAAGAAATTCTTCTTTCTTACTTTAACATATTATTAGAGAACTTTATGAAGAAACTCATTAGTTTTCTTTAAAGTTTAAAGATTATAGGGATGAATTTAAAAGACAAAGAAACATATTATTTGAAACACTGTATCGTGGAAAAAGAAGAAGAAGAAAAGAGAAAAAAAATATAGTTTATAAGATTTCTGAAATTTTATAATCAATAAACCAAAGTAGCATAGGGTAGCCAATTACATAATTTTACTCCATATTAATATAGCCGTATAATTATCTATATCATACGTATTATACATACAGACCTACATTTCTTCGCAACAAAAACTTCAGACTTGTATAACGTTTTTTTTTCCAAAATTTATCGCGCAGTAGGCATATCCTTAAAAGAAGGAGCACAGTATCACAATTAATTTTTAATAATTATTTTTGACTTATAACTAATTATTACATAAATTTGTTGTTTAAAGAAGGACATAAATATTTTTCTTAAAATGGTGATGTCTGTTTTTCTCAACACAAATTAGGTACTTAAAACCATTTATATATACATAATTTACTATATAAAGCATCGAATTTTCCTAAATTAATCAAAAAATATTGTTGGAAATTAGTTACAATAAGCACAATCATGATTAGTGTAGATTTCCTCTCTATCTAATTATTTTTATCAAAACATCATCGAAAATATTATTATTATTATTATTATTTGTAAAACTCCGTCTTGTAAATATTAATATATAACACTCAAATATGCTGAAAAATTCTGAATTAACAACCTCACCTATTTAGATATAAATAATTTTTTTCTTGTAAAAATTAGCAGCAGGATGCCTTGGCATATAACGTACATTACGACCGAACCTGACTTGATTTCTATCCCATTTATCTATTTTGTATATAATTTAATATAAAAAGTAGACACAACGTCTTCCGTTTTAAAATTTTTATTGATTACACTTGCTATATAGATGAAAAATATATATTTCATTTGCACTTTTCATTAAATTAAATTTACATATTAAGTATATCTTTATTCCATGCCATATATACCTATCTATAATTATCAACCAGATTGTGACAAATACAAAATAGTTGAGCAATGCTTTGTAACTTATACACTAAAATCAAATAAGCGCCGGTTTATTACATATCCAGGCCAAAAAGAGTCGGTTCCATAAAGTTATTACTTTCTCTTACCCATAAGGTAGAGAAAGTATTGTTTTTGGGTCAAATTTTCGAACGCGAGATTTTGTTATATTTACACGTTTTGAGGTCCCCTGAATACGAAAAACATGTTTTTAGCAAATTGTCTGTGTGTCTGTGTGTGTGTCTGTGTGTGTGTCTGTCTGTTATCAGCTTATCTCAAAAACAAATTATGGCAGAAAGTTCAAACTTGGTATTCTAAATGTGTATCATATAGGGATGCTACAGTAAGCTTTTCGTTAAGATCAAGCAAATGGTTCGTGTACAGGGACAATCAAGAGAATTCTAATACATTACGTCTATGGGGGAAATTGCAAGTAAGTAGAGTTTAACGTCTATAGACTGCACTAAACCAAATGAAACGAACATATATTTTTTTGTAATAGAGATAGTTAACTGGGAAAAAAATTTTTGTGTATGTAGGAGCCTCGCCTCCCCCCCCCCCCGGGGGGAAGTCCCCCCTCGAGGGGAGTAAATTTTCATGATGGGTATCATTCAAAAGAGCTTGCGAATACCTTTAAAACGAATGGTTAAACTATAAATCTGTGATAATTTAAAACCAAGTTATAGATTTTTTTTAATTTTAACAAAAAAAAAAAAAAAAAAAAAAACTTAGAATTTTTTTTTTTTTTTATTGAGAGTAAAATGGACTTTTTTGGATATTTAGTGTTACACCACCTCTCTAATATGGAAATCGTCTGCATTATCATAAAAAATAATTTTATTAAATAATAATTTTAATAAATTATTTTTTAAAAACAGAATTATTTTTTAATAACCGAATTAAATTCTATATAAATGCAGGTGCATTAATGAAACGGGGGGTTGAGGAGGCGGTAGCCCCCCTCACTCAGAACTAATTATCGTATAAAACTCTTCTGAAGCCTAATTTGAATTGTTTAGCATAGGTTTACATGACAGTTCTCGTTATCTTACCTCTTAATCTGCAACCTGTATTTATAGTATTAAATTTCAGGGTAAGAGAAAGTCGTGTGAGTGACACACCAGGTTATTTTTAAATTAAAATAAGAACAATAATTTTTATTTAAAAAGAGTGATACACGTAAATAAAATAGTCAAACTTTATTTATGTCAACTCAAAACTTGAAAATTTATCAAAATCAGAAGTTTAAGTAATTTATTAATTCAACACTTTGCTCATATGAGTATAAAAGAAAGAATAAATTATAATTACCATGCAACAAACATTCTATCAGGTGTCCCACTTTGTTTGGTCAGACTGCTATTGTTTAAATTACGAAAATTAGCATTGTACAAAACCATTGTAACTAATACATTTTAGTTAATTTACAACTTTTTTTTCTAATGACCTGCAAATACTTTTATCCTATCTATTTTATAAAAACTAGTATATTTAATTCAAATTAGAAAAAAATAAATAAATCCTTTTGCTAAAAATTTATTTACAAAGAAAAAAAAAGAAAGAAAGAAAAGCACTTGCGTAAATGTAATAATTATTTATTTATTTATTTATTTTAATTTTTTAGTGTAACAAACAGTTCCACTGTATTTCCAGTTTTTTCTAATGCCATATATATACATATTCGGGTCTTGTTTATTTTATTACAGTCGTGATGATTTGTATAAATCGAGACATATATGAACTCCTCATATATTCTTAAAAATATATGTTGGATATTTCTTTGTAGTATTATATGAGAGTTTAATTTGCACAACAAATATTTTTAAAAGCCATATATAATTTTGCTTCCTCATAGCTTTTCACTCAATTTTTTTCTGTGTATATGCATAGATTCTTATACTAAAAAGCGCAGTAATGTTTGTTGTCAGTTTCCCAACTACCATGTTAAGTAGATCAGTGACAAAAATAGGAGACAAGCCTATATTATGCATTCTTAAAGTTTAAAATCAGTTTAAGAAGTGTTAAAAATTAATGTGAAGTATTTTTAATGGAAATTTGTGTGTGTGTGAATATTTATAATTAACTAAAAATGACCATATCTAATGTAATTACCAAAATTGTTTACTTTAATTAAAAATCACTTCTTAAAGGAATTTAAACGTCGACAATAAACTGTAATTTTTTTATGTCCTCTCCCACCAATTAATGAAAATTCTCTTATGGCTTAAAATGTACTCTATGTTTAGAATTGTAGAGGGTGTAATACCCAAAACTACATCTCCTATCTCAGATCACCCTGTGAGACTGTTTTCCCAGCTAAGGCCAATGACGAAATGCTTACGTAAAAGCGTTCGTCATCAAAACCCACGTGACATCGCAACTAATGAAATTTAGTAATAAACTTTGTCAGTCACTAGCAGTTTTTCTTTCAGAAAGGTGTAGCGCCGCTTTGACAGCGTTGTTCATGCTTTTATTTAAAATGTGATCTTTATACTCTGTATATATTGTGTTTCTATCTTCATAAAATTTTATCATCTGCTACACTCGTTGGAGAATTATTGTGTCGTATTCTTCCCTGTCATCATTTTTGATTTAAAATTGGTTTTATGGAAAAGCAAAAATAGTAAATTTTCTGTTTATTTCGCGTGCTGTACCCAGTGTTGTGCACGAACGCGTTCATTTGAACGCGTTCGTGAACGTAGCTCAAAAATTTTGAGTTTTGAGTTGAACTTCGCTCGTTTTTTAAATTATGAACTTGAGTTGAGCGTAGTTCGTTTTTTACACGTACTTGAGCGTGAAAAAGCAATTCAAGCTCAAACTCATATTAAATATTTCTGTCTGAAATATGAAAAGGAAAGTAGAAGAAGAAAAGGTTGGTTGGTTGGTTGTAGGATTTAAGGCCGATTGACTCCTGATGTGTCCTAGGCCTAGGGGGGGAATGCCCTCCGTGGGGGTCTTTCTAAGGGGTCCTAGCCCGTATTTACGCGAGTTTCGGAGGAAACCACGGAAAACTCCGAACGGCTAGGTCGATGAGCGCGACCTGGGATCGAACCCGGCACCTCCCATCTACCAGCTTTGAGCGCAGAACCGCTCGGCCGCTGGTGGGCCTAGAAGAAGAAAAGGACAGAAAAAAATAACTCGGCAAAATGGATCGCGGAAAAAAGGGCATTTGGAATAAAAGGCACTGGTAAAAAGGGCACCAGATAAAAGGACGCCCGGAAAAAAGGGCACCTGGAAAAAAGGGCACCGGAAGAAAGGGTACTTTTGCAATTTGCAAATCGCAAAAACAATAACCATCAACTAATGAATTTAAAGAATGATTTTCGTAACATATTTTTAGAAATTTCAATCAATTAAATTGGAACCACTTTCACTTAGTATATACTTGGAGGAAGAAGGGGGGGGGGTCCAGGAGCATATTGAAAGAGAATAATTGTTTTTATATCTCCTTCTTACTGATTTTAATGAAATTTTGTCCAATAGTCACTTGCTGTTTATGACAAGAAATGCAGTGTCACACATACTTCGGGATCTGAAAGATTTTTTTTTTCTTTTTAATATCATCTTGTTACCGATTTTAACGATATTCCGTATTATAACTATCACTTATTCTTTACGAAAATCACAATAAGTGTTATATATAGCTTAGGGGACAAGGGGTTTGTGTAGATGCAAAAAAGAATTTTTTAAACCACTCTATTATAGATTGAAATAAAATTACAAAAGTGTTACACATATCTTGGAGGGTGGAGGGAAAAGAGGCGAAATGATTGTTTTTATATCACCATGTGAACTATTTCTCTGGAACTTTGCATAAATATAACTTAATCTTTGTTAAAATTATAGTAAATGATATATAGTTGAAGGGAGGCAAAAGGGGGGGGGAGTATTTTCACTATTTCTTTTTTATGTCACATTTTGAGCTTTTTAATATAATTAAAAATTCTTTTTAATGTCAAAAACTTAAAATAACATATTACAAATTAAATTAAAAATATGTATATATTTCTTTCGTTTCGCACTCATTTTGCAACAATGCTCTATGATCTTATGTGAATGATTCTCAAGAATGGATCAACAATTGTTTACAAATTTAATGGATTATGTATAGGAAATAAGTACGCTATATTTTAAATATTGCGACAACGACCGATTAAACGTGTATTACGAGGATTATTTTAATCGTAAAGTTATCTGACCAGCTTTAAAATACCATTTATGACACTATCATGAACATTATTGACTATAGACATTCCACTTTGAAATCTTTCTAAATCATTCAAAATTTGCGAATTTCTAAACATGGCAGAATAAGACAATATTTCCCAAACACTTGCTATATGAAGATTTATGGATTGGAAATACTATAGAATTGCATGAAAACTGAAATATAAAACTGACCTAAACAAAATTAAATAACAAATTCGGATAATATAAATATATTGAAGCGGAAGGCGGGAGGGTATCCTAATAGTTGAGGAACTACATTCTACAAT
The DNA here is from genome assembly GCA_963930645.1 of Salticus scenicus. Lineage (NCBI taxonomy): Eukaryota > Metazoa > Arthropoda > Arachnida > Araneae > Salticidae > Salticus > Salticus scenicus. The sequence goes on from OZ005652.1 coordinate 327,922,822, forward strand.
CGAGCCAAATGATAAACAGACTTCATATCTTTTAACATGTACATAGTATGAGCTAAAGTAGAAATGTATGAGAACAAATATATGATGGGGATCTGAGCAGAGTTACACTATTCCAAATAGGTTATTTATGCGACAATTTAAGCTAATTTAGAAAGTGTTTTAAATAAAAAAAAAATGTATTATAAATAATAAAAGCACCAATTTCGCACACTTTAAGTTTTTAGACATAAAATAAAAATAAAAAACGCGAAGAATAAATCTAAATATGAATAAGAATTTCTTTTTTACGATACTTTTCGAATGTAGATAGGACTTGTTGTTTTTCAACATTTAAAACTTTACTCCCTCTCATATTCACAGTATAACAGATTTTTACTTCCTTTCTTTCTGATATAAAACGGCATTCTTTGAACTTATTAGATGAATGTAAACAAAACTCTTCCCCTAAAGCGACTGAGACCACCTATTGAGTGAAGTCGTAAAAACAGGAAACAGGGGGCTTAACGGGGCTTACCGATCTTTGTTGGTTGAAACTTGAATAATTGTTATCTGATGGCTATAATCAGATATCCAGATGTTGGAGCCACTGGGTATTGGTGACCACTTTCGACTTTTAAATACCCTCATTCAAAATAAAATAAAGAGAGGGGAAAACTAGGAAAAGCGAATCTTTCTTTTCTTTCTCTTTTTTTGTGTGTGATAACAGCTAAAATTTATAACCAGAAATTGGTTACAGCTCAGACAGCATCTCGCTCTTTTGATAGGATAGTGAATGTATGTTTCTCTGTTCGATTTATTTTCAAGGAAGAAAAAGAAATGGGGGAGGAAAAACGGGGATCATTTTAGTAGAGTATACTCATTTCTCAGTCATTCACTATCACTTTTAACACTTTTTACATTCCATCGTAGTCTTTTGCAAATATATCTGAAATTTCTCTGAGAAAGTAAGACTATGTGAAAAATATCAATATATAAAATTTTTCTTCAAGCTAATGAAAAACCATAATGGAAAGCAGTCTTTCTAAAAGATAAAGAAAAGGTGTATTAAACTATTACTATTTTGATATTTCATTTCAATTTTAATTAAAAAAAAAATATTAAAAGGAAAAATAAGAATAGCATACAATTTCATTTTTAATTTTTTTTTTTTTTTTTCCTTTAATCAACAGAAAATGAATTTTAGAAAAGCAAAATCCATATAAGATTTGAAAAATTTCTTGAAGTATTCCAAAAATTATAATTTATAATTTCTATATTATATTTCATTTTTATATGAAATATGTGGAATATATTATTATTATCATTTTAATTTTAATTTACAAACTATTATATTAACATTACTATATTTAAATATATATATCAGTTTGAAATTCTTCGAAATTCGATAACAATTTAAAAATAGTTGTTGAAACATTGTTAGCGATATTTTTTATTATACTTTTTAAATGAAACACAATACTCTTTATAAATTTTAATTAATTTTACTTACATGTTTCTTAAGAATTATTATTGATTATGTATTATTTATTATTATTGTTAAATTTTAAATCAAAATATTTTTTATCACATTTAAATACCTCAAAATTTTATAAAAGTACATAACAGCCAACAAAAAATATTAATTTCTATGCTTCTCTATGAACTAAAATTAAAAATATGTTATTAATTAGAACGTGAAAGTCATTCTTAATATAATTTTTAAGGAATATTTACTTTCGAGTGCGATTCAAATACAAGTATTTATTATTAAAATAATAATAATAATTAAAAAGAAAATAAGAGAGTATTTATTACTTTAGTCAACATATTAAAAATATGTAAAATTGCTATGTTATTTCATCATTCATTGTAATGCATAGAAACCAGGAAGTAAAACCTTGATGAGATGATAATTATTAAGGATTTAAAAAAGAACATATATATGAGTGTTTATATCATTATTATGTTTAAATCATAATTATATAAATTTCTTTTTCATAATTAACTATTTCGAAATTCGATAAGATCAACAGCGTGTTTTAAGAATAGAAAATTCCATGTTTATCTGTAAATAGATATTGAAAACACAATTTTCTTTAGAGACTATATACAGCTTTTATTATTAAATATATATAAAATGATGAAATTTATTTATTAATTTAAGCAAAATATAAAATGATTTCTACCTAATTTATTTATTTATTTTTCATTTTTAATAAAATTTTACATTCTTTATAAGTCAAAAACGATGAGGTTTTTGATTCCTTATTTATTTTAAATTTAATATATTCTTTCCTTTATCTAATGTTTTTTCTTCTCTTCTTTTATTTTTTGGTCATTATTAAAAAAAAAAAAAAAAAAAAAAATCTGGAGTGACTCCACTCGACATTCCAAAAATTGAGTAATTAACGGTTTTGTAGATAAAGTAAAGTAAGAGGAGTTGTTAAATAAACAAAAGAGAAAATTATATTAGGTAGTTTGAGTATTTTTCTTTATATGGTACACAAAGTTTAATTTAACGCTATCTTACCGAACACGTAGATCATAATGATAAAGAATATTTCGTTGTGTCCCTGTAAAAACCTACAAATGCTAGATTCACCAAAATGCTTATAGTTAGTGCAACAGTGACTTATAAATTTTCAGCTTTATCGGATAAGGCATTTAGACGCTATCGCACTTTAAAATTTGAGCCTATATACCACAATGATAAAGAAATTTGCATTTCGTCCCTGTAAAAAGAATCGTAAATTCTAGATTCTCTAAAGTTCATAAAGTTCGTATGACGGTGACATATAACATGTATATAAATTTTCAGTTCATTTGAATAAGGCATTTACTAGCTATCACACTTTAAATAATTTAATATGATGAACAATTTTTATTTGTGTTCCTGTAAAACTCGTGAAATGCTAGAGTCACGAAAGTCTATACAGTTTGTGTGATGGTGACCTCAGTTTGTGTGATATGACTCGTATATAAATTTTCCACTCAAACGGATAAGACATTTAGATGCTGTCGCACTTTAAATAATTTCACCCCATAGGCCATAATGATACAAAATTATTTGCTGTACTGTAAAAAAACAAACAAAAAAAAAATAGAAGTGCTAGATTCACCAAAACCTATACATTTCGTGAAATTGTGACCTGTAATATGTGTATAATTTTTTTTGTTCAATCGAATAAGGCGTTTAGACCCTATTGCACTTTTTAAAATTTGGTCCCATAGGCCATAAAGATAAAGAATTTTTCTTTGTGTCCCTGTAAAAAAAATTAAGTGCTAGATTCATCGAAATCTTTCTTGCAACTATTACCTATAATATGTGTATAAATTGTTTGCTCTTTTTAATAAGATGTTTAGACGCTATCGCACTTTATAAATTTGGCCCCAGAGGCCATAATGATAAAGAATTTTTCTTTATATCCCTGTAAAACACTATATGTGTCAGATTTTCCAAAATCTATACAGATCGAGTAACTGTGACCTATAATATATGTATAAAATTTTTACTCAATTGAATGAGGCGTTTAGATGCTATCGCACTTTTAAGATTTTGGTCCCACAGGCCACAGTTATAAAGAATTTTTCTTTGTTTCCCTGTAAAAAAACTGTAAGTGCCAGATACACCAAACACAATAGGGTTCGTGCTACGGTGACATGCAACATGCGTACCAACTTACAGCGCATTCGAGCAAAGCGTTTTTAGACGCTAGCGTACGTATTGAAACACCAAAATCTCGAATTCGGATTTTCGACATGATTACAATATACTTTCCTTTCATACGTTTGTTCGGAAAGTAATAAATTGACTAATTTTTTTTTTATCATATTTATATACCAAATCAATAAAAGCGCAGCCTGCTTTAGAAATAAAAGTAGAAGTAAATATTTTTCTTTAAAAAACATTTATTAAATATAGATTTTTCTTTGCATACAATTGAGATGTTATATATTATATTAAGCAAAATGTAAAATGATTCCTGCTTTTTCTTGTTATTATTATTATTATTTTTTTTTTTTTTTACATTTTTCATGAAATTTTACGTATTGCTTATAAATTAATAAAATATTATAGTTTTAAAAAATTAAAGAACACGCTTTTATAGAAATGTGAACTAAAAAGCACAAAATATCTATCTTAGTATTAAAATTCAGGGTAAGAGAAAATCGTGCGAGTGACACACCTTAATATTTACATACATTTAAATCTTTAATTAAACTAACTTAGAATTAAACAAAAACCTTTTTAAAAAAATCTCCCCTGACGGTGATCGAACGCTGGACCCTCAGGTTCGTAGTGCGGCGCCTTACCTCGACGCCACGCTGTTCACCGAAGGAGCGTATTTTTTTCACAATGTAAATTTTTTGTTTGCTCCCAGAGAAGTTACAAACAAACATAGAAATATACATACATACAGGTGAATTATTAAATTTTAAATCATACTAATTTCTTTATCATATCATACTATTGATAATCAATAAAAACTCAGCCTGCTTTATAAATTAAAAATGACAGGGTAGGATATTTTCAGTTTCTTTTTCTTTCTATTATTATTATTATTATTTGTCGTTTGAAAATGTTATATTATACGAGTTTCATCAAAAATAAATACATAACTCTTAATTTAAGCAAAATGGCTCTTGAGCAAACATGTTAGACTAAGAAAAATCTTGTCATAGTTCCAATTGAAGCAATTAGTAAGCTGCATAGAACAACAGATTAAAAATATTGTCAAAGTAAATTATTTCAAAAATAACATAAAATTTAATTTAAATTTACATTTTTAAATGTTATTTTATTTAGATATTTTTGGAAGTAAAAATACTTTTAAAGTGTATAACTTATATATAATGTTTAAAAATTATTTTGATTATAATTCCATTGATTATTTTAAATCTTTCAAAAAATTTCGTTTATCTAGAAATGACAGACTTTCAAAGACTTGTTTGATATTGACCATGACGCATCATACTTCAAAATAAACATTGTATATATACTCATAATTTCACACCCGTTTTCTTTCATAACTTTTAAAAATTAATCTTTGGAAAACTTTTGGAAAGTTTTCTGCTTTAAGCTAAAATAAAAATTTCTATTTGGAAATGATTTTATAGAACAAGGATCGACATATACATGTTTATATTTGCTATTTTGATAAATACCACATTCACTTGCATATAAAGTTGTCCTACTATACCACATTTCTTAAATATTTGTAGAAACTTTCTTGTAATTTCTGCTTTAACTAAAATAAAAATTTATATTCGGAAATACTGGCATAGGATTGGAATTGCTTTGAGTATATATATATATATATAGTATTTTTTATTCTTCAACTCAGGCCTCTTCCACAATTTATTTCTGGGTGCGCCACTGTGCGCATAAACAAAAGTATTGGAAATTTGAGAATAAAAAAATACACAAAAACAATGGGTTCACTATTCAGAAGTGTCCTCTAAATAAATTTCTACTACAATTAAATGAATAAGTTATAATTGAGAATTAAATGCTTATAAGTTTAATTAAACACTAAATTAAGAATAATTTTCATGGTAATTGACAATTTTAATAAATGTAAATTACCTATGAAAGTGTTCACCGAGTCACCGAGAAGATCTATTTAGAGAAAAAAAAAATACTCAAAAATGAACTTTTAATGAACTTCGCTCCTTTTTAAAAATGAACTTGAGTTGAACGCGTTCATTTTTTTCAGACAGGAGTTTGAGCGCGAACTAGCTCGTTTTTTACACGATGAACTTGAGTTTGAACTAGCTCGTTTTTTTCGTGAACTTGCACAACACTGGCTGTACCAAGCTAAGCTAGCTGCCAGCAACAGAGGGGTTTGTTTGATTGCTTTAATTGACTGGATAAGAGATACTTATAATTTAGAGTTTTTAAAATTTTTATTAATATTTTTAGAGTTTCGACAGCTTAGAACACAATCAACACTTGAGATAATAATTTATTTTTTAGATGGATATTACCTGTGTACCAACTAACAATTGAGTGAATATCTATATAGAGAAATGTCTCTTAGTACTATTTTCAAGATTTCCATCACAAAACCTACAACTAACAATTGAGAGGTGTCCTACAACCTTTTGAAGTTGAAGGCCTCCATTTTTTGAGCCTGCTGCCTTTGAGGAGCCCTGTGTGTACCAAAAGTCATACACTGCCAATATTTTATCATTTAGCACTCATATTTTAAACTAATCATTTAAACCTTATTTCAGTGGTGAAAGTAAATAAAATATTTCGTTTTAGTAATTATGGTTGATTTCTTTTGTGAAAAACGTGAATGTTGGCAACTACGGTATATAGTGTTGTAAATTATTAGACAGAAGTTCTTTTAAAATTGTGGTATGGTATGTATTCAGTGAACATTAAAATATTTTCAGTGTATTATGTGTGTGTCTGATAAGATAACGTGTTTTAAATAAGAATTAAAAAATGTTTGAGTATAGTGTAAATGGTGTGGTATCAATATAAAGCACAAAAAAGGTAATATTTTGGTGTGTCAAAGACATTTTTCTTTCTGAATATTTTCACACATTTTTAAATGAATTAAGCCCATTTACATCATTATTTAGTGTTGCAAATTAGCCTACAAAAAATATAGTAAAAGTTATATTTGCGTGTGCGTGTGTTCAGTAAGCATTAAATTATTTAAAATGTGAAAGGTGTAATTTTGGATACAGATGCTTATACCATTATGGATGCCCTATGTGTGTTCCATAAATTTTAAACTATAAACTGAAAAAACGGTACGTAGAAGAAACGGTACGAAGTTGTGCTGTACATACAGTTCTGGCCAGAATGGATGACTCACTTGTTTTTTCCCATTCATAGTGAGTTATTGGCGCCAGATGTTCGTTTTGGCTGTCTGCCAAAATGCAGGTGTTCTTGCTTGGCATTTCATTAGTTCATTAATTGTGTTCGCCGAGTGTTAACGTACAAATTTTTGCAGAAGGGTGAAATATTATAAAAATGCCTGGTAAAAGAATTTCACGTGAAATGCATGCACAAATAAGATTCTGAGCGAATAAGGTTATAGTAATCGGGAAACTGCTTTCAGATTACAAGTGGCACAAAAGACAGTTTCTAGGTCTATAAGTAATTTAAAAAAACCCGGAAATTATGGATATTCAAAGCCTAAAGGTCGTCACAAGAGCACGAGCAAGCGCATGGATGAGTCCATAATTTTGGCAACGAAGACGTCACCCAGAAAATCAGCGAAAGCAATCCAAGCTGGTTTACCAAAAGATGTTAATATTCCTAGCCAAAGGACAATCCACAGGAGGCTATTCAATGCCAATTTAAAGTTCTACAAGCCTGCTAAGAAGCCTAAATTGTCTCCCAAAAACATTACTGACCGACTGACATTTTGTAAAAAGTGTCAGGGTTGGACTGAGGAGCAATGGAAACATGTGATGTTTTCAGACGAGACTCAGGTATCGCAGTTTTATGCATTTTGAAGTAACATACGAAGGCCTCTTAATAAAAGAGATTGTCAACGCTACATTATTCCCACCGTGAAGAATGCTGCAAAACTCATGGTCTGGGGAGCCATTTGTGCCAAAGGAAGATGTGGATTGTGGTTCATGCCTGAAGGCACATCAATTAATGAAACTGTTTATCTCGATGTGCTAAAAGAAATGTTACCACCGTTTATGAATATCAACCAGTGCACACACTTCCAACATGATGGAGCACCTTGCCACCAGACTAAATCTATTAAGATATGAATCGCAAAGCAGGGGTTTCAGATCCTGGGGCCGGGGCCCGGAAATTCCCCGTATCTAAACCCAGTCGAGAACTGTTGGGAAATTTTAAAGCACAAAGTTGCTGAGCGTAACCCCACTTTACTTTCGGACTTAAGTAAAACTATAAAACAAGTATGGATTACAGAAATTACACCAGACTTTTGCGAAAAATTATGTATTTCCATGTCTGATCGTATCCAAACTGTATTGAAAAAAACAAAAAAAAAAAAAAAAAAGGTTTCCACACCAAATATTGAACCCTTTCTCAATTATGTATGTATACTGTGCTTATATAACTAAAATTAATAATTCCCATAAAATAAATACTTAGTTAAATGCAATTATTCTTGTGCATTCATAAACATCACAGTTTTTTGTGGTGAGTCATACATTCTGGCCAGTACTATAATGTCTTTTATTATTATTATTATTATTATTATTATTATTATTATTATTATTATTTCAGTTTGCAATAAAATGAACCTATCATCACACACGTCTAACCTTTTCAAAACCTACTTTTTGAAATAGTTTTAGTATTTTTCTTAGTTTATATATACATATATATAATATAAATAAAATATCAGAGAGTTGGGCACAGGTACTGATTACTGTAAGCCACCAGACACCACTAAGGAATAAAAAACTTTGTAAGTTTCGGGAAGCATCAACTTCCTCCTACGATGCATTTTTCAACCCTTTTTTTGACAGCTTTCAGTGGATTTTCTTCTCTTTTAACCTCGGTGATTACGCGCTTTCATTCATTCTTTCTCTTTTTTTTTTTTTTCCTTTCTATTTCTTTTCTTTCTTTTTTTTTTTTTTCACGTTTGTTTCTGCTATTTTGATATTTTTACGAACGCTTTCCTATTAAAAGCTGTGATGATAAAATTTATCTGGGAAAAATAACGTTGTAAATCACATATCGATATGAAATATAATATTTTATTTTACAAATATTTTTGTGCACATTAGTAACAGGTTAGTATTTTACACGTTTTAGTCCAATATTTCTTTATCTGTAACCCGTAAATCACCCGAATGTTTATCAACTTTGGAATGTTTCTTATCCACATAATTTTATAAGGAACACTTTTGTGTGATTTCAGTGTATAGTCCCTCAAAATAAATCAAATATTCAGCCTTCTTAGTGTAAAAATATATTTAATGTGGCGACTTACATGATAATTCTTACATTCATATATGTATTCTTTTCTTTTCTTTTTTTTTTTTTACTATATGATTAAGTTTAAAAGGTGGTTTTTATTATCGATTTAATATTAATCTGAATTTACAAATATAATAATAATAACAATCGAATATACCACTCACACGCCTTTCTCTTACAATGCATTTCAATACTATATCAAGGCAATTTGCAGATAAAGGTACAAGATAACAAGTCCCTTATATGAACCTAATTTAAAAATAATTCAAAATAGGTTTAGGAAGAGTTTTATATGACATATAATTCTCTGTCAGAGGAAAAATATTATTCCTTAAATTTTTCATTTAAATATAGAACAAATATTTATAAAGACGTCAGGGCTGTTATTATTATAAAGTTTATTCCAAATTATTTCGACAATATTCACTCGCAACACTGCTTGAAATTTACCAATCTCGATCCAACGGTTCAAGGGATTCAAATATATGAACTTCAGAATAGAAATTTATTTATTTATTTATTTATTTTATTTTATTTTATTTTTGCAATTATTTGTTTTTTATTTATACTGATAAAATTTTAACATATAGATCGAAGGCTAAAAACTTCACTTTTATATTCAGGAAACAAATGTGACATCATACATAAAAGCAGGACTCAAAATTGAACTTCAAAACATACTTTGTCTACAATATGTTTATAAGAAATTAATTTTCATTAAGTTTGAGCAGTTTTTGCTGACATAATAAAATGTAGCAAGGCATTTTCATTAATTGCATTCAACAGAAAAAAAATGCTTTCGATAAATTTTGAATATCCTTTTATTGCTTCAATCTCATATGCACACCACATTGTATACTTAAATCTAGTCTTGTTTGAAAACTCCCAACTTAACCTGAAATGCATTTACACCAATTTTATATATATAGCTTCAATATCAGATTTTATATATATTAGAATTCTTTTATTTAGCCCTGTAGACGTATGATAACTGGTTTCTACGTCATATTCTACATAAGCATGTTTTTATGCATATAAAGAATATATGTTCATTTCATTTTCTTTTATTGCTGCTTATGGAAGTTAAGCTCTACCTACCAAAAATTTCGCTCATAGACGTAAAATATTTCGATTCTCTTGGATGTTCTAGCCCAAGAACTATTTGCCTGATCTTAACAAAAAAAATTGAATATAGCAACTCTTCATGATACATATTTAGAATGCCTCTACTCTATTTCCATCTGCTATTTTTTCTTAAGATATGGCGGTAACAGACGCACAGACACACACAAACACTATTCGGTGAAAACATTTTTTTCGAGTTCAGAGAACGTGTAAATTTAACAAAACCTCAATTTCGAAAATTTGACCCATAAACAATAATTTCTCTACTATATATAGATAGGAGAAAGTACTAATTAAATAAACATCTTTTAACACGCGATGCATTATTTTTTTGATGTTCCGAAGTTCTAAAATATTTCTTCTTAATTTATAAAAGCCGAGATTCAAACATTCATTAGATACCGCTCATATATCAAAATTAAATGCTGAAATTTAGGTTATTTATCTGATAATACATTAAAATTACAATTTTAGAAAATATTTTTTATCTCAATCAACAGGGTATATTTATAATTTTTTTCCTCATCAGTAGCCGCCATTTTGAAACTACGTGGGAACAAGTTTATTAATAACTTGGATGAGACTTGGATACGGGCTATGGAAAAACCTTTTTTTATGTTAATTTAAAATTTTTAAGTGGCCTACATATGGAAAAAAGATGTCAGATCAAGTTGTCCAACGATCTTGCCAAAAGCATTTCTAAAATAATTTTACTGTATAAATTTTATCCGAATTGATTTGCTATTTCGAAAGTTACCGCAATAAATTTTCAAGTTTTCTCCTTCTTACATATGACCATCCGTTTTGAAAAGACATGGTGGATTAAGTTGATTATTAAATATACTTGAGACTCAGATATGGACTATGCATGGGTATTAGAAAAAAAAAAAAAAGAAAGATAAAGAAAATATCACGACGACAATGTGTTATTAAATCACGGAAATTGTGATTTCTAACATTATAATTTAGAACTACATTCCTATATTCGCTTCAAAGGCTTTTCTTTTTCTTTTTTTTTTTTTTTTTTTTTTTCGATTACAACTAATTTTACAAGAATATGTATAAGGTAAAATGTACCAAAAAATGAACTGTTTTTGCATACAATTCTGCCAAAAATTCCTTCGTTCAAGCACTAATCAATCTTGTTTTGAAGAAGTGTCCAAAATTTCAATAAGATCGGTGCGTTATATTTGAAATATCGTGTCAAAACTTTTCTGAACGTCCAAGGTCCTCCGGAATCCATGACCCACCAGCTGAATTTTCCAAAATTTTTTATGAAAAATTTATAAAATATTGTTTAAATGATGCTTATTTATGTGCTGAAATTTCATGTAAAAACTTTATTTACTGTATATATATATATATATATATATATATATTATGTCGTTGCAAAAGTTCGTGCGGACGCGGATCAATTTATTGCCTCCAAAGACGAGAGCTTCTATCGCCGTGGTATACATTTGTTACCCGAAAGTGGGCAAAGGTTGTAGAAAGTAATGGAGAGTATTTTGATTAAAAATTGTCATCTGATTTGATGTATTTTTATGAAATGAAGCAATAAAAAACCGCACGAACTTTTGCAGCGACCTAATATATATATATATATATTAAAAAAAAAAAAAAAAGATAAAATATGTTTTACCTTTGAATGATTTAAAATTATGAACCAGTCCTCAATTCATTTTTAAGCAAATTTTTTCTTAAAAACTCGTTTTACAGTGTTATTGAAATTTCCAAGAGGCTGCTAATTGGAAATAAATTAGCGGATCAAGTTGTCCAGTAAACTCCTCCAAAATATGTCTTCATAAACTCACTATGCAACTAGCCCGGATTGAATCAGTATTTCAGAAAATATCTTGATAACAATTTTTCAATGACCGCCATGTTGAAAGAGGATGGCGGATCAAGATAGTTAATAAACATGGTGAAGACTTGTTATGCATGTGTTATGCACTTGTTATGCACTGTTGAACAAAATCCTGTTATATTACAGAATATGTCTGAGGAAATATCCGTATGCTGTAGAAAAAATAGGTTTACAAGAGACAGAAGAATACAGAAAATATTTGTAAACAACAGTTTTCTTTACAGCTTGCTGTAAAGAGTAAACTCACATTAAAAAGTTCAGCAGTTCGACCAGCCATAATGATTAAAAAGGGTCTACACCTACAGCATAGTAGGTGACGATTCTACCTCTCATCCACGATATCACAATTTTGACAAATGAAATTTATATCAATAAATACAGATTTTATCGGTGTTTTACATTAAAAAATATATCTTTTGACAGATTCAGATGTAATTTTAACCTAAATTTCAGTAGCTTAGCAAAACAAAAATTTTCTGTAATAAAACTACAGAATTCTCTATTTTTTAATAGAATGCTTTTACAGTGTTTGCATATTAAAATTTATGCAAATCCGGTTTTAAATACATTTTTTACGATGTGAATTGGAAACAAAACATGGAAAGTAAAACAAAAATGGAAGTAAAACATGGAAACAAATACCGAAGTAAGTTGCTTTGCGAAAAAATTCAAAATCTTACGATACAACTTTGTTTCCAATAAATTCTGTATTCAAAAAGTTATCGTGATGACAAATTTTCAAGTTGAAGCCTGGTTTCAAGTGGCCGCTATTTTGAAACAAAATGTCTGATCAAGTTCATTAATAAACATGGGAGACCTTATACGGGCTATTTATACATCGAAATTTAAGAAAATTCGGTCTTATGTTTTCTATTATGTGAGTGTTAAAAAAAATGCACCTAAGTTTACGGTAAGTCTTACTAAATTTACAGTTAACAGTACAAATGTAACTACAAAATAATTGTTGTAAGTATTTTTACAAATTAATTAAGTTGTGCATTAAGTATATAAGTAAGTAAATTAAATTGTACATTAAGTTGTATAAGTAAATATACTAAGTTGAATATAAGTAAATGTAAGTTGAAAGTAACTTATGTGCAAGCGATGCGTACACTCTCTGTAAATTTTAAGAAATCCGTGTACGCCATAAATGTTTTTCACAATTAATTTTTCTTAAGTTATAAGTTTAACGAACTTGAAAATTATTGTACTTAATTATAAAGAATCAAAGTCTCAAGCAATATTGTTTTTTATAATAATTGATATAGATTGATTGAATTTTTTTATCGGACAATTACTTATAAGTATACTATGTGTCTGTTTAAAACAAATACTTAACGCTAAAAATATTTAGCTAATAAATATATCATTTATTTATTTATACAAAAAGTATATTTTGTAAGAAAGAATAAAAACATTTTTCAAAAAAGCATTTCTAGCAAATGTAGAGAGAGACATTAATCTGCGAGACGTTCTGGAATTTTTTGTAATGCATAAATCCACATACTTATATTTCAGAGAAACAGACTTATACGTTTCATGCTTTCTTTCATGAAGTTGGGAAGAAAGATTACAGTCATGAATTTAAATTTCAATTTGAGTAGTAAAATTTTGTTTTGTAAAAGTCTTTATTTGGTATTTTGCGCCGTAAAACATTTGCAAAAACTACTTCAAAAAAAAAAAAAAAAAAAAAAAAAAAAAAAGTAGTAAAACTTCATATCAAAGTTATAGATTAGTGTTACATGCAAAATATAAAAAACTGCATTTACATTTAACATTTATAAAGCAGTTAATAATGTACCAGAATGATGTAGAATAAAAAAATTCTGTAAAAATAAATCACTTTTTCAACATAAATACAGCATAGGTTGCTGTATATTTTTACAGACAGTTCTGTAAAAATAATTGAAGACTGGTTGCTTCACATTGTGCTGCAAGTCGGTATCAAAAATTTTCCAGAAGTCTTTTGGTGCGTATGACATGATTTATCAACCAATCAGTGCTGATGTTGACCTTATCTGTTTTTGTAAAGAAAAGTCATTGTGAACCCAACGGTGTGATTGTCAAAGTGCTAGCTTCTAGAACAAGAAATTGGGAGATCGAATCCCGGGATATCCAAAACCATTTACTTCGCATGAAAAAATAAATAAAGTAAATTATATGTGAAAAAAATAAATAAGTTGCTTAGTGTTGTGGATTACTCCCTACACGCATGTGTAATAATTGAGGAAATATTTTTAAAGCATACTGTGAAAATGACAGCACACGTGAGTAAAAATTGCAGCAAATTTATTTTACTGCACATTGTAAAATTAAGCACATTTAGACGGCAATACTATTACCAGCACACTCTACTGTAATCCACTGCAGAATATGTTTATAGTGTACAGAGTGTAAATGCCAGTTGAAAGACTTTACACTCTATAAAGCTGTAAAATTCTGAAAGTTTACATTGCTAAGGAAAGTTCTATGTCTTAATGTCGTGCAGTACATTACCAATTGCTACAAAAATGATATTCCTTATATGGAAGAATCGCAAAAAAGCTAGAATTACATAAAGCTATATTTAATGAAGAGCTGGGATGGAGATATCTAAAGTATGAAGCGGCCATGACGTACAGCGAACCGCGAACCAGGTTCACTCAGCTCCGTAAAATGTAGCATGAAGTCATTTTCCATTTAGAAAAATTACATTTCTTTATTACTCTTATAAGATATATATAATGCATTTTTGAACACAAACGAATGAATAGATTCGCAAACATTCATGATGAAGAATTTCAGTTTATTAATCAGAGAGACATCGAATGGAGAATGGAAGCCATTTTTATATACTTTTCTAAACAGAAAGCATTTCGACATTTTTGACTCAAAGATAAAAAAAATAACCTCTTTACAGAAAGACAGACAGCAAGCTAATTAATTTATTTCGCCAAATCTCATTGGCATCAAAAATCAAGTTGGCTGAACACATTTTAAATTTATATCTGGTAAACCTAAATAATAGTTAAAAGATTGGCTAAAAATTAAATTACGTCATATGATGTGATTAAATTTTGTCAGGTGTCCAGAATTTGGCTAAAAGTGCAAAATCAATTGATAAAAAAAATATTAGAAATTATTTTCAGCTATGATGATTCAACGGAATCTATAAACGTTTGATTGGAGACAGGAAGCTACAATAAAAAAAAATCGTCTGCGGTTTTAAAGCATAAAATGAATGGGTTTCTCTTTCTTTGATATTTTATTTAATTATTACTTGATGAGATTTAGAGCAGGAAAAAGAACAATAAATTATATGAAATTACAGATTAATGAAATAGAAATAAAAATAAAATAGCATAAGCGAAATAAACAAAATTGTATTAAATTCTTTTAGAATAAGAAATATAATGTTTGCTTGTATTATAAATAAATAAATAAAATGCAATTTATATTATTATTATTATTTTATTTTAAAAAGGGATATGTGATGTTTTTCAACATCACATATTTCTCCCCGTCGACCGAAAAAAATGGGTTCAGCCATTACATCGTCTATATGACAGCTCAGCAAAAATTAATATTAAATCAAATTATTTCCAATCTTGTAAAATAGATTGATTACAAAACAAAAACAAAAAACGAATGGCTTCCAATACAAATAAAATACGTACATTGTTATCTTATTAATAGAAAATCTAGTATGCATACTTAAAAAAAATAATATTCTTATACAATATTAAAATACAAATACAAATACAGAAAATAAGGATATTATATGGTGATGAGATATAATGTGGTATGGCCATAAATCTGTGTACACAAGTCGTTAGAATATATATCCATAAACAAAATGAGCTCTAGTCCTTTGATTTAAAATCATAATAATTCAGTCATCATATATTTATCAGTTCGTGGTAAGATGCTGAAGTCAGTAAATTTTTATGTTACCATGCATGGCGAGAAACTTTGACGAGTCCATTTCAGTTCAGAGAGGACAAGAATTCGTTGTAATAAATATATAGTTCAAATGTATAAGCAATTTTAATATGAAACCCTGACAAAACAAAAACCCTGTATATTTATATGTTATCAAATATATATAGTGAGCCTTTTATATTCATTAAAATGTTTAAAGAAATAATACATGTTGAAAGAAAGTAATAATAACACATGTTTTTATTTTTAATTTTTTTTATAAGTAATTGTAATTGGAATATATGAGACATATGCATATGTGTGATAAAAATATTACCTGCACCAAAGTTTTTTTTTTTTTTTTTTTCTTTAATTGCATTAACATTTTTTTTTAAATCAAAATATTGTTCTAGTATGTTAACTTTTAATAAAATGCAATTATAATTAACAAGTAAGTTAAAGAAAAATATTAAAATGATATACACTGCTGTTGTAAGACAATGCAGCTTAGGATATAATTTCCTGGACCAGCCATTGATTATCCAAGCTGCGAAATTTCACAACAAATAAAGATCACAACAGGTTGATCAGGTCTGTTGCGATGTAAGTATACATCAAATTTATTTAATTTATCTTTAATCATTATAAATATTTAAAAATTTATACTGCGTAACTTTTAACCTAAGGAAAAATGATGAAATATTACTTTCTGTTTCGTAAATTATATTGATGTGTATCATTGGAAGTAATGAGATTCTTATTAAAATTAGAATTATTATAAATGTCAAATAAGTGATTATTACGTGGAGGTGCCAACAAAATTCTATCTATATGCACACGAAATGCCTTATCATCACTAGCATGTAACCGTTTAATTGAAAATGAAACTGGGGAATGTTTAACTGTGACAATGAAAGGACCTGTATATTTAGATTTAAATTTATCCATAGACTTCAGATACACAATATCTTTTGTGCAGATGCTTCTTAGTTTAGCTTTTCTTTGAAAATATTTATTTCTTTTTGATTGGGAATCTGGAATGTTATTGTACGCTTTTTTATCAATTTCCTGAAGGTCTTGCATTAATTTATAAATGTTTACATTAGAGTCCAGGTAAGTGTAATTATAATTTGAATTATAAGTGTCAAAAATTAGTGCCAGTTCTCTACCAAAATGTAGAAGATTGGGCGAGAATTGAGTGGAAGAATGCGTAGATCCATTGTAGAGAGATTTGTGTATATATAGTGCATTTTGAAATGAATGACCTTCTTCTAATAATATATTAATTGAATACTTAATTGATGTGTTTACACGTTCGCTAATAGAGTTCGATTGAGGATGAAAAGCAGACGAATGTATTATTTTTATGCCTAGAGTGTCATTAAATGTATTGTAAACTTGAGATGTATATTGTCGACCTAAATCTGATAGAATACATGCAGGGCGACCAAAGGTTGTAATGTATGAAAACAAACATTGAACTATTTTTGGAGAAGTAATATTAGATAACGGGTAAAGTTCTAAGTGTCTACTGAAGTGATCAATTATTGTCAAGACGTATTGACCATTACTAAAAGGACCTACCAAGTCTGTGGAGATTGTATGATTTGGATGAGTGGGTGTATATGTTTTCTGTAATGGAGCAGGAGGTGTCTTGTGATGTTTCGCTTGTAAGCATTTAATGCATGAAGAGACGAAATTGAGGGTATCAGTACAAATGCCCCTCCAAAAGTATCTTCTAGAAAGAAATTCATAGGTTTTAGCCAAACCGAAGTGAGATAAATGCGCAATGGACAATGCTTTCGCTTTTAAAGAATTTGGGACAATAATTAAATAACTGAATGAATTGTTATGAATATTCTCTTTCTTGAGCATTAATACTTTAGAATCAGGATTTATAAAGTAATTGGGAAATTTTTCTGACTTTCCGTTTTTTAAGATTTCTTCGTAAATTGCTTTTAATTCAGAATCCTTAATTTGTTCGGACACAAATGTTTGGTCTGAAATTTCTAGCAAGGGGTCTTTAGAGTTCGAATTTCCTGAAATCATATAATTAACATATTCTGAGCATTTGTTTTGATTTTCTTCATTAATTTTATCCTTACTGTTAATTTCAAGTCTGTTTTCAGTTTCATCAACATCAACAATTGGTAGTGGTTGTATGTCATGAATTAATTTTGGATTAGCTTTGAGATCCTCTTGATTGTTTTCAAAATTGCAACGTGATAAATAATCCGCTAAGATGTTCAAATTTCCAGGAATATGTTTGAAAACGTAAGTATATTCAGATAAATCCATTAACCAGCGGGTGGTAACGTCAGCGGGATTGGTAGTTTTCTTATATTTTTCAAGGGGAGCACTATCTGACAAAATTACGAACTCACGATTATATAAATAGTATTTGAAGGCGGTGACAGTTTTATGAATTGCCATAAGTTCCAATTTTAACGCAGGATATTTCTTTTCAGAAGGTTTTAAAGATTTGGAAAAGTATGCTATAGGAAGTAATTTACCATTAAATTTTTGCATAAGTGCTCCTGAAATGGCTGTTTTTGATGCATCGGTGTTGACATAGAATGTTTTCTCCCAATCTGGAAGTCGAACCATTGGGGGAAGAAAGAATAATTTTTGAATTTTTTGAAAAATACTCTGATGTTTTTCTGTCCATTTGAATGTTGTTTTGGGTTTTGTGAGTTCCACAAGGGGTTGCGCAAGTTCTGAGAAAGATGGTAAAATCCATTTGTAAAAATTAGCAAGTCCAAGAATTTTTTTTAATTGTCGTTTTGTCGTTGGTGGTGGAAAAGAATTGATCTTTACGATGTTAGCGGTGATGGGTGAAATAGTATGGTTTTCAATATGGAAACCTAAATAATTAACTGCTGATTTATGGAATTCACACTTGGATGGGGATAATGTTAAATTATATTTGATAAGAATTTCTAACACTTTATTTACTTTTTCACAAGTCTCTTCAAATGAATTTGATCCAATAATCAGATCATCTTGATAAGCATATATGCCATTAATGTTTATCTCGTCGAGTATTGTGTCCATTAGAGACTGAAATATAGAACTGGCGTTCTTTAAACCAAAACAAACACGTTTGTATCGATAACTGCCGAAAATAGATGTAAATGTTAACATATCTTGATATTTTTTTGGAAGGTCAATTTGGTGGTACGCTTGCATGAAATCTAACGAAGTAAAGTATTTGAATGACGAAAGATTTGAAATAATATTTTGAATTTTTGGAAGTGGATATGAGGAACCTTGTATGACTGTATTGACCATTCTAAGGTCTAAAGCAAGTCTGTAACGTTGTTTTTTTGAACCATCAGATTTTTTCTTTACCAGCAATATGGGACAAGCCCACTCGGAACAATTACGCTCAATTATGCCGGCGTTTACTAATTCATTAATCTGTTCTTGGGCTTCTTTTTGTAAAGCTTGTGGAATCGGAAATGGAAGTGTTTTAATAGGGAAATCATTAATTAATTTAAGATTAGGAATTATTTTATCAGTATGTCCTAGAGTACTGAGAGATTTGGAAAAAGCAGCAAATTTGCTTAAAAATAAATTTTCTAGTGTGTTACGTTGATCAAGGGTTAAATGATTCAAACAAAAATCTTTACTTGATAAATCATTTTTACGTTTTAGTAATATATCCTCTGAAGCTTGAATTAAGTGGATATGGTCCTCAATATTTTGTATATTATTATTACTAGAGCAAGAGTCTTCAATTTTATCTAAATGTGGTTCTTTAATTTCATCAATTAAAAATAATTTACCAATATGCATATTTTTATTAAGATGGATTGAATTTTTACCCTTATTTGAGATAAGTAACGTAAAAAGAGAATTATTATTTTCAGAATTAATTTCATTTTTGTAATTCGGTGATACAATAGAATCTAAAATTTCTATATCAGGATCCTTAATGTCAGTACAAAATATGTAATTTTTTTCTTTTAACTTATTATTTGTTTTTGCAGTAATGTAGATATTTTCACCAGTTTGTATTATAACTTTCTTTAGAAGGTAAACATTCATATTATTATCGTCAGAGTTAACATTATATACATCTAATTTTTCATTTTGCGAATCAAATAAGGAACAAGTAAAGTCTAATTTTCCAATTCTCATGGAATTTTTTGAAAAGTCAATAGTGACATGGTTTTCTTTAATGAAATCCATGCCAAGTATTCCATGAAAATTAGAACTATGTGGTATGTCAATAATATAGAAATTGTGTTGGAAAAACTTTTTTTCAATTTTGAAAGTTGCACGAATACATGAAGAAAATTCAACATAAGAATTGACCGTTTTAAGAGTAATAGACGAACCTAGTCTTTTATATTTTAAATTTGCTTTTAAATTATCAAATGTTAATTGGGCTAAAAGTGAACAACTACTTCCGGTATCAATAAGATACTTTATATCATTATTGGCTAATTTAGCTTTTATTATAGGAAGTGTATGTGAATTTTTGTTTACATTAAATAAAATATGATCTTCAATATTATCTGTGCAACTCTCATTGCTGTCACTTGGAATATACCCTGTATTAGAAATATGACTGAAGTTTTGAAATGTTTGGGTAGCTTTATTATCTGCTACAGTAACATTAGCAACAGTTTGAGATCCAACTGAATTTACAAGTCTAGTATGTGAAATTTTTGGAAGAGAATTTGAAGATGACACATTCGGGAATTTATGTTCATTTGCTGATGAGACCCTTAGTTTTCGAGATATGGCAGCATCAGCATCTCCATACCTCTTTTCTAGTTTAAATTACGGTTTTCATAATTACGTGTTTTATAAGTTAAATTATCTCCATTTCTCCATTTGTAACAGTTTAAAGCAACGTGGCCATGTTTGGAACAAAGTTGACAAATCAGATTATTTCTAGAAAAGTTTCTTCTAGGGAAAGAACGAAAATTGGTCTGTCTAGTTTTATAATTATTTCTATAATTTCTTTGATCAAATTTGGGTCTGCTTGACTGAACTACGTGCAAAGATTCATTATGGGAGGGTGGATTGTTGTTTGTAAGTGAAATGCTATTAATTTTCTCAGATAAATCTTTCAATGTGTTTAATATTACAGAGTCATTTTTATTATCACAAGAAAGAACAGTCTTAGTATTAGTAGTGTTGTTGAATGAATCATATATTTCGGATAATGTTTGAGCACGTTCAACTGCCTTATTATAGTCTCTTATGTTTTCCTCCATTAACTTAATTTTAATATTTGATGGTACACACTCTAAAAATTTCGGAAGTTTAATGTTATCAAGGGATTGTTTGTCTTTAAGGTCAGGGAAAGCCTTAGGTACAGCAACATTTACACGATGGGCGAAGTTTTTAATTGATTCTCCTGGCAAAATTTTTAAATTATGAAATTCTGATATTCCAGTATTATATGACGATTCCTTGAAAAACTTACAGAAATTTTCCTCGATATATTCAAGATCTGTCGACTTGTATAAAGTTTCATTTTCAATAAAGTATGCCAACGCGGCATCACGAAGTTTTTCTTTCATTACATGTAACGTCGCGTCATTTGTTAGTTTATTTAACATGGCAAAGGATCTTAATTGATCAAAGAAAAATTTGACAAATCTCGCGTCCCCATCGAAATTAGGAACGGAGCAAAACGCGTTTCGATTCTGTGCCATGTTTTTCAAATATAAAAATGTTAACTAAGTTAAATAAAAATAATATGCGTAAGAATTCAATTGAATATCATATAAACAAATAAGTTACCAAGACACTTAAAAATGAATAAAATTGTTAAATACTTTCTTTTTTTAATTAAGCCTGCAAAAGTTGGATGATAAAGTTTCAAGATTAATAAAAATATGTAGAAATTATTTGTAATATTTTCCTGTATAACATTATGCCTTGCAACCATGAAATTGGCTTATATACGTCTTGTTGTATATATATATTATAGATATATTTAAAAATATATAATGAATAATACTAAAAATGGATATATATGCAAATGAAAATAATTGTCAAGATATATTAAATTGTAAACACAAAAATCAAAATATGAAAAAATTAAAAAAAATTTATGCAGTATGATGAAAAGAAAAAAAAAATATCACTATGATCTGGTATTTAATTTCACAAATGAAATAAATCTTTACTTGAATATCCAAAAACTAGATATTTCAAAAATAATATAAGCAAATTTTGATCATTTATATAACTTTTTAACTGTTCTTAAAAATTGAAATGAAAAGTTAAAGTAGAATATAATACTCATATGAAGAATAAAAGATTTTACCTATAAGTAAAAATTTATATATAAAGTTTAAATAAATGTCAATATTTAAGAAAAATGTACGAAAAGTTCTTATTGTCAATATTTAAGAAAAATATGTGAGAAATGTTTCTTTTTATTGGCACAATAAAATGATTCCAAAGGAAACTTACCCCTTTTCCGAATCTTCTTTCAGCTAAAACAAAAATATATATAGATATAAATTTATTTATTTACGGTATTTTATTTATTCTTTTATTTAAAACTGTAAGGCTCTTCTCCTGTATGAGTGCGCGAGAAAAAAAAATGAACACGGTAATTCAACTGCACAGATTCTAGAAAGACAACCCATATTTGGCAATTCTCCTTGCACCGATGAATCAACGATCATTTAATACCGAACGGTAAGTGCATAAGACGGTCACAAATTGCGAACATTGCAGACTGTAGAGAGGATGTTATTCAATGAAACCGTAGAAAGTCCACCGGCATGGCATCACACAATATCGGCGATAAGAATCGGTACCGTAGACACCAAGTAATCTCTTTTTAAAAAAAATCACAGATCACATCCCGCAGCACACTAGCCTTTAGTAAAGATGAACAACAATCAACAAATCGGTAAAGTCGGTGCTGTTCACCGTAACGTAGTTAATTTGTTTTTGGATCATCATTGGGGCAGCTGTTTTTAAAACATAACAATCTTCAACAACGTAAAACTTCGCATTCATGAATTAATCAGGATGTGTAGAATGATTAACGTAGTCGATATTAGGTGACTAAGCAGAGATCCGTTAAACAGAAATTCGAGCTTATATTTGTTAATAATAGTAATGAATAATTTTTCAAGACGAAAAAAAATTTTGGATATCCGGATATATTATCCGGCCTGAGTCTGGCACCACATATATTTAATGAAGAGCTGGGATGGAGATATCTAAAGTATGAAGCGGCCATGACGTACAGCGAACCGCGAACCAGGTTCACTCAGCTCCGTAAAATGTAGCATGAAGTCATTTTCCATTTAGAAAAATTACATTTCTTTATTACTCTTATAAGATATATATAATGCATTTTTGAACACAAACGAATGAATAGATTCGCAAACATTCATGATGAAGAATTTCAGTTTATTAATCAGAGAGACATCGAATGGAGAATGGAAGCCATTTTTATATACTTTTCTAAACAGAAAGCATTTCGACATTTTTGACTCAAAGATAAAAAAAATAACCTCTTTACAGAAAGACAGACAGCAAGCTAATTAATTTATTTCGCCAAATCTCATTGGCATCAAAAATCAAGTTGGCTGAACACATTTTAAATTTATATCTGGTAAACCTAAATAATAGTTAAAAGATTGGCTAAAAATTAAATTACGTCATATGATGTGATTAAATTTTGTCAGGTGTCCAGAATTTGGCTAAAAGTGCAAAATCAATTGATAAAAAAAATATTAGAAATTATTTTCAGCTATGATGATTCAACGGAATCTATAAACGTTTGATTGGAGACAGGAAGCTACAATAAAAAAAAATCGTCTGCGGTTTTAAAGCATAAAATG
The DNA here is from genome assembly GCA_963930645.1 of Salticus scenicus. Taxonomy (NCBI): domain Eukaryota; kingdom Metazoa; phylum Arthropoda; class Arachnida; order Araneae; family Salticidae; genus Salticus; species Salticus scenicus. The sequence continues at coordinate 327,946,457 of OZ005652.1, forward strand.
AATGGGTTTCTCTTTCTTTGATATTTTATTTAATTATTACTTGATGAGATTTAGAGCAGGAAAAAGAACAATAAATTATATGAAATTACAGATTAATGAAATAGAAATAAAAATAAAATAGCATAAGCGAAATAAACAAAATTGTATTAAATTCTTTTAGAATAAGAAATATAATGTTTGCTTGTATTATAAATAAATAAATAAAATGCAATTTATATTATTATTATTATTTTATTTTAAAAAGGGATATGTGATGTTTTTCAACATCACACTATATTTCCTAAATAAATTGAGCAATATATGGAGTTAGAGGCAAGTCTGAGAGAGTTAATACACACTCAATAACCATATTGAGTGTTTAGAACAACATTGATTTGAATATTTACACTATTTTAAAAAGTAAAATTTACAGTTTCATTATTATAAAATTTCGCATTAGGCCGCTGCTAAAAAATTATTAATGCTGTTATAAAACCTCCTCAAAGAACTTTCCTCTCTAAGGTCCTTTTGAAAAATCTTCTGACCGATAAACTGAACAAAAGTTCTCTAGGTCATCATCTCCCTCTCAAGTCTTAGAATCCCTCTAAGCATAATTCTTCATTTCTTTTCCGTTATGCTATAAGGTTATATTCCGTTATGTTATAAGTATATATGTAAGGCCCTCTTCGAGTGATAGCCAACAGAAGCCTCCCTTATAAAGTCGTCTTTTCGTCGATGTCTGTACCGAGCCAGGTTGTCCGTCGGTTGGATCAAACTGTAGCGTAGAAATCTCTATCGCATAAGTTTTGACTCATAAAAAATGATACAATTTTCTAGACATCAAATCCACATTCTGTCTTCTCTGTCAGTTAAAATTTGTCGTGTACAGCTAACAATGGAAGGATCACCACAGTTCTTCCATATAAAGAGAAATTAGTTGCTGCTTAAGAAAATTTCTACACAGTATAAATGACGCAAACACTAATTTAAAAGAAGCCATGAAGTATCATAATTGCATTTTCAATAAAAAAAAAATTATTTATTTTAATAAAGGAAAAGACAAAAAAAAAAAAAAAAAAAAAAAAAAAAACACCTGAAATCTTACACTTAGAAAAATCACGTTACACGAGACTCATGTGTACACAATAAACACTCCCACAGTTCCCAAATGTCACTGATTTTGACATTTTTGCAAACGCAATGACATTTATGCAAATATCACGTTTTTTGATACTTAGGAAATATTTTTAATATTGTAAGTGCGGATATTTCTCTACACGCAAAAAAAAAAAAAAAATTTACGAAATTACCATAATGTTATTTGAAATCATTTGTGTAGAAAATATAAGTTGTTTATGAAAAATTAAAAGAAATACTACTTAAGTTTCATTTAAAGAAGTTAATACTACATATATATATATATATATATATATATATATATATAATTCACATTTTACTATTTGACTTACTTAAAAACCTTTATGGGACTTTTTAAAATCAAGATTTACAAAAAGGGATTAATATTTTGCTTATTTTCAAATCCTTCTCTTCATCAAATGCGAATTCTCTTTTCTGTCCTTTTGGAAGGCGGGGGAGGAGTCTAGTGTACTCCCTTAGCTATGCTCATACGCCTGCTGCATGTTATAATTATGCGTCAGTTTCAATGCAGAAACTCTAGTTATTAGTAAAGTTCCATGACATCATGAAGTGGTATTTAGATAGGAGATGGTGGCAACAAGCAAGAGGAGGAACGGGTTTGGATGGAACGAGAGAATGACATGTTTAGTTAATTAGAGAAGAATATTTTTATTTGTGTTCTAAATGTTTATCTATGTTTTTGTGCGCTTTTTTTAGTAGTGTCTTATTAAATATTTTCGTCTGTAAGTACGAGGTGTTTTATTTCAAAGCCACGTCTGAATTTATTTAATATTAAGCGATGGTATCTCCAATCAAGCAGAGACCAAGGATCGAATTTTACTGGCGCAGCCTTTCACTAGGATAGAAAAGGATACCTAAAAATTGGGGAAGGTAAGAGCTTTCGTGTATATGCCCAAATATTTTAAGTGTACATTTAAAAAAAATGTTTTTTTTTTTTTTTTTTTTTTTTTTTTATAACATAAAATGATAATAGAACGCCAGTTCTAAGTTTTTGTTCTCAAATACATTCGAACAAAGTTCACGCCAGTGATTGTTTAATTTTAATACAGTGTGAATGTATTAAGTGCATTATATTTTTTTTCGCTGGTAAATAACAGCATACGATGTCACGCCAGTGATTGTTTAATTTTAATACAGCGTATATGTATTAATTACATTTATTTACGGCAGTGAATAAAGGTTTAATATTTCACGCCAGTGAATATTAATTTTAATACTATGTAATTTTTTTTATTTACTTCAAAAAATATAGAGTTGCTTATCTGTTAAATATCTACAACTGTAGATCTTGATATTTCCCCCCTCAGTTTGATATATATACATATATATATATTGGTTTGTTTGCTCTCCGAAATAAGAGTTAAAAGTATTTTGTGTGATGAAATAAATAAGAGTAAATATCGTATTTTGTTCCTGAAATTGGAAAATCTATTTTTTTTTAGAATATTTATATTTTAATGAATGTACCTAATATGAAATATATATGAGAGTTAATTCAATTTAGTTATAAAGTGCTGAAATTACACAAATAGTGTTTTGTTTATTTCATTTAATAACGAGCCATAATAAATTAGTTTGTTTCGAACGAAATAGCTAATGCTGACGAAAATCGTCTGCGTTATTATTATTTTTATTTTTTTGTTCCATTTCATTATTTTATAGAAAGAGTAAAAATTTTTTTTTCTTTTCTGTGTTTATGCTTATGACACATGGTAATTATATAAAAAGTGTTAAAGATTACATTTTTTTTTAATTGTTTATTTTTTTTTACAAACGTTGAAGTAAGCTTATGATAGAAATGTTTGTTTATTCATTTCATATGAAATAAAAGTGTTGGTTTCAATAAAAAATAAATTGGATAAATAAGAAAAGAAATTTATTTTATATTTCATTGCGTAAGGAAATGTAAATATGTACGACAGTGTGTTTTAAATTATTTCTTATGTGTGAAAATATCATTCATGTATTTTTAAAGTCAATTTGATTCATAAGCTAAGTAAAGAAATTTATATAGATATCAATTGATTTAGGTATAAATTATGGGTTTTGCGTATGGTATATAAGTTTATTTCCATTAATATTTAACAAAGTGTTTTAATCAGCACCACTTTGGGGAATTTTGCTAAGTTTCTCGTTCAGAAAATTTAGGGTGTATAAGATGGCATATTTGGGTCGCGCAAAGAAAGAGGATTTGAAATTGTTGGCTGTGGAGCTGAATCTTCAGGTCACGAATGAAATGACTGTAAGCGATTTACGCAAATTAATTACCAAAGATAAAGAATATGACGAAGAGTTTACTAAAAATCAGCTCGACATTATTATCGAAGATAGGAAGCTCCATGAGAAACAAGACGCTGAAAAGCAATTCCAAGAGCAAGAGATTGAAAAACAAAAACGCGAATATGAATTTGAGTTAGAAAAAATCCGTTTGGAAGTTGAAAAGTTTAAAGTAGCACCGATTTCTGAAGCTAAGAGTAGTACGCAAGATTTAACAAAAATCGTTCCAAAATTCGAAATGAGAGATGGAGATATAGTGCTGTTCTTGACTTTGTTTGAGCGTCAAGCCAAGAGAATTAATCTAGATAAATGTAACTGGGTGTCAGCTCTTTTAGCTCTTATGCCAAAAGAAATCACTCAATTAATAGCTCGTGAATCAGCAGAAAAATTTGACGATTATGATTATATCAAAGGTTTATTATTAAAACGATTTAATTTAGGCCCTGAACATTTCAGACTAAAATTTGTGAAGCATCAGCGAAACCCTACTCGATCTTGGCGAGACTTTGTTTTCGAAATAACAAGCTACTTTGAGGAATGGCTTGAAGGAGTTGCAGTAAATGATTTTGAAGGATTGAAGAATCTTATGATTACGGATCAGTTAAAAAGACGCGTTCCAGGTGATATCCGAGAACATTTCGTCGATGACTGGACTAAGTTACTTGTTCCGGGTATTTTAGCTGATAAGTTGGATGCGTACGAAAGTGTACGATTGAATGCTAAGGGATCCGGTTTGGGTGATATGAAACATAGAACAACTAGTAATTACAAACCTTATTTTAAAGACTTTAGCAACAAACAAAAAGACGAACAGCCATCTCGGAAATTTAGGACATCATTTCCTCCAAGAACTGATCAAAATACAAGTTTTAAACCTACTTGCTTTACGTGTGGATCTGTGGGGCATTTATCTAGAGTTTGTCCCAAGAATTCCAAGAAAACATCAATTCGTAATGCCGTAAGTAATGTGGTTGAAGCCAAAGACGTTAAGCCAAAGACAGCGAACGAAGTTGTAACTGCTAAGGTGTCAATTCCTGTGTCAACCTCTATGCCGATTAAAGATGGAATTGATGATTTGAAATACGTAAATATCAAATGTGGAGAAAAAGTTTTGAAGGCAATAGTGGATACTGGAGCACAAATTTCAGTCTTACGTGCAGATTTGGTCGATACCGACTTTGGAGAAGGGGATGGAACAATCCAAATTATTTCGGCTTTCGGTGAAAAAGAAGTAGCTGCTCTAAAGATTTTTGACCTAAAGATAGATGATGGGAAACACGGCAATGTACCTGTAACTTGTGCAGTGTCGAAGAAACTTGTGAATGATATGCTAATTTGTTCAACTGCCTATGAAGTTTTAATGGAGAATGTAGAATTAAATGGATGTATGAATCATGTACTTGCAAAATTAAATGAGAGCATTGAAAAAGAAAATCAGGAAGAACATGATGAAAAGAAAAACATCTCAACGTCCCTTCAACTTAATGCTGAGATTACCGATGATGAAAGCAATGGAAATAAAGAAGATTTTATAAAATTACAATTAGATGATAAAGATTTAAGGAAATCCTGGTTTTATGCCAAAAATGGGAAGAATTCATTTAAAATTAGTAATGGAGTTCTTGTCCATTCAGAATGCTTATGTGGAGAAAATGTTGATCAAGGTGTTCTGCCCACATGCAAAAGAAAAGAAGTTCTTAGGATGGCACACGAAATACCATTGGCTGGTCATCTAGGCGAACAGAAAACAAAGCAGAGAATAAAATATTCATTTTATTGGCCAAGTCTCAAAGAAGACGTTAAAAAATTTTGTGAAAGTTGCAAAACCTGCCAATTACGCAGAACAGTTTCCTACAGGTATCGTATACCGATACAACCCATTGTTAGGCCAGAAATTCCATTTGAAGTCTGGAGTTTGGACTGTATTGGACCTTTAGAACCCCCGTCTCGAAGAGGACATAAATATGTGATTTGTGCAGTTGACTTATGTACTAGATGGGCTGAAGCTATTCCCGTGACAAACATCAATGCTAAAACAACTTGCAATAATCTGATGAGAATATTTACACAGACAGGGTTCCCCAAAGTAATATGTACAGACCAAGGTACTAATTTTACTGCTAAATTAAGTGAAGCATTTGTGGAACTTCTTGGAGTTTCTCCGAGGTTTGCAACGCCAGGTCATCCAGAAAGTATGGGTGCAGTGGAACGTTGGAACCGAACATTGAAAGATATGTTAAATAAAAATATACAGGAATATGGATCTAACTGGGATTTGCATCTTCCATATCTACTTTTTGCTTACAGAGAAGTTCCTCAAAGTACGACAGGTGTTTCTCCGTTTCAGTTAGTTTATGGGCGTTTGTCTCCTGGACCATTGTCACTATTGAAAGAAGTATGGACTGGTGAGAGGAAAATTCCCACTTCAGCTTCCGCATCAGTTGAAAAATATATATCAGAACTAGTTGAGAAACTAAGAAAAGCACATGAAATTGCATCAGAATATGCTCAGGATTCTCAAGAAAGATATACTTCGCGGTATAATTTGAGAGCAAGAGATAAACAGTTTAATGTTGGTGATAAAGTACTAATACTAGTTCCTTCATCTTCGCATAAATTACTTAAAACTTGGATTGGCCCGCCTACTGTCGTTGAAATCACTAGACCACATTCAGCCTTAGTTGAATTAGAGAATGGGTCCAGAAGAGAACTGCATTTTAATAAGCTCAGACCATACGTTGCTCGAATTGACCATGTTTGGCCTAATATTTGATGAAGATAAAGATTTTGGTGATATTCATTACGCACCATTCGGAAATGGATGCCTAACCCCTAAAGAGATAGCGGACCATATTGATATTTTAGATTTAAATTTTGAAAAGAAAAATGGTTTGAAAAATGTGATATGCAAATATAATAATGTTTTCAGCACTAAACCCGTAAACGCTAAAGTAGAAGGACACAGTGTCCACGTTACTAGAGATTGCTGTCCTAAAAGACTACGTCCATATATAATACCGACAGTTATGCAAAAGGAAGTGGATCGACAGATTCAAGAATTGCTTACACTTGGACTAATAGAACATAGTAACAGCGAATGGGCTCATCCTGTCGTTTGCGTTGCCAAAAAGGATGGAACTGTTAGGTTATGTGTTGATTTTCGTTTATTGAACAGCTATACCATCCCAGATGCATACCCTATGTAGATTGCCAATGATCTTATTTACTTGATTGGTAATTCGCAGTTTATTTCTGTTCTAGATCTCACGAAAGGGTACTGGCAAATACCTATGAAAGAATACAGCAAACATTATACTGCTTTTACTACCCACATAGGGCATTTCCAATGGAATGTCATGCCATTTGGTATGAAAAACGCTGGTAGTACATTTCAAAAATCTATAGACAAAGTTTTAGAGTGTCATAAAGATTATTGTCGTTCCTATATCGATGATGTTGCAGTATTTTCTACCACTTGGAGTGAACATATAACACACTTGAAAGCAGTTCTCAAAACATTCCGAGAAGTTGGTCTTACAGTTAATTTAAAGAAATGCGATTTCGGAAGAATGAAGTGAAATTTTTAGGCCATATTATTGGATCAGGAAGACATACACCCGACCCCGAAAAAACTGAAGCTATAAGAAAGATTTGCAAGCCTATCACCAAAAGAGAACTTCGTAGTGTAATTGGTTTGGCTAATTATTACCAGGAATACATTCCAAATTTTGCTTTAGAAATTCTTCCCTTGACTGAATTAACAAAGAAAAGCGTACCTAATGAAATTCCCTGGTCTGATGCCCAAGAAACAGCTTCTCAAAAATTGAAACACCATTTAATGAATATGCCATATCTATATACGCCTAATATAGCAAAGCCATTCAAATTATACACTGATGCTTCGAGCAAAGCTATTCGAGAATGTTTATCTCAGTCGGACCTCGGACGATTCTGGCAAAGAACATCCGATTGCTTTCTTTAGTAAAAAACTTTCTCCGTGCCAAGTCAGATGGTCAACGATCGAACGAGAGGCTTACAGTGTGCTGACTGCTCTACGAAAGTTTGATACTTGGCTCTTCGGTGCAGAAGTCGAAGTAATTTCCGATCACAATCCTCTGACTTTTCTGACCCAAACAATGCCACACGGTGCAAAGTTAGCACGTTGGGCTTTAGCTTTGCAGAGATATAATCTAAAAATTACGTATAGGAAGGGGAAAAATCATGGCAATGCCGATTCTTTATCTAGACTTCCTTAAAATATTTTAATAGTATTTCAGTTATATCTAATTATTCAAATTTAATTTACCTCGTGATATACTACATAAGTCATGTGCATATTATAAGGGTTATTTGTAAGATATTTAATGTTAGATCAATTATTTGTGTATATTGCTGTTGTTGTTTATTGCTGAATATACTATGCATTTAATTTTTTTTCTCTTTGGGCATATGCAGAAGCTCTTCCTAAAGATTTTATGATATATGCATTTTTTTTTTATAAACTCTTGATATAAACTTTTAGGATTTACATATATGAACATTTATTTTATAAACTTTTTCTAAAAAGAATTTTTGTGGTACCTACATGAACATTTTCTTAGAAACTCTTAGTATTATCTGTTGGTGTTTTTTCTATATGAAAAACTCACATCAAAAACTGTTCAGCAGTATCAATGTGAACATTTATGTAGAAACTCTCTATATCATGAAACAGTTTTCTAAGTTTGGTAGCATCATAGTCACTCCTGTGACGTATGAGCTCAAAAAGGAGGGATGAGTAAAGTTCCATGACATCATGAAGTGGTATTTAGATAGGAGATGGTGGCAACAAGCAAGAGGAGGAACGGGTTTGGATGGAACGAGAGAATGACATGTTTAGTTAATTTGAGAAGAATATTTTTATTTGTGTTCTAAATGTTTATCTATGTTTTTGTGCGCTTTTTTTAGTAGTGTCTTATTAAATGTTTTCGTCTTTAAGTACGAGGTGTTTTATTTCAAAGCCACGTCTGAATTTATTTAATATTAAGCGATGGTATCTCCAATCAAGCAGAGACCAAGGATCGAATTTTACTTTATTTTTATTATTTTTTAACCGATTTTAAAAAAAGGTAAAAAACGTATACAGGTTCTCAATTCAAAGCGTATGTTTTTTTTTTTTTTTTGTTAGCTCATAACTTCTGAACAGATGATCCGATTTTGATACTTTTTGTTTTGTTGTGAAGGTCTTGATCGGAAATAGGTGCCATTGTAATATTTTTACGATCAAAAGAAAATACAGGGTGCCCAAAAAAGTTAGTTCCGACACTTTCAACTAACGAACGGCTGCAGCTATAATTATAAAAATGGTATGTAGGTATAGTAAAGTGGATATGTGCTCCGAGATTCAACCGCCTACAGCGCCACCTGGTGGAAAACAGCAGAGTTAGCATTTCTATTGCGGAAACTGTTAAAGATAGTGGAAAAAAAGTTAATTATAGAATTGCAAACCATCATAGATTTAGTACGAAAAGATAGCTTGTATACATTAATGCTAAAAATAGAACGCTTAAAACGTGCATTTGTTTGTTCACATTTTCCTATTTTGTGCACACTTGAACGACATTGCAAACGTTGTAGCGTAGCAGGTGACGAATTATGGTATATAAAATTCAAAGTATGGTTATTGTAAGCGGCCACATTGATTAACACATAGACGTTCTAAACTGGCTTCATAAAGGAAGAGGTTCTCAATACAAACCATATTTCTTATTGTTGTTGTTGTTGGAATTAGCTTATAACTTCGTAAGAGATGCTTTAATTTTATTACTTTATTTTATTTTATTTTATTTTATTTATTTATTTATTTATTTATTTTTTTGCTCTCGTAAAGATCTTGGCCTCAAATAGGTTTCATTATTATTTCAAGATATAAAAAAGTTACAGGATACTCCCAAAAGTCCGTTCTCAATCTAACTGCTGAACGCATGCAGCTACACTGGTAAATTAGAATGCAAGTATCGTAAAGTGGCCATGTACTACTCTTATATCGCCACCTGGTGGGAAAAGAGCGAAGTTAGTGTTTATATCTCGTAAACAGTACAAGGCACGAGAGATAAAGTAAATTACAAAGTTGTACAGTATGAATGGTTTAGTACGGAAACACACCTTGTAGACATAGTTAAGAACAAGATATTTTAATGTCCATCTGTTTGTTTGCAGTTTTCTACACTGTAAACAAATCAAAAACCTTTATATCGATGTTGAAACTTCTGTCCGTCAGCTGCAATGCATATTTTGCTCTTTGAACTTTACGCTGCGCATTTTCCAGCGTAGCGGGTGACACGTATTCACTATAAAGTTCAAAATATGCCTAACAGATTTCTTTGTTACGAAACAGAGTATCCGTTCTTTACATTTCTACAGCCTTTTAAATTTAACGTATGTTCATTCAATAGATAGTTTTTTTTCTCATATCCGATAAAGGCAAGAAAATGAAATATTTTAAAAGTGCAGCATTTGAGAAAAATCAACTTAAAGATAACTTGACTAGAATAAAACTGACACAACTGTCTCTCGAGTGGATAATTTTCTAGATGGGGATGTAACTTTTTTGTTCACATTGGGTGCATTTCATATATTTTTCAGTGACATAAACCATTTTTTGATTATTGTCACATTTCTTCGGGGTTGTGATCTGTGGAACTGCCGTCGAAGGTCTTCTGATGTTCAGCTATATGAATAATTTTTCACTGAAAAGAAAAAAAATAAGATATTTTTGTAAAAAAATAGAACCGACTCCAAAAAGCAACTACTATTCAAATAACTTAAAAAAAAAGTATAAAATGAAACTGTAAATTGCACCTAAAAGTATAAAATAATTTTCTTCTCAAAACAACCTATAACACTACAATTAATCATAACTTTTGAAGTCGGCCCAAAATTAAATAAAAATTGATATCTTTATTCAATATAAAAATTAAATTCTATTCAAAATGCACATCTCACATTGTCACCTGAAAAACGCAGCCGAAAACTACTTTGATGCAAGAAAACAAATAAGATTTCGTAAACTACAAATACTGGCGGAGCTGCTGGTATTTGGCGTCCTTGGTGAAAAGAAAATCGCCAAGTTATCTGGCAAACATATTTAATTTCTTTGAGAAATCATTGTTATTTTAATAAGGTGTATTAAGAGAGCAATCAAGAATATGAAACAATACTTCGTACAATATATATATATATATATAAAATGAAAATATACATCTTGCGTGTTTAAATTGCCTTACGTTTTGATCGCCAAATCTAAAAGCCGCCAAGAATGACAGTTGTCAGAGTTTTACCAAGTTTGCAAAGAAAACTTTAGTAGTTTCGTAGAAACGTAAATACCGAATTGCGAAGAATGTTCAATGTTCTATGTAGATATTACTAATGGACCAATTGTATACAGTGATAAAATAATAATGGAAACATGAAAATGGATCATTCGAGACAACAGCATTTGTAGCTACCGATCTAAAAACAAATCTTTAAAAATGAATTAAATTTTATTTAATTTTGCGCCGTCTTCAAAAGTTAGGATTAATTGTAGTGTTACAGGTTGTGTGGAGAAGGAAGTTATTTTATACTTTTAAGCGCAATTTACAGTTTCTTTATACCTTTTATTTATTTTTTATTATTTTTTTTAAGTTCTTTGAATAGTAGTTGCTTTTTGGAATCGGTTCTATTTTTTTACAAAAAGATTTTATTACTATATATGTCAGTCAGTTATAAAAAATCATACACTTTGTATGAATATTTTTTGTATTTTCTAAACAAACTTATAAAAAAAAAAAAAAAAAATCTGGTGTGAAACAACCACACGACTTCCATTACCCGCTATTACATGTATTATATGCATTTTTGAGAGAGAATGTGATCAGAAAACATAAAAGTGACCAAAAAAGAAAATCGTTAGAGCCGTTTTTGAGATACCAACTTTCACAAAAAATCAATTATTGAGCGGAAAACAATAATTACATACAAAAGCATATTTAAAATTGAGTTAAAATGGCGAGTTTGAAAAAAATCCGTACAACCGTTTTTAAAGGAACGCCTTTGCGATGCCTGAAATTGAGCTATTTATACAGGACGCCTATCAATTTTCATGAACTAACCAACTATATCATTCGAAAGGACATCTGATAGAGTGTTTATATAGCAAGTTTGAAGAAAATCGTTAGAGCCGTTTTTGAGATACGGACTTACGGTCCCACTTCCGGTTTCCGATGTGCCATTTCCGGTTAAACTCAATTATTGACAGGAAAACAATAATTACATACAAAAGCATATTTAAAATTGAGTTAAAATGGCGAGTTTGAAAAAAATCCGTACAACCGTTTTTAAAGGAACGCCCTTGGGAGGCCTGAAATTGAGCTATTTATACAGGACGCCTATCAATTTTCTTGAACTAACCAACTATATCATTCGAAAGGACATCTAATAGAGTGTTTATATAGCAAGTTTGAAGAAAATCGTTAGAGCCGTTTTTGAGATACGGACTTACGGTCCCACTTCCGGTTTCCGATGTCCCATTTCCAGTTAAACTCAATTATTGACAGGAAAACAATAATTACATACAAAAGCATATTTAAAATTGAGTTAAAATGGCGAGTTTGAAAAAAATCCGTACAACCGTTTTTAAAGGAACGCCCTTGGGAGGCCTGAAATTGAGCTATTTATACAGGACGCCTATCAATTTTCTTGAACTAACCAACTATATCATTCGAAAGGACATCTAATAGAGTGTTTATATAGCAAGTTTGAAGAAAATCGTTAGAGCCGTTTTTGAGATACGGACTTACGGTCCCACTTCCGGTTTCCGATGTCCCATTTCCGGTTAAACTCAATTATTGACAGGAAAACAATAATTACATACAAAAGCATATTTAAAATTGAGTTAAAATGGCGAGTTTGAAAAAAATCCGTACAACCGTTTTTAAAGGAACGCCCTTGGGAAGCCTGAAATTGAGCTATTTATACAGGACGCCTATCAATTTTCTTGAACTAACCAACTATATCATTCGAAAGGACATCTAATAGAGTGTTTATATAGCAAGTTTGAAGAAAATCGTTAGAGCCGTTTTTGAGATACGGACTTACGGTCCAACTTCCGGTTTCCAATGTCCCACTTCCGGTTTTTCAATTTTCACCAAAATTTGGAAATTTCATCTGTAGGCCAGACGTATTTCAATTCTAAAGTTTCGTAGCTCTATCTTTATTAGTTTGTGAGCTATAATAGCCAGAAGATTCTCCACATACATACATACACACACACACACACACACACATACATACACACAGACCAATTGCCAAAAACCACTTTTTTGGACTCAGGGGACCTTAAAACGTGTAAATCAGGTGAAATCTCGATATCGAATTTTTGGACCGAATACAATACTTCCATTACCTACGGTAGTAGGGTAATGGAAGTAATAATAATAATAATAATAATAATGAAAAAAAAAAACTTATTTTCATAAAGCTTAAAAGAAATGAAATTTTATAAATTTATTTTAAAATAGACTTCGTTTTGTGACATGATCAAAATATAGATCTTTCAAAGCCATATTACAATGTTGTTTTTTGGAGAGATTGGTATTTAACCCTTTGAGGGGAAATATGATTACGTTCATTTAATATCAAGTGCCACCGGAATTAGCGAACAGATTTAGATAATAATAAATAAATAAATATTTTCGGCTAAGTCAAAAAGATAAAAAATTATTAAAAATTTCCGGGGTGAATTTTCGAAGTTGAGAATTAAAATTAGGTGGTATAAAATATATACCACCGCCCTTAAAAATGTTTAAAAAAAAAGCATTCTATATGTCGTGCAAATAAAAACGAAATAACAATTTTTAAAAATCTTATAATGAAAAGCATTATCATGCCTTTCCTTCAACGTATTCCTAAACTCACGCTTACCGAATACACATTTCTAGCGAAAGCGAGTTTGGCTATATAGATTTCCGCCAATGCTCTGCGCGGTTGTGTGTTCCTAAATATGCAGGCGGAAACACAAGAGTTGATTTAGCACCTTAAAGGAATTTACTCCAACAGTTGTTTACAGGTTCTTGGCTTTCAGCTGATAAACGGAATGTGCTGGTTTCGAATTCAAAACATGCTTGTCGGCCTAGCTTTCTTTATCCCGGGCTAGTTTTCTTTGAAACTTGCGTAATTGTAGGCTAGTAGAACCCCCGGATTGTCCCATATAGGCTTAGATACTCCGAACAGACAATCGGCCTTGACGATCATAACCATTACGAAATTTGAAACATGATTTTATGAGCGCGATAATTTTAGCGTAAACCCGATTGAGCCGAATAATAGCAAACCCATAACATTTATTTATTATTTTTATTTATTATTTTTCCCCGTTGATGAAAACATGTTTCAAAATATGGAATTTTATTAAATTTTCTGGATTAAAATTGAGTTTAAGCTGAATGCCTCATTTAAAAGTTTAAAATAATTTTGTTCTAATGAAAATTTCGATTTCATTTAAAGATATCAAATCTTAAGTTATGTGTGTATATATTTTAACGAAGAATATTATAAATTTTGTTATAAATGATATTTTTGCTTAATCACGGACTTTGCTCTAACACTATTTGACTACATATTATATTTTGTTACATTGTTTTCTCGCAAATAGAATAAAAAAGTAAATTACATTAATAGAGACTTTAAAAAAGATTGCTAAAAAATTTAGTCACACATGGCGTTTGATTTCATCGTTGTACTAATTATAATTTTTACTAATTGTACGTTAAATGTACGATTCAAATGTAACAAGATTTCTCTATTTCTTTTCATTAATTTTTTATTCATGATTTTTTTTTATTCAAGCGTAAGCGATAAACTTCACTGAAATGAAATAGAATTTCAATTAACTTTCTATCATAACATCATATTGAATAACGATTTGGGAATACCGTGTCATTCATGAAGTAATAAAATATTAAAAAACACGAGATATAAAATATTTTTTTCAGGATTCTTAGTAATTTTTTGTCTTATTTCGGATGTAAATGACACGCTAGAAATATTGTAATCAATATTTTTATGATTCAGTGATAATCAGTGACGAAATCTCATCAATGTTCACTCGCTTGGATGTAGATGCTTCCAAATATGTCGGACGAAATATGTTGCTTTAATTAAAACTTGCACGGGAATTTCTCTAAAGAAAAATGCATTTTGATTAGTTTATCGATTTTTGTATGCAACTGTAGTATTGATGTGACGTAAGCTGTTAATGGGTGATGTCGAATAGGAAGATGGTATAATGCTTGAGGCATTTTGAATGTAAGGTATTGGAATGACATTTTCCAGAATGCCTTTTCAAAAATTAAGAGCTTCAGGCACTTAAGCAAAAGTATTATTTTATGATATACTTCCCTCAGTCTTTCTATACATTTATACTAAAACTAATTTAAAGCACACGATAGTAACTATTAAGTGTTACAATTTAAAAAGAATAACATCAAAAGGTAGCTTTTGTAATGTATTTAATGTCTTTTAATAGAACAATGCTGTCTTATTCATGTAAAACTACAGAGAACTAAATATATTTAATACGAAGCATATATTTAATAAGTTATGAAATTTAATTTATTTAAAGAGAATGATTCAAACATTAATTACAAAATAGATTAAGATGTTTTATTGCAAAAGTGTCTGTTAGAGTAGGAATTTTAAGAAACACCGATAAAAACTGCAAGTGTATTTTTTCCATACAGACATTCTTAATTCAAAATTTCAATATATTTTTACTTTCCGAACACTATAGTGAGGAAAGTATTGTAATCATGTCAAAAATCCGAATTCGAGATTTTGATGTTTCTATACGTTTTGAGATCTCCTGAGTCCGTTTTCACTATTTTTACGATGATGTATGTATGTGTGTGTGTATGTGTGTATGTGTGTATGTATGTGTGTATGTCTGTGAGTGAACACGCTAGCGTCTAAACGGTTTGTTCGATTAACCTGAAAGTTGGTACGCATATTGTAAGTCACCATAGTACAAACCCTATAGATTTTGGTGAATCTAGCACTTATAGTTTTTTTTACAGGGACACAAAGAAAAATTCTTTATCATTATGGCCTATGGGAGCAAAATCTTAAAAGTGCGATAGCATCTAAACGCCATATTCAATTGAGCAAAAAATTTATACACATATTATAGGTCACAAATACTCAATCTGTATAGATTTTGGAGAATCTAGCACTTATAGTTTTTTTACAGGGACACAAAGAAAAATTCTTTATCATTATGCCTATGGGGCCAAATTTTTAAAAGTGTGATAGCGTCTAAACGCCTTATTAATCTAAGCAAAAAATTTTTACACATGTTATAGATCACAGTTGAACTAACTGTATAGATTTTGGTGAATCTAGCACTTACAGTTTTTTTACAGGGACACAAAGAAAAATTCTTTATCATTATGCCTATGGGGCCAAATTTTTAAAAGTGTGATAGCGTCTAAACGCCTTATTAATCTAAGCAAAAAATTTTTACACATGTTATAGATCACAGTTGAACTAACTGTATAGATTTTGGTGAATCTAGCACTTACAGTTTTTTTACAGGGACACAAAGAAAAATTCTTTATCATTATGGCCTATGGGACTAAATTTTTAAAAGTACGATAGCATCTAAACGCCTTATTGAATTGAGCTGAAAAGTTATATGAGTATTATAAATCACTGTTGCATTAACTATAAGCATTTTGGTGAATCTAGCATTTATAGGTTTTTACAGGGACACAACGAAAAATTCTTTATCATTATGATCTATGGGCTCAAAGTTCAGTAGCGTTAAATAAAACATCGTGTAATAGATGGAGAAAAATACTCAAACACTCTATTATGGTTTTCTCTCTTTTGTTTGTTTAACAACTCCTCTTTCTTTACTTTATCTACAAAACTGTTAATTACTCAATGTTCGGAAAGTCGAGTGGAGTCACTCCAGATTTTTTCTATTCTTGATAAAGTAACTACTTATCTTAACGTCAACTAGTTTTGAGTAAGTAATTAAGGAAGAATACTTAGAATTCTTATTTTATATTTAACAAAAAATCACCATTTGATCTAATCATATCTAAAACTTGCTCATAAATTGACATGATATGTGTAAGAAAATGCGTTAGAAGATGTGAATTTGTGTTTATAGATAACTGAGAATAGCATTTTAAAAGGTAGAAAACAATACTTGTCTATTCTGTAAACATGTTTCAACTTTGTTTCAAAGAGTTTTGTATCAATCAGTATCCTTCAAAGACATTTCTACACCTCAGCTTTAAAACTAGAATTACTGTTAAAATTATGCATTAAAAACATACTTTTGCATACCAGAATAATTGCTAGTTTAAATAAAATAATTTAGTAACATTATATTCATTCAAAAAAAAAAATACAATTCAGCAGAAGTTTTTTTCTATAAGATAAATTGCTGCTTATTTCTTGTATTTGTTTAAATAATACATTAAGTTTTTGGTTGTGCGTTTATCGCCAAACAGAATGTCTATTATACAATATATAAATATGTAAGAAATGAATAGGGTATACTGTTTAAGATTTAACAGCATTTAATAGTACACAGCCTACCAATAAGTATTTGGACACTCTTAAATTTAGACATTTTTGTCAAATATCTAAAAAATTTTAAACTTTCGGAGTATAAGAACATGTTACACCTCATATATTTCAGCAAAAGTCTTCTTATATTTCAGCAAAAAAGAGACCAGCAAAAATTAAAGAAAAGTCAAAATGTTTTGCATTGCCCTGTAAAAAGTAATGCTTGAAATGAGTTTTGGCTGAAGCATGTGATTATGAGGCTTGTTCTAAATACGTGTATATTGTTTTATGAGGTTGCCACGTATGTTCATGGAGATATAGCCCTTTCTTTAAAAAACTGCACAAACTATTACCACGTTTTAATTATAACACTCAAAATGTAAAACCCAGAGCAAAGTCATTTTTCGGAAATTTGACATACTGCATCAGTCCCAGCGTACTGCAATCAGAAGGCAAAAATGCTAAATATCTGATGAAATGTGAGCATTTTTACTAAATAATTTTTAAGAAAAGCATTATAAAAATTTCATTTGCGTAATTTAACAGCCAAAATTAATGAGCTACTTATACAAAAACCACAAACAAATATTGTGTAAATTTTAACAGTTACGAGTTACAACGTGAAAGAAGAGAATTTCAGTTCTCAGAATAAAAGGAAGGTGATAGTAGGCTTTATCAATATTTATGTATAATCAGCGAATACTGTATTACCGTTGAGCACTGATTGAACCAAAATAGAAAGTGAGTTATACTTTTACACTTTTGTAAGTTATACCTTATACTAGCTTTGATTTTGAGAGGAACTGAAATTCTGTTCATTCTATAACTCATAACTGTGAATTTACATAATATTTGTTTGGGGTTTTCATATAAGTAGCTAAATTATTTTGGCTATTGCATGCGCAAATGTTTTTTTTTAAACTTGCGCATGCGTAGTTAAAAATAATTTATTAAAAGTGGACATATTTCGTAAGATATTTAACATTTTTGCGCTGTGATTGCACTAGGCTGTGTCTATTTTTTTAGTATGCTAAAAATGGCTTTGCACTGGGTCTAATACCCTACGTGTTATAATTAAAAAATTGGTAACTTTTAAAGGAATCGTAATATCTTCATGAATATATATGGTAGCCTCATACAAAATTATACAGATAGTTAGAAGAATCGTTATAATCACGTGCGACAGCCAAAACGAATTTCAAGTATTCCTTTTTACAGGGCGATGCAAATCATTTTAATTTTTCTTTAATTTTTTACTGGTCTCCTTTTCCTTATTAGGAAAATTTTTTTTTTACTTTCTCTTACCCATAAGGTAGAGAAAGTATTGTTTTTCGGTCAAATTTTCGAACGCGAGATTTTGTTTTATTTACACGTTTTGAGGTCCCCTGAATACGAAAATCATGTTTTTAGCAAATGGTCTGTGTGTCATTGTGTCTGTGTGTCTGTGTGTGTGTCTGTGTGTCTGTGTGTCTGTGTGTGTGTCTGTGTGTGTGTCTGTCTGTTATCAGCTTATCTCAAAAACAAATTATGGCAGAAAGTTCAAACTTCGTATTCTAAATGTGTATCATATAAGGATGCTACAGTAAGTTTTTCGTTAAGATCAAGCAAATGGTTCGTGTACAGGGACAATCAAGAGAATTTTAATACATTACGTCTATGGGGGAAATTGCAGGTAAGTAGAGTTTAACGTCTATAGATTGCACTAAACCAAATGAAACGAATATCTATTTGTTGTAATAGAGATAGTTAACTGGGGAAAAAAAATGTGTATGTAGGAGCCTCGCATCCCCCCTGGGGGGGAGGGGAAGTCCCCCCTCGAGGGGAGTTAATATTCATGATGGGTATCTTTCAAAAGAGCTCGCTAATACCTTTAAAACGAATGGTTGAATCATCGATCTGCGATAATTTAAAACAAAGTTACCGATTTTTTTTTACTTTTAACAAAAAAAAAACTTAGAAAAAAAATCGTATTTTTTTTTTTTTTAATATTGAGAATACAATGGACTTTTTTTGGATATTTAGTGTTATACTACTTCTCTAATATGGAAATCGTCTGCATTATCATAAAAGATATTTTTTTAAGTAATATTTTTAATAAATTATTTTTTAAAAACAGAATTATTTTTTAATAACCGAATTAAATTCTATATAAATGTAGGTGCATTAATGAAACGGGGGGTTGAGAGGGGCGGTAGCCCCCCTCACACAGAATTAATTATCGTATAAAACTCTTCTGAAGCCTAATTTGAATTGTTTAGCATAGGTTTACATGACAGTTCTCGTTATCTTACCTCTTAATCTGCAAACTGTATTTATAGAATTAAATTTCAGGGTAAGAGAAAGTCGTGTGAGTGACACACCAGAATTTATGAGGTGTAACATGTTCTTTATACTCCCAAAGTTTCAAGATAGATCCTAAAGAATTTTTCTAGATATTTGACAAAACGTCTAAATTCGATACGTCCAAAAACGTATTGGTAGGTTGTATATAATAAGGTAACTTTTGTTACATAATGAATATTTGAAATATAAAGAAAAATGATTATGTGTTAATTATACCTTTATTAACTCGTAAAATTCGACGAGCAGCGCCCACAGCAAGTCTTATTCGATCCATATTCATTCTTCTTCTGTCCGCGTTTTTTCTGTTGCCAGTTCAGTTTATCTAACTGAGCCTAATTACAGAATGAATATTCACAATTTAAAGAATAATAGTTATTTGCTAATTATACCTTTTTAACTCGTAATATTCGATGAGCAGCGTCCGCAGAGCGTTTTATTCGATTCACATTCCTCTTCCTGTTGCCTGCGTTCTTCCTGTTGCCAGTTCAGTTTTAGTTAACTCTTTCTCTCTTGAGTTATGTTGTCTTTCAGCTGCTCCTCAGTGATATGTGGAAGCCATCTGTAGGTCGTGGTGATGCATGGAGAAGTTCCATAGCGGACATCCGTACGACACACACACACACACACACATATATATATATATATATATATACATACATTTGTAAATAGCTGTAGGCAAAAATAAGAGATTAGGGAGAGAAAATCTTGAAATGACGGAACGGAGAACAATTTATTCATATGGATTAAATCTAAATTACTATAAAAAAATACACGCCTGATGTAATTAGGAAGATTGAAAATAAGTCTATTTATAATGATTTTAATCAATATAAAGGTAATTATCATGTTAAAAAAGGAAAGTCGAAAAAAATCAAGAAATTCTAACAAAGATTGTTATGTAGATCTTGTTGTGGATGATATAAAAAAGAAAGTGAGTGATATAGGTCAGGAGTTTCAAAGAGAATACAATTTTAAGATTATTAAGAATTTTAGATTTGGTATCGAAAATAAAGAAACTGTTGTTATTAGAGATCTATTGTTTGGAGAAAAGGTGTATAACTCACATGCATTTGATGTAATGAGAGATTATAATAAGAAAGATTTAATTTAGAAATGTGAAATATTAACTATAAGGATGTAGTGGATGATCAGGTGATGAAAGAATATTGTTACTTTCTCTATATGAATAAATAAAACAGTGACATATAATTTGGAAAATACTTAATAGATACACATATATATGGCTAATTGAGAATATGGGCGCATATAAAGCTTTTAAATCAGTTGGTAGAATGATATTTAATTACAAGAATTGTGATAATGATGTAGAGGAATGTGAATGTATTTCTAATGAGTATGAGGATTATAAGAATAAAGCTCATGTACATGTGATTATAGGAAAGATAAATATAGTTGACAAAATTACTAGAAATGGCAAGTTGAGAAATTTTATGCAGTGCGGTACAAAATATAGATTAATAATTACAGATAAAAATTATATTGGACAGATGCAAGTTAAAAGAGATGTAGAGAATTTTATATATAAAATTGCTTTTAAATATAAACCCTAGTGAAGCTTTTGATGAGTGAAAATATTACAATACATACTAAAGTCTGTTTCATCTTATAACTTAAACTATGGTAAAACTATTAAATATAGAAATATTAAAAATTATATTCATAAAGCTCAGAAATATTTTGTCAAAACATATATAGATAAAGCAGCTAATAACTTGCAATAATTAGCGAATCTTACTATTGATTAAGTTTAAAAAAAATCATATTAACAATAATGATAATCATTGTAGGAGTAATTGTAATATTCGTGAAATTAAAAATAGAATTACTGCAAAATATAGAAAAATTTATATCAATAAAGGTAATTCAAATATTCCTTATGTTTTTCTTACCTCAAAGTTTCACAAAACCCTTCAAAATTTAGAACAGTAACAAGTGGGTATACTACTTATATTAATAAAGCAGGTAAAAATTTACAAAATAATCTACAAAATATTATTGATAGTTTGAATAATAGTTTAATAATAAAAAAATAGCTATGATATTGTAAAAAATCTCAAAACTAATAATGTTAAAATTTATTCCGTATGTACTTTTGATTTTCAGTATTTATTTAATAGTATAGATATAAATGATTCGGACAGAGTTTTGAACTGGATTTATCAAGAATATGATCTTGATAATGTAATTAATAAAAAAAATTATAAGATATTAAATTTTCTGATGAATCATTAATAAAATACACGAGAGTAAAAAATAATATTTAAGCACGCGGACTCAGTTCAGTGAACTAGTAAAAATAGTGAAAAAAAAAAAAAAGTTGGTTTTACAAGTAAAATATTACTCCTTTTAGAACGACGTATATTAGCATCGTGAACTACATTAGCACTTATCAATGTGTAAAAAATTTTTAAAGTGATAATGACGTCATTTTTTGTGAGATGCTTAATTTAACTTTTTATAATTTTTTATCGTTCACGTTGAATTAAACGTATTTATTTTTATATCGAAAGAAAATAATCTGTTATTTTTTATTTGTTTATTTATTTATTTATTTTGGCAACAATTAAGTTATAGCTAATATTTTAATGTCTATTTTATTGCTATTAAGAGCTTATTATTTTCATATTTTAATTAATTGAAAGAAAACTATTCAAAAATTAAAAAAATCTGACATCGAAGTATTGTGTTGTCACCGGGTTCTGAGCTACCGTGAAAGTTTCAAATGTCTAGCTAGTAGGGAAGTTAGTTAAAAATAGATTGCAAGATTTGTACCGGACAAACAAGAATGGAAGTTAATTAAAACATGGTAATAAATATAAAAAGTTAAAAAATATTGTTAAAAAAATACATATATTAATGAATGATATAATTTACAATCAAGTTATCAGGGTTCCTCAAGGTGCTCCCTCTAGTAATATTCCAGCTAATATTTATTTATACTTTTATAAAAAAAAATTATAATGATACAGATAATATAGTATATAGATACATAGATGATGTGATTGTTTTTAGTCTTAACTCTAATGTTAATCCAGTCTTGAAATTTTATTCTGAGTATTTAAAACCAAATTTAACTATAACTAGATGGAACCCGTCGAATTCGACGATCCCTTTATTGACCGCAATGTGTCAAAAATCGTCACATCATTAGTTAAATATATTTCAAGTTAAAACATGTATAAAAACATGTTAAAAAATGTATTTCAAGTTACGACATTTCTCTTAAAAAAAGAAAGTCATAAATAGAAATACTATATATGACATCACTTTCTACAAAGTACTGCCAATGGGACATCAAACTGACACCAAATAAACAGTTGCTATCTTTTATTTTCTATTTCGTTTAATACTAAGACTACATGTTAGCTGACCCGCCCGGTGTGCCCGGGCCCGTGGTAATAACCTTAAATGAACCTTAAATTTGTATCATTTTATACCTTTAACTCGATTTTGTTTGAATTTCTGTTTTTAAATAAAAGCATCACAAAAAAATAATCATCTGTAACAAAAAAAATTACCTGAAACAGAACGGAACTCGGGCTTGGGACCCGGTGCCTGCGGCAGCGTATATGCAGGCCGCTAATAACATGAAAAAATTCTCAAAAATTAACCTTTAACCAAACGAACCTCTGACTCGTGTTACCTCTGCCTGTGGCTGCTGCACTGTGTAGCAGGCATGCTACGCACGCGCTGCAAAATCCACTTTCCTCCACCAGGGGTGCAGTATGTTGTATACGAACATAACCAATCGCCTTGAATTTCCAAGACTTTTCAAATAAGGTGTCACTGGTGGTGTCAACTGCAAAATCCTTTAGTTGCACTTTCCACCGCCAGGGGGCACAGCGTGTTCTATACGAACAACACCAACGGAAGGAAATACCAAAACCTTTAAAATAAGGTGTAATATGATAGGGTCGACTGCAGAATCACCTAGTTCCATTTTTAACCACCAGGGGGTGCAGTATATTGTATACAAACATCCCCAATCAACATGAAATTTCAAGACCTCTATCACCAATCGCCTTGGATTTCCAAGACCTTTCAAATAAGGTGTCACATGGTGGTGTCAACTGCAAAATCCTTTAGTTGCACTTTCCACCGCAAGGGGGCGCAGTTCTGTACGAACATCACCAACGGTGAGGAAATACCAAGACCTTTAAAATAAGATGTAACATGATAGGGTCTACTACAAAATCACCTAGTTCCATTTTTCACACCAGGGGGCGCACTATATTGTATACAAACATCCCCAATCGACATGAAATTTCAAGACCTTTAAAATGAGGTGCTACATGTGTGGGTCTAGAACGGATTTCCCTCTCAAACAAATTTCCCCTCTTTCCCCTCCCCCGCAAATCTACTTTCCCCCTTTTTTCCCTCTTTAAAATCGAAAATTCCAAATTCGCAGATATTGATTTTTTAGTATTCGACTCTAGTCCCCATATGTGCAATTTCTTCACCGTGAAGTAATTTTAAAGTTAGTTAAGCTCGTAAACGTGTTTTTAACCCGTTTCCCCCCCGGGGGGGGAACCGTTCGACTTTTTTGTATTTTTCTCTTTTCATAGCACATCTACAGACCAAGACCTTTTTTTAGACGCCTCAACCAAATTTTTACACCAAGTAGTTCTCTCAATATAGTGGAGACAGACAAAAACATGTTTCAAATTAATATATAGATTTCAAGACCTCTATCACCAATCGCCTTGAATTTCCAAGACCTTTTAAATAAGGTGTCACATGGTGGTGTCAGCTGCAAAATTCTTTAGTTGCACTTTCCACCGCCAGGGGGCGCAGTGTGCTCTGTACGAACATCACCAACGGTCAGGAAATACCAAGACCTTTAAAATAAGATGTAACATGATAGGGTCTGCAGCAAAATCACCTAGTTCCATTTTCACCACCAGGGGTAGCACTATATTGTATGCAACAGAAAGTGATTTTTTAGTATTCGACTCTAGTCCCCATATGTACAATTTCTTCACCGTGAAGTAATTTGAAGCTTAGTTAAGTTCGTAAACGTGTTTTTAACCCAAACGGGTGGGAAACGGTTTCCCACCCGTTTCCGCGGGGGGGGGGGGGGGAAATCGTTCGACTTTTTTTTATTTTTCTCTTCTCATAGCACATCTACAGACCAAGACCTTTTTTTAGACACCTCAACCAAATTTTTACACCAAGTAGTTCTCTCAATATAGTGGAGACAGGCAAAAACATGTTTCAAATTAATATATAGATTTAACAAAAATCAGTGCTAATTATTTGGATTAGGTTATTGATATTGTTGGTAACTACTTTAAACACTAAAATTTATGATAAAACAAAAGATTTACCACAACATTTTAATTTCATTTTTTAAATAGGCAGATGCGAATAATCTCAAATTTACATACACTACACTAATTATATAGTTATCAAAATTGAATCCCTCCCCCCCCCCCCCAAAAAAAAAAAAAAAAAGAAAGAAAGAAATAAATAAAATAAAATAAATAAAAATAAAATAAATAAATAAATAAAAAAGAAGAAAAATTCTGTTCTTACCAATCTGTAAACAAATTGATTTTGGAGACCTTCTCCATTACGAATAGAATTTAATGATGTTAGAGCATGTTGGTTAGTCGAGCTAATGTGTCCCATTCGTAATGGACCAACTAACCCAATATCGCCATTTTTATTTTCATGAGTGTGAGAAATTATACCGAAAGTATTTTAATAAACAAATATGTTTTACAATGACATTAAGCAATTACCTTGCTAGATAAAATTTATCATATCAAAATCTAAAATATAATTTACAATTAAGCAAATAGTGATTTACAGGGACGAGGAGCCGCTTACCGCTGTAGGAGCAGTGTCGAGCGATTCTACCTATTCCAGGCCAAGCAAGGAAATTTACTTATCGTAGTAAAATTTTGAAAATTCTCTAACGTTCTTCAATGGATGCTTCTTCTTCAATGACGCTGATATCGGAGAAAGAAAACGAACTAACAAATACGTGGTTGAATTAAAAACGCTATCTGACGAAAAGTTAAAGACATATCGCGACTGTGCCAATGTAACTCTATGGTCAATTACCTACGGTATACCCTAATAGTACAAAGCCTAGAATACGTAGTGTGGAAAGCCACCAGAAAATCAGGGCCCTAAAAATTAAGCCTCTCCCCAGAGGTCAGTGCAATCGAGTTTATTGCTGGAAAAATCCCTATTTGTTATTTATGTGCGAAACGCATATTTTTATTAAGTGACTATTTAGATTTAACAAATAAGACGTTTTATTTCATATATTAAAATATTTGTTTATTTCATATCATAATAGATATATCATAATAGAATACAAAGTAAAGTATATGTTTATTATATTACGTTTAAAAAGAAAGTTTTATGTAGATTTTTATTAAGTACTTCGAAGAGTGTAATAAAGCGAAATATTAAATCGGAAATGTACATAGGAATTGTTTCATCCCTTTAGCATTACGCAAACATGACAGTTTTGTTTGTTTCAACCATTAGTTTTGAAGTTATTACAAATAGAAACGGTTTAAGTAAATTTTTTTGCAGAGCAGGTTTTTATTTTTTTTTCTGTTTTTTTTTTTTTTTTCTATTGTTGTTTGTTTTTTGTTTCTTAGTGTAGATCATAATGGTAAACAAATTTTCGTTGTGTCCCTGTAAAAATCTTTAAGTGCTAGACTCACCAAGATATACACACTGTGTGCGACAGTAACATATAACATGCATATAAATTTTCAGATCAATCGGATGAAGCGTTTAGACTCTATAGTACTTTAAAGAATTTGAGCCCATAACGCATAATGATAACGAATATTTAGTTATGCCCTGTAAAAAAACTGTAAGTGAAAATTTCACCAAAATCTACGCAGTTAGAGCAACAGTGACCTATAACTTATGTATAACTTTTCAGCTCAATCGAAAAAAGCGTTTTGACACTATCGCACTTTGCAAAATTCGAGCCTATAGGCCATAATGAAAAGAAATTTTTCTTTGTGTCCTTGTAAAAAAAAACTATAAGTGCTAAATTCATACAAATATGCACCATTTGTGCGACGGTGACTTATAACAGGGGTGTAAATTTTCAGTTCAATCAAATAAGGCATCTAGACGCTATTGCATTTTAAAAAAATTGTGCCCATAGACCATAATAATAAAGATTTTTTTTTTTTGTTCCTGTACAAAAATCTGCATATTCTAGATTAATAAAAATCTATATCTTGCAACTGACAAGTGTATAAAGTTTCAGCTCAATCAAGTAAGGCATTTAGACGCTATCGCATTTTAAAGAATATGGGCCCGTAGGCCATAATGATAAAGAATTTATCTTTGTGTCCCCGTAAAATAACTGTTAGTAATCAAAATGAATTGGGTGAAGGAATAGTGTAAGCCAAAAATTCTTCAAAATGAATAGTGTAAGTCATCAAAATAAATAGGGTGATTCATCAAAATGAATACGGTTCGTGCTACGATGACCTATAATATGCGTAACAACTTTGAGCTCATTCGAACAATGCGTTTACACACTATCGTGTTCACTCACATGCATACACACATACAACATCGTAAGAATAGTAAAAATGAACTCAGGGGCCTCAAAACGTGTAAAAACACCAAATTCTCGAAGTCGGATTTTTGGCATGTTTACAATACTTTCCTTACATATGTGTGTTCGGAAAGTAGAAATCTAGCTCAAAACATTAAAAGATAACGTTTAAAATTTAAAAATATTTTTATATAATCAAACACGAGAATTAATGGTTTATATTTATAATAAGATTGTATATATATAGTAATACTTGGTATTCTAAAATTATTATAATTATTTTGTTTTACATATAGCAGTTTTTAACAAACTTTATTATAGATAGCATGCACTGCATAAAATATTTTAAGTTCTACTTAATCTTTTAATTTAGCCAAGTCTACATGCATAAATTTTACATGTATATACATATTTTAATTTTTTCAATTAAAAGGAAATTCAAACATTAATAATGAAATTATTTATATGAAATTATTCTACAGCTTAAAAGTCACAAAATTTTAATAACTTGAAATTTGTAGCTGATTTTAATTGTAAATTTTATATAAAATGATACGTTATCTCTAGATATTATAATCACTGTATGTGACATATTTTTACGTTATTTCACCATGATTTCTTACAAGCTAATAAATGATTTGTAGGAACTTTTATCACTTAAATCTTTTATATGCTTGATGTTGATACACTAAAAATTCGCCAGAGAGAAAGCGTCATATTTTTCAATTTATCATGATTTTATCACGTTCAAAATAAATTCTGTCCCACAAGAAAGTGCTTTTGAATATTGAATATAACAGGTTTTGAAGTAACGCCGAATATTTATGATATATTAGTTCCATAATAAATTATGTGGAATTTTACTCTGTTTAATAGTAAAATATATTTTTAAAGACTGAAATAAATTCTAACACACACGAAGGCTTTTCTTCAAATTACCATTCTCTTGACTTCCTCAAAAATAACAAAAATAAACTATGAAAATGTAATGAATGAAAGTTTTTAATCACACGCTCTTTGTCTATATAATGGCTTAAAAAACACTTTTTTAAAATATGGGATATATAGAATTAGTTTTTTAACTTAGAAATAGCATTCCGTTGTGTGTCCTCACCTTTAACGGATTACAAATGAAGCTTCTAAAACTCAAGTTAAAAATAAATCTTGTAATATAAAATATATATAATTATTAAAAACTATCATACATTCCTTAAAAATTAATAACCAAAGAAATACTATGATTTTTTTACATATACACACACACACACATATATATATATACAAAGGGCATTCCATAAAAACTGAGAGTTATTTTTTTACGTAGTGGCAACACCGCGAAACTAAAAAATAGAAGTGCAGGCAATCTTTTCAAACTGTTAACTGTACGTTTATACAAAATTCTAAACGAAGCAGACGATTTTATTTTCCTATTTCCATGCTTGTTTAAAGAAACGTTTTATTTGATCTACAGAAATCGAGATGAGTGATTCAGAGTTAAAAAACGAAATGCGTTGTGCCATTAAATTTTGCTACCGTTTGGGCAAAACAGCTCCAGAAACAGTTAAGAAGAAGCTTACAAAGACAAAAGTTTTGGTGAGTCTACGATTTTTAGATGGCATGGTGATTTCAAGAAAGGCCGTTTGTCTGCAGAACTGGCTCCTAGGCCTGGGCGACCAAAAAGTATTGTGAATGATCGAAATGTTAACACTGTGTGGGTAATCCTTCAAGAAAACTTGGGTAATCCTTCAAGTACTGGTAGGGAATTGGACATTACATCACGATAATGCTCGCCCGCATGTCGCTACTTCTCTTCAGCAATATCTTAGTAAATGCAATATTAAAATCATGCCACATCCCACTTACAGTCCAGATCTCGCACCATGCGATTTCTGGCTGTTTCCGACGTTGAAGGAGAAGCTCCGTGGCAGAAAATTTAATACAGATTCTGAAGTTATTTCAGCAGTGGAGAGTTCTTTGAAGCAACTTCCAGAAAAGGGCTTCTTTACTTGTTTTGAAAGGTGGGTTGAATGATGGGACCGTTTCATATCATCTGACGGAGGGTATTTTGAAAAAGAATGATGTATTTTTTGCTGTAAATATATTTCTTGATTTTTTATTATTTTACTCTCAGTTTTATGGAATGCCCTTTGTATATATATATATACAGTATTAACATACGCTTATTAACGTTAAAACTATACAAAAGCTTCAAAAAGCCCATAGAAACATAAAGAGATGCACGTGAGACTTAACCCTGAGAGACAGAGTGCGAAACACATAGATTAGGAAGCAAACCAAAGTTACTGATGTTATTTGAACAGTAAATAATTTAAAATAGAGCTGGGCTGTTCACCTTGTATGAAGAAACGATGATAGATGAACCACCAAAGTCCTATTTTCGATACCGAAAGATAAGAAAAGGCCGAGGAAGAGACCGCAGTGTCATTGGAGAGATGAGGTCGTGAAGTTTACAGAAGCAGAATGGAGAAAAATTGCAGAAAACAGGGCAGATTGGAATCACTTAGGAGAAGCCCTCATTCTATATATATATATATATATATATATATATATACATATATATATATAGAGAGAGAGAGAGACGCATGTATGATAATTTTTTTTTTCCAACGTTGCCAAATTTAAGGAAGCTTTTGTTCAATAATCACCAATAATTTTCTGGAGTGATATTTTATATACATAATAGAAGATTAATCTTCGAAGTGGTTAGGCAAACATCACAAGAAAAATTTAATGGTAGGTATTGAATTAAAAAGTCCTTAAATTTAGCAACACTGTGTCTTTCCCTTGTCATAAAGGTGAAAAATTTATAATTATGTGTGGCAACATGTCAATGTACATTGTCAATGTACTTTTCGCATAGCATACGGATATTTTCTTTCAACTTCATTGACAGGAATTTTCTGTAATATAATAGAATTTTTTTTTTTTTTTTTTTTTTTTTTTTTTGCAGAATATGGCGTAGTTATATTATTTGTATTTACCCTAAACGCTGTTTCAAATTTAACTTGTCGGCTTTCGCTCGTCCTTCGGTCGATATTTCCAAATTAATTTATTTTCTAAAAACAGCGCCTAAATGTCGTGATAAATAACTAATATTGAAAAAAATAATTACTTGAAATTTTACTATGCGTTTTTCTTAAAAATAATGGAATTTGAATAATGTAATGTAATTTAAATTAAATTATTTGTGAAAATATATTTCATTGCAAATTCATCAAAATCGTTGCTAGTTTATTAGTCGAATGGATCGTACATAAGTACCCCCAAAATGATATTTTCATAAAATAACATTATTTAAATTGTGCTGATCATTTATTGTCATAACAAAATGTTATCATATCAAAAACAGACTAAATGTTTGTATCATATTAAAAATATTCATATTCAAAATAATCATATTCAAAAAAAAAAAAAAAAAAAAAAACCTTTGTACCAAGCGGAGTGTAGTATCAAATTAGAAAAATTTTAGCCTTAAAATTTTTCTAAATTAGTCTTAAAAAAAAATAGTCTTGAAATAATGTTATTTTATGATAATAATAAATGATAAGCACAATTTAGATAATGTTATTTTGTGAAAAATGAAAGAAAAAACCCTTTGTACCAATATTTTTGTCGCGGAATGTATATATATATATATATATATATATATATATATATATATATATATATATTCGATTATTATTGAATCGGGTTCTGAGGATTAGATTTAGGAAGTTCACCGTCAAACTAAAGCTACACAACAGTCATTTGCCCTGGGTCACTCTAAAATCGGTCCTGAGTCATGCCATCACAATTTTGTTTCTCCATGAAGGGGATGTTAACATCGTTCATTTTTCGTCAAAGGTTGTGCAAAATGGGAAGAGATGCTTCAAATTTAAAAGTTTGTGAATTTTCCTACGAACGAAAACTAAGTAATTGAGTAATTGGGAACGTGTGGACGTACAATTATTGCTTGAAAGTCATGAATGGTGCTGTTGGAAAAATAAAGATTCAATCTAAAAAATACGACTAATGGATAAATTTGTCTAACAGGAAATAAAATTTTCCTTAAACTATGCATTAAATGTTTTAGAACTTTTTGTCTTTTCTTTTCCTTTAAACGATAACACACATGTCTCTCGAAGCCTTCGAATCTTATTTTGCTTCCTTCCATAACTTCACAGTTGTAGCTTTGAAAACCACTATTGTAGATTTCGGTTGAGTGTGTTTTAAGTTGGTTAGAACTATGTAGTTTGGGAGCTAGCTATGGTCTATGATTCACCCTTAGTAGTTCTCTTATGGAAAGTAATGTTACCTACCTCTATTATATGTTTCAAAATGAGCCGTACGACTATTAGAATATAATTACAAGTATCCGAAAATATGTTAAAAATTTTGGATATTTTCAATGTAGCACATTTGACACCTGACACTATTATATGTAATTTTACTCAAACTTTCCCCACTAAAAAATATCTTGAGATAATCTTAAAAAATTTCGACTTTCTACAGAAATATTAAAAATATCTGAATAAATTTTTCAGATTTAGATTTATCACCAAAATAACCACAGATTTTTTTACGACGTTTTATAGGCATTATAAAGATTTTGTTTCATCATTAAAAGAACTTCAGGTTTTTTTAAGTTTTAACACGAACACTTTTATTATTTTAGGTTAAGCAAAAAGTTAAAATTAAATCTGAAAAATATTTGTAGAACTTTTGTGGGCATTTTGAATCATACAGCTTTTAGTACGTACGCGTGTTTGTGCATGGAGTGTGGTGTGCGTGTGTGAATAATGATAATCCATTTCTTTGCTTTTATTAAAATTTAGATAAATATAAAACAACGACCATACGTTTTACTTCCTGCAATGGAATTCATTCAAGTTTAGAGAATTACAACTCAACTCGAAGATGTGACCAGGTAAAAATAAAAAATGTTTGTTTACTATATTCAGCCGGCGTCACGGAGTAAAAAGACGCCGGCGTGCTAGCACTAGCGGTAGCTAAAATGGCGATCGTTGTTGCTCGATTTCATTTTTTTAAAAATATTTTGTGTTTATGTGTTGTGTAAGTAAATTTCATTTGAAATTCCTATGAAAACTCCTGTATTAGAAGTGTAGTTACAAAGTGTCATTTTTTAAAACTTCCATGAAATTTACTGTGTTATTGCATACGTAATCTTAATGAGGCAAAGAGCAATAATGATTTATACTTCAATTAACCAGCGGTAGCTAAAATGGGATTCGTTGTTGCTCGATTTCATTTTTTAAAAAATATTTTGTGTTTATGTGTTGTGTAAGTAAATTTCATTTGAAATTCCTATGAAAACCCCTGTATTAGAAGTGTAATTACAAAGTGTCATTTTTTAAAACTTCCATGAAATTTACTGTGTTATTGCATACGTAATCTTAATGAGGCAAAGAGCAATAATGATTTATACTTCAATTAACCAGCGGTAGCTAAAATAGGATTCGTCGTTGCTCGATTTCATTTTTTAAAAAATATTTTGTGTTTATGTGTTGTGTAAGTAAATTTCATTTGAAATTCCTATGAAAACCCCTGTATTAGAAGTGTAATTACAAAGTGTCATTTTTTAAAACTTCCATGAAATTTACTGTATTATTGCATACGTAATCTTAATGAGGCAAAGAGCAATCATGGTTTATACTTCAATTAAACCATTTATGAATATTTTTAATTTATTTTTACAAGAAATTTGATCAACATTCAAAATTGTGCAAAACATAAAAATCGTAAAATATCTGTTCACTTTTTTTTCACAAAATACTGAAAATTCAGCAATAAAACTAAGTTCAGTTGTTTATAAAACTTGTACATGTTATTTTTACTTCAAAAGTGAATAACAAAGTCCATTTTTAACTAAAATATTTCTTACTAATGGCTTAAATTAATTTCTGGGACGGAGCGAATAAAGACGATGAAAATTAAGTGTTATTTTTTTAAATTTCTATGAAAATCCCTTTGTTATTCTATATTTCATATGAATAAGGCAAAATAATCATGAATTACACTTCAATTATGCCTATATGAACATTTTTACCATATGTTAACAAATAATTTGCTCAACATTACAAATTTTTACAAACAGAAAATTTTTCAAGTGTTTGTTTTGCATTTTTTGAAAGTATACTGAAAATTCATGAATAAAACTAAATTTTAGACCTTGAAAATACAGTTATGTACTATTTATTTCAAAATTGAGCATTAGAATTCCTCTTTATCAAAAATATTTCTTAGTAATGGTTAAAAATCAATATTTGTAAACTACCGAATGTTGGCGATGAAAACCAAGTGTTATTTTTTAGAAATTTCCAAGGAAATACCAATATTATTGCATATTTGACCTCGATAAGGTAAAACAATAATGATTCATACTTCAAATAAACCTTTTATGAATATTGTAAATAAATTTTTGGAAGAAAATTGCTCAACGTTAAAAATTATGCAAAACATAAATATCGTAAAATATCTGTTTACTTTTTTTCACAAAAAACTAAAAATTCATCAATAATACTGAATTTGAATAGTTTATACAACTTTTATATGTTATTTATTTCAAAAATAAGTAACAAAATCTATTTTTAACTAAAAAAATTCTCACTAATGGCTCAAATCCATTTTTGCAAGCTACCGAATACAGTCGAACCTCGTTAACGTGAAAACGCTTAACATGAATTACTTTTAACGTGAACTGTTTCCACAATCCCTGTCAACAGGAAGATTAGTTTTCGAGTTACTGATAGTATTAACTACTGGTAACATGAAGAGATCTGTTACCACCCTTAAGATTCATGTTAACGAGATTCGACAATATTGACGATGAAAACGAAGTGTCAGTTTTTAAAATTTCCATGAAAATTACTGTATTATATTGCATACGTAATCTTAATGAGGCAAAGAGCAATCATGATTTATACTTCAATTAAACCATTTATGAATATTTTAAATATATTTTTACAAGAAATTTGATCAACATTCAAAATTGTGCAAAACATAAAAATCGTAAAATATCTGTTCACTTTTTTTTCACAAAATACTGAAAATTCAGCAATAAAACTAAGTTCAGTTGTTTATAAAACTTGTACATGTTATTTTTACTTCAAAGGTGAATAACAAAGTCCATTTTTAACTAAAAGATTTCTTACTAATGGCTTAAATTAATTTCTGGGACGGAGCGAATAAAGACGATGAAAATTAAGTGTTATTTTTTAAAATTTCCATGAAAATCCCTTTGTTATTCTATATTTCATCTGAATAAGGCAAAATAATCATGAATTACACTTCAATTATGCCTATATGAACATTTTTACCATATGTTAACAAATAATTTGCTCAGCATTACAAATTTTTACAAACAGAAAATTTTTCAAGTGTTTGTTTTGCATTTTTTGAAAGTGTATTGAAAATTCATGAATAAAACTAAATTTTAGACCTTGAAAATACAGTTATGTACTATTTATTTCAAAATTGAGCATTAGAATTCCTCTTTATCAAAAATATTTCTTAGTAATGGTTAAAAATCAATATTTGTAAACTACCGAATGTTGGCGATGAAAACCAAGTGTTATTTTTTAGAAATTTCCAAGGAAATACCAATATTACTGCATATTTTACCTCAATAAGGTAAAACAATAATGATTCATACTTCAAATACACCTTTTAGGAATATTGTAAATAAATTTTTGCAAGAAAATTGCTCAACGTTAAAAATTATGCAAAACATAAATATCGTAAAATATCTGTTTACTTTTTTTCACAAAAAACTAAAAATTCATCAATAATACTGAATTTGAATAGTTTATACAACTTTTATATGTTATTTATTTCAAAAATAAGTAACAAAATCTATTTTTAACTAAAAAAATTCTCACTAATGGCTCAAATCCATTTTTGCAAGCTACCGAATACAGTCGAACCTCGTTAACGTGAACACGCTTAACATGAATTACTTTTAACGTGAACTGTTTCCACAATCCCTGTCAACAGGAAGATTAGTTTTCGAGTTACTGATAGTATTAACTACTGGTAACATGAAGAGATCTGTTACCACCCTTGAGATTCATGTTAACGAGGTTCGACAATATTGACGATGAAAACGAAGTGTCAGTTTTTAAAATTTCCATGAAAATTACTGTATTATATTGCATACGTAATCTTAATGAGGCAAAGAGCAATCATGATTTATACTTCAATTAAACCATTTATGAATATTTTAAATATATTTTTACAAGAAATTTGATCAACATTCAAAATTGGGCAAAACATAAAAATCGTAAAATATCTGTTCACTTTTTTTTCACAAAATACTGAAAATTCAGCAATAAAACTAAGTTCAGTTGTTTATAAAACTTGTACATGTTATTTTTACTTCAAAAGTGAATAACAAAGTCCATTTTTAACTAAAATATTTCTTACTAATGGCTTAAATTAATTTCTGGGACGGAGCGAATAAAGACGATGAAAATTAAGTGTTATTTTTTTAAATTTCTATGAAAATCCCTTTGTTATTCTATATTTCATATGAATAAGGCAAAATAATCATGAATTACACTTCAATTATGCCTATATGAACATTTTTACCATATGTTAACAAATAATTTGCTCAACATTACAAATTTTTACAAACAGAAAATTTTTCAAGTGTTTGTTTTGCATTTTTTGAAAGTATACTGAAAATTCATGAATAAAACTAAATTTTAGACCTTGAAAATACAGTTATGTACTATTTATTTCAAAATTGAGCATTAGAATTCCTCTTTATCAAAAATATTTCTTAGTAATGGTTAAAAATCAATATTTGTAAACTACCGAATGTTGGCGATGAAAACCAAGTGTTATTTTTTAGAAATTTCCAAGGAAATACCAATATTATTGCATATTTGACCTCGATAAGGTAAAACAATAATGATTCATACTTCAAATAAACCTTTTATGAATATTGTAAATAAATTTTTGGAAGAAAATTGCTCAACGTTAAAAATTATGCAAAACATAAATATCGTAAAATATCTGTTTACTTTTTTTCACAAAAAACTAAAAATTCATCAATAATACTGAATTTGAATAGTTTATACAACTTTTATATGTTATTTATTTCAAAAATAAGTAACAAAATCTATTTTTAACTAAAAAAATTCTCACTAATGGCTCAAATCCATTTTTGCAAGCTACCGAATACAGTCGAACCTCGTTAACGTGAAAACGCTTAACATGAATTACTTTTAACGTGAACTGTTTCCACAATCCCTGTCAACAGGAAGATTAGTTTTCGAGTTACTGATAGTATTAACTACTGGTAACATGAAGAGATCTGTTACCACCCTTAAGATTCATGTTAACGAGATTCGACAATATTGACGATGAAAACGAAGTGTCAGTTTTTAAAATTTCCATGAAAATTACTGTATTATATTGCATACGTAATCTTAATGAGGCAAAGAGCAATCATGATTTATACTTCAATTAAACCATTTATGAATATTTTAAATATATTTTTACAAGAAATTTGATCAACATTCAAAATTGTGCAAAACATAAAAATCGTAAAATATCTGTTCACTTTTTTTTCACAAAATACTGAAAATTCAGCAATAAAACTAAGTTCAGTTGTTTATAAAACTTGTACATGTTATTTTTACTTCAAAGGTGAATAACAAAGTCCATTTTTAACTAAAAGATTTCTTACTAATGGCTTAAATTAATTTCTGGGACGGAGCGAATAAAGACGATGAAAATTAAGTGTTATTTTTTAAAATTTCCATGAAAATCCCTTTGTTATTCTATATTTCATCTGAATAAGGCAAAATAATCATGAATTACACTTCAATTATGCCTATATGAACATTTTTACCATATGTTAACAAATAATTTGCTCAGCATTACAAATTTTTACAAACAGAAAATTTTTCAAGTGTTTGTTTTGCATTTTTTGAAAGTGTATTGAAAATTCATGAATAAAACTAAATTTTAGACCTTGAAAATACAGTTATGTACTATTTATTTCAAAATTGAGCATTAGAATTCCTCTTTATCAAAAATATTTCTTAGTAATGGTTAAAAATCAATATTTGTAAACTACCGAATGTTGGCGATGAAAACCAAGTGTTATTTTTTAGAAATTTCCAAGGAAATACCAATATTACTGCATATTTTACCTCAATAAGGTAAAACAATAATGATTCATACTTCAAATACACCTTTTAGGAATATTGTAAATAAATTTTTGCAAGAAAATTGCTCAACGTTAAAAATTATGCAAAACATAAATATCGTAAAATATCTGTTTACTTTTTTTCACAAAAAACTAAAAATTCATCAATAATACTGAATTTGAATAGTTTATACAACTTTTATATGTTATTTATTTCAAAAATAAGTAACAAAATCTATTTTTAACTAAAAAAATTCTCACTAATGGCTCAAATCCATTTTTGCAAGCTACCGAATACAGTCGAACCTCGTTAACGTGAACACGCTTAACATGAATTACTTTTAACGTGAACTGTTTCCACAATCCCTGTCAACAGGAAGATTAGTTTTCGAGTTACTGATAGTATTAACTACTGGTAACAT
Source organism: Salticus scenicus (assembly GCA_963930645.1). Classification (NCBI taxonomy): domain Eukaryota; kingdom Metazoa; phylum Arthropoda; class Arachnida; order Araneae; family Salticidae; genus Salticus; species Salticus scenicus. The sequence continues at coordinate 327,983,976 of OZ005652.1, forward strand.
GAAGAGATCTGTTACCACCCTTGAGATTCATGTTAACGAGGTTCGACAATATTGACGATGAAAACGAAGTGTCAGTTTTTAAAATTTCCATGAAAATTACTGTATTATATTGCATACGTAATCTTAATGAGGCAAAGAGCAATCATGATTTATACTTCAATTAAACCATTTATGAATATTTTAAATATATTTTTACAAGAAATTTGATCAACATTCAAAATTGGGCAAAACATAAAAATCGTAAAATATCTGTTCACTTTTTTTTCACAAAATACTGAAAATTCAGCAATAAAACTAAGTTCAGTTGTTTATAAAACTTGTACATGTTATTTTTACTTCAAAGGTGAATAACAAAGTCCATTTTTAACTAAAAGATTTCTTACTAATGGCTTAAATTAATTTCTGGGACGGAGCGAATAAAGACGATGAAAATTAAGTGTTATTTTTTAAAATTTCCATGAAAATCCCTTTGTTATTCTATATTTCATCTGAATAAGGCAAAATAATCATGAATTACACTTCAATTATGCCTATATGAACATTTTTACCATATGTTAACAAATAATTTGCTCAGCATTACAAATTTTTACAAACAGAAAATTTTTCAAGTGTTTGTTTTGCATTTTTTGAAAGTGTATTGAAAATTCATGAATAAAACTAAATTTTAGACCTTGAAAATACAGTTATGTACTATTTATTTCAAAATTGAGCATTAGAATTCCTCTTTATCAAAAATATTTCTTAGTAATGGTTAAAAATCAATATTTGTAAACTACCGAATGTTGGCGATGAAAACCAAGTGTTATTTTTTAGAAATTTCCAAGGAAATACCAATATTACTGCATATTTTACCTCAATAAGGTAAAACAATAATGATTCATACTTCAAATAAACCTTTTAGGAATATTGTAAATAAATTTTTGCAAGAAAATTGCTCTACGTTAAAAATTATGCAAAACATAAATATCGTAAAATATCTGTTTACTTTTTTTCACAAAAAACTAAAAATTCATCAATAATACTGAATTTGAATAGTTTATACAACTTTTATATGTTATTTATTTCAAAAATAAGTAACAAAATCTATTTTTAACTAAAAAAATTCTCACTAATGGCTCAAATCCATTTTTGCAAGCTACCGAATACAGTCGAACCTCGTTAACGTGAACACGCTTAACATGAATTACTTTTAACGTGAACTGTTTCCACAATCCCTGTCAACAGGAAGATTAGTTTTCGAGTTACTGATAGTATTAACTACTGGTAACATGAAGAGATCTGTTACCACCCTTGAGATTCATGTTAACGAGGTTCGACAATATTGACGATGAAAACGAAGTGTCAGTTTTTAAAATTTCCATGAAAATTACTGTATTATATTGCATACGTAATCTTAATGAGGCAAAGAGCAATCATGATTTATACTTCAATTAAACCATTTATGAATATTTTAAATATATTTTTACAAGAAATTTGATCAACATTCAAAATTGGGCAAAACATAAAAATCGTAAAATATCTGTTCACTTTTTTTTCACAAAATACTGAAAATTCAGCAATAAAACTAAGTTCAGTTGTTTATAAAACTTGTACATGTTATTTTTACTTCAAAGGTGAATAACAAAGTCCATTTTTAACTAAAAGATTTCTTACTAATGGCTTAAATTAATTTCTGGGACGGAGCGAATAAAGACGATGAAAATTAAGTGTTATTTTTTAAAATTTCCATGAAAATCCCTTTGTTATTCTATATTTCATCTGAATAAGGCAAAATAATCATGAATTACACTTCAATTATGCCTATATGAACATTTTTACCATATGTTAACAAATAATTTGCTCAGCATTACAAATTTTTACAAACAGAAAATTTTTCAAGTGTTTGTTTTGCATTTTTTGAAAGTGTACTGAAAATTCATGAATAAAACTAAATTTTAGACCTTGAAAATACAGTTATGTACTATTTATTTCAAAATTGAGCATTAGAATTCCTCTTTATCAAAAATATTTCTTAGTAATGGTTAAAAATCAATATTTGTAAACTACCGAATGTTGGCGATGAAAACCAAGTGTTATTTTTTAGAAATTTTCAAGGAAATACCAATATTATTGCATATTTGACCTCGATAAGGTAAAACAATAATGATTCATACTTCAAATAAACCTTTTATGAATATTGTAAATAAATTTTTGCAAGAAAATTGCTCAACGTTAAAAATTATGCAAAACATAAATATCGTAAAATATGTTTACTTTTTTTCACAAAAAACTAAAAATTCATCAATAATACTGAATTTGAATAGTTTATACAACTTTTATATGTTATTTATTTAAAAAATAAGTAACAAAATCTATTTTTAACTAAAAAAATTCTCACTAATGGCTCAAATCCATTTTTGCAAGCTACCGAATACAGTCGAACCTCGTTAACGTGAACACGCTTAACGTGAATTACTTTTAACGTGAACTGTTTCCACAATCCCTGTCAACAGGAAGATTAGTTTTCGAGTTACTGATAGTATTAACTACTGGTAACATGAAGAGATCTGTTACCACTCTTAAGATTCATGTTAACGAGATTCGACAATATTGACGATGAAAACGAAGTGTCAGTTTTTAAAATTTCCATGAAAATTACTGTATTATATTGCATACGTAATCTTAATGAGGCAAAGAGCAATCATGATTTATACTTCAATTAAACCATTTATGAATATTTTAAATATATTTTTACAAGAAATTTGATCAACATTCAAAATTGTGCAAAACATAAAAATCGTAAAATATCTGTTCACTTTTTTTTCACAAAATACTGAAAATTCAGCAATAAAACTAAGTTCAGTTGTTTATAAAACTTGTACATGTTATTTTTACTTCAAAGGTGAATAACAAAGTCCATTTTTAACTAAAAGATTTCTTACTAATGGCTTAAATTAATTTCTGGGACGGAGCGAATAAAGACGATGAAAATTAAGTGTTATTTTTTAAAATTTCCATGAAAATCCCTTTGTTATTCTATATTTCATCTGAATAAGGCAAAATAATCATGAATTACACTTCAATTATGCCTATATGAACATTTTTACCATATGTTAACAAATAATTTGCTCAGCATTACAAATTTTTACAAACAGAAAATTTTTCAAGTGTTTGTTTTGCATTTTTTGAAAGTGTATTGAAAATTCATGAATAAAACTAAATTTTAGACCTTGAAAATACAGTTATGTACTATTTATTTCAAAATTGAGCATTAGAATTCCTCTTTATCAAAAATATTTCTTAGTAATGGTTAAAAATCAATATTTGTAAACTACCGAATGTTGGCGATGAAAACCAAGTGTTATTTTTTAGAAATTTCCAAGGAAATACCAATATTACTGCATATTTTACCTCAATAAGGTAAAACAATAATGATTCATACTTCAAATAAACCTTTTAGGAATATTGTAAATAAATTTTTGCAAGAAAATTGCTCAACGTTAAAAATTATGCAAAACATAAATATCGTAAAATATCTGTTTACTTTTTTTCACAAAAACTAAAAATTCATCAATAATACTGAATTTGAATAGTTTATACAACTTTTATATGTTATTTATTTCAAAAATAAGTAACAAAATCTATTTTTAACTAAAAAAATTCTCACTAATGGCTCAAATCCATTTTTGCAAGCTACCGAATACAGTCGAACCTCGTTAACGTGAACACGCTTAACATGAATTACTTTTAACGTGAACTGTTTCCACAATCCCTGTCAACAGGAAGATTAGTTTTCGAGTTACTGATAGTATTAACTACTGGTAACATGAAGAGATCTGTTACCACCCTTGAGATTCATGTTAACGAGGTTCGACAATATTGACGATGAAAACGAAGTGTCAGTTTTTAAAATTTCCATGAAAATTACTGTATTATATTGCATACGTAATCTTAATGAGGCAAAGAGCAATCATGATTTATACTTCAATTAAACCATTTATGAATATTTTAAATATATTTTTACAAGAAATTTGATCAACATTCAAAATTGGGCAAAACATAAAAATCGTAAAATATCTGTTCACTTTTTTTTCACAAAATACTGAAAATTCAGCAATAAAACTAAGTTCAGTTGTTTATAAAACTTGTACATGTTATTTTTACTTCAAAGGTGAATAACAAAGTCCATTTTTAACTAAAAGATTTCTTACTAATGGCTTAAATTAATTTCTGGGACGGAGCGAATAAAGACGATGAAAATTAAGTGTTATTTTTTAAAATTTCCATGAAAATCCCTTTGTTATTCTATATTTCATCTGAATAAGGCAAAATAATCATGAATTACACTTCAATTATGCCTATATGAACATTTTTACCATATGTTAACAAATAATTTGCTCAGCATTACAAATTTTTACAAACAGAAAATTTTTCAAGTGTTTGTTTTGCATTTTTTGAAAGTGTATTGAAAATTCATGAATAAAACTAAATTTTAGACCTTGAAAATACAGTTATGTACTATTTATTTCAAAATTGAGCATTAGAATTCCTCTTTATCAAAAATATTTCTTAGTAATGGTTAAAAATCAATATTTGTAAACTACCGAATGTTGGCGATGAAAACCAAGTGTTATTTTTTAGAAATTTCCAAGGAAATACCAATATTACTGCATATTTTACCTCAATAAAGTAAAACAATAATGATTCATACTTCAAATAAACCTTTTAGGAATATTGTAAATAAATTTTTGCAAGAAAATTGCTCAACGTTAAAAATTATGCAAAACATAAATATCGTAAAATATCTGTTTACTTTTTTTCACAAAAAACTAAAAATTCATCAATAATACTGAATTTGAATAGTTTATACAACTTTTATATGTTATTTATTTCAAAAATAAGTAACAAAATCTATTTTTAACTAAAAAAATTCTCACTAATGGCTCAAATCCATTTTTGCAAGCTACCGAATACAGTCGAACCTCGTTAACGTGAACACGCTTAACATGAATTACTTTTAACGTGAACTGTTTCCACAATCCCTGTCAACAGGAAGATTAGTTTTCGAGTTACTGATAGTATTAACTACTGGTAACATGAAGAGATCTGTTACCACCCTTGAGATTCATGTTAACGAGGTTCGACAATATTGACGATGAAAACGAAGTGTCAGTTTTTAAAATTTCCATGAAAATTACTGTATTATATTGCATACGTAATCTTAATGAGGCAAAGAGCAATCATGATTTATACTTCAATTAAACCATTTATGAATATTTTAAATATATTTTTACAAGAAATTTGATCAACATTCAAAATTGGGCAAAACATAAAAATCGTAAAATATCTGTTCACTTTTTTTTCACAAAATACTGAAAATTCAGCAATAAAACTAAGTTCAGTTGTTTATAAAACTTGTACATGTTATTTTTACTTCAAAAGTGAATAACAAAGTCCATTTTTAACTAAATGATTTCTTACTAATGGCTTAAATTAATTTCTGGCACGGAGCAAATAAAGACGATGAAAATTAAGTGTTATTTTTTTAAATTTCCATGAAAATCCCTTTGTTATTCTATATTTCATCTGAATAAGGCAAAATAATCATGAATTACACTTCAATTATGCCTATATGAACATTTTTACCATATGTTAACAAATAATTTGCTCAGCATTACAAATTTTTACAAACAGAAAATTTTTCAAGTGTTTGTTTTGCATTTTTTGAAAGTATACTGAAAATTCATGAATAAAACTAAATTTTAGACCTTGAAAATACAGTTATGTACTATTTATTTCAAAATTGAGCATTAGAATTCCTCTTTATCAAAAATATTTCTTAGTAATGGTTAAAAATCAATATTTGTAAACTACCGAATGTTGGCGATGAAAACCAAGTGTTATTTTTTAGAAATTTCCAAGGAAATACCAATATTATTGCATATTTGACCTCGATAAGGTAAAACAATAATGATTCATACTTCAAATAAACCTTTTATGAATATTGTAAATAAATTTTTGTAAGAAAATTGCTCAACGTTCAAAATTATGCAAAACATAAATATCATAAAATATCTGTTTACTTTTTTTCACAAAAAACTAAAAATTCATCAATAATACTGAATTTCAATAGTTTATACAACTTTTATATGTTATTTATTTCAAAAATGAGTAACAAAATCTACTTTTAACTAAAAAAATTCTCATTAATGGCTCAAATCCCTTTTTGCAAGCTACCGAATATAGTCGAACCTCGTTAACGGGAACACGCTTAACGTGAATTACTTTTCATGTGAACTGTTTCCACAATCCCTGTCAACAGGAAGATTAGTTTTCGAGTTACTGATAGTATGAACTACTGATAACATGAAGCGATCAGTTACCACCCTTGAGATTCACGTTAACGAGGTTCGACTGTATTGTCGATTAAAACGAAGTGTCATTTAAAAAAATTTTCATAAAAATTACTGTATTATTGCATACATAATCTTAATAATGCATGCGCTGTGTACGCATATTCCTTCTCAATTCACACTTTTATTATTAAGAAAATAAAATAAAAATAATTTTTCATCGGGTAAAAACTCGCACCGGGTCGCAACCCATGCACGCTTTACTTGTATGTGTGAAGATATACGTGCGGTGTATGCACATATTCCTTCTGAAATCAAACTTTTATTCTTAAGAAAAGAAAATTTAAAAAATCATTTCTCATCGGGTAAAAAGTTCTACCGGGTCTCCACTGCCTTCGTCAGCACAGTTCTTTGCGCGCTGTGTGTGCCTGTTCCTTCTCCACCTTTCCAGCCCCCCTAATTAACCTACATATACCATTTTTGAACGGTCTAACTCAATTAGCTGAGATGCAGAAGAAGACCTAATCAGGAGACCTTAAAACGTGTAAATCAGGTGAAATCTCGAATTCCACTTTCGATAATATAAAAGAACTTTAAAATATCTTTCGAATGATGCATTAAAAATAATTTAATCATAATTAGAATTTGAAATATTGAAATTTTAAAATATTACAGCTCCATCTTGCGGTAGAAATTTCTGCAATCTGCTGTTCCGTTTCAGATTAACAAATCTTTCAAATGATGTATTACTTATGAAATTATTTTAATTAGTAGCTGAGATACAATATATATATATATATATATATGTGTGTGTGTGTGTGTGAACAGATCTGTCTTATGCAAAATGTCATAATTTAGTAATATATAATTTCTTCTAAACCTTCTCTTTCTGTCTTGAATAAGTATTTAAAATAATCTAAATGAATAAAATATTAAATTTGAAAAGACTTTATACTTTATTTCATTTATAATTATCTTCCATCTGATTTGAATGCAAAACTTTTCTGTAGATCACACTGAAAATAATTTTAAGATTAACTTAAAAAAACTATAATCTGCAGAATATCTTAAGTTATTTGGCCCACTTCTTAGGCCTATATATTTTGAAAAAAATATGAAGATTATATTCTGTAGATTTTCTTCAGAACATATAGGCTTAAGAAGTGGGCCAAATAACTTAAGATATTCTGCAGATTTTTTTTAAAGAAAATTTTGAGATTATTTTTAGTGGGGTTCCGACCATTTTGAAAGGAAAGGTGAAGTTCCATGCCGCAAGATCCAACTTAAAATCTACTCGCGTTTCGCAAACATTGCCTTAAAAGTACAAAAAAAAAAAAAAAAAAAAAAAAAAAAGAAGAAGGTGTCATAAGCTAGATAATCTTAGTTGGGGGGGGGGGGGAAGAATGTTAATATCCATTGTAATCCATCTATGGAAAAATGTCCTGTTCAAAATATCACGTATAAAAATTGCATGATGTGGTTTGAGCATTTTCTTTATGAAACCGATTTCAAAAACCAGTATTTGTTGTAACATTACTGAGAAATTCTGGGAAATTTATCTCACCAATCAGGAGATAGTTAATGTAATGACATATAATTGCTAAGTATACACTCAACCACGATAGATGCCCTTTATGGATAGTAAAATGATATTATGCGGCACATGATCCGTTTTTAACTGCATCCCAAAGAAGTATGTGTATAGTGGGGACTGGGGCACAGTGGACCACCCCTATATATATCTCTTAATATTTAACTCTTTTAGTTTATATTGAGACTCTTAAATGACAGCATAGTACTACTTGTATACATCCAAAAAAAAAAAAAAAAAAAAAAAAAAACACATGGGAAATGCTACGGTAGCCATTGTATACAATTTTTATGTTTTGAGCTGCTCAAAGTAATTTTTCCAATTTGAAGTTTTTTTAATTTTATCAGGACTGATCTATTGACTACAAGTATTGGATAGTTGTTAAGAAAAGGTAAGATATTGTTGTTTTTAAATTTATAAAAAATATTAGCATATTTATAGTCTATATATAATTTTAATATTATTATTTGTTTTGTCTGGACATGGGGCACAGTGGACCGTCTTCCAATGTGCCTAAAAGTCCAAATTATATTTAATACCTTATTTATTTTAGTTAACTTTACATATACAAATATAATGTGACTCAAAATAATCAATAAAAGGAATAATAATTTTAATGTTATAATAAAATAAGTTTCTGAAAAGGGAAAATATTTGAATACTTGTATAATAATTATGAATATCTAAATTTAATAACTATTTGAATTATTTAATATTAAAAAAATAAAAAATAAATGATTATGTGATATAATAAATAGTAGGTTATATAAATTTATTGTTGTTGCTTTTATAAATAACATGTAAAAGATAAAGGTAGAATTATTTTAGTTAAACTTATCTCACAAATATAACGTAAAGTATTAATATCTCAAAATAACTAATAAAAACGTTTGAATAGTAATAAAATGTTTAATTATATATTTCATGATTTTTATTACTATATAACATTAATGAACCATTAAAAATATTTTTTATTGTTTTTAGTGATGGTACGTAAAAGACAAATGAAATCTGATATAGGATTCTTCCTCTAATTTGATTTTTTATTTATTTTGATTTACTTTAAATTTTGGTAATTTTACTTCATGAAAATGTTCGAATTATGTTATTTAGACTAGAATTGCATAAGAAACTAATTTTAGAAAAAGAAAAGAGTAATTTATATTAATTGAACATGATTAACAGTGGTTGGTCCACTGTACCCCGGGTTGTGGACCACTGAGGCACAGTGGTCCACTTTGTGAGTGCACACAATTTATTTTTTTATTCGTAATGAATTAGAAGCATTGTTATAAAAAAATTAGGATATATCAAGAAAGGTTTAAAGAATGCTTGCTAATTGTTTCAAGTCCCTTGCTTTTTTATTTTTGGTGAAAAAAAAATTAAAAGTGTAAAAGTGGTCCACTGTACCCTAGTCTCCCCTATATTTTTCTTTTAAATAAAATTTAGTTGAATAGAAAAATTGAACAAAATTGAATGTGTTTATAGCAGCTGTCGGAACATATTGAAGAAATCCTTCTATAAATACGAATAACCAAGTGTAATCTTTAAACTGCAATAATTGGATGCTTTAATAAAATGACGATGTGCACTGTTGTGCAGATAGCGAATATTTTTTTTTTTATTTTTTTTTATTTTTAGATGAACGTACTGAGAAGAAAACGTCCTTATTCTCAGGCAGAGATATCGGTCGATAGCATCCTACGCACTTTCTTCTATTATGATTGGTCCCTAAGTGGACTAATTGGTTAAGCTCATTTCCCATCAGAACATCAAAAATCATTAACATTAAATTCAGTCAGAGTTTTAGAGGATTGATGACCTTCTGTAATAACAAATGAAATAATGGTGCCGCTATACCTGGTTCTCATTAAACTGTTCTGCACTGAGAACTGTTTGACTTCACACGCAAATCGTTGGTCAAGCTAAAGCTGTTACTTTAAGGAAGAATCAAATTTGGGATGGCATGTCTCCGGACAAATCTTAACGTTAGCTTTAAGATCATCACTACTGTACAGTCCTAGTGCCACAATAACCCCACGCAACCTCAATCTCAAATATTTTGGTTTGAGGCTAAAGGATTGAATAGTGCTCCGGAGGGTCTCCTGGTAAGAAAAGTTTTGATGTAAGGGAGCAAACATTTGATGATTTGGTAAGCATCTTGCTGGAATTGTTTCCCAATAAAAATGTATAACAATGCATTCATTTCCACTAGATGAGGTCGTATAGAAAGTGAATATCAGCTATCTCTGCGCTTATGAAGTATTTCTTTTCAGCGTGGCAACAATAAATAATTTTGCAAGGAAAATAGTGCGTACCGACCGCACGAGTTTCTATAAAGCGCCATTTTAGGCCTGGCTGTCTTATCTGATTATGATTCCTAGTGATGTCCTTTATGTTTTTGCAATTTTGTGCATGGAGATACGGAATAATTTTAAACGTACATTTTTAATACAATTAATTATACTACGCGATCTGTATATAAAAAGGTTTCCCCAGTCATTTTCCCATATTTTGATTTCTTGTAACACAGTGATTAATTATTGTAGCTTCTATATGTACAGTCGGTAACAAAAGTATCCGAACACTAGCCAAAATTCCTATATAAAAAAAGTAGAGTTACTACAGTTTTGTTAAATAAATCCTTGTCTAAACCTGTTCTTAGACTGACTAAGAACAGGATTCGACAAGGATTTATTTAACAAAACAGTATTAACTGTACTTTTTTTATATAGGAATTTTTGCTAGTGTTCGGAGACTTTTGTTACTGACTGTATAATGAATGTCTTTAAGAAACCAGTATTTTAATGATAATAATAATAATAATAATAAAAGATGAAAAGCTTCTATTACTTAAAATTTATTTTGATTGGAATAAAATATTCTGTCTGCATTTCCCCTCTATTCTATATGTCGTAACAGGGTAAGTAGCAGGGTCCGATTAAACTAAAACTTTGTAGATACTACATTATAAGTCATCATCACACGATGTGTACGAATTTTGAATAGTGTTGAACTTTTATTTTTTTACAGGGACGCAAAGAAAAATTCTTTGTCAATACAGTCAATAGACGCGAACTATTTGAAGTGCATAAACGTCTAAATTCTACATTTAATTAAAATATAAATTGGTAAGCATGTTTCTCGCAACAACTGTACATCTTTCTATAAGTGTAAGATTTCTTCTTCTTCTTCTTCTTTTTTTTATTTTTTTTTTAAATACAAGGATGCACTTTTTTGTACAATGCAGTCTACGGGTTCAAACTATTGAAAGTTCGCTTTAGTAATGTGAAATTTGTTTAGAACATAAAAAAGTAAACAGACAATCGTTTGATATTGCGAGCTCGTCATTTATAGTTCTTTTACAGGGAATTTAAAATTTTTCGGATTTATTACGATCCATTAGACGACATACAAATTAGGAAGAAATATTTAAGCACTTATCAAGATTTTCCCTTTTGCTTATTCAAAAACTTTTCTCATTTAAACGAAAATGGTATTTCAAGTTCTATCTTCAGGCTTTTAAAAGAAGTTTAAAAAAAACACACTAGTATCACTATCTCATAATCTGGAGTGATAGTAAGTTTCCCAAAACAGAAAATATATGATATCATTAGACATGCTTAATTCATTGCATTTATTTCCACATTTATCTTCAATTACAATAAAATATTCTACCACATCTGGGCACTCGTGTATTCAGGAAGTGAAAAACGTATGTTCTCAAGTTTAAAAATTGATGCCAGTGTCAGAGTGTTGGTCGTCAATTTCAATGCTACAGTTAATTTTACAAATAAACAGAAGATGACCATGATCATATAATTTAATTACAAAATTAGCACTTTGAGGACAAATCGAGTCACAGATTATCACAGGACTGTGAAGCTAAAACGCGAACTGGAAATATAGTAGCACCACTAGTGTCAACAGAGGGGAACTACATATGTTAAGTCTACATGAATAGCATCTTTGATCGAAAATTGTTTTTCTATTTCGCGAGTAGTTAGTAGTAGGTTAGTATGGGAAGTTTTCATTTTCTTCACTTTCTATTGTTTTTGAATTCACAAAATTATCCTTAAAACATTCACAGCTATTCTTCTAAGAAATAAAAATTAATTTTTATAATGTTTAAAAATATGCTTTTTCAAACATATTCATATTGAAGTAGAAATAAAAATTACAAACTGTAATTTTGAAATAGCAGTATGAAATCATTAAATATTTCACGTTGCTTGGTTTAAATAATACAAAATGCTTTAAAATGAAAAAAAAAGTTTTTATTTTATGTATATTTTCAAAATTTATTTTCTTAATATTTAGCATTTGCTTCTTAAAATAAATTGCTTTTGACAATCAAGTTTGTAAACAATAATAAAGTTGCCAAACGAAAACGTATGTGCAGTTTTCTTCCTTTCATTTTTTCTACTACTTTTAAATTCACAAAATCATAACATTCACAGCTGTTTTCTAAGAAATAAAACTAATTTTTATTATGTTTGAAAATAAATTTTGCCAAACACATTCGTGTTCAAGTGTACAAATTAATATAACAAACTGTAATGCTGAAATAGCAGTATGGTATGAAATCTTAAATATTTAACATTGCTTGGTTTAAATAATACAAAATGCTTTAAGAAAATATTTCTGGTTTATGCATATTTTCGAATTTTATTTGCAAAGTATTTAGTACTTGCTTCTTAAAATAAATTGCTTTCGACAATCAACAGGGGTGAAACTACCTACCATGCAAAAACCCTGAAATTTGCATGCAGATAGGGAAGATTTAATAATGAAATATCATATGGCTACCTGTATTAAATGATATTTGGAGAGTTCTTAATACATTATAAGGCAAATTAAACATTCAAAAAAGAAATTTCTGTAAAAACAAAATAATTTACATGAAAATCAGAAACAGCAAAAATTTCAAAAACCCTGAATTCAGGGGTAGCTCCTGAAAAGTTTCACCCCTGAATCAAGTTCGTAAACAATAACAAAGTTGCCAAACGTAAACATCAATACAATGGTTAGTTGGTTGGATGTTGGGTTTAACGTTGCACTAATATTACGATATGAGCATAGATACAATAAAAATAAGACGAGCGATTGCATAAGCTGGAGAGCTCGAGAAATTTACAGCCGTTGACAATAGGGTCGTTGCAGTCAAATTTTGGTTACCGAAAAATATACGGGAGTGTCCTATCTGTATGATAATCTGTGAATCAAGTAAACCTCTTCCCTTTGCTAAGATTCTGAAGTAATGCTAAGTCAAATTCAAACGAAATTATTTTACTGTGGGATACAAATCAGTATACCATTCAAATGGCATTACTTTTAAAAAATATCAAGACTGTCCAAGTCAGAACATTCATAGTCTCCATGCTCTTTACGATATTTTAATGTATCTCAAGCGCAAAAGAAAAATTATATATAATCTATGTAAATAAAGTTGGTAGCAAAATTATTGAAGCGCTAGCAGTAACTCGTATTTAAAATATGTGCACCTAATACAGTTTTGTTACGTAAATATTTGTCGAGCCATGATCTTAGTCTTATGCTGTTTATAAAACAGTTAGTTGATGATAAAAATTAGTGATCTAACTAAAAAAAAAAAAAAAAATGTAGATTTCTGATTCAATAATTTTGCTGCTGACTGTAACTAAGGACATTCCATTTATCTTGGAATGGATACCTGAAGTCGACAAATCTTATTATCAAGCTGCTTTAAAAATTATTAATAGACTTAGGCGAGAATGGTATGCGATTCCAGTATTACATAATGTTATGAATGCATTTTTCTGCAATCTTTTCTGCATTTTTCTGCACAAATTTTAATTAAACGTAAAATATTAAAATTATTTATTTCATTTAAATACAAAAACATTATTTATTTCACTTAAAATAATATTCTACAATAGACATACAATTATTATTTTAATTCATAAAAGTGCGTGAGTACTTTCACAGTACAATAGTAAATATACTATATCCCTAATCAGTTAAAGAAAGATAAGTAGTAATCTCAAGATAATTTTTGCACTTACAAAATAAAAGTTTCTCTTTGCCTTTTGAATTTCACTCTACCAGTTCAATGAATAAAATAAGTTCAATATGCAAATTTCAATCTGCATTGTTGAGAAACTGCTAATTAATTAGCGTCAATGAAGGATACACTGTCTTCAAAAGTTTAGAATAATATACCTCCCAAAACATAATTTCATTTAAGGGAAAGTAAATTTTGTAAATATGGTATCAAAACTTTGATAAGTTCTCCTGTAGAATCATGTTGAGTACAGATAGAATCTTTTTATTTTGAGGTCGCAACTAGTTTGAAATTTTCAGACATTTCAGTAATGTAAAAGCTTGCTTTGTACTTCATAATAAATTTGGTTCGTGGGTTATGATAAATTTCCTAATCTAAAGATCTAGGTCTTCGGGATGGGTGGGGAGGATTTTTCTACTGCCTTCAAGGCTAACCTTCAGCGAGTTTTATGAAAGGGGGGGGGGGGTCTATACAACAAATATAATATTTTTTAAAAATCAATTTATTTAGATTTTTTTTTTTTTTTTTTTTTTTTTTTGAGAAACAAAAAAGTAAGTTTTTGTAATAGTTTTTATTTATTTATTTATTTACTTGTTTTTTTTTTTTTTTTTTTTTTTTTTCAATACGTTAAATAATAATAATAATTTTAAATATTTTCTTTATTCTTTGCTTTATTTATTTACTTTTTTACGTAGGTATAAATTTTGAAAATATATAAATCAGTACAAAGCGTAGAAGTTACAGATTTCTTGTCCGAATAAAATTAAAATGTTTTATGATAGTTGTCAAGTCTGCTTTCATTCAAAAGCATTTGTCTTTTTAAGAAACGCACTAAACACCCAACATATTTTGAAAGCTATGCTAAACATATTTGATCACAAGTAAAGAAATAAAATATATGAACATATCTGGTAAATTTCATTACACTTTTTTTTCTTAATTTATCAATTTCTAGAAATTTAATGAACACGAAAGAAAATATTTGTACTGTGTGTTATATTTTTCTCATTATAAAGTTGATTTTTAAGGGAATAAATATTGGATACTTAAAAAAAAAAATGATTAGTTCACTTTAAGATGTTTGATGTACATTACTTAAAGACATGTTAAAATAATATGTTATGTAAGATAATGTTTGTCACGTACAAACAGAAATTTTACGTACTAATTCTCATCTGTTTCATTTTAAATAAAAACAGAAATTAAAAATTAATTAAATTAAATAGAATTCTTCTACTTATATTTTTTAATGCATCTAGTTCATCCTTAAATAAAATCTTGAAGTTTGAATATTTATGAAAGAGAACCTTTAGATAACATTGTGGTATGCAATCACAATTGCATAATTTATCTTCCTTAATAATACCCTTTTCACATTGACGGTAAAATCAAACTAGAGATAAAGATAAATAGCAAATTTACGTTAATAATTTTACATGGAATTCACTTTTTGTCTTCATTAGTTAATTTAACAGAAAAACACTATAGCTTCATTTTCTTAAATTTTCGGTTAAATAATGATAATCACGTATGACTTTCCTTAATTTTAGAAAAAGTAATTCATTCTGGATAATGTTTTTAGAGTATTTATTTAAAAATAAAAATTCTCTTCCATTTTTGATTCACTGGCTTTTTAGTTCCCCATCATACTATAGGTATGGGGAACTTAGGTAATCGTGAAAATTTTCGACCTCGGTTTTTTGACGTTTCTACACGGTTTCAGGTGTGAGGAATCCGAAAATGACAAAATTTGTATGGTGTCTGTCTGTAGGGTGTCTGTTAGTCCGTTAGTCCGTTAGTTTGTTAGTCTGTGTACACGATATCTCAAGAACAAATTGTCGCAGAGAGGTTAGATCAGTTTTAAAATATTACTTTCGACACTGGCAAGAACCCTATTCATTTGCAACATTCGATTTAAAAAACTTCGTAAGTTATTAGAAATTTACGATTTTCTTAACATGGGAGAATAGGACAAAAATTCACTTAAAAATGCATTAAATGTAAACTTTTTACTCTAAAAATGTCAGACCAGTTTTAAAATATTCGTTTTGATGCCGGAATGAACATCAGTAACTATAAATATGCTACTTTGAAATTTTCGCAAGTTATTGGATATTTACGAATTTCTTAACATGGCAGTATAGGGAAACATTTCACATAAACGTCAATTTTGAGCGATATTTTCATCGTAAAGATGTCAGACTACTTTTGAAATATTATTTAGGACACTGGCATGAATATTAATGACTATGAATTTTCAAATATAAAAATTTAGTAAGTTATTGGAAATTTACGAATTTCTTAACATGGCAGAATAGAGCAAATTTTAACATAAACGTCAATTTTGAGGGATATTTTCATCGTAAAGATGTCAAACCACTTTCGAAATATTATTTAGGTTACTGGCATGAATATCATAGACTACGATTTTTCCAATTTAAAAAACTTGTAAGTTATTTGGAATTTACGATTTACTTAACATGTCAGAATAAGGCAAAATTGAGCATAAACTTCCATTTTGAGGATCATAAATACATTAGACAACTTCAAAATTACATTTATGATATTTTGTTGAACATGATTGAATACAAATATTCTAATAGGAAAATTTCGTAAATTATTCGTAATTTACGATTTTATCAACATAGCGAAATTGTAATTTTGTCATATAAATATGAATTTTGAGGATTATTGCATTGGAAATGAAAACATTGGCATGAAACATAAACAACGGAATTGACCCTGATAAAATAAATTAATAGATTAGAATAAGATAAATACATCGAAGTGAACGATGGATAGCCTATTAGGCGGGGATTTCTTTCTGTCCCTGTATCAAGCTTTGGTCAAATTGATTTTTTTAACATGATTATAATATGTCTCGCACTAGAAATTTATGAGACCATAAATATGGTGGGGAACTGAGCAGAGTCCACCTATGCCAACTAGTTTAATTTCATGACATTGCTTCAGTTAAGATTAATTGAATCAATGAAATATAGTACTATATATTTTTATTTATTTATTTATTTTTTATCGTTTTTATGTCTAAGATATTATATGTATTCATGATTTTTCTTTTATTTTTTAAAGAAAAGGATAATATTTTATGTTAAAAGTAAGAGAAATATATTCTTCTACGATCACAATTTTATTTTTTCGAATAAATTTTCAATTTTGAATTTTGTACAACTTTTATAATATAGCATAAGAGGGAAATATTACCCATAATTATAATAGAAATCTATAAAGCTCGAATGTGAAGAGTTTACGGTAATAAAGAAAAAATTCAACAATGGCAAAAAACATAAAGAAAGAAAAAGAAAAAAGACAAATGTAGACAGTAAAATAGGCAATAAAAATACAATTATTGATCAATTTACTATTAACCACGATAATAAAACAAGTCTCGGTTACTTTACACAGCAACCTTTAAAAGAAAAAATGAAATAAAATGATTTTTTTCATTTTTTTCAAAATTACTCTAAAGCAAACCTAAATTTTTATTTATTTATTTATTTTTCAATTTTATAAAGTTTTCCATTACGAGAAAATTTCAAAACTAAATATGCACTGCAAGAACCTG
Organism: Salticus scenicus; assembly: GCA_963930645.1. Taxonomy (NCBI): domain Eukaryota; kingdom Metazoa; phylum Arthropoda; class Arachnida; order Araneae; family Salticidae; genus Salticus; species Salticus scenicus. Next base: position 328,001,528 of record OZ005652.1, read on the forward strand.
CATGTTTGTGATATACATAATGCATATTATTCAAAAATAATTTTTTTGAAGCAGAAAAATTTCTCTGGAAAAATTAAATGTACCTTTAACATGAAGAGATCATTTAAATATATTTTTGATTATTGTTTTCAACTTTTATTTAGAAATTTTTTTTATATAAAATGATATTGCAGTTTTCTATAAAATAAAACTCTTACCTCCTGTCATTATAAATTTTATCATCAGTTTTCACAAACAAAGTTTTAAAAATTATTATTTTTCATTTATTTCTTCTCAATTAATCCAGTTGAAATACAAAAGTTTTCTTTTGTGTGATCGTCAGATGCAAGTAATGTGCTTTATATTTTCTTCTTCTTCTTTTTTTTTTTTTTTTCACAGAAAGTTTTAAAGTTTTTAATGTCTTTTAGAAATTTTATTTCAACCTGAAAATATCTTTTCTCTCAAAATCTTTTCGTTGGGATTCTTTCACTTCCTCTTAAATAAATGACACTTTATTCAATTAGATTTAATTTTTCAAAATTGACAAAAATTAAGTATTTAATACTAGTCATAACATGGTTTTGTTAGTATTATAATAATTATTATTATTCCATTCTAAGGATAAATTGTATTTTATTAGGTTGCTTGATTGGTTGGGTTTCACGCTGCACTAGTGCTGCGTAATGGATAATGGAATTTTATTAGGGAAACTGTCCTTAAGAAAACTTGTGTTCAGCTTCCGGCTAACAAAACATAACATGTCAGAATATATATACATAGATATATAACTAGCAGGCATTGCCCGCTTCACTGGACACCATATTTAAATATGCTTTTCAAAATCATTATTACAAAAAATCTCAAAAGAAAAAAAAAAAAAAAAAAACACTAAAATCAGTGGAAACCTGAGTTAAACTTCCCACTGTGTTTGGTAGAGCTTTTCCCATCCTTAACGTGAATAGTGCGGGTCAACACTGACTTCAGCTGCAATTACTCTTTTACTTCACCTTAACCAGCGGATAGATTTGAAGTTTCGCAAACTCCCTTTAAAGTGCATAATGCGTACAAAGCAACACCCACACACCAAAATTCACCATTCTAAGATAATTTGAAGCAAATTCAAGCTTGAAAACATGTTTTTTGCCCCGTCAGCCCCAATGGAGGGGGCTAATTTCGAAAAATCTCTTTAGAGAGCGTGTTGCCTACACACAACTAACCGACACATGAAAAATTCGCTTTTCTGAGATAATTTGGAGCTGAATTACGTTTGAAAATGTAATTTTGCCTACCCTTTTTTCGATTTTTTTTTTCCTTTCTTTTTTCTTTCTTTTCTTTTCTTTTTTTTTTTCTCCTAAAAGATGGGAAGGAGTTTGATTTTTCAAAGTATCTTTACATTACGTGTTGGATACGTATAACCGAACCACACACTAAAAATCGCTTTCCTAAAATCATTTGGAGCAAATTTAAAAATAATAACGTGTTTTTACCCCTCCCCCCCCCGATGTAGAAGTAATTTCGAAAAATCTCTTTATAGTGTGAGTATTGGGTACGCATGACTAATCGGCACATCAAAAAATCGCTTTCCTGATATAATTTGAAGCAGAGTTTCCCCCCAGATTTTTGATAAGAAAGGGCAGATTTCACAAAATCCTTTTAAAGTGCGTCTTGGGTACGCATAACTAATCCACACATAAAAAAATAAGCTTACTGAGACAATTTCAAGCAAGATTGCGCTCGGAAACGTATTTATTGCTCCCCGACACAAAGGGGGTAAGGCGGGAATTCCGTAAAATCCCCTTACAATAGGTGTCGAATTCATATAAATGACTTACGTACTTGATCTTAGATCCCATATATTTCTTAAGAGAAATTTAGCGCTAAAACGGGGGTCTCGAATTTGCCCCCTCGTAACTCCCACCCGAAAAAAAAAAGTAAATCACAAAATATGTGTAAATGGTTTTTTGGAAATATCCTACAGAAGACTCATGGTTGCTTTTAACATCTTAGTACCATTTTTAGTAGAGCTGTACTAAAGAATCCACACTGTAAATAGAAGCGTCTTAAATTCAGACAGAAATGTGTCTGAAATGTCAATTCAGACACATAAATGCCTGAAACACTTACGCATGCAAAGTTTCAGACCCATGTGCTGTCTTAAATTAAGACACGTAAGTGTCTTTTTTATAAATGAGCTAAGTGTCTGAATAAGATTGATATGTCTGAAATTAAGATAAATTGCAGTTTAGACACATAAAATTTCAGACATTTAACAATTCAGGCACTTAAAATTCAGAGATTTGTATTACTTAACAAATTTTCCATGTGGATTCTACTTTAAGCAGCATGCATATCCTGTTTTAATATTTTTTTTAAACAAATGAATTTGATATTATTTTAAATAATATAATTAGTTAATTTATTTAAAATACTTAGGCGCGGAACTTATTCTGTTAAAAATTAAAAAACAAAGTTAATTTTTATTTAAAGTTCTCACGTGTGGTGTAATAAAACAAACAAACAAAAAAATGTTTATGTTTCCCTACACTTCCAAATGTAAAAGAGCAATTTTTTTTGGTTTCATAGTTTGGTACATAGTTTGTTTTCTTGCAAATACCAGTAAAAAAAAAAAAAAATCGTTTAAAATCCATAGTTTATTATTTTTTCATATTTATGACGCATTTTACAAAAAAACTCTAAGCCTCTGCACATGAAATTTAAGATAATAATATGCATTAAGCTTTACTTCTTATGGACAGTTTTATTGCAAAGACATAAAACTTTGATTTGTTTTACGGATACTAGGATATATTTCATTATACAAGCAGCATACAGCGTAAGTACCAATGGCTTGATTAGGAAGACGCTCGACTTTGAATCCGTTGATTGTCAGTTCGATTCTCGGCGTGGGCAACAGGGAATATTTTTGTAAAAATATTAATGCTTTTTTTATGCTCTAGGAGATTCTAAAATCTATTTTTCATAGGTAAACAGTATAAAACGCATCTTTTTATTTATTTATTTATGAAAAATGTTCAATGTAGACAGGATCAAAGATGGCGGAATTTCAGACACTTCGAGTGTGAAACGATGTGCCTTTTAAGATACTTCAAGTGTCTGAAATAAATAAGACACTTTTTAGCATCTTAAAATTGAACACCCATTTTAGACACAGTTGTGTCTGAATTTCAGACACTTGTATTTACAGCGCAGAATTTGCAAATCTTTTCCCCGAAAAACAAACCCTCCGCTTCCATTAAGAATCAAAATTTCCAAAATTGCACATATTGATTTATTTGTACAGAAGTCTAGTCTCCTCGTGTAACTTTTTTTTCCTCCTGCCCCCCCCCTCCCCCTCAGCGGGGAAGGGGTGAATGTCAATAAATCCCGCTACTTTAAGTGTCGGAAACATATTAACAATTCAAGCAACACAATCCGTGAACGCAGCTCCCATAGATTTCCCAGGACAAATATAGCACTAAAAGAGGTGTCTAGAATTTGCCCCCTCGTAACACCCTCCCCCCTCCAAAAAAAAATACAAATTACAAATTACAAAAAAAAAGTGTTTTTGGAAATATCCTAAAGAAGACGCATCGCTGTTTTCAACATCTTTGGTAGAACTCTACTCAAAAATCCCGAATTTGCGAAATTTCCCGCCAAAAATCAATTTTCCCCCTGCCTCTCCTTAAAATTTAAAAAATCATTAATTGCAGATAATGTTTCATTTGCACTTAAGTCTAGTCTCCCCATGTGCAATTTCTTCACCGTGAAGTAATTTGGAGCCGAGTTAGACTTACAAACGTGTATTTGCCTTCTTCCCTCCCCCAAGGGGGAACAGGGGGGTAATTTCACAAAAGTTGACAGATATAATTTTAAGTTGGATAAAGATCTATGTTTTTGCGAAGCGCCGTTAAATTCTGTTCAAACGTTCACTTGTGATACCCGGACTAAAATACCGTTACAGACATTCAGACACCACAGCACTCACACACACACACACACACACACAGAGAAAATTTTCTGAAGTCATTTTTGTCTTTCACGATGTGTGAAACTTGAAGATATCGTAAAATATTTTGATTCTGAGAAATTTACAGTAGAAAGTCTGATTTTATTAATATAAATTGAATTAATTATCTTAAATGTTTTTGTTTTTAAATATCGCATTTTTTTTTATGATGTACTTATTATATTCAACTAGTATATAACCCCGTCAAAAATGACGGAATGTGAAATCGATTAAGGTAGTGAATCAACAAATGCTTTGCCAGCTTCGCTGGACACTATATTTAAAGGGCACTAATGTGCAAGTTGCACCTGACGATACTAATGTGCAAGTTGCACCTGACGGGACTAATGTGCAAATTGCACCGAACGAACAAACTGTTTCTTTTAACGAAAATACCTACTAACCCTGGACGGTAGGTCTAATATAACGTATCATATTATGTATCGTATTTATCGTAATATAACTCGGTACTTATTTCGCTTCCTTGTTCGACTCATTTTAATAAGTATTTTTTTATGCATGGGGAAATTTAATATTTGTTAATTTTTAATTTTTCGCGTGAAAACATTATTTTATCTTATCCCCCCCCCCCCCCGAAAAGAAAATATATATATATATATATAACAATAACTGGTAAAATTTTTTGTCAATAATCATAAATTTAAATGTCCAGTTTTGAAATTATTTTCATATTTTAATTAATTCTAAAGTATCTAATAAAAACTTCGTTACAAATAAGGTACCAAATGAAAGATACCATATTTGTAACGAAGTAACCTGAGGTACCTTATTTGTAACCCTATTTATTTTAACTAATTTGATAAATATGACGTCACAATCAACTGTTTGTTTATATCAGATAAGTACATTATCATGATTGCAAGAAAATGATGCAATAATTATTAGCCTATAATTTTTATGATTTAATTTTATATTACATTTTAATTTTATCCTCCACGGGTATTTTAGAATTGCAATGGTAGTTATAAGCTTCTGTTGAAATCTTTTTACATATTGAGATTAAGGAAAAAGTGTAAGCACAAAAATGTTCAGGTTTGAAAGATCTTTCTAATGATGTAATATTTATGCAGATTAATAAAAAAAAATAAATAAATAAATAAAAATACATAGCATTTCTAAGAAGAAAAAAAAAAAGGCTACCAAAAGTCTAAGCGGTCTAACCGGAATTGTTCCTGACAGAAGATGGTCATTATTATTATTAATATATTAATGAGCTGAATATACATCGCAATGCAATTAATAATACACACTGAACAACATAACAAATGCTTTCACGCGGTACGACGTGTATTAATATGTTTACTATTGTTATTTTACAGATGCTAAAATATGCAATTTCTAAAGTGAGATTTCTTCCTTTAGTTATTCAATGTCTCAGGATTAAATATTTCAAAACATACAATTATTAAGTTGTATCTCAATAGAAGATTTCCCTATATTATATACATATATATATATATATATATATATATATATTTGTCTGATCACTCTCCAAACAAAATAGGGATACATCGGTAAAGAGAACTCGTCTCCAGTTTGCAATACTACAATTCCGATGATCTCTGCACCACTTTAACTGGGTGCATTTTACAGCCAGATTTAGTGGAATATAAATTCTAGGTTTTATTGCATACAACTATCTTTTACTCAGACTACCTTTTCCATAAATCTGGATAATCGAGTGTTGTTTCACTGAACTCCTTTGTTTTGGTTAGCATTCATTGCCAAGAATCTGTTATGGCAAGTTTTTGGACATGACCCGATTATTTGTGCACATTACAAGTGCCTTTAAACCGTTTTCAGATTCTTGACATGATGCATTCGGTCATTTTTAAGTCTGTACAGATCCCTGTCTGCGTCTGTCCTGTTATTATGTATTTTTACTGCTCTATGCCATTTCTCACAATCTATCAAATGTTTTCTGGACGTCAAATTCCATATACAACTATAAAGAAAGATATACCCAGATACTATTACAATCCTTGCAATTAAACTTCAAATCGCCAATGTGCGTACTTTTTCACATGTGGCGAAAAAACCCGCTCAAAGATTTTCATACTTTTCTGCAGCAAAGGTGGATTCATCAGACCACGTGATAACGTGTACATTGGGTTACCAACTCCTTCCCTTTCATTAAAGTTCACTAAATAAGTTTAACATAAAGCAGTTTTCTATGGCTGTTTCTTTAATTTTTCTCGCTATTGTGTACCTATCTATCTTTATACATATTGTTTTTATATAAGTAATTTAACTATAAATATTTACAGTAAACGTTTTAAGCATTTTATTTGCAAAATGATAACTTTTCTCAAACAAACTCTTCTTTCTCTTAACTTTGAAAGCAATGACACTTAAAATAGACATGATATAAAAACATAATTTAATACTTAAATTTATTATATATTCAATGCTGAATAATTTGCATAAATACCCTTATATTTGTCACCTACAAAGCAACAAATTAAAATTTACATTAAAACATATAAGGTTCTACAAATATTTTTAAGGAAATCTTTACTTAAACTTTGAATTTGATAAAAACTTACACCAAATGTCTTTCAAATATTTATAAGCTTTACTTAAATCAACAAGAAAAGAGAATATTTTTTCTCTTTTTAACTTAGTTGTTAAGTCCATCCTTTCTGAAAAAGAAATGCTTTAAAATTGAAGCTTTTTTTTTTTTTTTTTTAATCTTTTTAAAAAGTATATTACAGTAAAATAATAATAAAATGTAGGAACTTATATTGTACAGCAAAAAGAATTTATTTAAAATAGTCATTTCTCCGCATGAAAACTTAATTATTTAATTATTGTTAAATTCTGCATTAATCTAATTTTAATAAATTATTGTCAATAATAGAAATGAAAATCAGTATTACAAAAATTTCATTTTATATTGCTAACAAAATGTATTGTTTTTACAACTTAGCTTACACCAATTTCTTCTTTATGTCTTATTTGAGAAAATTATTTTTTTCAAAAAGGAATTGAATTAAAATTTTATTTTTTTGTTTTGTATAGAAATTTAAAATTATAAAATACGAAAAAGTTTCAAAACTAAATCTTCAGTTCAAAACTTTACACTTTTATGTAAAGCCATTACACGAATAATTTTAATATATACATATATATATATTCCTTTTTTTATTGCAATGGGATTACTATTAAAAATATAATTATAAATATATTAGAAGAATGGCTCATATTGTTTAAATTGCAGATATGTCTAACGGACTTCCTTTTATAAAATCTTTAAATTATGCATATTTTTTTTGTAAGGTAATAGAAAAATAGTGTGTATTTTCTCGTATACAATTATACAAGGGAAAGCTTTTGAACTTAAGACAGACAATTGCCAATCATAGGTAGAATGTATATATTTGAAATGCTTCCTTTACAGAAGCCATGAGAAATGGTAACTATCAATGCTCTAACTTTTCCGACTTTACTTGGTGCTGCCTTTTTAATTTTGCCATTTATCCATGTATATAAAGACTAATTATTGTCTTCTACGAGAACCACCAACACTCTTAACTCTTGAATTTGAGAAGTTATGTTGTCTTTATAAGAAGGAACGCCATACTTAAAGCTGTAGTTAAATCTGTAAATAATTGTAGCGAATGTATTTAAGTTCAAGAGCACTTGAATTCTTTTGAATAAGTTGTGTCTAGGACTGGGCGATACATCGATACATCGCGAAACATCGATTTAAAACCATGCAATTTGAAACCGATAACGAAATCTTTCTGTTAGCGATATATCGCAAGCGCCACGATTATCAGGAACTCAGCTGCGCACGTACTGCGAGCGACCATATCAGTTTCCGTGAGCCCAACGTTTCACTCCATGAAAGCCGGTAATCGCTGATACGAAGGAGAGTGGATGATACACGTATAACGCATGCGTGATGCTAGACATTGATTTAATCTGAAATCACTACTCACAGCTACGATCTGAATATTCGTTATCGCCTTTTCTGATCATGATCTTGCTTTATCGGGAATCGATTAACAGCTAAGCAATAACGCATGCGTGATATGAGACTCTGATATGACTGAGACACTGCGTGATTGTCATCCCATATCTTTATTCGCTGCTGCGATATGAATATTCATTGTCGCCATTACAATATTGATACAAAACTATTATTGCCTATAAATACAATTAATATTAGTTGATGTCATTAATTTTATTAAGAAACAACTGAATAATTTCGTCATTTATTTGTGTCCATATTTGTTTTTAAAAAAGGTTTTAATATATATATATATATATATATATATTTTTAAAGATTTTAATTGTTTTGATTTAAATAAATTTTTAAAAGCTATGTCATCAATTTATACTGAATTTGGTTTTAATATTTTAACAATTATTTCATTTCTTTCAAATATTTTATTATATCTGATCAATATAGCGAAAATTTGGTGTTATTTATATTTATATTTTTATTTTAATAAACAAACCAAAGCAAATTCTTTACTCAGGATACTGATTGTTTTCCACTGTGAATCTAATTTCAGAGACAGCAGGAAGGAAGCGCCTTTATTTTAGAAATCTTAATATTCTATAGTATAATCTTTAGATATAAAAGAGTAAATTCACAGATTCACTGATCACTGACTCAACATAGCCGTGGCTATTCTATGGGAGATAAAGATAAAAAATTTTGTGAGCAAGTTGGTTTTAGGACCCTGACGGGACACAAGACGGGATTTTGTGAAATACCTCCCCTCCCCCGTTTCCCCCGGGGCGAGGCAGAAGGCACATCATCTTTATAAGCATAACTCGGCTCCAAATAGCTTCACGGTGAATAAATTGCAGAGGGAGGTTACAGGAAGAGAATGATATAATAATATACACACGCACACACAAAGAAAAGCCCATACGCATACACAAACGGGCCTTGATTAACTTCATGATAGGCCCCGAGGAACACATATTTTCATGGGCCCGTCTCCCTCTTGCTCTGTGCACCAATCAGCACATATATAGATATACCTGTTTATAGGACTAATATGGCAGAAATTGCATTATGACACCATTTTTTTTTTTTTTTTTCATTTTTAGTCGTAAAAGGCAAAATGGTATTTTCAGGTCCAGTTTTATGGCCTTCGGCTACTCAGGTCACATGCCCTGAATGCCTCTTGTTAATCGGCTCTTGCACGCAAATTTTTCTTCTATATTTTTCTATACAAATTCACTCAAAATAAATAACTTTATTAAAATAAAAATAAAAAAAAAAACTGTTATTTAAAGTATCACAGATCAATAGTTCAATTATTCGTTTTAAAGATATTGACGAAATTTTTTAAAAGGTGCCCATATCGAAAATTTGCCCTCTCGGAGGGGACTTATCCCCAGGAGAAAAGCGTCGCTCCTGTATGTCTAATTTCTTTTTTTTTTCTACTTGATTATTACTATTATAAACAAATCTTTTTAATTTCATAATGATTCGTTAAAAATAATTTTCATTGTGTACGTTTATAAGAAATTTTGGTCTATACCACCAAGTTAAGAACTTAGAAAAATCCCGATTGGAACGCCACCTGATGGACGATTATCACCAAAAAGCAATAAGAACTATTTTATGTCATGGTGCAATTGCATATAAGTTTACATGCAATTCTGTGAGTGTAATATTTCCTGAGATACAATTGGAACAAAATTTTGCTCACACAGGCATTTTCTAAAATTTTCTAAAAATGGTCAATCATGTTCTAGATATCGCAAAACATGTAAATCCATCGAAAACTGGAAGTTGAAATTTTTTATGAATCCAATGCTTTCTTCTGTTGAGTACGGAAGAAAGTAAAAAGATTGAATTCATGACGCAGGATAATATTTTATAGCTATAGCACGAAGGTGGATGAAATTAAGCGAAAAAATATAGCAAGATTAAGGGAGAATGGGTTTTAAGACGCTCTAGAGTTTAAATATAGAAAAAAAAAGGACATAATGGGAAAATCTCTTAAACTGAATTTGTGAGTTTTAAAAAATTATTTGTATGTGGGTTAGTATTTTTTAAACATCTTTTTAGGCAGCAATGTTTGCTTTATACTTGAGACTACACGAAAACAACCATTCATCATTTATTTCTGTGGGAGGGGAAGTGGACCGTCCCTTTGCCTACGTCATTGCACATAACATCACATTAATACAAATCATTCCTCTTTTTTTTTTTTTTTTTTTTTTTTTTTTTTTCATGAAAGTGAGTGACTGCAAATAATTATTTTCTTAATTTGTTTATCGTTGGTTCTCTAAACTCTCTCGTGGTTAAAATTTTAATGGATAAAATGGTACTTCTATCTTGTTTGTTTACACTGCCGACTTGAACGAAAATTAATCTAATAATTCTCAGAAAATTAGAAAATAAATCCTAAATTAAAAGTATTCCCTGATGTTAAACTATAATACGATTTTGTTATTTCTTACAGGTACTACTTTTATAGACTTTGGTTGATATAACATATTTTAATGTTTTGAACTTTTTTGACGTGAACAATTCAGCTTAAGAATGCTCAAAAAGTAAATTTTGATGTAGTTTTACCTGAATAAATGATATTTTTTCCATGTAAAATTCTAATGCGTCAGTTTAATTTTACTTTAAAATTAATAATATCGAGTTTCAAGTAGGTTATAAATATACGAAAAATGGAAATTTCCGAAATTTGTAATTTAAATAGCGGATATTCATTATAGAAAAAACTGGGTATGTGTTATAACAATAATCATAACACACACGCATACGCGCAAACGAAACCTTGTAATAACAACTTTATCTAAATTAAATGCGCATGGCTGTTAGCGTTACCCGAGAAACACCACGTGGAGGTCGCCATGCATCGTTTCTCATGGGGAGTTTTGATAAGGCAGGTCCCATAGCCTACTGCCAGCAAGCATCCCGAGGTAATTTATTCTTTTACACTTCGAATGCAACAACAACAACATATTTTCATAAAATTCCTCAATTTCCGGAATTTCTTTTTTTTATGATGTTGTGGAGAAACAGAAACTGGTTGATTTTCAATAACCGTTTCCACTGTCTGAGAATGAACTGATTCCACTTCGATAAACGGAGGTTCGTCAGTAGAATTATCAGGCAGTGCAGTATAAACTGTTTCTTTTCCATAGAGTGCGTTCACTACCTGAGACTGAACTGAGTCCACTTTGGTTTGGAACGGAGGTTCATCAGTAACAGTATCAGGCAGTGAAATAATATTACCAACTTTTGGCAGTTTTTTTATATCCAACTTTGGATGCTTGCAAACACGAGCTTTATATAAAGCTGGGTTATAAAATTTTTGACAATCATTATTCATTGACAAATAACGTCCAGCAAAGATGGAAGTCACTGGACACGCATACCTTTCCCGAGCATCCTCCATAGGATGATACTCGAAAATTTTAAAAATAAACCACATGAGGAACTTTTTTAAAAAGTAACTCACGAAGAGAACACCTAAGAACGAAAGATACATCATTCTCAGATAAGGGTCAGTAATTAGACTGAAGAAAATTGTTAATAAAAGAAACTTTTCATTGTTGTAAAAATATATATATAAACATTGTTGTTTATCAAACAATTATTTTTTATTAAATAGTTGTTGCAATTGTTCATTCAATTGTTGAACTAAAATATTGGATACATTGTTTAAAAAACAAATGATGGCAAAAATTCGTATAACATGAAAATTAATTGTGTATTCCATGTCATGTGAAAATTTCGATCAAATTAAAATATGTCATTAATATAACGATAAAGTTAACAGGAAATGATATCATATCAAATAGAGAAAGTATTCTATAAACTGGGTTGTAGCCATAGCTATAGTAATAAGGCATAGATTGATCATTGGAAGGGAAAAACTGATTATCTTTTTACTCGGAGAAAAGTCCACAATATGGCCGTCTTTCGCCGAGTACCACACAGTACGTAACACACAGATAATTTAGAAAATAAAATTTATGAATAATTTATGTACTAAAGATGAATGAAAAACTGCAGATACAATTAAAAATTAATTTTTTTTTCTTTTTCTTTCTTTCTTCCTTTTTTTCTTTTATATATTTATTAATTTAGTTAATATTTAAACTCTTTTAAATGCTAAAACTAAATTACGCCGCTGCTAACTATATTTAAAAGAATTTTGAAAATTCTTTATTACTTACTAATGTAAAATCTTAAAAAATATCAAACTTTTAAAAACGTATTCCATTAAAAATCAAACCAGTTTTTATTTCATAATTATATCAAGGCAACTGATTATAAAATTTATATTTTTCATAATTTAGTCAAATATATTTTACTTTTATAATAACTTATCCATTTCTTTTGATAAATTTATTTGAAGAATTAAAAGATGCAATATTTCAACATTTTGAAAATTCATCAACATTCTATTCTATTCTATTACAATTGCCGAATTTCAATAGTTTCTATGCCACTATATGGCTAATGCCATAAAAAGTTTTCAGCATCAAACATTTTTGCATGATAACAATGGGATGATAGATCTATATAAATTACTATATATATGGTTACAGCAAGTATTAAAACTCCTGTTATTTTTCATTATATGCTGCTGAAAATCTGTTGTCAGATAGTATGAAATTTCTTCGAAACTTCATCAGTTGCAACTATATCAAGATGAAAAATTTCACCATAACTACATTTCAGGACGCCCATAATGCACAAAAATGTGTCAAAACATTTAACAGTCTTATGGCAGTGTCTACTGAAGACTCTAAATTTATGTGCTGCACTGTGTTGTGTTGTACATTTTAAAGCCGACTACAACGCGATTGGCTTAAGTCCTAGCGAAGTACCCTTCGTGGAGATCTTCCTAAGCAGTTTTTTCTATATACCTTGAGAGTGGGGGGGGTGGGGGAAATAAAGACGTGTCCAAAAATAACTTCGCTTCAGATTATCTCAGCAAGATTTATTTTTATGTGTAGGTTGTTTATGCGTTCCCAACACGCACTATAAAATGATTTTACGAAATTTCTCACTGGCCCCCTTTAAGGGCGGGGGGAGGCAAAAACACGCTTATAAGTGCAACTCTGCTCCAAATTAACTCAGGATAGTGATTTTTTTATATGTCGATTGGTATTCAAGACGCATACTACAAAGGGATGTTGTAAAATTTCGTCCTATCCTCTCCTTGGGGGCGGGGGTGGGGGGCAAAAAACTTGTTTTCAAGTACATATAATTTTGCTTCAAATTATCTCAGTAAGAATAATTTTTACGTGTGGGTTATTTATGAGTTCCGAACACGCGTTATAAAGGGATTTTGGGAAATTTTCCCTTTTCACCATTTTGAGGGCAAGAGGGGGGGGGACAAAAACACGTTTTAAAGACTAACTCTGCTCCAAATTATCTCAGGAAAGCATTATTTTGACACGTTGATTGGTTATGCTTACTCAACACACACAAGCTACAAAGTGATTATTTTAAATTCTGTGATTTCCCCCCCCCTTGGGGGGGACGTTTCCATGCGTAACTCTGTTCCAAATTATCTTAGAATGGCAATTTTTGATGAGTGGACTTCTTATGCGTATTCAACACACACTACAAAGTGATTTTGTGAAATTCCACCCTACCGCCCCTTAGAAGGAGGAGGTGGGGGGTAAACATGCATTTATGCGTAACTCTGCAGTAAATTACCTTAGGAAAGAGATTTTCGATGTGTGTCAGTTACATGTATCTAAATTATAATATAAAGATATTTTGCGAAATTCCCTCCTCCTTCCTACCTTTAAGTGCGGGGGGGAGGGGGGGAGACTAAAAAACACGTTTTAAAACATCGCTCTGCTTCAAAAAAACTGAGGATCCCGATCTCCTAATGTATCGGATAGGTATGTGTATGCAACATGCGCAATAAAGGGAATTTGTGAAGTGTGGCGAGTAGGAAAACCGCTACCGAATGTAGCGAAAAATTTAACTTAGATTTTGTCTAAGTTAGTTAAGTTATTTAAGTAATTTAAGTTAAGATTTTGTCTAAGATATTTTGTTCTGATTTCAATATTTTTTTTATTATTATTAATTATATGGTATTTTAAAAATTCATTTCAATATAATGACCAGCGAAGCGGGCAAAGCCTGCTAGTCTATAATAAAAGAACTTATATCGTTATTTTTATATATGATCATTCACTTATTTACTTATTTTGCGTGTGTTTGAATTTAGGTTTCATGTTTTTATTAATGTCTTCTGTTTACAAAAGACGAAAATGTTGGAGTTCATGAGAATTTTTAATTACCAGTTTTCAATGAATATATATTTATTTTCAGGTGTCTTAACACAGGATTCGGCCATTTTTAGAAAACATGTGTCGTGCGATAGCACCGGTATACAATTTTCACCATGGAAGATAAGGCTATATCGCAGTTTCTATAGCGTATCAATGCACGAAACTTGATAGGACGAAACTTGATAGGAATGAGAGTCGTGACGAAAACCTATGCTTATTCAATTAGTGCGCATATTTGCTGAGAAATAATGCTGTTATGATGCAATGTAACCCTGTTTACGGGAATGCAATATATTAACTTCTATTATATATAAATTCGGCAAACTTAGAATGTAAAATGGATATTTTGAAAAACTATGTCAATTTGGCTATGATTTGGCTTATGTCAATTTGAAATGCTATGTCAATTTGGCATTTTATAATGGTGGCCGAGAAAGAAAATCGGTATATCATTAATTGATGGTCCTTACATAGAATTACATCTATTCATTTAAATTGTCTTTTATTCTTGATTTATTTGTTTCATATCGCAGGTAAAATTTATTTTTCTCAATAAAATGTTGCAATTGTGACGTCAATTGTTTTCTGTTGAATCATCCTTCTTCAGTTATTTTATTCATCCTCCAAACCACGATAAAAAAGAATCTTTAATTTTGTAGCTATGACATTAGTTTCAGCATTATCTCGGGCAAATTTGGGCTTTTTTTTTATTAAGAAGATTTTGCAAAAGTTTATTGCCTTAATTATGTATTTTAGAAACATTTTTTAGTGAAATTCTGAAATTGTTGAACGTGTTTAAATGTCATAATGCTACTACATGACAACACAGTAATGTATGAATTAAATTTGTGCATAAATATATTTCCATTATTTATTTTTCTATATTGATGTTGATTTGGTGTTGCATTAATAGGAAGTTGTACATATAAAAGAAGTTAGTGTATTCTATAAATTTTATGATATAATGAGCTTGTCACATTCAATTCGAGCTTTTATATATATATATATCTAGAATGAACATTTAAATTAGCATTATGAAAGGGATTAAAAAATATTGGAGTCCAATATCGTGATATATCGTGATATCGCGATTTTGAATTGACAATATATCGTGATATTGAAATAGTGGCATCGCCCACTCTTAGTTGTGTCAAAAGCAAGCATGTTCTAATTTCAGAACAATAAGTCATTATGTGTGCAACCATCGAATTACTGTAGAGAATCTGCTAAGAAGACACTACTGAATAAGTAAAAACTTGTAGAAAAATAGCGGTACTAAAGGCTTCCCCCCCCCCCCCCCAAGAAACAGCAAAACGTAGAATTCTGATGTTGTCATCACTTTCTTGTATAAAACATCTGGGAATAAACAGGGAGAGATCACAACGTTCAGTATAGTACTTAAGAAATTTCTTCATTCATCAGAATGTTGAGGAGAATGAATGTCCCTCTGATGAAATTTTAATAGCCACAGTTTTTGGATAGAAATCTTTGCTTTACAAATTAGCGATCCGAGAAAATCAAGGGAATGATAGAGTACTGTAATTTCATTCAAAATTTATCTTTAAATTGGTGAAGAGTACAATAATTCTATAAATAATCTGTCTATAGACTGTAGAGCTATTCTACAACATTCCAAAGATTTTTATTGCAAGTTCTTTGTTAATATGATCAAAGAGAAAGGGGTGATCCCCGTTTGGAAAATTTGAAGTTGAGCACCACTTGCGCAGTACCATCTCATCTCGTTGTGGTTATTCTTTTAATTGATATTTTAACTCTTTGAATTCTTCTGAATTGGATGCTCTGATAAAGCAGTTGATTTAAAATTTTCAACTTAGCTTGTATATTATAGACTTTCTTAAATTATGAGGTTATTGTAGTATTTTTTCACCAATAATCCAAAATTATAAAAATGAGTGAAAAGCAATAAAAGAGGACGTGACCAGAAAGAAGAAGGCAGAACGAAAAAGAAACTATGTATATATATTATAGTGGCAACAGGAGAGAAGAGGGAGATTTCGAACCACAGACTTGTGAAATCAAGGAAATTGTCGTGTGTCAATACTCAAATGCTTACATTCCCCATCTAGCAATTTGCCAAAGCTTGCTACCATCTGACCAAATACCTTGAAATAGGGTATGCATCCTTGGCTCATTTATCGCTGTCTGGCTTTTCTTTCTTTCCTTTATACGACGTGTTTCATTTTATTTATCAATTTTATTATTATTTTCTCAGAACGAGGTGACAATATATATAATCTGTGCAATTAAAGCAGGGGGCTATGGGCCCCAAATGGCTGTTAACTGATTGATTGACTATCAGAGATACGAAACGATCCAAACATTGCGCCAAAATATTGCCAAGCAATCAGACTGCAATATTGTTACAACCCCAATAACCAACATTCCTTCAATTTAAAAACCGAAATTAAAAGACATATGCTACATCTTGCATTGTTATGTATATGTATGGTTCGAATGAGATAAGAAAGAACGCCATGTTCTATCCATCGATGTTTAATTAAAAGAACTGAAGATACAGATAATATTAATATTTTATAAAATGTGTGTGCTTGTCATCAAGCATGTGCTTCAAATTCGTGTAAATATATTATGACGAAATCCTGAGAATACTGTAAACTGAAACATCAAAAGTATATCTACATGGTAACCTTATATTCTTCAAAGAAAGTGAGAGTGAGAGAGAAAAGGAGAGAGAAACCAGTTTTTAAAATTTTACGCGCTATGGATAATCTAAGCATAAACTATATTTAACAACAAGAAATAAACTTATAAAATTTAACTTAATCTTTTACACGCCGCATTCAGATCCGGGTGTAGTTCAAATTCGTTTTTTTACATATTTTGCCTTCTAATGCTTTAGTTTAAAGAACTCTATCATTAAAGTGCGTGAAAAATTCTTTTTATAATTTATTAATGTTATATTTAATACTAGCAAACCTGTGCGAAATTTTCGCACTTTATTTCTTTTCTTATTTATCTTTAAAATTTGAAACTCATAAATATTATTACAATTTCATCACTTAATTAAAATTTTAAATTACCAAAAGTCAAATTTTTATTATAACCAAATAAATATTGTGCAATAGTAAAACCAGAATCATTCAAAGAAAAGTTTTAAAATAAAATTCATGGTTGACGACCCAGTTTTCATACTTTCGCAGGCAGTACAGTTTTAGTAAAGAACCCCCATTACGACTTTTAAATTTTTATCGCCAAATGTGCGATGACATTTTATTTATTTTGGCATATTTTTTTGTTAAAAAAAAAAATAATATTTAGATGTTTTTAACTCAGTTTAAGATGTATATAGAGTGTTTATATATATATATATATATATATATAAGTTATGTAATCACGTATGAATTTATGAATTATGTTTGTAATATGCAAGAATGGCTTAATTTGATTTATGTTTATAATTTATGTACATCATTTCCCTGAAGATTGTTAAAAATTGAATATTAACCGAAACGACGGAATGTAAAGATATTTTAAATAGTGTGATGTGCTGAAAAGTATGGTTTTATTACTATTTTTATATATTATTATTATTATTTTTATATTTAATATTATTATATTTAATATTATCATATTTAATGTTATTAATTTAATATTATTATATTTTAACATTATTATATTGTATTTAAATTTAATAATGTAAACTATTTTAAATATGCCAGCCCGTTTTTAGAAGCATTTGCTTATTTTTTTAAGTTATGTGAATTATTAAACTGTGGGGGTAAAAGGAAAAATGGTAAAGTAGGTCATTTTTATAATTTTCTGTACATTTCCTCTTTTATGACTGAAATGTAATTTCTATTTCAAAATATCAAATCATCTTTCTATTATATCTCTTAATTTTTTAAAGTCAGTATTCATGACATTTTATTTTTAAATGAATTTTTAATTCCATGTTCCATTTATGGAACATTGGCGTGTAAAAGGTTTGAATTCCCAATGATAGCCTTTCTGAAACATTATCTCATTTTTATTTTTCTTCATTATCATTAATAAATCACGAATGTTAAAAAAGTTATTTTTTGTATTACAGGTAAACTCAAAATTTATCATAATAAATCTTTTTTTTTTTTTTTTTTTTCTCATTTTATGATTTCAAATGCTGCTGTATTTTAAACCTAAGCGAATTCAACGTAATGAAAATGGTTAAGGAAATTCTTTCTTCAACTTTTAGCTTGATGAAAACTTAAGCAAAAAAGTCACTCAAATATTTACAAGTCTTACTTAAGTCAATAGGAAAAAAGACGATTTCCGTTCTTTTTAACTTAACTGTTTTATTTATGTTTTCTAAAACAAAATTGTTGATTTTAAAACTTTTTAAATATTCCTTAACGCTTAAATAAAGGAATAGCAAAAAATGAAATAAAATAAGTGAATAAATAAATAAACAAAAATAAAGTAAAAGTAAAAATTTTTAAATATTTCAATAAACATTTCAGAAAAGCGTGCTTTATTCTTACTATCAGGCTTTGCCAGCTTCGCTGGTCACTAAATTTAAAGGAAACTCTTTTCTATATAGCTTTATAAAAATAAAATAAATTACTGAAATTGTTCAAAAGCTCGCTTCAGGTCCCTACTGCCTTCGGTAGCGATTTGGTCATCCACTGCAACTCGGGCGCTTGTCCCTATTGCCTGCGACAATGGTTTACCAATGAGCTTCCATTTAGGTGCTTATTATATAACAGTTTCAAAATAGATAGTATCGAAAAAATTGGAGTTCTCCTTTTATATTTGAATTCCAGTTACATGTGAACAACACTATACGCAGTGCACATAATACACTTTTACGTTATTTCCTATGTTTATTTTGTTTATCCAATCAACCATAAAAAGACAGCAATTTCACGCCAAATATTACAATATGCTGTGACCGGCTACGTCTCTCGCATGAGACAATTAATTTTTTGTGTTTATATATAATTCATGGTTTGTAAACCTGATAGTACAGCCTTAATATAGTTCTCTTTCGCGACTTTTAAATTTTTGTCACCATTTTAGACTTTTAATCCATTGTAACAATAAGACTTAATCCCTTGTAACAATATGCTATGAGCGCCATTTCTGCCGTATTTTAGACAACTGATCTTTTTATTATTTTATTTTTTTTCCCATTAAACATATTTTTATTTTTATTTATTTATTTACATATTAATTTGAATTATTCAAATATATCTGTTCGACAGCATGCAAGTGCAGTAACACCCAGAGGCTCATTTGTTTGTATGATAAATTAGCATAGTGATTATTATATAAAAAAAATAAATAAATAGGTAAACATTATCATGCTACACAACTTTATTATGTCGCTCCATTGGCTGCTTTTGAATTTTTGTCGCCATATTAGGGATGGATTTTTTTTTTTTTTTTTTTTTTTTTTTTTTTTTTTGTATGAAAATGGGAAGACTGTTTTGCTAATAATTTTATCAGACTCTTTTTTGTTTATACATAAGAATCCTTCATATTCTGCTTATATTTTTAATGGTTTTTAGGTTTAAAATAGTGCTTGTTGAAATAAATTTCCTATGTTTAAAACTGCATTTTTTCTGTAAATTTTGTGTAAAAATAAATCATTTATGTTTTTATATATATGATGCGCTACGTAATTTAAAATGGCTGTTGCTATATTAAACTTCTTGTCGAAAAACGTTCGGTGTACTTCAACACCAAAATTTAAAAAATCGCCCAGTAGAATCTATTAATGAAACTGATAAAATAAAAATATGGTTCATAGAGTTTAAATAATCTATTTAAAAAAACTTTTAAAACCCAAATTTTTAATGTATCGTACCACATACATAGATATAGTAATAATATATAGATTGATCACTGGGGAGTAAAAAAGGATTCCTTTTCACTCGGGAAAAGACAGCGATTTTATTAAAATATGGCAGTCTTTCCCCGAGTGAATACACACGGGAGTACACCCGAATATTTTAGCAAATAAAATTCATGAATAATTTATTTGCTAAAGGTGAATGAAAAACTCCAGATATAGTTTCAAATTCATTTTTCTTCTTTTCCTTCTTTTTCAATACCACTTAATGGCTGATTCGAAAGCTTATTTTTCGGCATCAAAAATCTTTGCACGATAATATAGGGATGATAGATCTATATATATTATTATATCCATGATCACATAAATCTTTTCGAAGTTAGAATAAAACTAAATTTGAAAAAAAAAAAAAGATGTAACTTTTTGGTTTATAAACAAACTAGCTGACCCGTCCGGCTTCGCACTGATGAACAAATTTTAGTTAAAGATGGATTGATATGTAAAAAATCAAGAAATATATCAGTTTATATGTTATAGTCAGGCAATATTATTAACTGGAAAGTCAAAATATAATTTTACAATTATTTTTTTTAATTAGTTGTTAAATGTTGGCAATTTTTACTTAATGCTATTTATTTATTTATTTATTTATTTCATAAAACGAAACATTTCTTTACTCATGAATAAAAAATATTGAAAAATAAACCTATGACATGAAAATGTTTTTGATAAAATTGACGTCATAATAGCTTTAATTATTATTTATTTTTTCATTTCGCAAATATATTTAATTTTTTCCATAATTGATTATTATTTTAATAATGTATATTAAAGGAGAAATCAATAATATGAAACAATATTCGTACAATATATACTATTACAGAATCTGGTGTGAAACAACCACACGACTTCCATTACCCACTATTACACGTAATATATATAATTTTTTGGAGATATTACTTGCATTTTTTGAGATTTTCGAGTAAGAGAAACTTGATACACGTATAAAGACACATACAACAGAGTTTGCATAGCGAGTTAAAAAATAAGGGGAAAAAAATAGATAGTTATTTTTTTAAACACGAATTTCCGAGATCTAAAACTGAACTACCTAATCAGGATGACCGTTAATATTCCTGTAATAAGCACGTAATACTTGAGAAAGGTTATCTAAATTGGATTAAAGAAAAAATTTTCAAGAATACGTTAGAGCCATTTTTGAGATACCAACTTTTACCAAAACTTAACATACTCAATTATTGACCTAAAAACAATAATTACATACAAAAGGATATTTAATAGGAAGTTAACATGGCGAGTTTGAAAAAAATCCGTACAGGCGTTTTTAAAGGAACGCACTTGCGAAGTCTGAAATTGAGCTGTTTATAGAGGACGCCTATCAATTTTCCTGAACTAAGCAACTTTTCAATCGAAAGAGCATCTAATATATTATTTATATAGCAACTTTGAAGAAAATCATTAGAGGTGTTTTTGAATATGGGCTTAGGGACCCATTTCTGGTTTTCGATGACCCAATTCCGGTTTTTCAATTTTCACGAAAATTTGGAAAATTTATCTGTACACCAGACCTGAATCACTTGTGTAGTTTAGTAGTTTTATTTTTATTAGTTTTGGAGATATGACAACCAGAAGATTACACACACACTGACCAATTGCCAAAACCTATACAATACTTCCACTACCTACGGTAGTAGGGTAATTGAAGTAAACACATACATCTCGTATTTACTACGATAATATACAGATTTTCGTATTACGTTTTCGATCGCCAAATACAAAAATCGCCAATGACGATAGATATCAAATCTATGCTTTGTTTTCAATCAAAATATTGAAAGTTTTAATTAAAAATTTATTTTACCAAAATTTATTATAGTTTCTAGCACTTAGAGAGAGACAGTGTAACTTTTGATTATTGAAAGAAAAAAAAAAAAAAAGCAATCGGCTTTTTTGTTCTAGCGATCGTTCTCTACATATGCATATAAACCTTTCTTTTTTTTTATATTAGTATAGCTATAGAGCATAGGTATATTAAATAGGTTTCCAGTCAACATAATGTAACTCAAATAATTAAATGCTATTTACATTTCAGTAATGGCTGTATGCGCTATGTATATTGAGCTACTTGCCATAACTGTTAGTTGCTAAAAATAGTCGCCAAATAAATTTAAACATCTCAATACGCAAGCGAAGTATGACATCACTGACCGCCCGTGGATGTTAATCGCTCATTGGATTTTTTTTTTTTTTTTTTTTTATTAAAATTCTAGAAGAATTATTTCCCGATTTTAATCCTCATATTTGGGTATAGATATGTATTAGTTATTGTATGCATGCGTTAGATTGAGTTATTTTGCTGTCAAATTGACAAAATTTTAATTTTAAATTTCAAAACTGTCACCCTTGGCGTTTTTTGTATTTGGCGATCAAAAACGTAATACGAAAATATACATGCCAGATGTATATTTTCGTAATATGTATTGTACGAAATATTGTTTGATATTATTCGTTACACTCTTAATGTAAGTTTTTAAAATAACCATGATTTTTGAAAGGAATTAAATTATATTCGCCAGATAATTTGGCGATATTTTTTTTTTCTGCCAAGGATGACGGATATCAAATCTATTCCGCTGCAACATATTAGTATATTATATCAGATACTTTATTTAGACATTTGAAAACAAATTTGACTTCAAATTATGATAGAATATTTATCCTTTCCCTTTTAATTAGTTTATTAGTTGGATGTTTATTGTGCAAATATCATCCTTTGAAATGAAATGTTTATGTTTTCAATCGAATATGGAAATTTGCCATTTTTTTTTTCTAGAGTTTTGAAATTTAAAATTCCAATTTTATCAATTTTACAACAAAAACAATTTAATCTAACGGATGCACATGATAACTAATACATATCTATATCCAAATATGGGGATTAAAATGGGGAAATAATTTTCCTCGAGCTTTATTATTTTTTTACAAAAAATCCAGTTCACTTTTTATATTATTGTTCGCGTGAAAATATATTTTATTATATGTCTAAAAATAAATTAATTCGTAAAATCTTTTTGGCAACAATTATAAATTAAAATAAATAATATTATACAATAGAATTTCTTATTTATTTTATTTTATTTATTTATTTTTTTTTAAATTCCAAATTCGTTTACACACATCAGTTTAAACCACGGAGTAATAAAGACTCCGTGGTTTAAACATTGATGCTTAGATATTATATCATATCATATCAAATTAAATTATTAGAAAAATAAACACTTTTAATTCTATAATGACGTCAGATTTAACGTTTAAGTTTAACAATTAAAAAAGCTTTATATGAATTTCAATTTAATGCACGTGCAAATATATTTCTTTTCT
Source organism: Salticus scenicus (assembly GCA_963930645.1). Lineage (NCBI taxonomy): Eukaryota > Metazoa > Arthropoda > Arachnida > Araneae > Salticidae > Salticus > Salticus scenicus. The sequence goes on from OZ005652.1 coordinate 328,025,002, forward strand.
TTTCACGTCAAGATATTTTAAAAACGAAATGAATATGTAAATGTTTCTTTTATGTTGGCAGCAGCTAATTTTTTTTAATATTTCATTATTTCCATTTCTATTACGGCTTCTATGGGGATTTTAATTAAAATGCTCAGATTTTAAACTAAAATTTATTTTATCAAAATTAAATATAGCCTATAACAATATGGCATACTGTAGCTTTCGGTCAGTGAAAGAAGTTTTTAAATCGGTTCAGTAGTTTCAGAGATTTCCCTCCACAAACAAACAATTTTTTGCGCTTTATATAATGATATAGATTGATGAAATTTGAAGTGCAATTTGGTCTTGTGGGGTACAGGCTGTATATTATATTTTTGTGCTCGTGAGAGGAAATTTAAAAGAATTTGAAAACTGCAATTTTTAATCCCACTTCAAAAACATGTGACTTAATGTGAAGCAGAATTTTTATTATATTTTTTTTTCTCCTAACGGTTTCCATACAATCTTCTGCTGTTGCCACCTAAAATTCATACTTTAGTTAATTTTAAAAAATGTAATTGTCCGATTGATAAGCTGTTTATTGCATCGGATTCACAAAAAAATTCCCTTTCATTTGGTATCTTATTTGTAACGATACAACTGATATTTCTAATTTATTTTCTAATCTTTCTAATTCATTTTCCTCATTTTAAATAAATGTACTTTATTATTATTATTATTATTATTATTATTATTATTCTGTCGAAAAAAAATTGGCACCAATTAAATTATGGGTAAAATTTAAATGATTTATTTATCAGAAATTAGAAGGTTATTATTTTCACATTTCAATTAATTAAGAAAAAACTAATCAAAAATTCGAAAATCTGACTTCGATGTGCACAATGACCCTTCGGGGGGCATCTTTGTGTTAAATCTCGTGACTATCCGAGCTACCGTTTTCGAGAACAGTGAAATATATATACAAATATTGACAACTTAATAGTATAAGATAAAGTGTGAAACAATGCTATTTTCTAAAACCACAATTAAAACCTTCTGTAAATAAAAAAATAAATAAAAAATAAAGTTAAAATGTATTTAAATGAACTTAGAAAGTATGATTTTTTTTAGCATTTTCCGTATTTTTCTCTTGTGTAATATTTATGTAAATAGCACTAAAGAAAAATGCCCCCCTCCCCCCCCCCCCCAAAAAAAAAAAAAAAAAAATAAAAAAAAAAAAAAGAAAGAAAAGAAAAGGGATTTTAGCAGAACCGTTACTTGAATAATATAAGAAAATAAAGGAATTTCTTTGGTTGGTTCTTATAATTAACAGAAAAAAATAGTAATAACTTTGGAACTCGAAACCTTATAAATTCATACTTAAAACAATTCTCGTTATTATGCGATGTTCTTAATGATAGACTAATCAATGCCGTCTATTAGTAATATGTACCCTTTCTTTGATGACTTTATTAACTACTATATTTTCTTCAGTTTAGGCAAATATATATAAATATATATATATATATATATATGTTACGGTGAAATACCGAAATCTGGAGAATGTCGACTTTCACCGGTGAATGTCAACAAGCACATAGTTTCTTGGTGTATGTCCGAAATATTTGCTAAATACCCTTATTTCTGACTTACACCAGTAAATGTCGACATTCACCATGCACTAATGGTGAATGTTGAACAGGTCCGAGATGTATATCTTCTTCTCCGTAATTCAGTCGCGATAAATTTTTCGCCTCTCTTTCTGAGAGGAATGGCTAAGAACTGAAAACACACAGTACATTCAAAATGAGAAAAGAAAATAATAGAAGTTAAAAACTTACTTAATTATGCAGTACATTCAAAATGAGAAAGGAAAATAATAGAAGTTAAAAACTTACTTAATTATACAGTACGTTCTAAATGAGAAAATAAAATAATAGTAATGAAAAACTTACTAAATTATGTGATTCAAATCTTATTTATTGCAACAACTGAAACTATTATGACACTTTGAATTGCACAAGAGGCCCTTGCTTTTACAACTGCATTTATTTGTGGAACACTTCTTTTTGCAATGACAGCGTTTATAGCCTTGCCCACCGCTTCTCGAATTAGCTGCAGCTGCTTCTCTCAGCGAAATTTCTTGAAAATGAATCTCATTAATGGAAAGTAACTTTTCTTTACAAATTACGAACTGATTATGTGTGTAAAGCTGCTTGAGGGTACCATTTTCATTTGCAAGTTTATAGAAGTCGGAGTCTTCTATTCCAACAACAACCGCTAACACATTTCGGTTATCTGTACGACCACGGTCGACATCAGGGACTTGTATTCGTACAGTATCACCAATTTGAGCAGGAGGAAATTGTTTTTGTGAGGTTCGTAACATTTTTTGTTGCTTGCAGTAGAAGATTATCTTTCGCGGCCGCTCTTTTTATAGAAATAAACTCGTGTTTTTCAGTCAGAACTTGATGTGAAGACGTGGTAGATTGCAAGTCCTCTTCAATATTTTTCTTTGGAATATGGTTTTCGGTATGACCACCACTCAAATTTTTTTCAGAAGTATTACCAGTTTCTTCAAGCTGTTCTTCGGTTTCAAAAGTATTGGCAATTTCTTCAAGTTGTTCTTCGGTTTCGATATTTGCGATTTGTTCGCTAGGCAAAACAGACGATGCTATGCCTCTTTTCGCTTTAATGCCAAACATGGCTTCATAAGGACTTTGGCGTATTCCTTCGTGCTATGTAGTGTTCTTGGCAAATTGGACAAAGGGTAAACCTTCTGACCATTTATTTGTATGGTTATCGTTCATCCATGCAGTTAGCATATTCTCTATATCCTGATTGGCCCTTTCAACTGAGCCTTGTGTTTGACTATGCCGAGGCTTTCCATGAACTATCTTAACATCTTTCCACATAGCGCATATTTCGGATATAACTTGATTACTGAATTCTCTACCATTATCTGATTGCAATATTGCTGGAGCACCAAATGTTAAAAATATTGGAAGAACGTGATACGCTACTTCTTCCGCCATCTTAGTTTTCAAAGGTCGTAGCTGGACAAACTTAGTTAAATGATCTTGATACGCCATTATGAACTTATATTCGCCATCTCTGTTTGACTGCAGATCTATCAGATCAACTTGACATCTTGAGTTTAACTCAGAACTGATCATTGGTTTCACAACAATACCTTTCCTAGGTGCACTGTGTTTCATTTGACACTGTTTGCATAAATTTAAATACAACATTACAACTTCATATGTAATATTTTTGTATTTATTTTGCAACTCTTTAAGCATACGTGTTCTTCCTCCGTGGCCTATTCTGGTGTGAGTTTCATATAGTATACTGAACAATTCCTCATTGGTAACATAATACTGTATATTCCTTTCTCCTGGTTTTAATGGTACAATTAACTTCTCTTCATCATTAATTTTTAAAACGTCAAAACGTTTTAATCGTCTGTAATCCAAAGGTGTGTTGCACTTAGTTTTAGCAGAAACCACTTCAGAAAGTATTTTAGAGTATTTTTCTTGAGAAAAATAAAAACAATTGTCTTCTCGTTTACCCGCAATTAATGCATTTAACTTTTCAAGAAAAAGATCACGATTCACTGCAGTATCCATTCTGTATAAATTAGGGTATCGGAAAAAAAATTATGAAAACGTTGCTCTCACCATCAAACCTTGCCTAACACTGACAAAGCTGACTGACTCCAAGCAGAACAAAGGATTTGGCGGGAAACAGCCAGTCGCCTCTTTGTCTGCTCCTCTCTTTTCGACCTCCACCAAAGCATATCTGTGATTGTCGACATACACCGGTGAGGGTCCGAATGTACAAGAATGTAATGAAATATTCGATCTTTCACCGACGTATTTGGTGTTTGTTGACATTCACCGGTGAAAGTCGACATTCTCCAATTTCGGTCTTTCACGGTAACACACACACACACACACACATATATATATATATATATATATATTATATATTAGAATGAAAATTTTAATTTTAAAAATCCACATATACGCGTCCACATATAATTTTTAAATTAATTTTTTTTTATGCTTTTACTACTTTCTCAAATACTGCTTCTATCTCATTTATTATCCTAAAAGAAAAAAAAAAGAATAAGAAGGAAAAACTTCAGCAAGTATAAATGAAGATACATTTAAAATGTATGTATATAGATACATAGATATATATATAATTTACGAATCAGTTTTAATAGGAAGTTTACATACATAAACGTTTTACTTTTCAGTATTTTAAAGTAATCTCTGACCTGTAAATATGCATTTAATTTGTTTATATGCAGTTAAATAGTAAATATTTTGATTTTTTTTTTTATTTCCCTTTTAAACATCTGACAATATTCTGTAGGTAAGTATGTCTCTGGAGCTTCTAAATTATCTTTAGATATGTTTTGGATATGTCTTAATTTTCAAAATTTCTTTAGGAATATTATCTAATTAAACAAAAACATTAATTTTGTGGCTTTTGCTTCAAATATCAAATGTTTTTCGTCATCCACTGTAGCTTTTACTGTAACATTTCAATTACTAAACTTTTAATGATATTTTTATTGTTATTTAACTCTTATTAAGAGTAATGTATTTTTTTATTTTTGTTGTTGTTGTTGTTCTTTAAGTGAATGTTTGCACAAACATTCAATCTTTAATCATCGGAGCAAATCTGTATTTCGTATTTAAGTGCAAATTGCCTAAAATTTAGTAAATGCATACTCTTTTCTATTAATGTGAATGGCCGTTAGACGTAAATTCCAGACCGATTAACCACTGCCTAGCTCTAGTACTCCCATTCAACCTGAACCTTGTACTAATAGAGCATCAAAATTTGAGGTTAAAATACATATGAGTTCTATTTCAGTTCTTCAATTCATTCTGACACTTTCCGCTTCTTGAAATATTTATCTGATACAATTTAAAAAATAAATAAAATTTAATGCCATTTTTATTAAAAAGGGTAACTGCTCCACTTTGAAGATATTTTCCGGCAATTTGCTGTGTAATTTTGTTATTTTTAGTGACTGTAAATATACCAGTACCAGTAATAATACCAGTAATCAGTACCTAAATAATTCTCTTTCCATATTACTGTACAGCAAAAAATACTAATTTTGAAATATTTTTATACTCAAAAATTTTTTCTATAGAGCTTAAATGCGCCATTAGTGGAAAATTTAGAAACGAGACGTTAACGCATTTTCTGTTCCAGTTGTTGACATCTTTGAATATATTCTGAAAAGACCGAAAAAAATGCAAAGTGATTGAAAACGTGCATTTAATTGACAAAGGTTGTTTTTTGTTTCATTAATGCGTTAAAAACGGAAAAACAGGAAAATTTGTATAAAAAATTTAACTCAAATAATCATTGGGATATTTTACGCTTTTAAAAACACGGTGTTTTGCTTAAAGTGTTAAAAAGGCTTAACACAAAGGAAAATGCAGCCATTAGATTATAATTGCAGCCTTAATGTCTTAATGTATTTGAATATTTTAGTGTAGCCCTGTAAATCTGAAGGTTAGTCATATTACAAAATATTATGTTACAATATTAACAATGCATAAAAAATTCTTTATGATTTTTACAGTACTATTTAAATGTAATTTTTAAAGATGTATCTCTTAAAACGCAATTTAATGGCTTTTTTTTTTTTTTTTTTGGTTTTCCCTGCACATAAACTAGTTGTACAGGACATATTAATGCCATTTTAAATAGGAAACATTCCATAGTGAACATGACTAATATATAAAATTTTTGGACAGACAAATACACAAATTGAAATCATTTTCACACATAACAATTCATTGAAAGTGCTAAAAACGTTTAATCTAAACGAAAGTGCAATTCCAGCAAATTTTTATTAATATCTCTTAAAAGGAACTAAATATTTTTGTGTGTCCCTGTAAATCTAATGCTCATCATACAATATTCTATAGCAAGCATTCTTTTGTGCATGTGAATAACATATTTCAATTTCATTAACCTTTGTGTGAAAAGTAAAGTTATTAAAATTTGGCTTATAGAAATACTTCTCATAGAACGCAATGCTTTGGAATACTTTCGAGTGTCCTTGTTCTCAAACCAGTGATGGTATTTACGCCATTTTACTTAAGAAACATTCAAGAGTGAACTGGAAAGACATATTCCAATTCTATTAAGATTTGTCACAAGTAAAGGTATTAAAATATGATTTATAGAAATACTTTTTCCTCACAGTGCTCTGGAAAACTTTTGAGTGTCCCTGTACACAAAACGGCAAATTTAAAACAAAATCTATAGGTATTTAAGGGATTTAGACCATGGACAGACAGACAGACGGACAGGTAGACTAACAGACAGACACATACACAAATTGAAATCTAATTCACTCTTAAAAATTTTCAAAAAATGTCAAAAATACTTAATATAAACGAAAGTGCAATTCCAGCAAACTTTTATTAATATTTCCTAAAGTAACTGAATATTTTTGTGTGGTCCTGTAAAGTTACTGCCAATCATGCCATATTCTATAGAAACCGATCTTTTGTGCATATTAATAATATACTTCAATTTCATTAAGTTTTGTGCAAAGTAAAGTTATTAAAATTTGGTTTATAGAAATACCTCTCATAGAATACAATGCTTTGGAATACTTTCGGATGTCCTGTACACAAACCAGTGCTGGTAATTATTCCATTTTACATAAGAAACCTCCAATAGTGAACTTGAATAACATATTTCAATTTCATTAAGATTTGTGTACAGCAAATGTATTAAATGCTTTAATACCTCCCATAGAACACAATGCTTTGGAATACTTTCGGGTGTCCCTGTACACAAACCAGCGCTGATATTTATTCCATTTTACATAAGAAACCTTTAATAGTGAACTTGAATAACATATTTCAATTTCATTAAGATTTGTGTTCAGTAAATGTATAAAAAAATGCTTTAATATCTCCCATAGAACACAATGATTTGGAATACTTTCGGCTGTCCTTGTACATAAACCAGTAAAGGTACGGACTCCATTTTCAAAAGGGAACATCCTATAGTGAACTTGAATAACATATATCAGTTTCAGGAAAATCCATAAATATTTACGGGAGGTAGAGCGCGAAAATACAGACGGACAGACAGACAAACCGAAGTCACTAACGCTTTTCAATCTTGTTGGAAATTGTTACAAATTATTCCTAATCCTAATCACAGTGTATATACGCAATCTAACTAGAACGACATACTTCTTATTAGCATGGGCATTAAATTGCCTTGAAAAAAAAAAAAAAAAAAAAAAAAAAGGGGGGGGGGTTATATAAGCTTAACGATAACATTTATTTCAAGTATTTTGATAATTTTCACAGTAATATATAAACAAAAATAAAAAATAAAAACTGTAATAAAATATCATTCACGAAAATTTAACAATAGATTAATTAGTTAATATTTAGTACTAAAATCTTGTGAAAAAAAATTAAGAATCTTGATATCACAGTGAGAAAGTCAAGTAATGTTTTCAAATGTTTTAAAAGTAGATGATTTTGGCATGTTTTGTTGAATGAATTGGTAAAACTTTTCAAACTCGTATTACAGTTTATAATGCAATTTGAATATACATTTCTTTACTCATTACTAGCATTATAATAAATATAGAGATTCTACCAGAAGATCTACTGTAAAGCAAAAAATTGTTTTAATGGAATTGGACTTTGAGCTATATATATATATATGTATATATATATATATAACTTAATTAATCATTGACATTAATTTAAAAAAATCGTATTTAATTTTTTAAAAGTCCAAATTTGACTAATGAAAAACTCACCAGATATTTAAAAGTTAAATTCTCCAGAGGTTAGTGGCAAACTGCTAAATTTTAATTTACAAGAAAGAATATTAAATTAAACTATCAAACTAAAATTGATTGGGATTTTTATTTTAAATTAAGTTTTAAAGTTTTCTCATTATTAAGAATTTATTTCTACTTTTTAATATGCGTTTAAATTTATATATATAAAAAGATAACAATAAATGATTTAATGTAATTTGTAAATAAATGTTTGGATGAATAATGCTTTCGGGGTTTTTTTTCAGAAAATAAGATGAAAATTATAAAGAAAAAATGGTATTTCAATTTAATTTTAAATATCTTCAGAAACAATCAAGAAATTCACTCATACGAATTTTTTAAAAGTATAAATTATAAATAAATAAAAATGTAAAAAGTCTTAATCTGTAGTATATTATTTAATGGAAATATATAAAATAAACGTGCTTTATCTTTTATAAACTTTATTTACTATATGTCATTATTTGATGACTCACCTTTGTGTTTTCCGAGTCATTACTGGAAATTTTCATATGAATTCAATAGTGAATAGTAGACTTAATCTTAGCACCGAAACAGAAAATAAAATACAAAATCCTTATTCATTTTGCATTAATGTTTCTTCAAAAGCTGCTTTATAGAGACGCAATGAATTGAGTTTTATTATAGAAACAGACATGATTATTATTCTACGAATTATTTCACTGTGCAGTGTTTTAGCTTCACAGAAATGACATTTGTACAAATGAAAATTCCTTTGATTTGGATGCAAGTGGTTTTGAAAGAATAATCTTGACAACCTTCAATATTGCTTTCCAATGGTTTTAACTTTATTTCTATTTTTATTATATTTAAATAAATTATCTTAAATATGCTTTGATCACACATTTTTAATTTTATATCATATAACGAAAATTCGAGGTAGATACAAAGTGTTTGGTAAAAACCATGGTCGTGCTCGTCGATCTATGGTTTTCAAATTTTCCGTGGATATCGTATTTTGCAGGAGGAAGATTTATGATAAGACCATAAATTATGAGGAGTATCCATACTTCTATTTTTTTTTACATAAAATTTAATGAAGGTTGAATAACAATTACAGCTTACATAGACATATTACACAAACAAATACATTTTGAAGACTGATCTTTTTTAGCATGAACACAAGTATAGGGAGTTACACAGATCATTGATTGGTCTACACGTTTACTGGTACATGTATAATTGTGTGACGTCACTTACCAAAAGACCAATAGATTAACATTCCGGAACACAGTGATATATAGACACCACAACTCTCCCCCACTTACAAGGAAAATATCAATCAGTAAAATTGCTGTTGAAACTAAATGAAGCTTAAATTAAAGAGCATGGTTAAAAACATAGGTAAAGTGCAAATTTGCTGCAGCAACACCCATGGGGGCCAGGTATGACCCCCTAATAATTTTAGTTATTTCTATAAAAACCATGGTAATAGAATATCTATAGCTTCAGTATAAAAACTAACAAAACACGGATTCTTGTAAGAACGGGTGGTGCAGTGGTAGCGTGCTTGACTTGTGGTACGGAAAACCTGAGAACGAGTTCCCGCAAAGGCGTTTTATATATTTTTTTTTTTAACTTTTTTAATTAAATTTAATTATTAATTTAAGAGAAAATATTTTATGTATTAGGAAGATTTTTTTTTTCAGTATTCTAATTAATAAAGTATTAGTCTACATTAAATACAGGGACATCTAAGAGAATCCAGATGCATTATGTTTATGGAAAGTTTTCTGATAAGTACAGTGTAACATCTGCAAGCGACCCTAAACAAAATGGAGTGAACACATTTTTTATTGCTTAAAAACATGTTTTCTGTAGATTGTAGTGTGGAAATCATTCATCATTCGTGTACAAAAGTGCCCAAAGTATTTAGTTATACTGGGGCTGTACATCGAAATTCCTGGAAGTTTATTTAATTTTGTATTAGGTTTTTTTTTTTTTTTTTTTTTCATATAAAACTAAATTTATGTAAATAATGTGATGTATATATAGTTTGTAGACAGTATACAGCGCTACTCAAAATTAAACTAAGCGCTCTTTTGTATTGAATGTAATTGAGAGATGTGCTTTGCTGCATTTTACTAAATTTTCACATCCATACAATAAGCAAAGTGTATTTTTATGTTTTATTTTTAAATATTTTTTAAAATATTTTATTTGTTTATTTATTTATTTTGTATAATATCACGTTTGGAAGTGCTCTGAATATGAAAATCTACAAACAGCTACATAATATTCACATTTAGTATTTTGATGTTTGTATTATTGAGAAATTTCTAGGTAAATTAATACGAGTAACAGCCTTATTTTTTATTTCAATGAATGTAGGAATTATAATGGAACAAGGGGTTGGGGAACAAGGGGCCCGTCACGCAGATTAATATGCAAATAGAACATTTCCTAAACTTCATTTAGATTATTTTTAAAAAAGATGTTGAACTTTATTATCTTAGTGTACTTATCTTACAAATTAATTTTCAATCTATCCTTATAGTATTGAAATCCAGTGAAATAGAAAGTGGTTTGATTGACACACCAGATTATTTAATTAATAGTCCTACTATATATTTTTCCTATTATAGCTCGATGAAGTAAAGCTTTAACAAAATATTATTTATATGTCCAGGTTTAATAATAAAATTCTGATTTTAAAATGAATTAATTTCTCATTTAAAATTGTCTGTAAGAGACTATCATAATAGCATGAGATATTTAATTTTATTCTTTCCTTCTATTTTATTCTGCGTATAAAATCAATGAAAGTTTTCCAAAGCTATTCACAAAGAAAAAACAAAGATAGCATTTCTTTTTTTTTTCCCCTATATTTAATTTCTTATGGCCTTTTAAATCTTCTTTGCAATAAATAAAAGTTTTCGTGTTCACATAATTTTCAGCGTTCTACATAATTTATTCAAAACTTAGAAAGAATTTCATTGTTTCATCTTTTCATATGACAGAATTTATAATTGAAATTTTCGTTCCTAATAAGTGTAAAATTTAACTGGAATAATATCGGATATAAATCTTGTTCTGGTTCAAAGGTTCAAATGCATATTTATGTAAAAGATGTTGTTGCAAATATTTTCTCAGTTTTGCCATTAATTGACCAAACGAAACGTAGAGGAATTATTTAAATAATCAAAATTATTCATTAGTACTTCGATATTACGAGCTTTCTTTAGACATTTTAAAATTACGGTTATATTTTAGCAATATTGCAAAATATCTGAAAAATGATATTTCATGAGAAACTGAAAAATTCTTTGTTAATAATAAAGATATGTTTCTGATTACAAGATTTTGAATTTTTCGAATTTTGTGAATGTCCTCAAATGATGTATTATCAGATTGCATTATGAAAATATCATGAATAATTAAGATTAGAAAAACTTTTTAATGCATAAGTTGTTTGTCATTAAAACAATATTGTTTGAACTCCTCTATGATAATAATAATAATAATTTATTGCTTTACAAGCAACATTTTAGAAAATGCATTTTTTTAGACATATTTTAGTTTTACTTTTAATTTTGTTGTTGTTGTTAAAAATGAAAAATAATTGCATGGTTTAACCATTAATTTTAAATAAATTCACGAAGGTTTTTTTTTTTTTTTTTTTTTTTTTTAACATTCCTATTAAAATTTCATTCTTCGTAAGTGATTAACGATAAACATTTTTCCTGGTTTACTATTACTGTTACAGTAATATTTTTCTTTCCATTACCGAATGATTTGTTACAAATATTTATTATTGTGTACTCTTGTTCGAAATTTTATCCTACATAATCTATATAGGATAAAATTTCGAAACTTTATCCCATATATCCTGTTCGAAATTTTATCCTACATTTTAAATTGTGAAAATACGGTATGACATTAGGAAAGCCTGCTTAAAGCATGTACAAATTACAAGATTTTCGATGATTTGCAGCAACAGTTTATTGGCACTAATCTATGTCGAGTACATATACATACACTTAAACTAAATTCTGTGCATTATTTCTTGAGCTCTGGCTGCCACAAAATGTTGGTCACGTACACACAAAGACAGGCAGACATGCACTTTCCAAAAATGACCAATCGTAATTTGAAACTCTTAAAACGTATAAGTCTATCAAAAACTGAAAATAAAAAATGTTTTGAAACAAATATATATATATATATGTGTGTGTGTGTGCGTGTGTGTGTGTGTGTGTGCGTGTGTGTGTGTGTGTGTGCGTGTGTGTGTGTGTGTGTGTGTGTGTGCATATGTATATGTATATTTTATTGAATATACAAAAACGTAAATATCAAATTGGCTGATAGTTCCTTTGCTACATAATTGCACAAAACATGAGATATGAAAGAACTATTTAAAATACATAATAATCTCATTCAATTTGGTTTCATATTGGTCAACAGGTGACACTGCTATAATTCATCTTTCTTCCTGTATGAAAGATTGTTTCTTAACTTTTACGGCGTATAAATGCACCAAACATGATATGAGAGATGTACATTGGGGAAAAGAATGCTGTCAAATATTTGGGTGCACATAGGCCGACAGTGTGCTACTAGTCACTTTTTGCGATTTTATGTATGACTACATCACAGCATGTTTTGATTAAAATTGCGCCAAAATGCCTATGCAAAACCACTATTGTTAGAAACTACGACTAAATATTTGTTCATGTTAAGCAGTTAAGTTGCACTATTATATAGAGTAAGACAGAAGAAAGTTTTGAAATGGCTATAACATAGTATGGTCTTTTGTGCATTTTATTGTAAAGGCAGATAACCCGCTTCTAATCAAAAGTTATTTTATTACCGTTTGACGAAAATTAAAAATGCACATAAGATTGCGACGATATTTATGCAAAATATTTTTCTTCCATAAGTTAGAAAAGTTATTATTATTATTATTATTATTTTTAATAACATTTATAGAAAAAAATATTATTTTATCCTCAGTAATATATTATAGTTTTAAAAAAATAAAACTCTATATTTTATTCTTTTTTCATCGTAAAAATATTTCAGAGTTAACAAGAGATATAGAATTTTGTCGAGTTATTTAGAAATAAACGCAATTGAAGTTGTACTTGACATTTCCTATAAACTTTGATTACTCCCCTTTGGCTGCATGAGTTTTTTTTTTTTTTTTTTTTTTTCAATCTCATTTTCAGTAATCCTGCAGCAGCTGTTTTAGAAATGCACAAGCAAAAAATAACACAAAAAATAAATTGTTATTGTCATTTTGATTTTTTTTTTTTTTTTTTTTTTTTGATGGCTTGTAGTTTTTGGACAAAATACTTTTCGAATGTAATGTTGAGATATTACTTGTATGAAGATACAATTTTGAAAGATTCTTAAATACAGCTGTAAACTTCTTGTAAATTGGCAATGTATTTTCCATGAACTTGATAAACTCGATTGTAATAAAATTATAAGTTTTTTCGTTTTGTTTTTCTTGTGTTACTTTCCATAGTTGTAAATGGACTTACTTTAGATTAAAAATGATTGACTTATTCCTAACACATGACGCACTCTACACTTGTAATATATGTAATCAATGAATAGATTGACTTCTTTTGATTTAATAGTATTTAATAATATAGTAAAATGAGACTATGTGCATAAGGAATATTTACTACTAAAGAATATTGATTGATTCTTATCTAACGTTTTAAATCTTAACATTTGCCAGGCAGCACCCGCAAAATATGTCTTATCATTCCATAACTCGTCTGACTTGAGTACGCGATTCCTTTCAAATACATTTGGCAAATAAAATTTTTTGGATTTTCGACAATCCAAACATGATTGTTACATTCTGGAAGTTATCCAACCACGTAATAATGTTTTCATATTGGTGTGCGTGAAATTGCGTAAAAGCGGTCGCTATATCCGCAAACGTTATGGTCACTTTATTATTTGCACACAAATCATTTTCAATTGTGTTAGTAATTTTGTTATTATTTGAAATATTATTGCACTGCATTGGGCAGGGCACAAAACACGTTTTCAAGCTTAAATCTGCTTCAAATTGTATTAGAAAAGCGATTTTTGGTGTGTAGGCTTATACGTATCCAACACGTAGTATAAAGGAATTTTACGAAATTCCCGCTCCCCTTCCCACTCTCTAAGAGCGGAGGGCAAAAACATGTTTTCAAACATAACTTTGCACCAAAATATTTCAAGAAGGCAATTTTTTGATATGTCGGTTAGTTATGTGTATGCAACACACACTATAAAGGAATTTGATGCAAATAATCCAAATTTGTGGGAAAAAAAAATAAATAAATGTAGTAATTATCAGTTTTCATATTTTTTATTTACTTATTTATTGTTATTTTCGTATGTTATTTATTTCGTTATTTTTTTATTTAAGGAGTATGTTTGTGTTTAGTTTACAATGTAATTTTCGAAAATAAATTCCACATAGAAAAAAAAATAGCTATTTCATTTTAATAAAAATTGGGCTTAAAATTTATTCTGCATATTATATAATTAACATAGTTCCATGGTTTTTCAAAAATCTAGAAAAAATGGTACGTGGCATGTTCGGGAAGTAAATTCCGTTTTCATTTTCTCTGTAGTGCTACTGATAGCATGCCGATCATGCAATCTAGTTTTTCTTTTCCTATGTCTACGATAATATTTAAAAACATTTTTTAATAATTTTCTTCATCAGTTATCTTCCAAAATGCTAATATATTCTTGAGACTTTTCAGCATTTGCATTTTTTAGTCTTTAGTACATATACCCAGGGGGGAACAATGAACTTACTTTTTCAAAACCACTTCGGCAACACCGGATGATATTTTTACTGAACATAGAGGAATTACAGCCATGGTAGATTTTACATGCGCCAGCCATCATTAATGTACACGATTTTCTTTGGTCGACTCAATTATCAAACTTAATATTTAATATTCTGTTAATATTTTCTTTTATTTAATTATAAGTTTTTCTCGTAATTAATCATAGACTATTGAACAACTTCTGATATTTTTATAAGGTCTAAAAGAAACTAACAATTAAAACACTTTCATTTTAAATTATACGATTTTAGCCTTTTCCTATATCAAATGTCCATATAAGGGTTAAACATCACCTTTAATGCTATATTTTGTATCAAGTCATAAAAGATTTATCACTTTAAAGTAGTTTTTATTATATTTATTACATTTTTTTATCTTTTTATCTATATTCAAAAATCTATGTAAGTGTTAGACATCATAAGTAATACATATCGTTGAATTAAATCTTTCCAGTTTTTATGCAAACTTATATATTTTAAATTTTCATTTAAAACTTGCTTAATAATATTTCATTAAAAATTTACTTTAATTTTTAAAATTTCCATAAACTTATCTATTTATATTGTTCCAGTCTCAGCTAATTTACTGATAATTTGTTAAGCGAAATTTAAATATTAGTTACAAAATGATTCCTTTCAATAAAAGAATCTATTCTTAGATTTAAAAAGAAAGTTCGTCTTTTAATCTCTCATTTTAAAACCCCTTCTGTGATTTTTAAAACAAATACTTCTGAATTCAACTTTTTTACTTCTCATTAGTTAATTCACAAGAACATTCTAATCATTTCTTTCACTGAACGTCAGGTGCAAACAATCTCACTTATGTAGAATTCTTTTATTCAAACAAAGTTTAAAACTTTGTTGATTTATTTGCTTTTTTCATCTGGGAAAAGAACTTTTATAAAACGCTACCCTTTGTAAATGCGTCTTTTCCTTTCAATCCATTGACTCTTTCTTTTCATGCAGTTAATTTAATTTTACTTCTAAAAGAAATAAAATGTGATTTATACATAGATATGAGCTAGAGGGAGGAGGTTTCTCTTTCAGTTTTAAAATTTCAACGTTTAATTAAAATCTGATACTTTAATTTTTTTATGTTTTTCATTTAGGATATTTACTTTATATATATATATATATAACCTTACTGCAAATTAAACACATGGTTTTCTGAATAAAGAAAAATTTCAGGTAAAAACTTTTTTTTTTTTTAATACTAAAACATTATAAATAAGGTTTTTTTGCACGAAATTAATTAATTAATTATTATTATTATTATTATTATTATTTGAAAATATTTTTACGATATTTTAGTATGTAATAAAATAAAATAATAATAATTATTATTATTATTTTAAAGCAATAAAAAAAAAAAAAAAAAAAAAAAAAAAAAAAGACAATTATATCTTATATTATATTTGCCAACATTTTAATTTATTCCGGAGTATTTTCAGCCCCGCCTTTCTTTCATGCCACTTTATTTTTAGAGTATTTTTTTTTCAACATATAGCTATGATAAAGTAAGAAAAATTTACTCTAAAAAAAGTGATAGGGAATAAAGTGCTCCGAAATAAATTAAAATTTTGGCTATTGTACTTATATGTTCTAAAGAAAATTACAAATCAGATTTTTTTAATGCATTAAATGTTTACTAATGATTTTTATTAAAAATCATTAGTAAATTGGATTATTGTGGTTATGGTTATTATTATTATAGGTATTATATATTATAAGTATAATAATAGGTAATAATAATAGTAGATAATAGATATATATTTTTAGATATATATAATAGATATATATAGATATATATTATATATTTTTATATTATATATATAAGAATAATAGATATTATATTATATATAATTCCGATATTAAATTATAGATAGTATGTTATGGATATTATGGTGATTGGATGTATTTTTTACTTTTTTGCCCGCTTAACAAATCGGAATTATTTTTACAATCATGCAAAATAAATAAATAGTTTTCGACTTTTGTATTTAATGTCAATAATTTATATATGAGCCTTTCTCAGTAATCGAAGAAATAACACAAAGCAAATGTTTTACATTTAAGATGAAGATACTGCAATATAGTATGAAGAATGTCCACTCTTGCCAGATCTGGTGGATTTTCTTTTTCTTTTTCTTTTTCTTTTTCTTTTCTTTCTTTCTTTTTTTTTTTTTTTTTTCTTTTTTAATAATCATCAGTATTTTTTAATTGTAACGTTTAATTACTCACTTCAAAGATTGTTAGTCTATTATGTATACGAAATATCACTTCACAAAATTATTGGTGACTAGCAGGCTACGCTCGCTTCGCTGGTCACTATATTTAAATGATTTTTCAATAGAATTATTATATATATACATATTGCATTATATATAAAAAAAAAAATACCTGCATTGAAATCGCTTTAAACCTTGCTTCGTGTACCTGCAGCCTGCGTCAGGTCTTTTGTCAACCGCACTGCATCGGGTCCAGGTTACCACTGCCTGCAGTAAGGTCTTTTCCGGGTACTTCAATTTGGGTATTTATCGACGGAAGGTAGATTGGTAATTATTTAGGAACTACGATTTGAAAGATGACTGTATCTCAGCATTTATTAAATATTTAAATTACATTATTCAGTAGCAAATCTTTCATTATTCGCGTGAAAATATATTTTTTATTTATTTATTTATTTTATTTTATTTTTTGTCAAAAAAAAAAAAAAAAGAACTGGAAAACTTTTCTGACAACAATTAAATTTAAAATTAATATTTAAATGGATAATTTGAAAGCTATTATAAAGAAATTATCTTCATATTTTAATTTTTAAAAAATCAGAAATCTAACAAATATTTGAAGAAACTCGAATGTTGTTCTCGAATGCTTTCAAAAATATTTTGATTACTTAAAATGTTTCATCTCTTGCCAAAAGTGAAACATCTATATTTTTCTTTAAAATTTACTTATTGATGAAACGTTTATATTTTTATAATCATGTCTCTTCAAGAATAAATATTTATTTTATATTTTATGATTTTTAGGGCTCCAGAGTATTTTTTTTCCACTTAAATTTTTATTTTATGCGTTTTAGTAACTAAAAGAAAACTTAAAAAAAAAAAAAAAAAAAAAAAAACCTAATCAGAATTTCTTAGGATACTGTTTAGACAGTGAAATGTTTCCTTTTACAATTAACATCTTATCTATTAATTATCTGCAAGAGAAGTATCGAACCGGCCACCGAGTATCGAACACACGACCATCGCATTAACAACTTGATACTTTAGCCGACTAAGCCATTGACCGGCATAACGGAATCTTCACATTTACTTCAAAATGGAAACGCCTTGTTTTTTAGTGTGACACGGAATCACTATAGCAAAATCAAATTTCAATAAAACAAAAACTTCTAATGAAAAGAAAACTGATCAAAAATTCGAAAATCGGGCTTCAATGTGCATCAGGAGAGGTCATTACGAACCTCCTTGCAAATTTGTGTAGCTCTGTGTTCTGCCGCTTTCCTAAAAAGCTCCGGACATACATACACACTGGCATGCACACACACACACACACACACACAAATATCTTATTTTATAGAAGATTATTGAATAAAAAATCCGGCAGATCTGGCAACACTGAGAATGTCGCTTCAAATTCAATCCCACATTATTTAATTGCCTTGGACACAAAGGCTCTATTATTATATAAAAGTATTTATTTTAATAACATCGTAAAAACAGTCAAATGTCTCCATATAATTAAAAAATAGCATTTTGTGCATTACACTTTCCATTTTACAAAGTTCATAAATATATAATTATACATATATATATATGTATTTTTTATTGTAATATATGCAAAGCGTTGTTCGATCTCTGACTATCCAGGAAATCTAAAGAGATCTGTAACGATTTGGTATAGTTTAAAACTATATCAAAACAGTTTTATCTATTTACGAAATATACAATAACATATTAAATGGGAATCAATATACATATGTATTTAAGGGATTCATTGTGGATTATTATTATCATTATTTTTAAATGTATAAATGAATCACTGTTATGCAGATCCTCTTTTCATAAATAATTTTAAAAAGGGGATCGGGGTGTGTGTGTGTGTGTGTGTACGGAATAGACATTTTCTGATTAATTGCATTGCCTAATACGCATAGTGATGGTGTATAGGCTGGGGCTGATCGTATTTATGAGGAACCGAGAATGACTAGGTGGAATGACCTGATAGGGTGTCTTTCTGAGGGGCCATTGTCCGTATTTACGTACCTTACGAAGAACACTCCAAAAGGTGAGCCCAACTGATGTTCGAACACGATACCTCGCGACTATAGTTTTGATATCAGAAACTCTCGAGCACTGATACAGATCTCATTACGAATGCGTTCTGTGTTATTGGAGCATTTTTTCAATAGATTTTCATTTCTTTTTATGTATTAGAAATTCAGTGAGTTTTCTTCTAAAAGCTTTGAAACTATTTTACCACTATAGTTAAGATGTCGAAATGAAATTTCAGCATTCGAAGAAAAAAAAAAAAAAAGAGTCATCTGTATTCAATTGGATACTAAAGCATTATCTTTAATATTCTATTACTCTTTCTAGAAAATTTTCTATTCTTTCTAGACAATTTTCAATGTTAATAATACTTTTCTATTGTTAATTTTTCTTAGAAGACTTTATGCATAGGAACAAATATTTCTTTGATGATTCTTTTCTTGTATTCTATTTGTAACACTGATTTTTTTACTCTTTCTTCATCTGAATTCAGTTTGTAAGACTAATTTGTCTAACTCAGAAATTGTTTTAAACTATTTGTTTTTACCATTATTTTGAATTTATTATTTTAATTTTTTAAATACAGTAAAAATGTTATTTCTAATATCTTTATAGATTTGGTTTCGGTAGTCAAATATTGTCTTTGCGGATTTAATATGAATATAAAAAAGAATTAAACACGAATAACGATAGAGCAATCAACATGAGCACTTTGAATCAATTTCAATGTAGGCTTATTATTTTCATAAATGCAAACTGTGATGTAAATTATCACATATTATAAAATTCGTTTTCTCTCCAAAGGATAAGCAAATATTCTAAATGAATAAATAAATTTATAAAACAAATTATTTAACTTTAAAACCATGTTAAATATAATAAAATGACTTATTTAACTTATGAATAATAAATTAAATTTATACGCAATCATTGTACTTGTTCTAAATTGTTACATTTACTCTTTTCCTCTCACAATGAATCTGTTTTTTCAAGGTAACAGAAGCGAAATCTTTTATCAATTCCCGTTATTTCTAAAACGTAATATAATTTCTTATATGGTTTTTAATAAAATATGTTTTGATTTAATATTTCACTTTTATTTCGTGAATGCAGACGGTCGTAATACAGCTTTCTTTTATTCTGCATTGTAATGCATCTTTATGTGTCTTATTATCACGATTGTCCCAATATCCACATTAAATAATTAGTCCAAAAAAAAAAAAAAAAATCTGCTTATCTTGATGCTTCACACTAAGGCTCCTATATATACGAGCTGGCGCATCAGGCATTTTGTTGCCTTAGGGTTGCCACGTGTACCCAGTGCGTTTCTCTGATAAACAAACGACAAACTTTTTTTTTTTTTTTTTTTTTTTTTTTTATCGTTTTACGTTACTTTAAAGTAACTTGTTTTATTATATTTCAAAATTTTAGCTACGTAAACTATGATATGGAAATTTGTTTAGCGATAAACTGCTATAATCATTCAAGAAGTGAATATAAAGTGTTCACAGACCTTCTATTACTGTGTATTTGAGTTTTGACGACATTTTGTGAAAGAAAGAGAAATTGCCCTAACAACACATCTTACCCCAGTACATCCATAGGATATCCTCAGAATAAAATGACATCCTGAGAATGTAGTGTGAAAAAAATGTGTTTTTAGGAATATTATTGTTGCTTATTGCTCTTATCTTGACCGGATCAAGATTTCTTAAAATCATTAAGGAAGCGATAAGGACGCCAAGCGGGAATGCTGTCCTCTTCGGAGGCAAAAAAATGGGGGTGATGTGCCGGCCTATTATTTTATTTAGGGGCTCTACTTCACACAAACTAAACTTGGCGAAGGTATGCCAATTGTCCAAAACCCATTGCCAGTGTATTTCTGGTAGCTTTTTCAAAAATTGCATAGGGATATTCGTAGTTGAAACATCAGCCATATACCTATTACCACCACCAACCTATTCCTAGATTCTTTGAACTTGTCTAATGTAAAATGTAAATTCCAATGATTATCATTTTTCTCAGTCATCTAGGTGCACTCCATTTCAAAATGTAGTCTTGTCATTTTTCGTCTCGTAGTTGTTTATTCACATAGTAAAAGTCGCGTGTGTACTATATCTCGGAATTTGGACATTTTATATTCAACAATGTAGGGAATCTAGGGTAATATTATAAAATTTAACCCGTATAATATAGCCAATGTTCAGTAAATATGAAATTTCTTCTACTATCTCCTTTGTAAATTATTAGCATCGAAGCACTATTTTTTTTTTTTTTTTTTTTTTTTTGCTTATCGGCCAAAACACGAACCGTACAAAACCAAAACTTCATACTTAGGAGACTTTATGTTCAGTATTTAGCTGTTATCCATGCAGTAGTTTTTACATAGGAGGAGCCTTAGGATTTCCTTTTTAATTTGAATTTTCCGGTACGTAACACATTTAATTAATTCCCTAAATAGTAACTTTTTGTAGAAATTCCAGCAAATGTCACAAATGGAAGACAACGAAATAATTCTAATGGAAACGGAATAACAAGTTAGTGATAATGGTGTGAACCCGTAATAACTGTGATTCAATAGTCGTATAAATTCGTTTCATTTCATTTCTTTTTTTTTTTTTTTTTTTTTTTTTTAAAGAGAAGACATTTGTTTTTTAATTATAAAAATGTAGTTTAATATTATTTCTTTATGTTATAATATTTCGTAAAAACACCGTTAACATCCACTTTCCCTCTCACTTTGCAAAATTTATATAGTAATATTTTTTTTTTTCCTCTCTAATAAGTTTTCATTTTAAGACCTACTAAAAAGAATAACATGCGCAACATTTTGTTTGTTGTTAGTGGAATTACACATATAAACATGCCACTCTTCCGATCGTCTGAAAATATTTCCAAAGGTTGCGAATAGCTTCACTGATATACACAGTATGAAAAATTATCTATAAAATAAAGTTTTTGGAATGTGAAGTTTTATTTTAATATGTACATGCAACCTTTACTTTATTAGATGAGCTGAAGCTGTTTTTATTTATAATGTTAAACAACATGAATAAAACTTGGTAAGCTCATAGTTTTCTGCACTCAACATTAGTATTTTGCTGCATTTTTTACAATATAACGATGACATGCTATCTTACGATTTTTTATATTTCGTCTTTCATAACTAGTTTGTAATTAAAAACATTTTATGTTATGAAATATCTGCTCGCTATGTTATCTGAAAAGGACAGTGAATTTGTAAACTATAATGATGATTTGTTGGATTTCAGGAAGACGTAAATCCAAGCAATTTGGAAATCCTCTTTAACTCTATCATACGAAGTGGTATTGTATTGTAATTAGAAAGTTCTTATCGTAATTAAAAATAATCGATATATCTAAATAAAATTTATTGTATATATTGATCGAATAAAGTAATATTATATAGTAAATTATAGTTATTAATGTAGAATTTTTTTTTTCTTTTCTTTTTCTTTCTTTCGTTACTTTTTCTTTTTTTTTTTTTTTTTTTTTTTTTTTTTTTTGTTGTTGTTGTTTTGTTTCAGTAAATAAATTATTATATCTGAAAATTTATTTTAATTTAGAGTTAGCCACGATTGACAGCCACTTTTGCACAACTTAATTATAGCCGATTAGACTCTTAGCTTAGTCTCTACATTTTCACCTATTTTTTTCTAATTATATTAAGTTTTATTTATAAGAAACAACGCACAAAAGCAAAGATTTATTTAAAATATAACTTTTTATTAGCTATTTACATAAAAGCTAATACTTATATAAAAACTAACTTAAAAAAAAAAAAATATATATATAAAAAATTTTAAGCAAAGCGAATTCACATATATTAATAATTCTACACACTTACCGTATGGAGCAAAATGGTATTTTTGCTGTATATATATATATATATATTTTTTTCTTTTTTTTTTCACATCTTGAAATCTTTTATTTATTTTTCACTTTGCAAATAGAGCAATAGTTTATTCTTGTTTAACTAGTACTAGTGTGAGAGAAATTTGTTGCAGATGTGAGATTATTATTTATTGCTCACCACCCCTCCCCTTCAACTTTTGAATAACCTAAAATCAATAAATATTTTACTTCTGTCCAGGTACTAAAACCCCACAAATCTGCCGTAAAAAAAAAAAAAAAAAAATCAGTTTTCTTTTTCTCTTATTTGTGTTTTATGCATTGCGAGGAAAAAAGTCAAAGATAATTTAAGGCAAAATGGCCTGTAATTATTATTATTTTTTTCATTTGTCACTTATTTATTTATTTATTTTTTTTTTTTTACCTAGCCAAGACGTGGCGATTGACATGTGAATTTTTTCAGGTCTATAAATTACATCAATCTGATTCTACAATAATTGCTTATGTCAAAAAATACTGGTAGAAATGTATAATTATGCATGGTAACTATACAAAGAAATCTCAAGAGTAACAAATAAAAACTAAGTTTATACCTCGATTGTTTTGTAGTAATATTAAAATATTACGATACCTTTAGTATATATATAACTGTTTTAAAAAGGAAAGCATCTATTAGTGAAACATATTACTGAAATATATTTTAGCGTACGAAACTAATTTCAAATTATTACTGTGCTACATGCATAATTTTCCCTTAAACAAAATAACGAATAAAGTTTAAAAGTTAATTAATTTTTAGTCTGCACAATTATTTATTCAGCACCAATAATTAAATACAATTAAGAAACTTTTAATAAATATTTTTTGTTCAAAAAACTTTGTACTTCCTACCATTTCTACGTAGCATAATCGTTTACTTTTAAAACAAAATGAATCTCTATTTTAAAACACGACCTTAAAGCACTCTCTAATATCGTTTAGCTTATTCTTTTAGTCTAAAGAAAGTTTTAAGAAAGCCCTTTTCAAATATTTATGAGAGTTGCTAAAATCAACAGAGAAAAAGACACATTCTTTCTTAACTTAGTTATTCTGATTACGTTTCCTTTAATAGAAATGCTGACTTAAAATTTTTATTGGATTTTAAAACTAAAAAAAAAAAAAAAAAAAAAAAGAGAGAGAGAAAGAAAAAAGAAAGAAAGTAAAAATCTGCAAAGTTATGGAAAATGAGGGAAATTAGAGCAAAACCACTTTAATTAAAATAAAAAAATAAAAAGCTTTTAATCCCTTATCTGAAAAGCAATGAATTTAAAATTCAACTTAAAAGTTTGTTGTTTCACATTTAATCGCACACTAATTAGTAATACTTAAAAAATTATAATTTTTATAAGATAATATTTTATTAATGAATTTCATTTCTTTACTGACATTGTTCAAAAAATCTTTCAGAATATAGGAAATCTCGATTTTCAAATTTAAAAACAATTTTCACGTGCGATATATTAAATAGTTCTTTACATTTAAAAATCTGCTAAATGCACAAGTTTCAGGTATATTAAAAAAATCTGTGAAAATTTATGTTAATTGTTTAATGACTCTATATGTTTAATGACTTCATATTTTAAAATTCTCGAATTGTTATATATATCATAATTTTATTTAAGTTGTTTGGAGAAAACTTGTTTTTAAATGTATTAAAAGAAAGTTTTTGCTTTTTATATACGATATTATATATATATATATATATTAAATTCTTCCGAAATAATAATAACAATTAAAAAGTAAAACTCATAATACGAACTTATGCTGCATTTTACCCTATTCTGTACACCATATTTCAAATATGGTACAACAAGAGGGAAAAAAAGGTTTACTATAAATTATTCAAAAATTTTGCATCACATAAAGTAAATGAATATAGCTTATTAATGTATTACTTTATAAAACTATAACAATTACTATTAAATTCTAAGAGACATAGAAATAAAAAGTTTTAATTATTATTGTATCAGGGTTCTTTACAAAATTAGATAAGTATTCATAAAAAAAGAAAAAAATCTTTCAGAATATAGGAAATCTCGATTTTCAAATTTAAAAACAATTTTCACGTGCGATATATTAAATAGTTCTTTACATTTAAAAATCTGCTAAATGCACAAGTTTCAGGTATATTAAAAAAATCTGTGAAAATTTATGTTAATTGTTTAATGACTCTATATGTTTAATGACTTCATATTTTAAAATTCTCGAATTGTTATATATATCATAATTTTATTTAAGTTGTTTGGAGAAAACTTGTTTTTAAATGTATTAAAAGAAAGTTTTTGCTTTTTATATACGATATTATATATATATATATATATATATATATATATTAAATTCTTCCGAAATAATAATAACAATTAAAAAGTAAAACTCATAATACGAACTTATGCTGCATTTTACCCTATTCTGTACACCATATTTCAAATATGGTACAACAAGAGGGAAAAAAAGGTTTACTATAAATTATTCAAAAATTTTGCATCACATAAAGTAAATGAATATAGCTTATTAATGTATTACTTTATAAAACTATAACAATTACTATTAAATTCTAAGAGACATAGAAATAAAAAGTTTTAATTATTATTGTATCAGGGTTCTTTACAAAATTAGATAAGTATTCATAAAAAAAGAAAAAAAAAATTCTTAAACAAAAAATAACTGTATTTCCAGAGGAAAAAACAGAGGAAAAGAAAGAGGGAAAAAAAATGCACACAGACACACACAAAATAAAATAAATAACATAAATAACATAAAAAAAATAAATAAAATAAAATAAAATAAAGTAAATAAATAAATAAATAAAATAAAAATAAAATACTTAAAAGTAAGATAATTTCAACTAATACCGATAAAAAAAAAATATCTATCTATCTATCTATATATATAAAATAGTTAAAATAAATTCATCGAGGAGCTAGTGAATTAGAGTGGGGCATACGAATCGTCAAAAAAGGCTTACGGCTCTGAAAAACTTAACGATGGTATTCGTGGAAGAACAACAGGCAAAAAAGGAAGTAAAAAAATATAGTAAAAATAAAGGGGGGGGGGGGTTTAATAAATAAATAAATAAAATAAAATAAAAATAAAATACTTAAAAGTAAGATAATTTCAACTAATACCGATAAAAAAAAATATCTATCTATCTATCTATATATATAAAATAGTTAAAATAAATTCATCGAGGAGCTAGTGAATTAGAGTGGGGCATACGAATCGTCAAAAAAGGCTTACGGCTCTGAAAAACTTAACGATGGTATTCGAGGAAGAACAACAGGCAAAAAAGGAAGTAAAAAAATATAGTAAAAATAAAGGGGGGGGGGGTGAGCAACTTGTTTCACAGAGAAAAAAATTAAAACTACAGAAATATCATAAAAAATATGCACATCTACAATTATAAAAACAAAATCAAGGAAATCAACTCACATCAGTCAAAAGAAATGCCTGAAGTTATTATAGGGTTAATGCATGAGAAGCGGTGGTTCATGCTGGTAAATGTGACTTTATAATGCTATAAAATGTAAAGATTATTTAATTAACGTTGAAAAAGTATGTTTTATAAAAGTCGATAAAGAAAAACGTGTAAATGGTAAAAATGGTTCGCCTCCAAGTTTCACTTGAACGAAGACGAGAGAAAGGGCTATATAGAATGATATATATAAAAATACTACCAATTTCACAGTGATGTGCAAACTATTGGACAACGCAGAAGTTACACATGTCCCCCAATTAAAGCAAAGAACTTGCATTATGCTTCTTTAAATCAAATCAAAAAACTTGCATTGAGCTTGATATTTTAATCAAGCCTGTAAGTTTAATCCAAGCCAAGATCATGAGTTGTAGTTTACACTTGTCCATTTGTTTTAGACTTGATAATTCAAACATGAATCAAGTAATATATATTGATGCATACACTATGATTGCCAGAGCATACATGAACTAAATATTACTTATCAAGCTAGCTTTAAACAATGCACAATAGTTTCTTAAGCTACAGCAAAAATTCATGTTATTCCATGGAGAAATTTGTTTTAAAAATGACTCATTTTCTAATGTAATTATTTAAATTCCGTTTTCACATTCGGAAAAATTCTTGTTTTCTAAAAAATTATTTTTTATTTTTTAAAAATTCTTTTTACAGAAAAAAAAAAAAAAAAAATCTATAAATGCAATTGTTTATTTTTTCGCGTTTTCAAAATCAAAAATAAAATATTTGTAAATAAATTTTTTAGAAAACGTATAGAAATTTCGCTGATGAAAACTTTCCTAGTATGAAATGGGAATAAAAAAAAAAAAAAAAAATCTGGAGTGACTCCACTCGACTTTCCGAACATTGAGTAATTAACAGTTTTGTAGATAAAGTAAAGAAAGAGTAGTTGTTAAACAAACAAAAGAGAGAAAACCATAATAGAGTGTTTGAGTATTTTTCTCCATCTATTACACGTTGTTTTATTTAACGCTACTGAACTTTGAGCCCATAGATCATAATGACAAAGAAATTTTCGTTGTGTCCCTGTAAAAACCTATAAATGTTAGATTCGCCAAAATGCTTATAGTTAGTGCAACAGTGATTTATAATACTCATATAAATTTTCAGCTGCATTCAATAAGGCGTTTAGATGCTATCGTACTTTTAAAAATTTAGTCCCATAGGCCATAATAATAAAGAATTTTTCTTTGTGTTCCTGTAAAAAAACTGTAAGTGCTAGATTCACCAAAATCTATACAGTTAGTTCAACTGTGATCTATAACATGTGTACAATTTTTTTGCTCGGATTAATAAGGTGTTTAGACACTATCACATTTTAAAAATTTGTCCCCATAGGCATAATGATAAAGAATTTTTCTTTGTGTCCCTGTAAAAAAACTATAAGTGCTAGATTCTCCAAAATCTATACAGATTGAGTATTTGTGATCTATAATATGTGTATAAAATTTTTGCTCAATTGAATAAGGCGTTTAGATGCTATCGCACTTTTAAGATTTTGCTCCCATAGGCCATAATGATAAAGAATTTTTCTTTGTGTCCCTGTAAAAAAACTATAAGTGCTAGATTCACCAAAATCTATAGGGTTCGTACTATGGTGACTTACAATATGCGTACCAACTTTCAGGTTAATCGAACGAAGCGTTTAGACGCTAGCGTGTTCACCCACAGACATACACACATACACACATACACACACACATACATACATCATCGTAAAAATAGTGAAAACGGACTCAGGGGACCTCAAAACGTATAGAAACATCAAAATCTCGAATTCGGATTTTTGACATGATTACAATACTTTCTTCACTATAGTGTTCGGAAAGTAAAAAGTTATTTTTGTGAGGAATTTAAATTATTTTATCGATTATGTCCTTCTGAATTTTCACGGTATTTGCATATATATATATATATTTAAGTAACTCACATACTTGGTTAATAAATTGTCGTAATGACATATTTTTATTGGTTGTGCATACACAATTTTATATTTCTAGTAAAAATGTTCATATTTCAACTGGTATTTAATATATTTTCGTATTCTAAATGTAAAACATTATATCTACTATAGTATGTCAGGTTTACTAAATATAAAGTTTGATTAGTTTTTAAACCCTACATCATATAAACATAAAAGATACGACAATATCTCATTTTTCTTAAAGAAATCTTTATATCTCAATGAATGTACGTGCATTTCATGTACAAATGAATACCGATAAATATAAAAAGAAAGCTGATTACATATGCAAAAACAACAACGAATCTTAATACCCGAACATAATCTCTACAGGATAATTCCAAAAATTAATTATTTTATTTTATTTCTTTTTTCTTTTCTTTTCTTTATTTCTTTATATATAAGAAATATATATATATATATTGTGTATGTGTTTTTGGTCCCTTTTTGACTTCGGTACAAATTCTTCGCTTAATACCATGTGGAGTATAACGTGTTCTTCCCACCCCACATATTAGGAAAATGAAATAGTGAAATGAAAAGGCATATATCATTTACAACAACGGAAACACATTGAAAACTTGTTGCATTAAAAGATAATTAAATATTTTGTTTTAGCGTGTAATCATTGAACGTTAAAAAATTAAATGGTGAAATGGGTAAGTGCATTTGAAAGATGTTTACAATCTGTGCCAAACGCATGATTTACTTTCTTATTTAATGAGAAATAGGTATCTTTTTCTACAATTAAATGTTTATTTAAATATAATGAGCACATTTAAGCAGGTTTATTTTTGAAACATGTAATTCCATATTTATTATATTATTATATTGCATATTATATGGTATGTTTGTACGCTATTATATGCTTTTAACAATCATGTTTTTTCAACATGGTCATTAAAAATAGATTGTATTTATTAATACAGTATGACATTTATACTAAGAAAAACCATAAAATGTAAATTCGGTGCAGCAGAATAACAGTTAGAGTAAAACTCGTAGTTTCGACATAATAGTAATGAATATTTTTGATTTTTATAAAGGAAAATGTATACTGGCTTTCAATTATAGTATTTTTTATTTTGAAAAAGTCTTCATTCATACTTAGAAAAGCGCATCATTAAGGTATTTCCGATATAAATATAACTATTGCGAATTCCATTTTTATTTTTAATATAAACATATAACTACATTTTTTTATGAGCAAGTGATAGTCGCAAATATCATAAAATGCACTAAATAGAAAGGCAATGTAATAAAACATAATTTTTAATGGAATTGAAATGTTGAAGTTTAAAAATAGCTGATTACACTAAAACTACATACTGTTTTCAGCTCTGAAACACTCTAGTTTTAAACATAAATTGTGAAAGCCCATTCGGTATTAAGGAGAAACATTAACGCCCCAAATGCTCGTGAATAATTTTTATTTTTATTTTTTCTATTTTTTTTAATTGCATAATTTTTTATGCATCCCTGTAACCATAAGATTTTTATCACATATCTATTATGACATCATGGAATCTTGGACTCTATCATTATTTTGATAATTTTTAGAAGAAAAATGCTTGTTAAAAATGTTCAGAGTTAACCATTAAAAATAATTGTTCCCTATTTTAATTCTAATTCATAGCTGACATCATATCTTTGGTATCTAAATAGCATGAATAAATGAATCGCACATTTTTTTTTTCAAAATATCACAGTTTTAAATTGAAAATGAAGGTTTACTGTAAGTAGCTTATTCCAAATAATGTAATATAAAAATTTATTTGAATTTTTTTATTGTAAACATTAAAACTTGTATATTTTACGAGGTTCGCATTTTATGGGTTTCATACCAGAAATTTTGTTAAATTTCAGAATATATTTAGTTCAAGCATATATTTTTATTACTTTGTAGATGTCTTTAGTAAAGCCATTTCGTTTAATTCCTTTCAAAACTATAAAATTTTACACATAATACGTAAGAGTAAAATAAATATATAAGTAAATAAATACATAAATAAAAATAAAAATGTCTAAATAAAATAAATAAAATAAATAAATAAATAATAATAATAGTAATAATAATAAATATGAATATAAATAAGTAAATAAAATTTTTTGTTGTTTTTTATTGGAGAAGGAAGGATTAAGGAGCATTATATTTTGTTTATGATTATGTA
The DNA here is from genome assembly GCA_963930645.1 of Salticus scenicus. NCBI lineage: Eukaryota > Metazoa > Arthropoda > Arachnida > Araneae > Salticidae > Salticus > Salticus scenicus. The sequence goes on from OZ005652.1 coordinate 328,055,463, forward strand.
ATAGTTTGTATAATTTACCTTAGGAAAAACTGCTTATGTACTTACATAAAAAAACTAAATAAATACTTGAATAGGAAGGTATTTAAAATGGTTAATACTACTAAAAATGCACTTTCAACCATTTCCTCTTATATACCATAATGTATCCGAATCTGTCATGTGATCCGGTAAACAAAACTTTAATGTTAATCCAAGCATATTCAATAGAAAAGTTGCTTTTACCCAAGATAAAAATGATGCTACTTTCATTCACCGGAGAAAAGAAAAAGGAGCATCACAGAAAAAGTTACAGCGGAAGGATTTTTTTAGCCTTCATACCACCTAAACTCAACAGATCTTGGGAAACAAAGCCTTATACACCGCAACATATCTAATTTCTTTTGTTATGTACATGTACGCAAGCTGGTAGTGACATGCATACTATTTTGAAGAGGAAACCATCTAATATTACTTTAAATAAAATATATTAATTTCGAGGCACGCTAAAAATATTTGCGAAAAATCAGATTTCGAACATACAGACTGATAGGCAATTAAATTGAAGTTACAGACATTTTTTAACAAAATAAAACTTTGTGACATACCCGGCCTGTAAAATTAAGTAAAATGAATCACTGAAGAAATGTTTT